>CM046390.1:22747224-23347224 GCA_025413875.1 Rhododendron molle
TCTCTTTCTCTGCGAATTTCAGAGACCACCACGCGATTTCCTCTTCTTCAACGACTGAAGAATTCTCTCTCTCTCTCTCTCTCTCTCTCTCTCTCTCTCTCTCTCGCGAGATTCTGACTTTGCACTATCTCAATCGTAGAGTAGATCTCTCCGTCTGAGATTTGTTCGCTTTTGCTTGCCTAGGTTCGTAGCTCCGTCCAGCGCTCAAATTGACGGCTCTTACTCCTTCTGAAAAGGTTTGGCTCTGTTCTCGATGGCTTTTTCCGATGCATGTTCTTCGCTACGGTTTGCATGGTTTTTTTGTGTGCGGGTAAATTAGCTTGAAATTAAAAAATGTTAACTGAATGTACAGCTTACAAAGGACATACCCCAGGAGGAAAAGAAAAGAAAAAAAGAAGATTGAAAAAAGTGCAATAATCCATGCACTACCAGCATGGAGAGTATGGTAGAGTAAATAAGATAACAAAAGTGCCATATATGTTGAGATCATACCCCCGTTGCACTATCCATCTAAGCGGAAAGATAGTACAGCGGGGTATGATATGTAATGATACGAGCAGTAATAACATGAAAGCGAACTACTACCTAGCACAACCCGCCAGGCTAGGAAATAAAATAAATAGACACGGTCAAAAATGACCAAAAGATTACCATCACAGAGGATTAGCAACAACATAGCAAATCATCATCAAGGAGAGGAACAAGGCATCAAGAAGAGGTTCGAACCAGAGATGACGACATCCGGCAAGGGACCCCACCCTGCACACCACACCCATTCCATCCAGCATAATACTCCCTCATCCAAGCCAAAGGCTCGCTAGAAACAATCCGCCCTCAACCAAAACCCATAGCCACAAGCCTCCAAAGATAGGATAAATATGTTGGGAAACGAATCCCAGAACCCAGTAATTATGCGTACAGATTAAACAATAAAAATAAGTAAAACCCTACAAGGCGGAATTAGGGTTTCACCTCAACTCCCTGCGACACGAACGCTGGTTGAACTTGTTATAGCACGTCTTGCTATAAACCACGAATACTGCTCGGCCGTACCTTACGATCTTCTATCGTATTCCCTGCACGTCTAGAACACGAACCGAGTGTGGACTCTCTCGCGATCTGTTTGCTCCCTCTAAGCCTGCCTCTATTTCGTGAATAATAGAAAACGTGAATACGTACGTCTGACCTAGAGAGCATAACGTGTATATATAGGGCTACGATAGAGACCTAAGGAGTAATAAGTTTGGGCTCCTAGTGTAAATAAGAAAACCTAATCCCACCAGGATTCTATTGGGTGGTGTTATTCGCAGCTACGTATTTTCTCCCATAGCCCGCTAAAAATTTCCAACTATACTCGACAGTTAGTTACCGAAATTGAGATACATTTTCAGCACCCAATTACCGAAATATAATCTTTTTTTCAACAGCTATTTACCGAAATGTATGTATTAGCAATTGCATACCGAAGGTTGAACATATTTTCGACATGCAGTTGCCGAAATATAATTTTGTTTTCAACAGCTATTTACCGAAATGTTATTTATGATTTTCAACAACTACCTACCGAAATATAGCGGGCTGTGGGAGAAAATACGTAGCTGCGAATAACACCACCCATTCTATTTCTTATTTCACTAATTATAATTCACCCCACTACAGAATTATAATTGCACTCCCGTACTTATCTCAATTATATTACGAGTTCCATGATATTAAATACTTATTAATCTCCCCACGTTAAGATTACAGATACCCGTTGATTAAATTAAATTACTAACAAAATAGACCAAGATTCCAAAACTCCACCTAACACAAAAGTATCAAGCATAGCACCCACTTCTAAGGAAATAGATATTGCAGCGGACCGGGCTCCGAGAAGAGGCTCGAACCGGAGATGCGACATCCGACAAGGCTACCTCCCTAAGTACCTTGCACACCACGTCCATTCCAACCGGTCTAATACTTTCTCGACCTAGTACACAAGACTCACTATAACCTAAAAGAGGGATAGCACAAGGGCCTCGAATGGGCGTGCCATCAACAATAAATTACCAATGAATCATCTAGTCACAAACTGAGGCACACAAAATTGCAGAAATAACCATTAACAATTATTTTCGATTAGTGCAAACCACTAATCTAGCAAGGACAATCACAGTCAAACTACGCTATAACAAACGGCTCAGAGGAGCAAAGAAACATGGATTGAACAAACCTAGCAATGATGCTACAGCTTAGCCCCCAAATTGGGCAACCAAACAGAACCGGTGACACACCGAAACCCATAGGGACATGCTCATTAAACCAAAGCTCATTAATGCACTAAACACAATCAATTCTAGATTCGGCATCAATGAAAACACAGAGAATGGTTCAACTCCACAACTTTGGGTAAACATGTTAAGGTGCTTGCTACAACAATCCTAGTTGAATTTGAAGTAACTGAAATGAGGCCTGCAAGTCTGGCCGGAATTCCTTCCTTAAAACTAATGCAGCTACCACAATAACCAGAAATAGAACAAAAACTGTTATGAAATCAGATCCTATTAACGACTACCAAAACAGAACCTTATACCAATGTCAACACATGGTTTTCCAAAACCTGTTATGAAATCAGCCATAGATTCTCAATAACACTACCAACTTCCCCAAAGGAGGAATCTGATTATGTAGATAGCAGATATTGAATACTCCGGCAATATCCCAAGAAATACCAAAGTAATCAAGGTTATGGGCACAAACTGTTGGAATGGTCCGGCGAGTTGAAACTCCACCACCCCATCCACGACTATAGAATCGTACGACCTGCTACTCAAAGCTTCGGCCATTGCCGACTCTGCAGTTGAGAGGTCCGGCAACGATTGAGACATCTATTGTCCCTACCGCCGATCGGAGTTGAAACCCTCTAATAAATCAAGACCCACCGATCAAACAATGGAGGTTATGAGTTGTTCTCTCCATAAGGAATTGACTATCAAAAGATAAACTGGAGTCCCGCATGAGCAGATCCACTGCCTGATGAGTCTCTTCTTGGTGAACCTGTACATTCTATACGAGCAAATCCATCTCTGGATTCATCTCATCTTTGTGAACCCGAACTCGGTTCTGAATATGGGTTCTCCGATCGACGGCCGGAAAAACCCATGAAAACCCCCTCTAATCTGTCCGACCGAATTGGAATCCAATGCCCACAGAGAGACAGACCCAGATTGAAGATAATCGTACCTTCAAGTTGAGACGAACCCAGGTTGAGCTGAGACGGACCCAGAGTGAGCTGGAACTGATTCCTCCCGACGCTGTACCGCCGATCGGTATAGCTTGATGATGAACGGGGAAATCCCCCTTTTGTTATCTTCCCCGATTGTGAGCTTGTTAACCTCAAAATCAGATCTAGAGTGGATGTGGGTATGGAGAGTAGAAGCGAATATATGATGAGATGGCCCGGGGGAGGAGGAAGAGCTCCCCTCGAGCTGCATGGTGTTTGGTTGGCTAATGTGGCTGCGATTTTTTTTTAGGGCTTGTTGGTTGTCGATTGGAGGTTCTGTCGTCGTTTCTCGATGATCGAAACCCTGACTCGTCCAAGCGGACGATATTGCTCGAAGGTATGGATCTCGACTACTAGGGACTTTGTGATGGCGTCTAGGGTTTCGAATTGATTTCTCAAAATATGTATACGATTATCCTTGATTGTGTGTCTATTTTGTTAATTTTGGGTTGTTCTTTTTGCAGGAAAAGGTTCACGGATTGCTGGCTCGTGCCGGTAAGCTGAGAGACCAAACCCCAAAGGTGGCCAAGCAGGATAAGAAGAAGAAACCACGTGGTGGGGTCACAAGCGCTGACTTGTTTTGATTCATATATCTGTGGGGTGTGGAATAAGATGGTGTGATTGCACATATGAGAATGTACCTTAGCTCTCACGCCACCGAATTAGTTAGTCTAGGGTGTGTGTGTTTGACATATAGGTTAACCATGAATTCAGGCCATTAGTACTTGTACGGGCTCACAAGCGCTAACTTGTTTTAATTCATATATCTGTGCGGTGTGGAATAAGATGGTGAGAATGCACATATGAGAATGTACCTTAGCTCTCACGCCACAGAATTAGATAGTCTAGGGTGTCTGTTCAACATATAGGTTGACCTATGAATTTAGGCCGTCATTGCTTGTACATATATGCGTGTATACATGTAAACTTGCATGCTTGGGTGAACAGTTCAGCTGGCTCTGCTGTTCATGACAAATTTTCCGGTTTCTCGTTGTGCAGTTCTTGAAGTTGGAGATGGAGTTTTTGAGGTTCTTTCTACCTCTGGTGATATGCATTTGGGAGGAGATGACTTTGACAAGGTCTGAACTTTGAACAAGTATTATATTTAGTTTACGGATTATGTTCCGACCTTTTTATAACGATATAGAATGACAACTGTTCCTTTGTTTACAATAGAGAATTGTTGATTGGCTTGCTGGAAATTTTAAGAGAGACGAAGGCATTGATCTTCTGAAAGACAAACAAGCTCTTCAACGTCTCACTGAGGCCGCTGAGAAGGCAAAGATGGAGCTGTCATCACTGACTCAAACCAACATAAGGTTTGTTTCTTGCTCCTTTTTTGGGACTCAGTGTCTTGTTTCAAGTTCATGACCATTCTCTTTGTTTTGTTAGTTTACCTTTCATAACTGCCACTGCTTATGGTCCCAAACACATTGACACCACCCTTACAAGGGCCAAGTTTGAAGAATTATACTCAAATTTACTAGACAGGTGCATAAGATCTCAAGTTATTTTGAAGTAAACTTTTTGCAAGTTTGTGATTACAAATATGAGAACCTGGAAGTTGGGTTTCCTTGTAGCTATGTTTAGGCGAAGAGGCAACTGGTTTTAATTACTTAGTCTTGTTTTCTTCAAAATCATCTCGTGCTGGCTCAAGATTAGATTTGGTTTTTCATAGGCTTCGAACACCAGTTGAAAATGCCCTGAGGGATGCAAAACTCTCCTTTAAAGATATAGACGAACTCATCCTTGTTGGTGGATCAACTCGTCTCCCAGCCGTTCAAGAACTTGTTAGAAAACAAACTGGTAAAGAACCTAATGTTACAGTCAATTTGGATGAAGTTGTTGCTCTCGGAGCTGCAGTTCAGGTTTGTTCTTCACTACATACTCTTCTTGCCCCGCCCTCTCCCCGCCATGCAGATCTTACATCTTGATTCTGCATACTTTTAGGGCTCATATGTTTGACTGGACATGAGGTTCATGATCGTCATATAGGACTACAAAACCAAGGGGACCAAGTAAACTTTCAAGGACATGATCTTCCTATTCTTGGGAGCTGAAATATTACATTTCTCCGTACTATTAGACCTGTCAAACAAAAGGTCCATGCAGTATTTAGAAATGTCTTGGTCCCTTGGAGATTGTGGAAGAAAGATGCAGTATATACTCTAAGAGCCAACTAAATCCTAGAGCGGCTCTTATTATCCTTTATTTGTATTTTAATTACAGGCTGGTGTCGGCTGGAGATGTTAGCAACATTGTGCTTTTGGATGTGACTCCACTATCTCTAGGTCTAGAGACTTTGGGTGCTATGATGACAAAAATTATACCGAAGAACACAACCCTACCTACCTCCAAGTCAGTGGTGTTCTCCACTGCTGCAAATGGCCAGACCAGCGTTGAGATTAATGTCCTTCAAGGTGAAAGAGAGTTCGTAAAAGAACCCATATCAAACCGAAAAGAACTAATCAACGTAATACTTCTGACCCATCAACGTAATTGAATGTTTTTGATGTTATTGAGGTTTATTAATGAATTTGATTGTTCAAGTTTGAATCTTTCTGATGCCAAGAAGTGGGATTGGGTGTTGCTCGGTTTGAATTTGGTACTTTTTTTGTACATAATTTGGTGCTTTTATGGTTGATAATAATTAGATATCTTGCTGTTGATGTTATTGGTGCTCATTGAACACGTTTATAGAATACCCATGTGGATTTAAAGGTCTTTTGAAAGAGAATTTGAGTTTTGAGCCTTATGCTATCTGTAATTGTGTTAGCAGATCCAATTTGTCGTTGCTTTTACTTATTTTGATCCTCCTCAGGCTGCTTGTGGACTAACCATATAACCAAGGAAGCCAATAGCGGAGATTGATTTGGCAGATGTGGATAACAAATTGGCAGTCGTGGAGTATGTTGAGGACATGTTCAAGTTCTACAAGCAAGCTGAGGTAAAAGGTGTGTGTTAGCGCTTTTTTACTTGAGACTCTACTTTGATGCTAGCCCTTTTGCATTTGTATAGATAAACCTCAGACTGGGACTGTTAGGTGTTAACTTGGAGAAGAAGTGAGTGAGTCCCACAACTGGGCTTTATTCTCCCATTGCCCCCGTGTGAGAAGTTGGTGTTCATATGCATAATCTGCTTTGATTTTTTTTGCAAACCAAACCAAATCGATCCTTATGTTCCAATCACTTGAGGTCAGCTACATGAATCATTTTCCTCCATATTTGGATTCATGTCATAAAGATCTGACGGGCTTTTTACGTGCTGCCTGTCAGCTACCTAACGCAAAACCTTCCTCCTTTATCCGGGCTTGGGACCGGCTGGGAAATAAAGATAAGGCTCTAAACACAAACCAGGCAGAGTTGCTTTGATTTTTTTTGCAATAGAAATTAAATCTGTTGTTGAGCCTTCATATACAAACTAGGGATCACTTTTTTTAGTTTCATTTTCATATTTGGATGTGATTGAGCTGGCTAGAATGTGCTCTATTTTTTCTACAGTTTGTGGCACGTAGAAATTGTCCAAGTTGTTCCTTAAGTACATTTACTTCATTCTTTGTGTTCAATTTTAGTGCCCCCAGTGTTGGTTGGTCATTTTTCATTTTTACGTTCCTCGTCCTTTTGGAGTTTGTAGTTTGGTACTGATTTTTGTATTCTCCAATTCTCTTTCTTGCTTGGTAGGTCTTGACTGCCATTGGGAATTTCTGTATATGTTCTATTGCTGTGGGGATGGTAATAGAGATCATTGTAATTTATCCAATTCAACATCGGGACTATCGTCCAGGAATTGACAATTTGTTGGTACTTCTTATTGGAGGAATCCCCATTATTGCAATGCCTACAGTTTTATCTGTCACAATGGCAATTGGCTCCCACCGTTTATCATTGCAGTAGCTTACCAGGTACTATCTAATTGTCATTAGTTGCTGTTCATTCTCTATCCTCCTCTACTCAGCGTAGTTGATGGGCTGTTATGAACATTTTCAATAGGAAGTTCCTGAAGGAAGGAGAGTCCAGGAGGTCCATGGCAATTCATTGGCCTCATGCCTCTTTTTGACCCACCTCGACATGACAGTGCAGAGACAATTACAAGGGCTTTGAATCTGGAGGTTAAAATGATCACTGGTGCTTATATGGTCAATAAAACACCATTTCTTATGTCATGTGATAGTTTTATAGCTGACTTAATAATCTTGGTAAAATAGATAGAAGTATGGCCTATAAGTTAGAAGGCTGCCCTAGAGAAGTTCTAATTCTCAAGCAGATATGTGGGGGTTGTGGTGTTCAGTATATATAATATCTTGGTGGTGTTGGTGCTTATAATGTTTTTCTAAAAAATTCTTTGTTGTTCTAAACATTTTCAATATGAAGTTCCTGAAGGAAGGAAGGAGAGTCCAGGAGGTTCATGGCAATTCATTGGCCTCATGCCTCTCTCTCTCATCATGATAGTGCAGAGACAACTACAAGGGCTTTGAATCTGGGGGTTAAAATGATCACTGGTGCATATATGGTCAATAAAACACCATTTCTTATGTCATGTGATAGTTTTATAGCGGACTTAATAATCTTGGTAAAATAGATAGAAGTATGGCCTATAAGTCAGAAGGCGCCCTAGAGAAGTTCTAATTCTCAAGTAGATATGTGGGGGTTGTGGTGTTCAGTATATACAGTATCTTGGTGGTGGTGTTGCTTATAATGTTTTTCTCAAAAAATTCTTCACTTTCTCATCCCTATTTTTGCATTCAATCTGTGTAACCTTTTAAACATGTAACAGGTGATCAACTGGCAATAGCAAAGGAAACAGGAAGAGGTCTAAGAATGGGTAGCAATATATATCCTTCATCTACCTTACTAGAGCAGCACAAGGATGAGTCAATCAAAGCCATTCCTGTTGATGAACTGATCAAAAAGGCTGATGGTGTTTTCCCTGGTAATGACTAATTTCTTCTTACATTGTTCTTTTTGTGGGACATATATTTTTTCCTTCTTTTTGGTGAACTGTACCCAAGCATAGAGCTTAGGTTTCATGGCTTGTAGTCCTCTTAAGGAGGGATCTTCACCACTTGGCCTGAATAACAATCTTCCATTGGTGAAAATACTGAATTAAAAGCTTTAGTCCTTAATTGAAAACTTCTGTGGTTGTTGTTTGGTTGGCCTTATTTTATCCGCTGTGCAAAGCACAAATACAAGATTGTAAAACGTTTGCAAGCTAGAAAACACATCTGTCGAATGACTGGCGAGGGAATTAATGATGCTCTGGCACTTAAGAAGGCTGACATAGGCATAGCTGTTGCTGATGCAACTGATGCTGCTCGTAGTGCTTCTGACATAGTCCTGACAGAACCTGGCCTTAGCATCATCATCAATGCCGTCCTAACAAGTCGGGCTATCTTTCAGAGGATGAAAAATTATGCTTGTAAGTTTGGGTTTTAGTCATGGAGTTGTTGTAGTTAAGAGAGCAGATATGATAGTTTTGGGTAGCCATGCTACGGGGAGGGGTAGACCTAAATTGACATTAGATGTTGTTGTGCACTATGAGTATAATGGGTTTGTGTGAACAAGTGACCCTTAATAGAGCTCAATGGAGGAAAAAGATTTATGTAGCCAGCCCCAAGTGATTGGGACATAAGGCTCGGTTTGGTTTGGTTTGGTTAGTTGTTTGACATTTGTTTTCCCTAAAAATATTTCCTCAAAAAACAAAAAAACGTTTTCTTCTATTTTGTCTTTGGTAACAGAAAAGTAGTAAAAAGTTTTTTGAATGAAAATGGTTTGTGTAATATCATGGAAAACCAACTTACCAAGCAAAAAGCAGCACAATTTTGTGCATGGTTTTTCAAATCATGGCCTCACGAAATTTTTTGGTGTGTGCACTTTGAGGGCTTGGGAAGGTTTGATAATGGTATCTTGCTGCGATCGTAATAACTTTCAAAAGTAACAACTATATTTCATGGTAAAATGTTTTACATTGAAGTCAATGGAAGCCTTGATGGAGGACGTGTTATACTTGTGAGTTGGGCCATGTCATCCACTGTATAATGCACCCACACGAACAATGTTCCGTGGGCCATAAGAAGCAACATGACCTTTTATGACTTCTGTTATGCTACTTACACAACCAGTTTGATTTATACATTGGGTGTTCAATGTGCATATATATGTTGTTTCCATTACAATCCGAATAGTGGTTCTAAATGCCTTCTCCCTATTGGGCACTTTAGGTACCATTATGACAATATCCAAGGATAGGGTGAAACCATCTCCACAGCCAGACGACTTGAAGCTGGCAGAGATTTTTACCACTGGAGTCATTCTTGGAGGTTACTTGGCCATGATGACGGTCATTTCCTTCTGGGCTGCATACAAGACAGACTTTTTTCCTATAAGTAAACGTAAATTAGCAATGGTCCTGGAACAGTTAATTGCCTAAGATACAACTGATAGATAAATGCCAAATGAATATCCCATTTTTTCTTTCTTCTAATCCGTTACTAGCTCGTTTACACTTCTTTTTACGAAATTTACAAATTTTCACGAATTGCTTGCATAATAGGCAAGCAATCCAGAACTTAATCACGATATATAATTCATGTTTTAAAATCAACGGGCATGACAAAATAACCAATACATTATAAACAAATCAACATTGAGTAACAAAACAAAACAAAAACACATAGCAAAATTTCAACGGGCATGATCATTGTGCGGAGCACGTAGCAAAATTACTAGTTGTTTATAATGGGCAGATCTCTATGTTTGGTTGAAGCAATTGAAATATTTTCGCATTGCATTCTCTAATGGTATGTTAGAATTCAGTTGTTGATATCCTAGAGGTGATGAACTTCCTTATCCTTCATTTTTTTTCCTCTAATGTCATTGTTTCTTGGTGAATTCTAATTTCATTGTCAAATTCCATATAGATATTTCATTTGACTAAAGAGACAATGAAATGCCATATTTCTGGGATATTCATGAAAAGTAGTCGGTATGATCATTTAGACTATTTTTCTTCCACTTTTACCTAAGAGTTGTGTCATTTTTTTTTTCTAAATTGCTTTGGTTTATATACTTTAGTTTGTTATGCCTTCGTTACTTCGTTAGAAGCGTTTCCTAATCTCTGTGCTATACCTTCTCCTATTTAATTTTAAATCAAAGGTCCGTCATTTTCTTTTTATTCTTCTAACTTATTTGGATTCCTTTTCCAGGCCTTTCTCTTTGGGACTTCAATACTAGCGTGAGGAACACTTCGCCTAACCTTTTATTAGGTAAGGAGTGGGGCAATTATAGCCCGTAGCACTTTTTTAACACTTTGTCTAATCGAACATTAAACCTTTACCTTGGGTGTTTATTTTAGTCTATGACAAGAGGCAATGTTGTGAGATGGCTTGAAAGTCATGGGCACAATCTGCTGTACCCATTCACGATATTGAGTCATTTATTGAGTTTATAGTGGCAGCAACCCAAATGAATGTTTACTGATGGCCCTCTAAATGTTTATTATCCATGTATGTATGGGGAGTGGATTTCCTGGACATGCAATTTTTGTTTACAATGTTGGCTTCAGTAAATTTTTGTGAAGAATTGTAAATTGTTGCTTATGAATTGATGATTGGTTTACATTTTGGCCAGCTGTTGATATTTTTCTATAGCACTCAAACGATGATATGACTCGTTTCAAAAGTTATTCTCTATGATTACCAGCCAACGGGTATGTGTGAAATATGTAATCTGCTGCCATTTGACCTTTTACTACTTTAACCACTGCATGTAATATGCTTCTATGACTATTTCAATTTGCTTTCTTTGTTCCCAACTTTACCATTACAGGCAAAAACTAATCTATAGTAGATATTTAACGTCAATCATATAACCTTTAATGCATAAAATAGAGTTTTGGTGATCTGCATTTCTTTTGTAGTGTCAAGAATTGTATTGAAGGAAATGTTTTGATCATGATGTTGAAGTTCCAACTTCTTTCTGTATGCTATTGAATTGTATTGTAGATTATGTTTGACATTATTTATGTTCACAGTTTTTAGCCTGTGTTCGGAATTGAAAATTTTATACAAATGCTTTGTTCTCATTTTAGCTGCAACTAATGAAAAACTATTTCAATACACTTCCACAAGCCTCTATAATGGAAAGAGTTTCAAAAAAGTGGCTTACAATTTGCCACAATCGGAAAAAAATGCCCTTGGTTTGTGGCATTGGGGGCTGAATTTTACTCTTCCTTGGTTTTGGGCATTTAAGTAATTGTGGCATTTAAGTAATTGTGCGCTTTAAAGTGGTGGGCCATAGCCACTATTTAGGTTATTTTCAAATTACTTTAACGGGTTTTCGGACTTTTGAAGTTTTCCCTTTGTGTCCCATTTTTAATATACTATTTTGTCTTGTAATGTTATTGAGTTTGAGGGCTTTTTGGTAAAAATGCGTGGCTATACTACTGTGTCCACGGGAATTCCGGCTCAATTACTTTAACGGGTTTTCGGACTTTTGAAGTTTTCCCTTTGTGTCCCATTTTTAATATACTATTTTGTCTTGTAATGTTATTGAGTTTGAGGGCTTTTTGGTAAAAATGCGTGGCTATACTACTGTGTCCACGGGAATTCCGGCTGGAATTATGGATTTGTGTCTCCAAATGAAAGTGTTCCTCTCTTTCTTTCCCTAAAATGAAAACAAGAGTAGAATGGCAGATCATGAGTTCCAGCGGGAATTCCTATCTACGCCAGAGAAGGCCTCAATGAAGGCGACAACAGCACACACATCTCTGCTCGTTGAATGGTGCGGCGATGGAGAGGAGATCGAGCCGTCGTCGACCGTGCTCCTCCTACACAAAAACTACAAAGATGAGATAAGTTTTCTCTCTCTCTCAAAATCACTGTTAATCTAACTAATGCTTGAACCCTAATTGCAGAGGGAGATACGACAAATTCTCCTTCGTACAAAGGCACATGAGGTGAATCTCTCTCATTTGCCCTAATTTCTAAGAATCCGCAAATTGGCGGTTTAAATGTGATTTAATAGTTTAATGGTTGCCCGAAATGGTTGCTTTAATAGTTTAATGTGATTTCAGATGTAGGGGTTCCTCAAGTTACATCCCCAATATCAATCCATGTTTTTACATAACCAAAAGGGATTTTTATAAATCTCAAGGTATGTCTTTAGGATTAAAATTATTATTTTTGATGCAACAACTATAGAGGTATTAGGTTGATGAGTCATACAATGAAGTCGTGGAAAAGAGTTATTGAGCATCATTCAAGGATGGTGACTACGGTGCCAGAGAAACAGTTTGGGTTCATGCCTGGGAGATCAACCATGGAAGCTATCTATATCTATTAAGGAGTTTGGTAGAAAAACATAGAGCAAAGAAGAAGGATCTCCATATGGTTTTAATAGACTTAGAAAAGGCTTATGATCGGGTGCCTAGAAACATGTATGGTGGATTCTAGAGAGAAAGGGAGTGATCAAAAGATATATCAAGGTGACTAGAGATATGTATGAAGGTGCCATCATTACCATTAGATCACCAGTAGGAAAAACGAGTGAATTTCCAATCACAGTAGGATTCATCTAGGGTCAGCCTTGAGCCCATACCTCTTTGCCTTAGTTATGGATGAGTTGACTAGACGGTTTGACGAGGATATTCCATGGTGTATGATGTTTGCAGATGATATTGTCCTCGTGGATGAAACCGCAAGAGGTGTTAATACAAAATTAGAAGTTTGGAGGGAAACACTAGAGTCAAAAGGTTTTCGGATAAGTAGGAGCAAAACTGAGTGTATGGTGTGCAAGTTTAGTGGTACTAGCAGTGTGCATGAAGGAAGAGTGGTGATCCAAGACTAGGAGATACCAAAGAGTGATCATTGTAGGTATTTAGGCTCAATTATTAGTAAAGATGGAGAGATTGTCAATGATGTGAATCATAGGATCTAAATAGGGTGACTCAAGTGGAGGAGCGCTACGGGTGTACTATGTGACAATAGGGTACTCACAAAATTGAAGGAAAAATGCTATAGAACTGCCATAAGACCAACGATGCTTTACGAGACAGAATGTTAGCCTATTAAGAAATAACAAGTGTGCAAGATGAGTGTAGCGAAAATGAGAATGTTGAGGTAGATGTGTGGTAAGACTAGACAAGACAGGATTAAAAATGAAATGATTCGTGAGATGGTATGTGTGGCAACTATAGAGGAGAAGTTGAGAGAAAATAGGCTAAAGTTGTTTGGGCATGTCTATCGTAGACCTATAGATGCAGTAGTTAAGAGAGTAGAATGATAGTTTTGGGTAGTAACGCTATGGGGAGGGGAATGCCTAAATTGACATTAGATGTTGTCATGCGCAAAGGTATGAGTCTAATAGGTTTGACTGAACAAGTGGCCCTTAACAGACCTCAATGGAGAAAAATGATTTATGTAATTGACCCCAATTGATTGGGACCTAAGGCTCAGTTTGGTTTGGTTTAGTATTTAGTGATTGAAAATGCATAAACAAATTTTGTAGAGCAAGTGTTATCTTTTTTGGAATATAGATTTGTGGGATTTGAATCTTTTGCGAAATTACTCGTGGGTTTATAGAGGAGGTCTATTTGTTTAGGACTAAAGCTTTGTGGGTTTTGTATCATTTTGTTATGGGTTTGTAGGGCAGGTTTTTAGTATTTTTGGACTAAAGAATTGTGGGTTTTGAATCTTTTTGCAAAATTTGTTATGTGTTTGTAGAGCAATTGTGGTTTCTTTAAACTGATGATTTGTGGGGGTTTGAATTACTTTGGGAAATTTGTTATGGGTTTTGTAGAGCAAACGTGTTGATGAGGTTTCGGTAGATAAGCGGTTAATATTTCTTTGTAACTTGTTTTCATCTCAACGCTATGATTCTTATGTGCATAACCTAATTTACTTGCCTCATTCCGTATATATGTTCTATCCATGTGAACATGGTTCAGAAGAATTTCTTTGGACTTGTTTCGAACTGGATTATATGAGCCCCATGTGTCTGCCTAATTAGTAATTTCCTTGCCAATTGCCTCTCATAACCATATATGATTGGTTCCATTGGGAGTTGGGATTTGGGATACTTTTTTTTTTCCTTTCTAAATATGGATTGCCAACTTTCATGACTTAGTAAAGAATGCCTTAATGTATGGTTCTTTTGGATGGTTCTTCTTCTTTCAATATACACATCTTATTTGCATGACTTAAATGTCAAGTTTTGAAGCACAGACACCTCTAGAATCAACGTATTGTAGTGTCAGACATGAAAACACGACAGGAATTCGCAGGGACACGGCGGGGGTCACAGTGTAATTTTTAAAAAATTAGGGGTCAAATTGTAATTTTTAAAAATTTTGGGGGCCAAGTTGTAATTTTTTAAAATTATCAGGTGTCAAACTATAACTTTTCAATAGGGTTGTATTGAACTTATGGATGTCTTGTTTTGTTTGAATGGTATTGGAATTATGAATTTTTTTCGTTTCGTCCACATTTTGCCATTTAAACTAAGAAAAAAATGAAAAAAAATATATAAGTAAATAAATATACACGTGGCGTGTCCCCCCGTCGTGTCCGTGTCCCCATTTTGTTAGAATTTTCGTATCCTCGTGTCGGTGTCCGTGCATCATAGATGTCAAGTAATGAAAGCTACAATTGATTTCTGTCGTTTGCGTTATATCTGTTGGAATATTTCTTCAGTACCTTGTTTAGAAATTTTTTCATGTGAGGTAACTGATCTTGTTTTGGCAGATGAGGTAGATCACTAAGGTAGTACGTTTTCATAAACATTCATATTTTTTTAAACTTAAGCGAACTTAGAAACTATTTTCTCCTAGAACATTCTAAACGTTAATTTTCAAAAATAAATAAAGTTTTCACTTGCAATCCTTCCCTTTTCATATGTTTTTAACTCTTTTCTTGACCTGACGCATGCTCATTAAATTTTTAATTGGCAAGAGTTCGGTATAATCTAAGTGTTTGTGCTTCTTAACTCGTATGCATGATGTAGATTGAACAGTCTAGGTGTCAAGTGTAGTCTTGAGTAGGCGTTGTCCATATTCCAACCCTTTCTTCTCTAGCATGTTCTTAGATTAGGTCAATAATCTCATGTCATGCCTAGGTGTGTTAGTTGTGTGCTTTGAATAGTCATGGAATTTGTGGCGGATTTGGGAAAAGATACAAGGCATTTTTTTGTGTAATAAAACCACATATGAGTCCTATTGTCCTTTTGAATAAAGCCAAGTCCGAGTCATCTTACTATCAACCATAGGGAACCGGATGTTTGGTTAGATGTGTGGCTTGTGAAGTGGGTATAATTCTAGGTTTGCATGGCTCCGGGTGTTTTTTCGGTACTCGTCGGGTGCGTTTCGGGTGCAAAGGAGCATTAGCATTGGCAAAATGGGTTGGCAAGCTGAGTTTTCAGGGAAGAGCTCTCGGTATCGATACAAGGTCCTGCCGTATCGATACCCGTTTGAAACAGAGAGGCCGGTAAAAGCAATTGCAATTGGGTATCGACACAACAAAACGCTATATCGATACCGAGTGACTTTCTGGTGAATATTACCAGGATGGCCGATCATCTTCACTCCCCCAAACCCTCTCTCTCTCTCTCAACCTACATAGCAACCTCCACCCTCCGAAGCCCAAACCCCAAAATCTACCCAAAAACCCTCAAAACTCCGCTAAATCTTAAAAACCTTCCACCAAATCAACTCCTCTACACGTTTCAAGCCTCGAATCCAAGGATTTCAAAGTTTTTCAACTCAAATCTGAAAATCCAAGGTAGACCCACTCTTTCTCTTTCTACGCAAAATTTCCTTCTTTCTCCCTACATTATCAAGATCATGTTCTCTCCTACACATCTACCCATAAACCCACATATTTCAACTCATCCACTCTTCAAATTCCCAAATCTGAAATCCCCATGCCGAAAGTTAAACAAACCACTCAAAAGGGCAAGCATGCGGCATCCTCCTCTCGCAAACTTGAAATTGAAGATGATGAAGAGATCCTCGATCAATTTGTTAAGAAGGAGGAGATGATGGACAATCCAGTACAACCAGGCATGACCATTGGGCCTAGAAGGAAGCGGACGTCTGAACAAGTTGGCATGATAGACAAAAGAGATGGGAGGAGTCAATGAAGAAAATGACTGCAAAGAACGGGGGTCATGTGGATGTGGCAAGCATCGAGGCGAACCACTGGGCTATACGAGCAATTGAAACACAAGGTTTGTCATACTTCTTTGGTGAAAACCCAAGGTATAATAAGGCTTTAGTGATTGAGTTTTATAAGCATATGAAAATCCCAGAGTTGGGTGCTCAACACGAGCCAGATGCTGTGATAACGTCCAAAATTGGTCAGATTGAGGTGTTAGTGAACCGTTATGAGATTGCTACTGCTTTAGATTACCAAAGTCCAGCCGCCCATGAATCAACTACCCGAGGGAGAATTTTGCCACGGCCTACGACATGGCCCAAGAATTATACATCAACCTTACGGATGCTCGAGACCCCCACGTGCCCAGCAAGTTCAAACTAGAGTACAAGCTCTTGAACCAATTCATGCACCATAATATAAACCCCCGGGGAACCGAAAACAAACCATCCGAGGAAGAATGGGAGACACCTACGCCTTTACGCAACCGGTTTGAAAGCTTACTAGGTGGAGTACATCGTTGGGTAGATTATTGAGTTCAAGACGGTGGCCGCTTTGCAAACGAGAATGCTGTATCCATGTTTGATCACGAAGATTTGTAGAAAGTATGGGTGACCAGGCAAAAGTACACGAAAAAGACAAAGCTTAAGCCGGGAATCATAAATAGTAGCATTTTGACAAAGAGTGTCTCCCAATCCCAACCACCAAGGAGTTTGCCCGGTGGGACTTACTGGACTTCAATGCCAACCCGGAGCGCATCGAAGTCCACTTGGTATAAGAAGTTGTTTTGCCAAGGCGTGTCAATCATTGAGAGTTTGATGAAGTCGAAGAAGGATAGCCGGGAAATGGCAAGGAGGCAAGCACAAATGGACCACCAGTTGGAATGGCTAACACAACGGTCGGAAAGGTCAACAAGTGAGCCGTACACCCCGCCTCCAATTGTTCAAGAGGAGGATAGTGATGATTTCGGGGGAGATGAGCCGGAATGGGATGACTAAGAATGAAGAGCGAGATGGAAGGAAGAGGAAAGAGGAGCACAAGAAGAAGAAACACCTGGAGGCCGGAAGTCTCAAATAGAAATCCCCCAACTTAGTCGAGGTCTAGGATGGTTGACATGTCGTCCATTCTATCCGTAGTATTTTTGCTTTTATTTAAGTCGGTGGACATTGTTTAGTTCGTGCTTTAGTCGAGTAGTTAGTATGTTAGTAATTGAGTCTAGTAGGTTAACATGTTCATGGTTAGCTAGGGGTATGTTGGCAGTCAAAATTGGGTAGTTAACCACGCTAGTACATGTCGTTGCCACTTTTGCAAGTTTTTCCCTTTTTGCTAACGTTGGTCAATATATGCTAATAAAAGTCCTTCGTTTATTTCAATTGTGTTTCAAGGCATTATAATTGGCATACTTAGTTTGTGGCATGTTTTCCTTTTCATTGGTCAAGTTTTCAGCTATTAGTTAAATTTTCGTTCAAAAAGTACTTTCCATAAAAGGGCATGATCTTGCTTTTCATCATCGCCGATCTTCTAAGCACTATTGTGGGATATGATTGCTAGCTTATGTGTCATTTTGATGTGAGTCGTATCCCATTTCGTTTATGGATATGAGTCCTTTTAGCTTGCTTATCACTCGCTTTTTGCTTAGTCGTTCAATCAAGTTTTCGGCTGCATGTTGTAGAATGCAATGAATGATTAGGTTTGCGAACTTTTATTTAGTTGAAAATAAATGCGAGCATGTGTTTAAGTTTTGCTAGAAGGATTGTATAGTTCAAAATGTTTCCTTTTGTTTTCAATTTGCTAGGGACTAGCAAAGCTCAAGTTGGGGGTGTGATAAGCACCTAATAATACATATTCTTGGTGCTTAAGTCCTTAGTTTTATTGCTTTATGTTTAGTTAATTTAGCTTTTTATTTGATATTGCGCGTAGGGTATGTTATTTTTATTTTGTAGGAAAACCGTTTAATAAGAGGGTTTTAAAGCTTAAAGCGAGCCGGAGGTGTCCAAGACTCTAGATGATTAAGAAATTGAGCCACCAGGTGCCCAAGAACGAAGAGTCGAAGACCCGACAAGTGACCAAGACCTTTGGAAGCCAAGCCGAAGGTCGAAAGCTGAAGAGCCCAAGAATTCGAAGGCAGTATCGATACGGTGCTCCTCTGTATCGATACCCGGTTGAAACAGAGAAGCCCGGAAATGCCAATTGCAATTGGGTATCGATACAGTGTTTTGCTATATCGATATCAATTCGCTACGACGGCCTAGTTGATTATGTTCAAAGCCATTCGGTACCGATACAAGAAACCGTTTCTTGTATCGATACCGAAGGCCTTCGCAGTGGATTTTTAGAATTTTTTTGAGATATTTTGTGCGCGAGTGTGGGCTCATATAAATACCCCATTATGTCACAATATCTGAAGAGCACTTTTTCAGATCTAGAATTGGATTTCATTTCTTGTTGCTTACTTTTGCTATTGTTCTTACTTTGTTCTTCATTTTCTTAGTTAAATCTGCACTTTTCTACCTTAGTTTTTGTTTGCTATTTTAATCTTCATTGAAGTTGTAGCTACGCTCTTGATCTATCTAAATCTCTAGATTATTTGAATTCCGTCATGTTTTCAATAATTCTCTTTGTTGATTTTGTTAATTCAATTTCTAGCATAAGTGAGTAGTTAATTAGGCTTGGTTATGGAGTGATTAGCACTCCATGACTTGGATTGATCATGCTTTTCTGTCAATATATCTTTATGTTTAGTTGGGAAATCAAGGTAGTTCGTATTTGTCAATCAAAACTTAGCGATGTTAACCTCTTTGATCATGTATAGGTAAGAGCAAGCCTATTTGCCACGCATCGATGCTTGGAGTTATGTCATCCCTTGCATTTGCTAGATGAATACTAGAATTCTCTTGGTGTTTCGACTCCTTTTCTAGTAAATGGTCTTAATGATAAATCTTCCGGGTTGGGAGATTGTTGACACGTGTCTCAACCCGAGTAGTTCGCGAGAAAAGCTGATTGATTTGAGTTGTGGGTGTTGAAATCCCCTAGATCTATCCGCTTAGTTAAATTGTTTTTAAAACATGCTTCATTCGCACTTTTTCTTCGTTTCAAACGATTCCTAAAGTTAGACGTCTCAAAGCTGCAAATTTTTTTTTTTTTTTTGGGTAATTTAGCTTGCAATTTAAAAAAGGCTAATCGAATGTATAGCATATAAGGGGCATACCCCAGGAGAAAAAGAAAAGAAGAGTGGAAAAAGTGAGATAATTCATGCACAATCTGCATAGAGAGTAGAGTAATGTAACATAACAACATGCATGGTTTGGTATCCTACCCCCGTTTCCGTCTGTGAAGAACAATAGTGTAACGGGGGTAGGATACAAGATGATACAAAATATGCAGTGTAATGCAAGTAATTACAGATAATGATAGCTACCTCCTGCCTGGCACATCCCGCCAGGCTAGGATATAAATGACATAGTCACTGTCGGATAACGACCAAATAATGAATCATCATTGAGGAAAAGCAGAAACAAAGCAACTCGGCAACGAGGGAAGGTTGAACATCTACTACAAAGGAACAAGGCATCGAAAAGAGGCTCGAATCGGAGATGACGACATCCAACAAGGGGGCCAACCCTACACACTATGCCCAAATTGCTCGGACTACTACTCCCTCAATCAAATTCCCAAGGCTTGACAGAAAACAACCCACTCTCAACCAACAACCAATCACCTCATTCTCTAGAGATGGAATATGCAAACCACGCTACTACAACTCTAACTGAACCCAAAGTAACAAGCATAATACCCACTTCGAAAAGAACAACTACTATAGAGGAACTAAGCAACGAGAAGAGGCTCGAACTGGAGATGACGGTATCCGACAAGGCTACCCTCCCAAGTACTCTGCACACCACACCCATTCCAATCAAGCCGTGATGATATTCCCTTATGTACCATATCTGGACTTCCGGTTTATTATGCTTCAATTGATGTTTTAGCCCTACGCTTGGGGAGATATATATACAGTTCGGTTCAAGTCAGGACCTCTTACGGTCAGGACCTCCCCTTTCCTGATCAAATTTTGATGATCCGAGCCGATCAATGTGTTCGTGATTTTAAGGGTAACCACGAGAAATTGGCAAAAAAAAATGACATGGAAGGGCTTAATCCCAGTAGTTTGTTCAATAAAAAACTGCTCAACTCAATCCCTTCCCGGTCACTTTTTTTGTCAATTTATCGCGGGTACCCTTAAAATCACGTTTTGAATACATTGAACAGCTTGAATCATCAAAATTTGATCGAAAAATGGGAGGTCCTGACTTGATCCTGACTCTCTCTCTCTCTCTCTCTCTCTCTCTCTCTATATATATATATATATATATATATATATATACACACACACACACACATACAAATTCAAGTAAGGATGCCCTTAACTTATTAAGTTAAAGACATCCCTTTCCTGACCAATTTCTGATGATCCGAGCCGCTTAATATGTTCAAAATGTGATTTTAAGGATATCCGCGAGAAATTAACAAAAAAAGAAAAGACCGGAAAGGGCTTGATCCGAGCAGTTTTTGTTTGTATTTTATCGAACGGTTCAAATAAAAACTGCTCAAATCAAGCCTTCCCGATCATTTATTTTGTTGATTTCTAGTGGGTACCATTAAAATCACATTCTGAGCACATTGAGCGGCTCGGATCATCTAAATTTGATCAGAAAAGGAGAGAGAGGGAGAGAGGTAGCAGCCACGAAGACGAAGAAGATGAACGAAGAAGAAGAAGATAGACGAACGAAGAAGAAGAAGGTCTCTCTCTCGAGATTGAGCGATCTCTGTATTTTTTGCGAGTTAGGGCTTCGAACCAGATTTAGGGTTCGAACCAACGAACAAAGGTATCTCTCTCTTGATTTTCCCCTAACCCACTCGACTACAGAAGATTAGGGCTCAATTTTCCCCTAACCAACATACATGTTTTGATAATCTGCATTCTTAGGGCTTGACTACAGAAGATTGGGGCTCGATTTGAAGGTCTCTCTCTTTCTTTGAATATTTGTTTTTTTTTTTTTTTTCAAGTTAGAGGTTTTCGAGAGAATGGGTATTGGAGAATTGTATGTTTACAACAACAAAAAAAAACCCTAGATTCGAATACTTGTTGCGTTTTTAGTTTCGAATACTTGCTGCATATTTCGAGAAAATGGGTATTTTATAGTTCAATGTGACAAACCCTAGTTTCTTCGTTCATCAAACACATGCTAGATTACAAAAAAAAATACAGATATCAACCCAAAAATATAGATTTTTGTAATCTCTAGTTCGATTTCAACCCATACATAGTCTTGAGTGAGTGCTAAATGGGGGGGGGGGGGTTTGTGCTTTTTCTGGTCACAGTTTGCTTTTAGATGGAACATTGTTCTTTCGCTTACTAATTGCTAGGACACACCAAAAGGAGATTTATAAGTGACTTCCAAACAGTAAGTCTCCTATCTTTTCTGTTTTTCATAACTAAATCAAGTAAACTTCTTGTAAAAGCCATGAGGAAAATGTTTTTTACATTAACTTATTGATTGAGTTTTTTTGTAAAACCATGAGGAAAAGCCATAAACTAAATTAAGTAATCTTGCAGTAAAATCTTACTAAACCAATTTGATTGACTGAATTTGAGTGTGTTTTGTCTCATGGTTTTAGAATGTAGTGTTTGGAAGATATTAACGTAGTTTCACAATTACCATCTCAACCATATGAATCATCTGCTAATTCTTCTCAAATACCGTACCTTGTAGTGTTTGGATGATATCGATGGTGGAAGCAGTGGCTTTTCTTGATGCTTTGCGCTGGGCTCTTTGGAAAGTATTCAGCAAATTGGAAGTGCTAACGGACTGCTTAGTGCTAGTTCAGGCTTTGCGGAGTATGGAGCATGCTGATGTTTTTGTTAAACCTGTAATTAGGGATATTCTAGATTTGGTGCTGGAATTTGATTATGTGGCAATCACTAACGTTCCTAGGAATGTTGTAAGAATTGCCCATAATTTTGCTAAGTCTGTAATGCATTAGTGGTTCTTATATAAATATAATCATGTTTCCGTTTCCTCGAAGAAAAAAAAGCTACAGAGCTGATTCTAGCTTTTTGGGTTTGCAAAATTTGTTTCGTATTTCTGTTTGTTGTTACAAGGTGATGAAACTTGCTTCTGTTATGTTGGCAATGGTTTTGGCAAAAAAATATGCCATTAGAAAGTTTCAAAGTGCAGATTCAGAGTGCTAAAAACCTATTTCCATATCCCCTGTTTTCTAGATTGCACCTTTTCTCCTCCCCCATTTTCCATATTTTCCCTTGTCAGCTACAACTAATTTTCCAGATTAATTAGTGAACCGCCTGGTCCTAGCATAAACACCTATCAGTGCATTGTACACATGGACAGTGTTACCCAGCTAAGGCCTCTTGTTTGGCCTTCCCAAGAACACTCAATATAGTTGCCAGATTAAACCACGTACCAATCAAATTACGACCATTAAGCCAGATTTCTAGATTAATTAGTAATCCTGGACATTCAACCACACAATTCACTAACTTCAAGAAATACAAAATAAACCAAATTCTACTCCATTGTTTTCCAAATTCCAGATTGTACCTTCTATACAAAATTTCCACTAACTTTCAACAATACAAAAAAATAAACTAGAGTACAAGCACAATACATCAATCCATGTGGAAGGCACCAATACTTCCTACGTAAGAACCCAAAACAGTCAATCGCTGCACATAATGCTGCTAATAAAATGCTCCCCGCCAGTAGCTGATGCGTTTGAGCCGTTTTATAAGACAGCTGCACTTCTTTTTGGTGCAGAAAAGTGTCAACTACTGAACCACGAAGGGTTAATGAAAGAGAAGAAACATCGCCATACACCAGAATTCTTCTGTTTATAAGGAAATCCTCAATGAGTGTAAGTAGCTCCCCATAGACAAATAATTCTGCAAGTATACATCTTGTCTGCATATCAGACCCCGCTGCATGTGAAGCCAATTACGATTTGTTAATGGAAAAGATTTAGAAAATGACCGAAAGTATCGTGAATGCCAATCGACAACCCTACCTGTGAGCATGTGTCCAACAAAGGATTCAAAAAAGAGGATAGAACCACTCTTCAGAAAATTTCTGAATTCCTCCATAGCAACTCCTTAAATTTTGTTCAGTAAAACTGAAAAAAACCACGCATGCCTTGTCCCTGGAAACTAATAAAGAGAAAAAAGAACTAGAAAATGATTAGCACCTAATTTCTGAATCAAACCAGAGATTACAAAAATAAAAAATCATACCAGAGATTACAAAATCTATATTTTTGGGTTGAAATCTTCTTCTTTATTATTATTATTATTATTATTATTATTATTTTGTTGTAATCTGGCATGTGTTCGATGAACGAAGAAACTAGGGTTTGTCACCTTGAACTGTAAAATACCCATTTTCTCGAAAAACGCAGCAAGTATTCGAAACTAGGGCTTTTTTTTTTTTTTTGTAAACATACTTCTCCAATACCCATTCTCTCAAAAACCCCTAACTTGAAAAAAAAACCCACAGATTCGAAGAGAGAGAGCCTTCAAATCAAGCCGTAATTGAGCCCCAATCTTCTGTAATCAAGTCCTAAGAATGTAGATTATCAAAACATGTATGTTGGTTAGGGGAAAATCGGGCCCTAATCTTCTATAGTAGAGTGGGTTAGGGGAAAATCGAGAGAGAGAGAAAGAGAGAGAGAGACCTCTGTTCGTTGGTTCGAGCCCTAAATCTGGTTCGAAGTCCTAAATCTGGTTCGAAGTCCTAACTTGCAGAAAATACAGAGATCGGTCAATCGAGAGAGAGACCTTCCTCTTCTTCTTCGTTCATCCATCTTCTTCTTTTTCTTCGTTCATTATTTTGTTCACTCTTATTCGTCTTCGTGGTTGCTTCTCTCTCTCTCGCGCGTTTCAAATGACGCATACAGTGGAAGTCGTGGGGTGTTGTTTTGACCCGGAGTGGATCCGCAAGTGAATTTTTACCCGACCCACCCCTTTATTTTATCCGCACGTCTCCCCTTTTATCACAGTCGTTAGATGAGATCCAATGGCTAGCATAAAAAGTCCGCATCTTAGAATTCTAAGGGCGTCCGCAATAGAAGCCCTCTGTAGATATATATATATATATATCGATGGACGAAGCAAAACTCGAAGCATCATTGACTTAGTACAAGTAACATCAAAGATTCTAGACACCCCGCAAAGGCTATCCAGACTTCGAGAGCAAAGTAGAATAACGTTTGATGAATCGACGAGGACGGACGGACCGTCGTTGCGGATTGAATAGATGAGGACAGGTGGACCATCACTGTTGGGGATAAACTAGACATGGCATAGATAGTTCCAACGACTACAGGTAGGTCGTGTCAGGTAGGTTAAATTCCATCCGTTGGGTATTAGAGCAAATCTGCTTATCAAAGACCATCCGAGACAGAGCAATAAGGCTACTGGAAGATGCGCTTAAGGCTAGACTGAAGTAGAGGGAGTCGTTCAGGACCGATGGACCATCGTTGGAGACTGATTAGATTGGTATGGATGGACCATTGTCGTGGATTGGACCGGGACAGGCAGACCGTCGTTGTGGATTGAACAGAACATGATGGGCGGATCGTCGTTGTGGATTGAACAGAATAGGGAAGGAGCTTATGCGCCGATCTCATCAAGATCTGGCACAGATAGTTCCAACAACCATGGGTAGGTTATGTCGGGTATGTTAAATTCCATCCGTTGGAAATCAAAGCCAATCTCCTTATCAAAAACCATCCGAGACAAAGCAATAAGACTGTTGGAATATGCGCTTAAGGCTAGATTGATTAAACTGGGACAGGCGGACCGTCAATGGAAATTGGTTGGACAGGCAAACCATCATTGAAGTTACTTGGACGGGCGGACCATCGTTGATTTGGACGAGCGGACCATCGTTGATTTGGATGGGCGGACCATCATTGTGGATTTGGATGGGCGGACCATCATAGATTTGGACGAGCAAACCATCGTTGATATGGATGGGTGGACCATCATTGTGAATTTGGACAGGCAGACCATCATAGATTTGGACGGGCAGACTATCGTTGATTTGGACGGGTGGACCATTGTTAATTTGGACGGGCGGACCATCATTGTTTTAGAGGGGCGGACCATCATGGGTTTGGACGAGCGGACCATCGTTGATTTGGATGGGCGGACCATCATTATTTTGAATGGGCGGACCATCATGGATTCATGGATTTGGACTAGCGGACCATCATTGTGGATTTGGACGGGCGGACCATCATTGATTTGGATTGTATTCTGATCCTCAAAATGTGTTTTAGGTGCCAGTAGAGTGGGCCACAGAGACCGTGCACGATGCTTGCCATGGAGAACGAGATAGCGTGTGGCACCCCCCTCCAGTTGCACTACCCTACACTGGCAGTTGTAGCTTCAGTTCCGACAGAGACGAGACCTTAGGTATGATCCCCAAAATCCTGTTCAATTTCCTGCTTTCAACACTTGATACTTACTTTTGACACTTGATAGACCTTTTCTACTTTCAACATTTGAATATACAATATGCAAAGATAATGTATAATAACATGAATGTACAAATTGAAAATGCAGGGGAGAACTAGGGCGGCTCCTAAGGGACAAACGACCAGAACGACCACGACCACTAGAGCTACATAGAGCACCACTGCCACCTCAGCCCCAGCTCAGAGACACGAGAGCACTAGACGACCTGTGGTTGGAGGTGTGCAGTTGAGAGAGATGCCCACAGAGAGGGTGGCTCGTGTCAAGTAGTCCTCAGAGACTCAAAAGAGGAGTCTGAAAGAGAGAGAGACCCATCAGCCAAAGCCTCCTCAGAAGAGGATGGGAGCGGAGCCCCACGTGGTTGAAGAGATCGAGAGTGACGACGACAACAAGAACAAGGATGAGTTTGACGACTAAGGACTACCACTAAGCCTCTTTACTTTACTGTCCTTTTTGTTTAGAGATTCGGGCCTGCGTACCCACATAAATAGACTTTTGAACAGGCCTGCGTGCCCAAGTTGATATTAGACTTTGAGTAGGGGTAGCATTGGGCCTACGTGCCTCTTTTGATTTTTGGGCGGATGTGCCCCATAGACATGCTTTTGACCAGTGAGCCCCTCGCATTTGATATTCGATTATTGCTAGACTATGGATACTTTGGGTAGTAATATAAAACTTGCATTTGGTGTTGTAATCTAGCTTGAATCATTCCCCCCTTTGCATCTCGAAAATTTGTCAAAATCTGTAAAATTTGGGCACGAACAGCCTGGGCATCGATACTCATGCAAGGAGGGATCGATCCCTCTTCAATCTGGATGTTGTCATGCTTGGGGATTGATCCCCACGCAAGGGGTATCGATCCCCCACCCTTTCTGGACAGCTTTGAACCATTTTGTGCTATCTTGATCGTTTTGAGCCCCGATCACTTCTAATCCCTTTTGAACACCTCGTAACCTAGTTCAAGCATGTTTATTTGAATTCTTTGGGTTAATCTAAGTTATCCTCATCCGTTGGATTTCCATTATTAAAGAAAGGTTAGGAAGTTACTTGATTAATGCTATATCAATATGTTTCTTATGTGCTTGATCATGTGTGGTGGATGATTGTGGCTTTACAACGTTTGTATCATATCGCATGATGACACATGTCAAAATGTGAACAAGGGAAAGTCATAAGCTTGCATGTCGATAAATAATGCAAGTGTGTGAGTTTGGGAGTTGAAGTATGGAAGTTCCGTAACGCAATGAGTGGTAATACGGAGACTTAAGTGGGCCTCATTGTGCAAGGGGTGGTAATATAGTGACCCAAGTAGTTTGAGTTCACTGTAACGCAAGGGGTGGAAATAAAGTAACTCAGGGCTTGGTTATACTGTAATGCAAGAGGTGGGAATACAGTCGAAGGAGACTTGTGATAGAGCATTGTGTCGTGGATGTCGGGGTTAATTGTTGTCTCATGAACTATATGTTTATTTGAGATTATATTTGAGATTGTGGCATACCTTAGATTGAAACGTAATGAATCTTGACATGCATATTGCACATCAAAAATCTTATCTACTTGTCACCTTGGACATTACTTGACTGAGTAGAATGTACCATCCGTGCTATCATAAAAAGAGTTGTGAGTTAGTTGTTTTCTTTCGATTGAACTGTATTCTCCATGTCTTTCTTTCCATTGCACTTATCTTCATGTTTGCATATAGAATTGGTAGAAATTTTTTCTATTGGGCTAGTGTAGCTCAACCCTTGATTTACAAGTTTGACGCTGAGAAATAGTTGCATGCATGATGTGCTTGGATAAGGAAGAATATTTTTGGAAGCTAACTTGGATAGTGACTTAGTCATCCTTGTAATGACTTTGATTTGACAGAGGTGTATTTGTAGACTTTAAACTTGTTCGAATTTTGTATTTAAATGATTATGGGGCCAGAGTGCCACCGATGTAATCACTTTGACCTTGAAGTTGGAATTGTAATATGAACTCATGGGATCTTTGAACTCTTTGGGGTATTATCTTATGTAATGCGAGCATTTTATTTCCGCAAAGCTATATTTAATTATGTTAAAAATTGAGGGCGTAACAGGGTCAGAATTAATAAACCAATGTTATTTTTTTATCCCATGAATTAAATGGGTACAATGTTTGATTGTTTTTGTTACAAATTAATTTGATTTAATTTTTTATGAAGTAATTTAATTTGATTTAATATTTGTTCAATGCACGGGACCAAAAAAATTCACATTGACATTTTTTTCTTAAACTATTTTTGTCTGGGGTGCTTGCTAAGAGAACAACATGCGTGTTGGGCCAATTTGGGTCGTCCATGCTCAGCAATGGATGGTTTAGATTGCATCTTGGTCAAACAGATCTCGATCGTCCATTGTTGTTCTGTTGAGATGCAATCTGTGTCACGCCCTCGATTTTTAACATAAATAAAAATACTTTTCATAATTAAAAATCCCACATTAACTTACATAATACCCCAAAAGAGTTTATTGTACCTATTCACCAAACCTTAGTTTCAAAAGATTACGCTTTAATGCACCACGGCTCGATATCACATAGTAATAAATAAGAAAAGAGAATTAAGAGTTTATAGATTCTCATCATTAAAAGAATTTGAGTTAAAGTTCTATTACATCCCCTCAACATGATTTACCAAAATGTCAATACATTTCTTCTAAGTCAGCTTTCAAAAGGATGCACTTGAATGCATGCACACCATGCCTGCTTCAGAATCACACCTGAAAAATGAAGAGTTGAGCTACACTAGCCTAGTAGAGAAATCTACACAATCATTATATGCAAATGGAATGACAGGTAGAAAGAATAGCTGAAAAATATGGTATCTCAGGTGTGAAACAGGATGTGAATAATAGATATTCCTTTGTCGATTACGGAGGTAAAATTTAATGACCAAACACCAAGATTCTAGTCTAACCATGAAGATTTTCTATCCATACGATTTACCCTCAACTACCACAACCCCTCATCCTATTCCGCATGACCTATCCAATATCTCAACCTCACAATAAGCTTAGCATCACACACTTGTAGGAAACAAACATATCTCTATGATATCGTACCCAAACAACCAATCACTCCACTCATGAATTCATTCCGTCAACCATTCTTTCGCTTACACATCACCATTGCAACCCAACCTCACACGTCATGAGTGAGTGCTCTTTTCAGGCTATTCAATGAGTCCCATTACCCCTCACAAGTACCTCTTCCTCTGATAGAGCTAATTCAAGTCACAGGTCGCCATACTATCCTTTCCCCAATACACATTATAACTCAACCATTCATTTCAATCACATATAGTGAATTCATAACTAAGACACATTCACATAGTAGTAGTAGTAGGGATAATTCCACTTCAATCAACTCGCTATTCTTACACTATCAGTTTCTCACATCATCAAATACGCATTCACATATCTCATCTCCAAGTATATTTGCTCACAACAATTTATAGATTTCCACCCTTTAACTCATTAAACCTTACAAGCTACACAAGAGATGTATCACATCACAAACATAAGGAAAATGTCTCTCGTACCCACACCTAACATGGTTTAGCTTGAAAAAGTGTCCTACGTGTCCATTTATAATATCGCATGCCAACATATCATTTGGTGTCATTTGGTTCTTACAAAACCCGACAACCACCACCAAGTCCCAAACATACCAATATGTTCCAAGCCCAAAGGGCATACATAAATTAAGCCGCAAAGTCGACTTGAAACCGTACCATGAACCTATCTTATTTTGGCTACAACATCCTATCGGTTTAGAATTTGGTATGAGACCACCACCGTTAGAAACTAGACTTTTCGTACATCAATTTTGATATATAATATGCCCCAAATGGATTCCAAATGATAAAGTTATACTCGCTCGAAGTTATAAGAAAAATCTGCCTTAAGGCCCTGGGTATCGATACCATGCCAAAATGGTATTGAAACCAATTAACTTGCAAGAATACAAACATGAGGGTATCTATATCATGCCAAAATAGTATCGATACTAGTTGATTACGAGCAGCAATTTCCAGATTTTTGAAGGATGAACACCCTACTTCAAACAACCAAGCATGATTCAATCACCATATCGACACACAAACACATAATGGAAGTGAGAAATCCCTACCTCGAAGATCAAAGATCGAAATCCAAGCTCAATCAAGCAAGCTTTAACCTCTTTCTCCAAGAACACCAACAATTGCCTCTACCAAGCTCCAACCCATGAAACACAAGTTCAACGTCACGATCGAGAGGTGGGAAGGAGGTTGATTTATGGGGTTTAAGTTTGAGGTGTATGTGTCAAAGAGAATGAGAGAGAGAGATAGATAGAGAGAGAGGGTAAATGGGATTGTGTGGTTCTCTCCCACACATCCTCACATATATACTCACACACATATGCATAACACTCACACCCCAAACTTCCAGAGCCTTATACCTTAACTCTAAACACATATTCACGCCACTTTTCACATTATCACATAATTATAACACTTATCTAAACTTTAAAATTGTTAAAATTTAAAACGGGTCTCAACAATTTGAGCAATCCATTGCCGAGCATGGACGGCTTGGATTGGCCCAACATGCATATTGTTCTTGAGGGACAGCACGCACCCCGGATTCGTATTCTATCAACTAGCATTTTTTTCGTTCGATGCACGGGACAAAATATTTGTATGGCTTTGCTACAAAATATCGAGCTCGCACTCCATTTATTGTTATCCCGTGCATCGAACGAGCACAAACACTTTATGTTATGTGTGTGTGTATTTACGTACATATGATGTAGTGGAGAGAAAGAGGGGAAGAAAGGGAGAAAATAGAAGATTGGACAAGGGCAATTTTGATATTTCAGTGATGAAATTATTTTAAATTAGGGTGGTGTCTCTAATTTTGTTAGAAAGCTCGAGAGAGGTAAGTGAAATTTACCTAACTTTCTAGTAGAGGTGACAATCCAATCCATATTTTTTTAACCCGCCCACATATAACCCAATCCAATCCGTCCATATTATATAATGGGTTGATATGGGTTCAACCCATATCAACCCATATTTACATGAGTTTAGGTGGGTTAGAAATGAGTTCAATATAGATTGGAATTAAAACACCCAAGTGCTTCACGTATACTCCCATTTACCAAACGACGCATTCTCAGCTTCTCCTCTCGCTTCTCTCTAGGGGTGTCAAATGGGCGGGTTTGGGTCAAAATGGGCAAATTGTAAGTGGGTTGGGTCTTTAATAGGTCATTGACCCATTTAGACCCATTAATTATGAGTTTAATTACCCATACCCAACCCGACCCATTTATTTAAAATCAAACCCGACCCGCCCATTAACCCAATTACATACTATTTACTAAAGCTTAAAGTCTACCGCCGCTCCGTTTCACCGCTCTCTCCATTGTTTTCAATCTTTGGATTTCAAAATTTATACCATTGATTACTGAGATGGACGGGAGATTGAATGCTGTGGTGGGGGAGCAACGCTGTTGAAAGGGGAAAAAATAAGTTGACTTTTTTTTAAATACTTAAAAGTGGTTATTTTCTAAAATATTTGGGCAAAAGTTAAAAATTTACTTTTTCGATTCGTCTCAACGAGACAAATCAAATAATCAAATAGTCAGAATTTCGCTCCCCCGCCAATCCAATCCCCAACCGATCGAAGCCCTAAATTCCTAGGGTTATGAATGCCCTAATTCGAGTCCGATCGAATTCGCTGTCTTGGTTTAGGTTGGAGTTGTGTTTGGAATCAAAATGAATTGTGGGGAATTTAATCTGTTTAGAGCAAGTGGGTTCGAGAATTGACGGAATTATGGAGAGAGAGAGAGAGAGAGAGAGAGAGTGGGTGCGAGAATTGACAGAATTATGGAGAGAGAGAATTTGGTTTAGAATTTATTTACTTTTTAGATTTCTCATATCATGTCGAAGCAATAATCGACAAAAAATTAATGAAAAATAAACAAATGCGAAAAAAATTGGAACTTATTTATGGCGGAACGCAATGTCATCAGTCCATTCGCACAATCGATGGATGAGATGTGTTTTCAATTTTGACTGGTCAAAATAATTATTACCGGTCACAATTGATTTTTAATTCGAACCATTCAAAATATTTTTGGAAACGTGTAATTTAGCGCCGAAGAATTGAGAGAGAGAGAGAGAGAGACGATTTGTAAGTAAGACGATTTTTTTCGTCAAAAAAGCTACTACTCGTTTAAGTTGATGCGGAAGGGATTGGAAATCAGGTAAAGAGACGATTTTTTTTCGTGGGTTACTTTCATGACTCATTGGGTCATTTAAGTTGACCCAATTGATGCCCAATTAAGACCCAACTAATAATGGGTTAGTTGGGTTTGGACCCATTCTTACCCAACTAATAAATGGGTTGAGTTGGGTCTATTTTTTAGTTGATGGGTCTGGGTTTATTAATGGGTCTGGATTCAAGTTGCCACCCCTTGCAGGTTTGTTAATGGGTCTGGGTTCAATTTACAAGCTAGGTTGTTGCTATGACCAGTTTAGTTTGGAGACCCGCTTCATCCCCTCCCCCCCACCACCACACGTCCCTTTTCCCGGATTGCCCCTTTTCCCGGATTGCCCCTCTCTCTCCCTCCCTTTTCTTTCTTTCTTTTTTTTTTTTTCCTTTACAGTTTTGCTTCCTTTTTTTTTTTTCTTTTCTTTCTAGTTTACTTTTTTTTTCATTTTTTTTCCTTTTCTTTCTTTTCTGTTTAATAATAGGTTGAAGTCTAATTTTAGGCTTTGTAAAGTAATTGAGAGAAAAAAAAAGTCAATTGATCATATTTATCCGACTATTTTCTTTTTTCTTTTTTTGTCTTTTATAGATTAAAAAAAAAAGTCAATTGATCATGTGAAACCTTGACGCCAACTCAAATAAAATGCACTAGTCGCGGCTGTATTGTATTAAGAAATTGGGTACGAAGTAGAAAAGGAAACCAATTTTTTTCAATCCAAATACAGCCCGTACAAGTTGGGAATAAGAAGCAGCATTTAAAAGATCTTAAACATGCTCTCATTTTATTTTCTTCTCATTCTCCTACTCCTACCAAATTCGAGAAAAAACTAACAAGTTCACTGCTAACTCCATGTCCTTTTGATTACCACCCAAAAAAAAATAAAAAAGAAGAGACAAATTTCAGACCCTCTAGCTTGCCAACAACTTTCAATCCGTTAATAGTTAAATGTAGTTAACTATTAACTACATTTTTTAACTACATTTTTTATGCAGTTTATATATTAAAAAATGTAGTTAAAAAATTAAGTGTTCCAAATTTCAATCCGTTTGAACGGGTGGAAAGATTTTAGTTTTTTGATCATTTTATTTTAAATGGTCATTATTAAATTTTGACTGTAGGGCTCTCGTTGATTAATTCTAAGAAAGCCGTAAAATCAAATATCTCTTAGGGTTAATCAACGAGAGCCCTACAGTCAAAATTTAATTATGACTATTTAGAATAAAACGATCAAAAAACTAAAATCTTTTCACCCGTTCAAACGGATTGAATTTTGGAACACTTAATTTTTTAACCATATTTTTTATACAGTTTGGACTATTAAAAAATATGGTTAAAAAATTAAGTGTTCCAAAATTCAATTTGTTTGAACGGGTGGAAAGATTTTAGTTTTTTGATCATTTTATTCTAAATGGTCATAATTACATTTTGACTGTAGGGCTCTCGTTGATTAACCCTAAGAGATATTTGATTCTACGACTTTCTTAGGGTTAATCAACGAGAGCTCTTCAGTCAAAATTTAATTATGATCATTTAGAATAAAATGATCAAAAAACTAAAATCTTTCTACCCGTTCAAACGGATTAAATTTTGGAATACTTAATTTTCCAACCGTCTTTACACGGTTTAAACTACCACAAAAATATATAATTTTTCTATTTTCCATTATTTCACCATCAATATTAGGCTCGTTTGATAGATTTCGTTGAGTAGATTTTAAAAATATAAAATTTATTATTGGGCTAAAGTCCAAAAAGAGTGACTTATTGGCCCATTTAGTCCAGGCTTGGTTTTGATAAGGGCCGGAATCCATTGATTTAAAAGTCTTCCTGTGTTAGGTCCTTTAATGGACAAATATGCCCTGGTTACTGTTGTTTATTTCCCCTTTCTTCGTTCTATCTCAGTAACTTTGCCGTTTCTCTCTCTCTCTCTTTGAAATAGATGAGGATCGAGGGGGTTGTGGGCGCCGTTGATTTCTACCAAGGAAGAATAGGAAGAGAAGGAGAGGAGAAAAGGGAGTGGGGAAAAGGAAGGAGGAGATGAGAAGATATAGAGGGAAGCGAGGTGGGTCGGTCATGGCTACCCCTCCACCTCTATCCATTTCCCCTTTGTTTTTGGTTCATTGATGCTGAAAACAGAGGAATCCAAGAGAGAGAGAGAGGAGGTGAGGCTCGCTGGACAACGAGACGGCCGGAAGAAAATGTGGCTGGAGAAAAAATTTCGGTGAGCTTGAGAGGAGGAGAAAAGGGAATTGTTGAGTGAAATTGGAAAAATTGTTTTGGATGCTGTGTGAGCACTGAAAGGTTAACGTGGCAGAGTGGGAGTTTCCAAAAAACAATTATGTATTAAAAAAAGATGAGATCTCCTATAAAATGAGAGACAATGCCCCCCATTTTCCAACTGTTTTGTGTCTGTGATAGGATTATTCAGAAGATGAAGATTTCAAACGAAGCACTGTCCTTAAAAATATCGGCTAAGAAAATAATTCCACCAACAGTATGGAGTCGTTCCCGTTCAGCATAGGCTAGGAAAAAAAAATCAAATAAACAACCATACGGCAAAATTTTATTAGAAATTTTTTGAATAATGACTTTTAAATTTTAAAAAAATTGTGGTATCAACATATTTCGTCAAGTATAGATTTGGACAGATAACCATATTTGTTGAAGAACTTAGAATATAAGTTTAAACAAATAATTATATCTTCAATTTTATTGCGATTATAAGGAACACATATTTCGCAGAGATAACCTTATCTATTATTCTAAATTATAAAAAACTTACATAGGCTAGAATAAATATGCCATGAACAACCATACAACGATATTTTATGAAAAGAATTTTGAATTTAAAAAAATTTGTGTTATCAAAACATATTTCGTAAAGTATTGATTTGGCCAGATAACTATATTTATTAAAAAATTCATAATATAAGTTTAGACAAATAACCATATCTGTTGATTTTATTGTGATTATAAGGAGTACATATTTCGCAGAGATAACCTTATCAATTTTTCAAAACTATAAAAAAATTTAACATAGGCTAGACAAAATATCCTATGAACAACCATACGATGAAATTTTTTGAAAAGAATTTTGAATAATGACTTTTGAATTTAAAAAAATTTTGTGTTATCAAAACATATTTCGTAAAGTATAGATTTGGACAGATAACCATATCTGTTAATTTTATTGCAATTATACGGAGCACATATTACACAGAGATAACCTTATCAGTCATTATAAACTATCAATAATTTAACATAACCAAAAAAAAAAAATTCCAAATTGGATAGATGAGTACGACCACATTTCAGTGATTTGAAAATCACCTCTCAATTTTTTTACAACAAAAAATTGGCTAAAGTCAAAAAAATGAAACATTGATGTTGATTTGGACAAATAATCATAGCAATATTTGTAGGTTTGATTCATTTTATAGATTATAGATTTCGCGTAAATAACCATATCTGTTAGTCTTTTGGAAATAATACAGAATATAGATTTTGATAGATAACCATACCTGTTGGTTTCATTGCGATTATATAGAGTACTTTAATTTACAAAGATAACATTATTTGTTAATTTTTCTGATATAATACATAGTACAGATTTAGACAAATAATCACATCAATTAATTTTATTGCGATTATAAAGAGTACAAATTTTGCAAAAATAACATTATCTATTTTGTTTTTGATATAATACAGAGTATGAATTTAAAAAGATAACCATATTTGTTGCAGAAAAATTATAATATTTAATAATTAAAATTGAAGTAATTGATATTTGTTGTTAACTATTTTTTCAGGGTTAATTAGGAACTAAGTATAAGATGATCAAACTAGTTTTGAGTGCTTATATTAAAGCGAAGGAAAAAAATATATGGTAGTTGCATGGAGAAATAAGTGTTAATTATACGAGGCGTGCATTGAATAGTGCAGTGTGTGCATGATTAGTTCATGGGTAGAATTTATGTGTATTGTGAATTTGGTGAAGAAAATAGATTTGCACAGCTAACGTTATTTGTTATTTTTTTGAAAGATGAAAAGAATATATTTACACAAATAACGTTATCTGTTGTCTTATTTTAAAGAGAAAAAAAATAGATTTGCACAGCTAACGTTATTTGTTCCTTTTTTGGAAGATGCAAAGAAAATATTTACACAAATAACTTTATCTGTTACCTTTATTTAGAAAAATAAAAGAATAAATTGATAAAGTTAACGTCATCTAGCACTTTTTTAGAAGATATAGATGATTGATAAACACATATAAGATTATCAGTGTGCTTTGGATATCACACATAAAACGGGATGTGTGTGTGTGTGTCTTTGTGTTATTAGGATGACAAAGTAGCGCATTTAATATTATTGTTTATTTTGTATTACCTTTTTTTTTCTTTTGCATTTTTTTTATTAGAAAGGTATACATATATAATCTGGAAAAATAGATGTTAAAAACGGATTCTAATACTAGTGGGTAGGGTCAAATCCGAGGCAGAGACTTGGTTCAATTGAGATTAAGCTCGTAGTATTTTGCACCATTGATTCCGAGAATTCAACCACACAGTGACACAGGATAATTTCAACTCTTTCTTCAACCTCAACACCCACTGTACGTGTTAGAAAACTGGTTTTTTGGGTCTCTCTCTCAACACTATCTCACTCGATTTTACTCCGTTTTCCGTTCAAATCGGTGCGTTTCTCTATCCTCTTCTCACCCCTACTCCCGTGACCCGTCTTAGCATATATCTACCCCTCGCATCACCATGGTCGGAGATCCGACATGTGACGTCGATCCGACGTTTCTCCATTATGATTCCGGTGGCGAAGTTTTGCTCGTCGGAGTTGGGGCGGCAAGCAAGGATGCAGTAGACCGATGGCAACGGCGTTGCCGATGATGAAGTTGAGCATCGTAGCGGGCTGGTGTTTGAGGGTATTCTGGTGTTTGAGGGTACTTTAAGAAAGTTGGGCCTATAAGAACCTCCGGCGTTAAAAACAGTGTGAATGGACTAAATTGTACCTTAGCCCCTATAACTATGGACTGTTCGCCGAAGCTCTCAAAAAAGTTTTACCATTTCAAATTTTATAAAAAATGAAGAGAGAGAGAGGGAGGAGGGGGGCCGGGGGTAATTTGGGAAGAATGGGTGCAATTTGCTTTAGTTTGTTCTACTTCTAGGTTCCTACGTGTGCCGACGTAACAAGTACTCACAAAATTATCCTATAATCCTAATAGCTGTGGGAGCAACAATTGACCTGGAAATAGTTCTCTATGCTTTAGCGTTATTGAACAAAAAACTCATAAAATTCCTTTTGGACAGCAATTGAATTGAATTTAGACTGTCAGAGATATACTTTTTTACGGAGGCTCGTTCACAGAACGGCGCAATTTCAGTCGTTCATTTGCGCAATCAATAGTTGAGATTCTTTTTCAATTTTGACTGATCATAATTAATTATTACCGGTCATAATTGATTTTTAATCCGACTCGTTCAAAAACACTTTGAATGCGTGAGATTGGGCCTCTGTAAATCTTCTCTACGGAAAACTCTGTAAAGAAGTTTTTCTGATTGAATTAACCCACCCAAGTTATGATGGTTTCAGTTGCTTCTTCTCCACAACTCCCTTTTTGCTTCTCTCTCGCTCGCTCTAATTCCTTGTGTGCTTAACCTTCACAGTATAATGAGAGGCTGTAAATGCATCAATTTTTCGGAAAAGCTTTAGTTTTTGTTTTACAGAGTTTGCTTCTTCTTCTTCTTCTATCTGGCTTTGAATTGATTGGTATGAGATGGAGAAACAGAGGAAGCTAATAAGAAAGGGAGGAGAGAGAGGGGGAGGGGGAGAAGAGGAATTCCACGTGGAAGGCAGGAGGATGAGACGACGGTGTGGGACAACACGTAGAAAAATTAGGTTAAATAGAAAAGTTGATTTTGGTTGGTGCCAAGTAACCAGTCCAAACCAACCCAAATCTGCCTATTTGTCACCTTTTTTTTTTTCTAATAATGAAAAATTTCACAATACTCTCATGTGAAGTGTTCACGTTTAGATAATTGGGCCATCGGGGGACCGTGACGCCGAGAAAAAATTTCAGTGCCAAAGAGGTATCATGTGGTGTCCGATCAGCGCATCCAAGCCATCAATTACGTTTTTGGATGATTTGGATTTGGAGAGAGAAAAAAGAAAGAGAAAATATTGGGGTAGGAGGAGAGAGATAATTTTCAATCTGAACTGTCCAAAAATGTATTGAACGGCCCAAATATGCCGAGCGGGTACCATATGGGATATACCTATCCGGCACCGAAAAATTTCTCCTGACGCCAATAGGAGGTCACTGTTCGTAATTCAATAACCAAATCAAGGGTATATCCGTACTTCCGCGTCATTCTCTCTTGAACCCATCCGCATTTTCTTCATTTTTCTCTGGCAACCTTAACCGCCATTTTAGAGAGAGAGAGAGAGAGAGAATTCAGTGGGTGGGGGGAAGAGAGAGAATGGAAGAGTGCGATGAGCTGACGATGACAGATGTAGCTTCTGTGCCCCCAACAACAAATCCTAGTCCCAATCTTACAAGGAACAGTCCATCGAGAACCAGAGAGGAAGGCGAGCTCTCTTCGTCTGAAGACGACGTAACTTTCTTCCCAAACCCTAATCCATTTAGCGTTTTTGCTCGAGCTCTACTTCTCTTCTTTTACCGATTGTCCGTACTTTTAATTGCATGCTACACATGTATTGTGTGTGTTACGACTTTTGGTATTGATTATACTGGGTTTTCTTTTTCACTCTGAGATAGAGTTCAATGGTTTATCCATCTGGGGTTTTCCTCATTGTCGGGCAGCTCTGTCTTGTCCCATTTAATGTTTTTGAACCCATATCAATGCGTGGATTTTACTTTCATGGAAATTATTCTTAGGCATATTTTATTTTGCTTCATTGTGTTCTGTCGGTTTTCTAGTCGTATACATGTCTGTTGATAGATGTTTATTGTTGGTTTTGGAAAATGCTAATAAGAGCCCAGTGGGCTTTTGTTAGGGTTGAAAAAGTATATTGAAATGTTTGAAAAGTGTATAAAATTGTGTAGAAAAATGTAAAAAGTGTGTTCGAGTTTGTGTTTTTTTGTCATTTTGTTTAGCTAAATGAAAGCCAGTGGGCTTGGGCTTACGATAGTAAGACCCTTCTCTTTTTGTTTGTTATAGTAACTCTTGCTTTGTGACCTTTATCATAAATCTGTCCATTTTACTCCTTAACGTTGATTTCATTTTTGGTAATGTGTTATTAATATAGATAAGTGCACTCTTACTCCATTCATTTTAGATTGTTATCCCTAGAACCCTTGTGATATTTTTTTGTTCATGGTGCTAAATGTGTGAATTCTACCTCACGGGTACTGGCTGCTCGTGCCTTACAGTTCACCGGTACTGCCGCTGCCAAAGAGGAGCCCGTTCCAGTTGAAGGCAACAAGGCAGGTAGGTGCCATGGGCTGTTCTACCCCAATACTTTCCATTTTTTGTACTATTACTATTAGGCTGAATCTATTCATTCTGTTGGTGGTTGGCTGGATTGGACAATTGATGTAACCCATATAACCATTGATTCGTAAAATGTTTTTCGAATATATATCATGATATATACCCCAATACTGTATTTTGCCAGTTTAAACTCTTTAATTAAAACACGTATGTATGTGTAATCGAAAGCAAAGACCAATTCAAGATACGAAGGAGTTATCGAATTGAAATGAGCTTTTCCAGAGGAAGGTGAAGGAACTGAAAGTCCTAATTGTTAGAGAAAGGAGGGAGGCAGTTATCTTCAGATTCTTCAAATAGAAATCCGTTAAATGCACTCCCTGGTTTCTTTGCTAATTGGACAACTCAATACCCAGCTTTCTGCTGGTGCTGTGTCTCTAGTTCTGTTGCTTAGGTTGACTTGGTGAGATTTTTGAAGGCAGTATGACTGTAACCTTCTAATTTCTGGCATCAATCTCGTTTGCTTAACAAAGATACTTGGTTAACTCTCGTGCTATATTTATGTATGCTCTGTAATTTGTATTGCTGTAGCTCATTAAGAATGGTTGGTTTAAGAAAATGGGCTGTTTCTGTAATTTTGCAGTAGTGAGCAGGTATGCAGTAAGCTGTCACCGTGTCACTAACCTTTTGTTGGATGGTACATTGCAGGAAGATGCAATTCCACAGGCAATGCTAAAAGCATTGGTCATATACCTTCCAGACCTTCTGTACATCCAAACAGTGAAAAGATCACTGAGAAGAATCGGGCACCATTTGTGCCATTTGTGATAAGCTTCTCAGACGATGAAAGTGGCAGCGAGTCTGGAGAGTTCAGACAATCAAAAGTCTCAGAAGCTAAAGGCATTGCACAGGGAGTGGATGGGAATCGAAGACCACCTTCTTCTTCCATGCTTAAATCACAAATAGTACACCAAACACCAAAAAATGAAGGCAGTTCGATGCCCAAAAAAGCAGCTTTGAGCCGCACATTTGTCTCATCAATGACCAAAATCAATGGACCCAGGAATGGCAGACGCTCATTGGTTGAGCAAAGATCTTGTGTTAGAAATTTTAATACCCTCAACAAAAAGTTAGCTGCCCAGGAAAATGGAGGTAACCACAATATTCATTTGAACACTAGTAAACTACAAGACCTTCGTCAGCAAATTGCAATAAGGGAAAAGGAAATAAAGCTTAAGTCTGCACAACAAAGTAAGGAAACAGTTTCTGGTTCCTCTAGGGACTATAACGTTACAGACCTAGGCTATGAGGCATCCAAGAAACGCAGAGTAGCTTCTGCCATACCATTTGAAAACAGAGATCCAGACAAGAAGCGCCAAAAACTTAGTGAACCAAATCCAAGTCAGCTAATTTCAGATGTCTTGCAACAACAGCCCCATGTGCAGTCAGACGTGCTATCAGAAAAATGTGTGGCGGAGAATGCTGGTCAGCATGGCATTAATGAGCATTGCTATAGAGACAAAGAGACTTCTCTGGGCACAATGCTTAGTGGAGATGCTAAACAGAGAATGCAAGGTGTTACTCATTGCCCTCTTTCTTCTGGCGATCGATCTACTGTTGTGAAAGGTGGTGAAAATGCTGCGCATTTCTCTGGATCCACTATTCCACCCTTTACTTTTTTGTTGTAACCCTGAGGAGCCTTACTATTTTGGTGCTTATGGCTGTGTAGGTGCTGATGTCATCATTAATGGCAGTCAATGTGACCAGAATACTAAGCTGGTGGATCCTTCTATTTCACTAAAGCAAACCGGAATGATAGGAAATGACACTGCCAAGACTTTCTCAAAGAAATCAGTAAGTTTTGTTTGATAGGCAAGAAATCAGTAAGTGACCCGACAATCGACAGATCTTGCTTAGGGTTCTTATGCCTAGCACTTTTCTTTGGAATTCTGTCAGATCCTTGAGGACTTGCAACATGTCTGATGCTCAATTAGTCGTTTTTTAAGACCTTTTTATTGTCTTCATTAGAAGAGTGTTATTCAATGTCTGCCTGCACTTTCGGGATGAAATTTGTGTCAGATTGTTATTGTTGTCCCCTTTAGTTTTAAAAATCTCTGTTCTTGACTTAGGGGTTTTATACATTTCTCTGGAAATCTGTTAGATCCTTGAGGAGTTATAACCTTGTCCAACACCCATTTAGATATTTCAAAACCTTTTTATTGCCTTGACTTGTCCAGAAGGAGTGTTATTCAAGGGCTTTCTGCACTTTTGGGAAGAAATTTATCTCGGCAGTTATAGTTGTCACTATTAGTTTTAGATAGCTGGTCTTCCTTCACTACATACTAGGTAATTTATGTATGTTTAGGGGAATAATCCCAGATATGGAAATTACATAATGGCTATGCTCGATCTTTAGATGCAGGGAGCCGCTATTTAAACATTGTAGCTTATATCCAAAGTTTTACATGAATATATATATATATATATATATATATATCTTTCAATGGAGCAGATGAAAGGGTTTAAGTGTAAAATTCCTAACCTATCCCCCAAGACTCCACAAAAGGAAAAAATGGAATTTTGCTCACTCGTTACCATCAATTACCCGCATCACATCTGGGTAGTAACCGTGGATACTCCATGTTAGGCAAAAAATTTGATGACTTTGCTAAACATAATCTCACTCGCATGAAAAGAAATCATGTGTGTTTTTATTAATTGGTTCGGACCCATTCAAAATATAGCATCTATCTTAATTACATCTTTAATACAAAGAAAATCCTTTGATTCCGACTATTCTTTATCGTTAATCTCTTTTCGCGAGAAAGAGAAAGGGGAATTGAGTTCTATTTCTTTTAGGGGCTGAACCAAGATAAAAATCTAGGCTGCCTACGTACCCATGGTTTGGGATCAAGCCAAACGTAGTTCATTTTTACATGATTTTTTTTTAGCGAGCGTATGCGACTCATTTAATAATTTGGTGAACCTTCAAGATTCATTTATAAAATTTTAAGATTTGCGGGATCATTGCAAATAGAGAGCACAACCCAACTAGGTGGGCACCCACTCCTTTACCAATCACATGCCAATCCTAAATCTTTTTAACTTCGTGACTACCCCCATTTGAATAGGTTGCCTGCGTATATGATTGGTCAAGTCCAGCTTGAAATGGGAATAAGTTTTAATCAAAATCAAGTCGTCCGTAGTTCTAAATCTGGAATTTGGAATTTAGCGAACATTTGGGGTTCAGAATGTTTGTGACTGTGCCCATTTAAATGGGTTGCCTACGTATCCAAATTCAATTCGGAATCAAGCCTAACATAGTTCCAATTTTGGAATTTGACTTTTGTTTGTGAACATTTTAAGTTCCAAAGATTTGTGACTGTGCCATTTGAATGGGTTGCGTATGTATCCGAGTTGATTCAAAATCAAATCAACATAGTTCGGAAGTGAACGTTTTAAGAATTAAATCCGTCATTTACAGATGACTCTGCCCATTTGCATATGACATTGTCCTCGTACATGAAACCGCTAGAGGTGTTAATACGAAACTAGAAATTTGGAAGGAAGCATTGGAGTCAAAGGGTTTTCGAATAAGTAGGAGTAAAACTGGGTATATGGTGTGCAAGTTTAGTGGTACCAGCAGTGCGCTTGACAAAAGAGTGATGATCCAAGACCAGGAGATACCTAAGAGTGATCATTTTAGGTACTTAGGCTCAATTATTAGTAGTGATGGAGAGATTGCCGATGATGTGACCCATAGGATCCTAGTGGGGTGGCTCAAGTGGAGGAGCGCTACTGGTGTACTTTGTGACAAGAGGGTGCCCACAAAATTGAATGGAAAATTATATGGAACTGCCATCAGACCAGCGATGCTTTATGGGACAGAGTGTTGGCCTATTAAGAAACAACATGTGAACAAGATGAGTGTAGCGGAAATGAGAATGTTGAGGTGGATGTGTGGTAAGACTAGACGAGACAGGATTAGAAATGAAACTGTTCGTGAGATGGTAGGTGTAGCACCTATAGAAGAGAAGTTGAAGGAGAATAGACTAAGGTGGTTTGGGCATGTCTACTATAGACCGGGAGATGCAGTAGTAAAGAGAGTGGATAGGATAGCTTTGGGTAGCAATGCTATGGGGAGGGGTAGACCTAAATTGACATTAGATGCTGTGGTGCGCAAAGATTTGAGTATAGTAGGTATGTGTGAAGTGGCTCTTGACAGAGCTCACTGGAGAAAAAGGATTCATGTAGCCGATCCCAAGTGATTGGGACATAAGGCTCGAATTGGTTTGGTTTGGTTTACAGAAATGATGAATTTAAATGAAGTTTATTTCCCAGTTTCATTCTTATTTTTCTTTCTGAAGCATGAGGAACAAAATAGTTTTGGTGTGCAATTAGAAAAGTGAATTAGCGTTTGATCGAACATGTCTCAGCTTTCCAATTTACTGACTTAGCCATATTGGTTCAAAGAATCATTCTACAATGCCAAAGTTGGGCATTGGCCACTGTTATGAACAAAGCTTAGTATGAATGATTTCAATTCATTTTGGGTTTGGAATTCCTAAGTCCAGTAATGGCTAATTTCTGGACCAAAGGAGATAGACCACAAGGGTCGATTTAAATGCCAGAAAAGGCTATCATGGCAAAGTTCCAGGTTAATTTGGACTCAAGTTTTTTAGTCTTCAAAATAACCATTTATAATTTGAGTCTTAAATTTCAGGTTTCAAGGAGCCTTTTGGGAGACCTTCAATTTAAGTCATGAATAAGGCACCAAACCATGATCATTTATGTACGAGGTCATGCATAAGCAAGGCCATGCGAATTCAGCTCTATATATAGATAACACGAGCACTTCAACTCGAGTTCAAAAGAACAAAATTATTTTGGCCACTAAGGGCTGAATTTAGAGGCCACATGGGACAAATTTTGAAGCCATTGAGTAGCAATTTTCTGAGGCCGCAAAACACCGTCTGTTATATGGCCGCATGGGGGCATAACGAACAGGTTCTTTAGGACCACAACACACCGTTCATCATATGGCCACATGGGGGCGTAATGAATGGGTTCTTAAAGCCACAAAATGTTGGTCATCATATGGCCACATTGGGGCGTAAGGAATGGGTTATTAAAATCACGACATCCGTTCATCATATGGCCACATGGGGGCTTAATGAACTGGTTCTTAAAGCCACAACATCCCGTTCATCATATGGCCACAGGGGGCGTAATGAACGGGTTCTTTGCGGGCTTAAACGAACCACCCTCGGATTGGATTCCTATGATTCATTTGATAAAGTATTTTTGATGGAGAAAATGGAGACTTTTTGGGAAAGAGTGCGGGAGAAAGAGAAGGGTTGAGAACCCACAAAGTCTGATGAAGATACACAAAATTCTTGTGCTTGCTTCTTTCCTTGTCCTCCACTATTTTCTTCAATGTTGAAGACTTGGAATTTGCTCTCTTGAGTTTCACTCTCTGTATTTTTCCTCTAAGTGAAGCTTTCCTCTATATTTTGTCCTCTCCGAAAATTCTCCCCTTTGGCTTTGGTCTGTTATTCCTTTTATGGAGGAATGTTGTTTCCACTTTCCATGAGCAGGCAGTGGACGAAGTGGGTGGTTTGTATATTTCCCACTTTGTACGTGGATACCATATATCCTTGCATGACCTCTTTTTTTTATTTGCTTCAACATATACATGCACATGGGTGTATAACTAGATTTTGCTAATCTTCACAACTCCATTTGTCTTTCGCATGCCCCACCAAGGATATGTATGTTGACCTCATTTTTTTTGGTAAGTGCAAATTCTCCACTACACACATTGGCTAATAATATCTTGGGCCAGGTAGCTTAGTTAAAATTGATGGCTCAACACTCCACCTTTTGTTGATTTTTTCCCCTCCACCTGATTGATGCTGCTTTCTCTTCTGAACCATATAGCCATAGGGAATAGCTGGGTTCTCCGAGACAATCTTGGTTCCGAGGACATTCTCTCCTCTTTCCGCACCCTAAGTCTGATCTACTTTTGTTGAGCCCAACACTTGATCCAGTAGTAAGTGTGTGGATCTTTAGGTTTTCAACTTTTCCAACTTGAGACCACATGACACTGAATCAGTTAACATCTCTAGGAGCTACAAATTTGTGAGTGTCCCTTCTTTTTTTGTGGAATTGATTGGTTCATTTTTCATTTTGGAAACTAGAAGGCTATACATGCTAGCAATGAAAGGTTTCCCCCAAACCATTGACCATTGGTTGGGAGGAGAAGTGGATTCAGGAGCTTTACTTTTCGAGCGCCTATTGGCAAGAACTGGGCTTCTTGTTGTACTCTTTTTGAACACAGAAAGAGCACCCATTTGGTTCAAAATGGTGAATTATAGCATCCTCAGTTTTTTTTTTTAGTTTAGATCCTTGGCAATTTTGTAGGAGATAAAAAATTAACTACAGTAAACTAGTGTTGAGTTTCTCTTAGTCGGAATGTTGAATAATGGTATTATAATAGACCTCTTGGTATTGTATTTTCTTTTTCTTATTCCTACAATGTTGGTGGTGGCGATGGTAAGTATGTAGGTACAATGTTTACTATGTTCCTTGGAAAAAACCTTACCATCTAAAGTTTCCTCACATGGTTGTTTAGTTTTTTATACTATCTGCTTGTGAGAATAGCTCTCATGCTTTGTGCTTGTTATGCAAAGAGTCTCATGGTATTGACTGACTTGATGGAGGTCTTTTAGCTCTTCTAGTTTTGAAGTCAAATCTTTTCAGGGCTTTTTATGACACTGCATGCACACAAGTATATGCTGAAATTAGTGTGAATTTGGTAAACTAACTATCGAATGGTTTAAGTTTTATGGCACTGATATTGTTACACTTCGTGATTCTTCAGTTACAGAGCACCATGGATTTGAAGCATTCTAGCGAGCTTAATTGTCATCTTTCACGAATCTCAGACAGAGCAAACTGTGGAGGCAATCTAATAGGAGAGGGCGAGCTTCATGAAATTAGATCTGGTGAGAAGGCATTTAGGCCTTCGTCAAACAATAAGCAGCAGGCATCCTCTCTTTGTGTTCCAGCTGGCAACATAGAGACCTCTGATGTATGTTTTAGATAGCATTCAATGGATTACTCTTGTACTTTCGAATTGAGGATAAGTCTGATAATTGAGACTTCTTCTTGTTTTCTTTATGTAAGGTACCACTTGGCAATACAAGCGCCTATGGGTGTTTAGGTACATTAAGCATCTCTCAGGGCGATGACATGGATATGCAGTCATTACTAGACGATGAAGAATTGCATGACAAGGAGCTGGAGGAGGCACAAGAGCATCGCCACAAGTGTGAAATTGAAGAAAGAAATGCTCTTAAAGCTTATCGTAATGCCCAAAGGGCTTTGGTCGAGGCTAATGCTAGATGCACCTATCTCTATCGTAAAAGAGAACTCTACTCCTCCCACTTCCGATCTCTAATGTCAGAGAATCCTAGTTTGTTTTGGTCCTCCAATCTGCATAATCGTGCTCGGACTGGGCTGGATTTCTCAAATGGCATGTTGGAAGATCACATCCATCAATTGCCCACATCCAATCATCGAATGCAGGCTGAATTCAATGATTATAATCAACAAGGTCATCCGTCAAATGTGAAAACTGCTGATGGTGCTCTTAAAATTGTGTCAGATCAGTATAATATGGGGCAACATTTGGCTTCCGATCCTCGCAGTGAGCCTGATTCTAGTACATCAGAGCCACATGAACATGAAAGGATGGCAGATGGAGTCTGCTCTCCGTCCAGTGATTTAAATGAATCAGCTGATGAAGATGAAGATGAAGATGAAGATGAAGAGACATATCGATTGAACCACAAATCTCTTCACTCTGGCCTCAATTCTCAGGGAAAGGAGGAAAGTGATGGGCAGTGGGCAAAGCACGGAAATGATGAAGCGAAAAGAAAGTTTCCTCATGATAGCTCTCAAGATTCTTTACTTCTTGAAGAAACCTTAAGGTCTCAATTGTTTGCAAGGCTAGGAACAAAAGCATTGTCAAAGAAGAGGGGACCAGCTCATAACACTGAACCTGCTGTTGTATCTGGTGTTGAACATGGTGGTGCTGCAGAGCAAGCTGAGATGAGCTCTGAGGGTGTACCATTTCCTGTGGTAGAGAAAAGTCAGCATTCTGGCTATGGAGGTAGCTTTGTTTTTGGAAGTCTTCTTTCACATAGTCCTTTGGTATATAGAACTCTACTAGTAAAGTCCGATATTAGCCTTGTATGCTCAGCGCATGAATATAGAGGCAAAATGTCATCAGAGTCGTATCTTGTTCACTCATGATTCTTTAGCTTTCCCATTTATTTTCTTCCTATGTTGTCGGAGATATTAGGTGCTACTATCAGAATAACTTGGTATTCGGTATAGTATACTTGCCAGACCTCACACTTCCTGATTGAAAGCGATGAAGCTATGAATGAACCACTTATCGCTTCTGTGAGTTGGATTCAATGAATTTTGTCGATCTCCACTTCTTTCATGACCTCCTTGAATTTTTTGCGAATTCTGCTAACTCTTTTGTGCGTGTGTGTGTGGGATTAACTGCTTAAGCTTAAAATGCTATATATCGTTGGAAAGAGTGATGGATCTAGGACCTTTTGTTTGAGTTCCACACCAAGTCTCTAAGGTCACTTTTCGTTATGTTTCTATGCTTATGCGTTTGAACTTCACAACTACATTTGTTTGTTGTTTTTATTTACTTGTTGGGGTTTGAGGGAAGGGGTGGATATTGGGAGTTGGTGGAAGTGCAACACTGTGAATGCTCGAGAGCCTGCGCTTGTTAGTGCTTCCTATTTTCTAAGGTTTTGGAGTGTGTCTCTAGCCTGTAGATCTTGATTATCTGTTCGAATGGATGGTTTGTGAACTCCTATTGGTGCGTTGGGTATTTGTAATGGTGACTTGTACTGTTTACCCATCGTGGATTAGTATTTCAGAATCGTCCTTTTGATTGTTTTAATGCCAACATTATTCTTATTTATTTCTTATTCATTTTGTTCAAAAATTTAGGTGCTCACGGGGAGGAAAACATTATATCTGAGCTTTCTGTTCAGATGAACATGGGCTATGTTGAGAACTTTTCTTCTAATTATGCATCTCCAGCTGCTGATCCTTTGGACATCTATTTCTCCACAGAAGGTGACCAATCATCAAGATCTGTTACCTTTTCATGTCCCATTTTAAGGAGTACATATGGTCACCTGAAGGTCACAGGGCAAATCCGTTTAGTTGGTTTACAGTGTCAACGGATTGGAAATTATGATATTCCAAATGAAGAGAGCAACAGTGTGGGCTCTACAGAAATCACGTCAAGCATTTTGAGTTCAAGCTCCGGAAAAGTTGGCTGTTACACCTCCACTTTAGCAGTTGATCCATTTTGGCCGCTTTGCATGTTCGATCTCCGAGGAAAATGCAACAATGATGAGTGTCCATGGCAACATGTAAAGAATTTCTCTAGCGAGCTTGAGAATTCTGATAATGCTGGTATGAGCACTTGTATAATCTGAATGGAATCTGGAACCTGAATTCCATTGCTTTGGAGTAACTTTGAGTTCATTTTATTTTGAAGATTGTCAGGTTGGATCATCAACTCACAGAGGAAAACTTCATGGCTCAGCAAATACTTCTTTGGCACCACCAACTTATCTAGTGTGCTTAGAGACGCTGAAAGGTGATTTTCATACCTATGGATCTGTTCTTGCACAAAGTGGTGGACAGTGCTGGAAAAAGTGTTTCAGCTCATCCATGGTTCTTTCAAGTTTGCTTCCTCCTGATTCCCCTACAAACGAACCATTCTTGCATGGAACTGAAGCTCGTATTGAGGTCCATAGGAGTTGGAATGGTCAATCGCTTTTTCAAAGTATAAATGGCGCAATGGTTTGTTACAACACTCTTTTCTTCTCAGATGCATTAATGTAATTGTCATTTTTTTTTTTTGAACTGCAGAAACTTCATTAAAGATTTGCCTCCAAAGAGGTGTCAACATTATATATGGAAGAGAACATAGGAGGGGAATTAGACACCCAGTTGATTGGGATGGTTCGATTCAAACACGAAGTCGCTGCCCTATTACCAACTCTATGAACCCAAGCTTAAGAATAATTAAAAGACTCAGCTAACTTTTTTATATCACCAATAATTGTTGCACGAGGAGGAACATTTTCAGTGGAGCAAAGATGGATCACTGTTCTGTTGTCGTTCTCAATGATTGCATTAGAGATGTTATTCAATTCGAGTAAACAACCAGCCAACCTCACTGCCAACGCCTCTCCTTGTAGAGTGGAAGAAGAATTATACTTTCTTCGCATTATACAATTTTTTGTTAATGTTTTTGGTCTGCAATCAGATGCCTTTTATATTCTCTTTACTATGATGTTTCCCTCTACATTAGTTTCACATCAATTTACGTATGGCTGTGTTTTTATCTTTTATGGCTACCATTCATCTAACTTGCTTTATCCACATGGTTTTACTTAGAATCAAGTCGATCAATGTTTTGCTGATAATGAAAAATCACTGGAAACGGCTCTTCTGATTCTCAACCAGGAGGTTAATAAGAGAAAGGGTAGGACAGAGGTAATTTTTCTAAAACACTCAGGATGCCAAAATTTAGTGTCAGAGATCATAAATATTTTGATTCTTATTGTTCGTAGTATGCTTGTTTAATTTCTGGAATATGCAGGCTCTTAAAGTGCTTGCCCGAGCTCTTGAAGTCAATCCATCTTGCGTTGTTCTATGGGTTGTTTATTTGCATGTTTACTATAGCACTGAGACGTCAATTGGAAAGGATGACATGTTTCTTTTTGCGGTATGTTGCTATCTGTCTTGTTCTTTATCTTTTTATGAAGAAAGAGGGAGTGGAAGACCTGTATTAATCAATTTTCAGCCTCACCTGATATCTAGCCCTGATGTCAAAACCTGATGATAGGCACTTAGTTTTCTGCACTAGTGGGAACTCCCTGATTCTTATTTGGTGGTTCTATTTTGAGACGAATGATTACTGGCTAATACTTACCGCTAGTACGCATTTGCTATCTTTTTATGGACGAGAGCCTGGGTACACGTGAGGGGGTGTGTCAAGGATATAAATAATGAAGTTACCCCTTTCTCTAACAGCTTAAGCTTTCAAATGAGTTGGTGGATAACAATCTGATACTATCTTTGTTGAACTAAATATTTACTTCTTTGAGTTCATATGTCAAATATTCCAATAGCTAATGCTTGACTGATTTCTTTGGGTTATGAACATGCTCCAAGGACAGTCTCGCCATTTTATGGTCTTGGTGGGGCCCTTATATTGCACTTTAGATTTCACATTGAACGTAAAAGCAAGCGCATCATGCCGTTTCTATTCAAGACCTTCTCACCATCATTTTCATTGTGATGCAATTGTTGTGTGCTCTGCGTTTAAGGAGTCAGAGTACTCATTTAGTATATACTACTGCGGGTTCTCTTTGAAATAAGAAAGGTGAACCCTTTGTAAGGACATACTGATTTTTTCTACAGGTTGAACAGAATGAAGGATCTTATGAACTTTGGCTTCTGTACATTAATAGTAGAGTACAACATGTGGATCGGTTGGTTGCATATGATACTGCACTCTTGGCTCTCTGCCGTTGTGCATCTGCCACTGAAAGTGATGCAATTCATGCAAGTGCAGTCATCTTGGACCTTTTTTTGCAGTTGGTGAATTTTTTGTGCATTTCTGGAAATGTTGGCAAGGCCATTGAGAAAATCTGTGGACTTTTTTCATGTACAAAGAATTCAGAAGACTCCCATCCTCTTTTGCTTTCTAACATCCTTCCATTCCTGACCCTTTATGACAAGTGTATTTTCTGGCTCTGTTGTGTGTACTTCATAGTGTACAGGAAACTGCCTGATGTTATAGTCCAGCAGTTTGAATGTGAGAAGGAACTTTTTGAGATAGAGTGGCCTTCTGTTCATTTGACAGTTGAAGAAAAGCAACAAGCAGTTACTCTGTCAGAGATGGCGGTAGATTCTCTAGCTCTGTGTATAGACAACCAATCTCTTGAAAGTGATAGTACACTTAAGGCAGCACAAATGTTTGCTGTAAACCACATTAGGTGTATAGCTGCGCTTGAAGGGTTAGAATGTAGTAGGAACTTAATGGACAAATACACCAAACTGTACCCTTCATGCTTAGAACTTGTTCTAATGTCAGGACGGGCCTGGGAACGTAATTTTGGGGAATTGAGTTTTGCTGGGTTTGAAGAGGCTCTTAGTAACTGGCCGGAAGAAGTACCAGGAGTTCAGTGTATTTGGAACCAGTATGCCGAATTTGCTCTCCAGAATCATAAATTTAAATTTGCGAGAGAACTAATGAGCAGATGGTTTCATTCTGTTTGGCAGTTGCAAAATTCTCCATATGAAGTAGATTCCATGGGAGGAGAGAACTCCCTTGGCTCTTTAGTTTCAGCTTCAGCACTTGATATTGACGCTTGGATTTGTAATTCTAGTGGGAGAGATGTGGTGTTTGGCCTGCTTAATCTCTCCCTCCACAAGCTATTCCAGAATGAGCCCATTGAAGCTCGCTTAGCCATCGACAGGGCATTGAAGGTCGTGTCTACTGAGGATTACATGCACTGTGTTAAAGAGCATGCCTTATTTTTGCTTGCAAAAGGTTCCCAATTAAAGGAAGAAATTCCAAGCGGTGAATTGTCAAATATCCTGAAAAGTTATGTGATTGACGTCCGGACGTCTTTCACCACCGCTAAACCACTGACTAGAAAGTTCATTGAGAGCATAAGGAAGCCAAGAGTCCGGCAGCTTGTTAGCAATATATGGAGTCCTATGTCATCAAATCTCTCTCTTGTGAACTTGGTTCTTGAGGTTTGGAATGGCCCATCTCTCTTACCGAACACATTTTCCAAACTGAAGGATATGGTGGATTTTGTCGAAGCGGTTATGGAAATTCTCCCATCCAACTATCAGCTAGCAATCTCTGTTTGCAAGCTGTTGAGTGAACGATCTGATGCTGCTGACATGTCATCTTCTAGTGTTTCCTTCTGGGGAAGCTCACTCTTAGCCAATGCACTTTTTCGGGCGGTTCCGGTGGCGGCAGAATATGTATGGGTCGAAGCCGCTGCTGTTTTGCGGAATCTGACAGAGATTCAGTCCATTTCTGAGAGTTTCCATCGGAGGGCTTTGTCTCTTTATCCCTTTTCCGTCAACTTGTGGAAGTCCTATCTCGATTTATCGCTGGTTTCAGGAAATTCAACTTCGGTAATGCAAGCAGCTAGAGAAAGAGGAATCAAACTCGAATTGACATTGTAAGGATATGAAGAAGGCTTAGGTAGCATTCAAAGTGCTCCACAGAAACTTTGGGCGACTTTTTTGGCGGAAGCTCATTTACTAGAAGTTAAAGAATTCAATTGTAAATCTCTGCGAATGTGGATTTTGAGTGTATAGACTTCTAAGTTTTTTATACCAGTATAGGAACCTGAATACTGATACTGTGTAGGAAGATATAGGTTAGGTTTTGTAGGTTGTTGCCAATTCTTTGATGTTTTGGTGATGGATTTTGGAACTGAGTAGGTTACTGCTACTGATGTTTTTACGGAGACTTGTCAGATATATTTTGAGAATGGGATGAAGAGTTGTTTCATATTGTTTTGAATTTCATGTCTTCTGGCAACTCTTCTGCGAATTGTTTGGAACAGAATTTATATAGAGGAATGGGAAACATTTACTGTAGAAGATCTCATATATGCTATCTTATCTGTTGTGCTGTGCATTAGTGTTGTCTGAACATGTCGCTCGTAACCTAACCTCGATCAAATACTATATCAGGCCGAGAGTTTGCCCTTTATGGTCGAAAAAGCGACTTGCCTTTTAGCTTTTCTTTTCTGTTTACTCTTTCCATGTTTAATTTCCTTTGCTTGTGTTGCTTTTCACCCCAATCGAAGGAAAAACACGCACGGATAGGCACTTCCCCTTGAACTCATACCTTCTAAAGATGGATGATAATTTCATCAAGAAAAAAGTGTAAAGACCCGAAATTTCGACCAAATTTTTTTCGAATAAAATTTAACATTTTATTTTTATTTTTTTATTTTTTATTTTTATTTTAAGGTAAATTAGCTTGAAATTAAAAAAGGTTAACCGAATGTACAGCCTACAAGGGACATACCTCAGGAGGAAAATAAAAGGAAAAGAATAAGATTGAAAAAAGTGCGTTAACCCATGCACAACCCGCATGGAGAGTAAGGTAGAGTAAATAACATAACAAAAGTGCCATGTGTGCTGAGATCATATCCCCGTTGCGCTATCCGTCAAAGCGGAGGGATCGTACAACGGGGAATGATATGAAGTGATCTGATTAGTAATAATTGAAATTGAACTACTATTACCCGACACATCCGGCCAGGTTAGGAAATAAAATAAATAGTCACGGTAAGAGGTGACCAAAAGATAACCAACTCTGAGGACAAGCAGCAACAAAGCAAGACGGCATCAAGGGAAGCTGAATAGCTACTACAGAGGAACAAGGCACCAAGAAGAGACTCGAACCAGAGATGACGGCATCCGACAGGGGGTCCCACCCTGCACACCACGCCCAATCCTTCCGGCCTAATACTCCCATATCCAAGCCTAAGGCTCGCCAAAACAACTCGCTCTCAGCCAACTACCAGATACCACGAACTCCAGAGAAGGGATAAGCAAACCAAGAAACTAATACTCCAACAAACCCAGAGGACAAGCATAATACCCACTTCTAGGAGAACAGCAACTACAGAGGGATAAGAGCCGAGAAGAGGCTCGAACTGGAGATGTCGGCATCCGTCAAGGCTACCCTGCCAAGTACCCTGCACACCACGCCCATTCCATCCAGACTACTACACCCTCAACCTAATCCCCTAGGCTCGCTAAACCCTCAAAGAGGGACAGAAAGAGGAAGCACAAAAGTGGCCACTCGAACCGCAGGTGAACCAAGCTGCCCCTTTCGATCGGCGCACTACCACCAATCTAATCAATGACAGCCAGCGAAACTACCCCTTTCAATCAGTGCACGACCACCAATCTAATCAATGACAGTCCCGGGAGCTACCTTTTTCAATCAGAACCCAACCACCGATCTAGTCAATGGCAGCCGCGGAGCTACCCCTTTCAATCAGCACAGACTCCAATCTAATCAACGATAGCCACGGTCACCACCATACTACGCATAACCCCCGGGCTAAAGAAGCATAGAAACTATGGATATAAAAAAGCTCAACAAAGAGCTTGAACCGCACCTGGATTGAATCTCCAACTACTAACAGTACACTGGCCCAAGGTCCAGCTACAATTTTGACAATAAATAAGCAATTGCTAAACTCCATATTGAGCAAGAAATCAACCCTGCTTTTGAACACAGAAAACAAGGATGGGGTATACCTCTCGGCACACCACCATAGTCTTCGTCAATTGTGATTTTCCAACACAGCTAATCTGTGCTAGCAGAAGTCTACCCATGGACGGAACCAAAGGACCGACCTTGAACGGCTGTGAAACGCCAACAACTCTGAACCCATGGCCGCCGGAGTTCACCTGTCATATGAAATCCATCGCAGGCTCTTCCGGCCAACCCATTGTCGGCAACAACTTAACTGAACTGGACCACCGGTAGAAGATAACAGATCCAGTGATGAAAAAGAGATACCTGCTAGTGTAGTGTCCCGGCGAGTTGCAGCTACCGCCCCTACAGCCGTGGAAACAGCCGTTGTGCCACCACTGCATCTCAGCCCTGACCCAAACAGGATTCGTGTGTTGGTGGTTTTCAGACAGGGTCCATCAACCAGTAGCTCAGAAGAACTCCCCGAGGGAAGTCCTCCCGTCGCCGTAGCTTCGATCGGAAGAACTGAAGACCGGCAAGAGATCCCCTTTTCCTCGGAAGTGGAAAACGGTTGATGTGAAGTTCGGATTAACCACAATGCGAGAGGCCGCCCTTCCCCCTAGCCGCGTCACCGTCCGTTCCCAACCACTCCAGCTGAGAGTGGATGCTCTGAAAGATCAACTGTTGTGGGTTTGTGTTGGAAGATCCCGTTTCTGTTAAGACCTGTTGCCTATTGTGGAATCGATCCACGGGTGGACTGAGGAAAATAGAAAGATTCAGGGGTGAATCTATGAACCACCTGATATAATCAGTGGGTTTTGCTTCTAAAAACTGATTTGGGCGGTGGAGGAGAGCTTCTCTAGGGAGAGAAGCTCCCTTGCCCTTTTTGGTGTGTTTTTACATATCACCCGTAGAGACATACAATTTAACATTTTATTGGTTTAATCATTCTGTTAATTATAAACCTAAAACCCTAGATTGGTGTGTGTGTATATATCTATACTTCTTTTATACATAAAAATATACATGCATTCAAACCCTAGACCTAAAACCCTAGCCCTTGATTTTTTTACCCTAACTAGTGTCGTGGTTCGTGCTTCGCACGAATCACGTGCTCATTAAAAAATTTCAAAGTGATACCGCTATCTTGAGGATCGGAATATGACGACGGTTGGTACGAAATGAAGAATGATTAGTTTTTATACATGCATTCATTAGGTAGAAATTCAATACTAATAGTAGATCCGTTCGCAGTTGTTTGGATCAAACACCATGGTATGTAATTCTCTATGTTCATTAGGATTGATTACTAAGGTGTGGTAGGTTGATAGATCGTGTGCATGAACAAATAATTTCCACCCGACTCCTATGAAGAATCCGTTAGCATATTCGATGGTCCATCTCCTTGAGCTTTAAATTAGTATAAATTCTCTTCGGTTATGTTGATCGTATAATGCTCTGAAGTGCTGAGGTAGGCTCTGAGAATGGCAAAGGGTTAAGTCAGGAATTGAAGACTAATGGACATAGAAATGGTTGTTATATAATAAAGTGTTTTACCAATCTTTGCAAATCTGTGTATGTTAATAGTACAGCACATCTCCGAAAGTGGCCTGAGGCTTGGAACAAGCGTGGTGAATAAGCAGTTAGTATCACAGCTGCATTGACAGGTGTAAAATATCGGTAATGATTCAATGGAGCTATAAATTGGAGAATGAATATTGGCTATAGTCAATTTCATGTAGCAAGTCTTACAGTCGTTGGAGTTATGCATGGCTATTTCGGCATCCCATCCAATGGGAGCATTGAGTTGATGAATTGGTAAAGAAGAAGACCATTGGTACTTGACCTCACATCCTTCAGCATTGAATACGAAAAGATCGAATTGCAAGTGTCCAACATAGACAAAGAGTAGGATAAAATTGTCTTCAATACTATGTGCATGGACAATTTTATCCCAATCTTCTGTTAATTTTCCATCTTCTATTTTCACGTACCAAAGTTGATCACCGTTGTTAATTATACCAATTGTCTCTGGTGGCATAGATATATATTGTTTGAAGCCACGTGACATCACCTATAGATGAATGTTTTATGTGAATTGTAAAGTTTGGAGATTGAGTAAAATGGCATGGAGAGCATCTCACCAATTTCATGGTGTCTTGATTGGCTGTGTCTACAATTTCCAAGAACCATGAAGGATGATTTCCTGCATAAAGAAGAAGAGATGAGTTTCATTGGTTTTAGTTAAGTGATAAAGTATTGTAATGGTTATTGAATATATTTGGTAAGACAGTCAATTTACCAATTTGTTGATGAAGATTTTGTGGAATGAACAGATTATTTGTTGAACGGTAGAATAGGTGAATGAATTTTGGTCTTGCACTGAGAATAGGTACACAAAAAATGGATTTTCTAGTATGAATCATTTTCCATCCCTGTCAGTTACTGTGGATTATCTCACTACATAAAAAATAGATTTTCTAGTATGGAATCATTTTCCATCCTTGCAAGTTACTGTGCATTAACTCACAATCTGCAGCAATTTTCTTGTGCCTCAATCATTCTTCCATCAATTTTCATTATTTAATTCAGGCAACCAAATTCAACCTCACCAATTTTGGCGTATGATCATTTATGCATGAAATATATTCATATTTTTGTTCAAATTGCTTCCAAACATACACCATCATTTCTAATGCTATTCGTCTATTACAAAGATGCGATGACAATAACCAAGCAAAATACTGGTATGCGGAAATCTGTGGCATTATACTTTAAAAGAGGGGCCAATTACAAAAGTTGTGTTCAAAAGAATACAAAAGTCGTGGTCGGAAGAATACACCTCCAAAAGAAAATTAATCTGTCAAATACACATTACCGACACGGAATCACATTCCTAAGGCATGACTAAATTTACAACCCTAATCAAAAGAATCCTAGATTCCAATCAATTTAATCCAATAGAATTTTTAAGATCCTCATATCTAGCTTCTAAATACAAAAGTCGCGATCGCCAGAGTACACCTCCAAAACAAAATCAATCTGCCAAAATACTGAAATAGATAACGAATTTGTATCGTAGCTTGTTCTGAGTTTGTGAGGCTTCCCTTTCGAGCCCAGCCATGTTGTCTTCAAACACTGGTCAAATGGTAAATAGAGAATACGCCTGGAAACAACGCGCCAATAACTGACCATCGATTGGAAATTCTGTTCGACACCAACAGGAAATACACCATACGCTTTCTAATTCATAAGCAGAACCTTGTACCCCTAGAAAACAAAAGAAATATTTGCACAATCTCAATAAGCCGCAAGGAACAACTCTAAATCAACAAACGGAGGAAAATGATCCCACAACTCTATCAAGACAGAAATCACCGTCAGAAAATTGCACACACATCTCTACCAAATGATCTCTTATTTTTTATTAGCCAAGAACTATCTCCATCTGATTGCATCGAATTTCTTTTTTAGCATTTGCTCTATGAGTGATCCAACGAGATTCCATCATCTGCAGAATTTCGAGCAATCATTTTGCTTTGGTCCTTGATGTTGAGGAAAGGTGGCATATCCATGAAAACTACAACAGCACACATGATCTGAAAATGATATGCCATTGGTCATGCGAGCAGCTGTAGCTCACCTAAACTAATTCCACTATAAAAAGCACAAACAGGAGTACGAGGTACGATGAACACATATACACATACATCGACAGCTGTTTTTTCCCAAAAGAATGCCTCTCTATTCTTTATCTCTACGCACTTTAAACACGATAGGCTAAGTAACCGCTCTAGCTCACTCACATGGAAAGGATGATATATATACGAATACAAAGCAAAGGATGTAGCTTTCCCTATTTTGTGCTAGGTTGGAGCTTTCCCCGCTTCTTAAATATGTTCATGGCTTTCAAGCTGAAAGCGAAATCTCTGTCTGAACTATTAACTTTTCTGAAAGAAATAGAAAAATGGAATTCATTTCATAGTGAGAAGTAGCCTAAATCACTTTCAGTTCTATTTCCCGACAGTTTACGCAGTCGTCTTGTTTCTCTCATACATGATAAGCCCTTTGTTTGAGCTTTTATAATGCTATTCAAGGCATGCTATAAAAGAGATGAGAGAAAGGCCCTCATGAACAATTTGGGATGGGATCATAACAGGGAAAAAATTCCGTCTGGCAATTGACGAAGGAATTTTAAACCCATGCACTCTTTAGCATCATCTGTTCAGAAATAATTAGCGGAGTTAGTTAACCCATGCTACATGAGATTATCCACTGGCAAAGTTTCATTACCCTTTTCTTTCACCTCATTTCGGGTATATTGAGCCACAAAGCGAAGGATGTAGCTTTCCCTATTCTGTGCTACGCTGAAGCTTTCCTTGTTTCTTAAATATGTTCATGGCTTTCAAGCTGAAAGCAGAATCTCGATCTGAACTATTAACTTTTCTGAAAGGAATAGAAAAATGGAATTCATTTCATAGTGAAATAGCCTAAGCTACTTTTAGTTCTATTTCCCCACAATTCACGCAATTTTGTTTCTCTCATACATGGGAAGCCCTTTGTTTGAGCTCTTATAATGCTATTCAAGGCATGCTGTAAAAGAGATGAGAAAAAGGCCTTCATCAACAATATGGGATGGGACCATAACAGGAATAAAATTTGGTTCAGCAACTCATGAAAAAATGTTTCTATTCAGAAAGGATTAGCGGAGTTAGTTAGTTAAGCCATGCTATATGAGATTGTCCATTGGCTAAGTTTCATTACTCTTTTCTTTCAGGTCATTTCAGGTATATCGAGTCACTGATTCCTATATATCATGGTTCCCATGTGAGCGAGCCAAAGGGGCTCCCTAACTCATCATATTTAAACTGCCTAAAGACAAAGATAGAAAGGTACTCATGATGTGAAAATAATATGCCGTTGCCCATGCAAGCAGCTATAACTCACCTAAACTAATTCTATTCGAAAAAGCAGAGACAGAAGTACGATGTACAATTATGATATGATATGCATACGTCGACAGCTGTTTGTTTTTCCAAAAGAATGCCTTTCTATTCTTTATCTCTAAGCACTTGAAACACGATAGGCTAAGCAGCCGCTCTAGCTCACTCAAATGGAAAGGATGATATATATACGAATACAAAGCAAAGGATGTAGTTTTCCCTATTTTACGCTAGATTGGAGCTTTCCCCATTTCTTAAATATGTTCATGCCTTTCAAACTGAAATTTAAATCTTGACCTGAACTACCAACTTTTCTAAAAGGAATTAAAAAATGGAATTCATTTCATAGTGAAGTATCCTAAGCCACTTTTACTTCTATTTCCCCACAGTCCACGCAGTTTTGTATCTCTCATCCGTGGCCAGCCCTTTGTTTGAGCTCTTATAATGCTATTCAAGGCATGCTGTAAAAGAGATGAAAAAAAGGCCCTCATAAATAATTTGGGATGGGACCATAACAGGAATAAAATTTGGTTCTGCAACTCATGAAAAAATGTGTCTGTTCAAGAAGCATTAGCGGAGTTAGTTAAATCATGCTACATGAGCTTGTCCACTGGCAAAGTTTCATTACTCTTTCCTTTCGGGTCATTCCAGGTATATTGAATCACTGATTCCTATATATCATCCTTCCCACGTGAGCGAGCCCCTCATCGTGTTTAAACCGTCTAAAGACAAAGAATAGGAAAGTACTCGATATTCTGAATTTCTTTCACCTTACAACTTCTGCACACCATCCAACAACAACTTCCCTATAAGTCATGCTAGTCAGATTACAAATCCATTCCCTAGCTTGCCCCGCTACTCCTACATCCCACGCTACAAAATTAACGGAAAGCAAAAGAAAAGCCAATAAAATGTGAAGGCATTATGTTTTCACGTTTTTGTTATTTGTTATTGGTAATCTCGCCAAAAAATCTGAAAGGAAGGGCCTAGATATTCTGAGCTCCTTCCACTCCAGAGGTTTTATTTTTTAACTTACCCTTTTAATCCTCTAATACAAAGCAAAGGGCGGAACCTATCGGGTCTAATCTACCTTTCATCCTATAGGTTTTTCCACATCATCCAACAATGACTTCCCGTAAAGCCATGCCAATCAGGTTACAAATCCATTCTTTGGCTTACCCTGTTATTGAAAGTATGCTCTAAAAGAGATGGAAAAAATCTCATCATCAGCAATTCAGGATCAGACCATACATGCCACGTAGGAAAATGTGAACGAAAAGGTAGTAAAACGTGAACGTATTAAGTTTTCACGGTTTTTGTTACTCGCTACTGGTAATTACATCAAAAAATCTGAATGAAATGTATTCGCATGCTCTCAACCTCTGTTTTCACGTAACACTACAAAAATTTTACTATTGTTTCCTTCCACGTCATTTGAAAAAGAAAAGGTAGTAAAATGTGAACGTATTAAGCTTTCACGGTTTTTGTAATTAGCTACTCGTAATTAAATCAAACAATCTGAACGAAATGTATTCGCATGCTCTCAACCTATGTTTTTGTGCAACACTACAAAAATTTTATTATTGTTTCCTTCCACGACATTTCAACCATATCGAGTTACCAATTCCTATATATCGTCCTTCTCAAGCAAGCGAACTAAACCGGCTACTTGGCCTATCGTGCCTAAAGATGAACAATAACAAGGGGTTTTTTAAAGATGGATATCATCCTTCTCAAGCGAGCGAACTAAACCAACTACTTGGCCTATCGTGCTTAGAGTGCCTAAAGATGAACAATAACAAGGGCCTTTATAAAGATGGAGAACAAGAACAACGTTTTTCATCCTTGAATAGTTTTCTCTATTTTGTGCCAGAGAATACGCGACCACGACACCATTTTCTTGCACTTATCTTTTTAATTCTTGACCAACACGAAAGGGCGGAGCGTTCCTTATTTTGCGCCAAAGACACTACTTGAATCTACAGGAATCATTACAAATATTGATATCACAGAGCACAGAAATCACGAAATTGGCCTTTACACATCCTAGAAATACGGCGTTTTTGGGGTTTCTCCCAACACATGAAAACATTTTGACAGAGAGCAAAAAATCTACAATCAATTAGTAATTGACGCATGATTTTCTCCATCAACCATACCTCAGGATTTGACACAGTTCCGAAACAACCGACCATGGACCATATTTGCACCGTCCTCGTATATGATTTTGGAGCCGAAGACAACCCAGCCGATGAGCTCCTCCCTAACTTTCCTCTCCAAATCCTCTCATCCCACAGCTAATCGGCCATCATCTGCTCTAGGAAGGCCGACTGGCTGTCTGCCGCGGAAACTGTGGTAGACAGATGAATGAAAATGGGAAATGGGAAATGGGAAGAAGACGTATAGAAACGAATTGGCAAAAAAGAAAAAAGTAAAAGCCTTGATTCCAGGCAGATCCACGTGCACACAGTAACCACATGGTGCAATTTTACCGAAAAGCCCCCAAGCCCAATACCACTACGTGACAAAACAATGTAGAAAATTCGGGACGCAAACGGAAAACATCGAAAGTCCGAAAACCCGTTAAAGTAATTTGAAAATAACCCAAATAGTGTCTATGGCCCACCACTTTTGAACGGGAAATGACGAAAATGCCCAAAATCCCAAACAAGTAAATTGAATCAGCTAGTTTCCAAAACGAGGGGCATAATCGTCCGGGAATGGCCAAAAAGTGTAAGCCACTTCTAGGAACTCCATTCCTTTATAGGCGCCTTTGGAAATCTAAATGAGGTATGGAGAAATTTAGAGAATCTAGGAGAGATTCGGAGAGAATCTAAGAAATTTCATTTGGGAGAGGGTTAATGACCATAATTCTTCCTTGCATAAAAACCTTGTACTTTCATAATCTTCAGAATCTCAAAATCCTAGCCATCATAAAACCTAAATTTTGTTTGGAGAACAAGTAAAAGAGAGAGATATCGTTGGGAGTGCAATTTTGTTCACCCTCCTTAGAAGAGGGTGAACATTACTCTCATTTCTATTGGTTGGAATGGTTTTTGGTAAGCATGACATCACTTTGTGGTGGGATCTATACCATTCCAACCAATAGAAAGGAAGGTAATGTTCACCCTCTTAAGTGGAGGGTGAACAAAACTCAACTCTATGGTTGGGAGATGGGGAAGGGTGGATTTTGATAAATTTTACTTACACAAGATCCTGTATCTCTTAGATGTACTTACACCAAACCTAATTATAGCCCTAAAAATCCTAGGATTTTCTTGTACCTCTAAATGCTATGAATCTAGGAAAGATTAATGAGAGGGAGAGATGGAGAGAGATAGCCGTGAGAGTGAGAGAGAATGGATTTCAAATCTTGTACTTCTATCCTACAACCATAGAAACCCTAGTTTTTAACACAAACTCTAAGCTTGTTCATAGATTTCTTGGTAGATTTTTCATTAAAATCCCATGAATCAAGGAGGATTAATCGGGGGGGGGGGGGATCTTGCTCATGAAGATCTTGTACTTCTTGATTTCTTAGCCATCAAAACCCTAACTAAAACCTAGGAATATTCCCTTGAATCAAGGAATTGAAGAGAGAGAGAGAGAGGCCTTTGCCTATAAATTCCTCACCATCCTTCACCATTTCACCACACCTCATTCCATACCTTCCTTCTTTGCTTCCAAGAGTTAGTTCCAAACTATGAGAGAGGGAGAGATCGGCGAAGGGAGAGGTGGGTACTAGGCAATAAAGAAAGAGAAGAGAGAAAATGTTTGATAGTTAATTTTACAGCTAGCTATTTATGTTTTGGATGGTGGATTTATTCGCATGAATATTGTTGGGTCAGTAGTATATTTAGTCCGTGGAAAAGTTTTAAAGCATTGATCATGACAATGTAATCCGTAGGAGTAACGGCCAAACATATTTTGAGGTAATCCGGGGAGTATACGATATCCTTCCCACTTTCAGAATCCTTTCTTCATTCTCAATTTGTACTCCTATTGATTATCTCGTAATACTTATTGAATTCTATGGGATATTGTTGAAAAGTAGAATAATTGTTATTGATTATGATATTGCTGGCTGAGAAAAATCGAGTGACCTTACCAATAGTCTATCCAAACTCAATAGATGGGTAGGCTAGGTGAGGAAGGCATCGGGTAGGGTTACTGATCAACTGAGGAGAATGTGGGCCCCTTGAGAATGTTTGCTTCGACTTGGTAGTCGACCATCGTTATTGATTCCACTTGAATATGAATATTGTTATTCTGTTGTATCGTATACTTCTTGGAAAATTTATTTTTCAGGTGTGGAGTCGGATTAGTGAAGGTTGAATCGGAGCATATAAGAATTGTTTGGAGAGACTTGGAAGAGTTATTTTTGGAGTATTTAGAGATTTATCTATTTGGAGGTCTTTCTCTTTTATTTTAAAGATGTAAATTTGTATACAGAGAGAATGGGGCCTGGAAGTGTATAGAATATAATGTATTTTGTAGTTTTATTCTAAAAAGGCGGGGCATTACAAAAAATGTTGGGAAAAACACGACGTAATTGGCAAATTCAGATAAGAAATTCTTATTCCATTACATGTAAATCATAACTAAAATTACAGTTAACGAAATGAACAGAAAAGGAATGATCAATAACAATTGATGCAGATGCGAACCGAATCCTGCATCTTTAAAACATATCCGTCGCCCACTGTAACTGAAGGGTGTTGAGGTTGAACCGGCTTCTGCCTCCCTGGATAATCTGGCAAGAACCATAACTCAAGGAACACCATCGTGAGTAGTCTTGGCAGACTGAACTTCGTCTGCCTCTCTCTCACACAAGAACGAACCCAGAATTATAAAGTATGAAGTTTTAAAAACTGTGTGGAATGCTGAAAACATGATGCTCCTTATATAGCCTAAGTTGTAAACCCTTGAAGTGCTGCCCTGAAATGAATTTGGGCAATGTGGCGCCTAGAAAAACTCCTGCCATGAAGAGGGGAAGTGAAGGTGAGAAGAGGCTCGGGAAAGTTAAAGGCCTCCCAAGTTCATTCACATCTAAAAATTTCCTTAAAAAAGATGTGAATTTTACAGTGCGGTATTTCTTTAGTCTATGACATTGATAGCAGTCAAATGAGATTCAATTTAAGAGTAATTCTGTGGACAATTCCATGTCCTTTTTCTGTTGCTCGGCACTTAATTTTGTGATTGAGATTAGTTCTATGAATTACTCACATCACTCACATTAATCTAGTATGATTTTTCCTTTTTCGTAGATATCCATGCTGAAAAACCAGGGTCGAATCACGTCGAGATTTACTACTACGGAGAACAAATTAAATTAACCAACTAATTTAATCAAACCCTAATCTGTGTGATTATGCAAGATAATAAACGCAATAAATAACAGGCATCACACACAGATATACGTGGAAAAACCCCAAGACGGGGAAAAAACCACGGGAGGGAAGAGAGCACTATACGCAAAACGCGAAAACAGAGAGTTTCTTACAACCACGCTATGACTCCTCAATATTGGCTAAGAATCTCTTTGCTGACTCCTCATGAACCACTCTAATAGATACTCCTTCGTATTCGACTCCTTGTATTTGATCTACGCAGGACTCCTCCTTTAGACCAACCTCCAATCGCCTTTGAACTCCTTCAAAGAACTCCGCATGATGTAGAAGATGAACAAAACCACCGTGAATCTCACGAACTTTCTCTCGCTTAAAACTTTGTGGCTGCCGTCTCTCTTTCTGAAAGAATAACACGCCTTATATAGATTTTTTTAAACCTTGCATAGCATCATGTACGATCTTTTATTGCTCTTTGAATTTCGCTTGTCCGCCGCAGGAATACAAACAAGGGCAGCTTGCTTGAGTGGTCCCTCTATTTAACCTTACTGCATCTGAAATCCCCTTGCATTCTGAATCTTCAATCCACTTCGGTTGAGGCTCTGATTACTAGCTAAACTTCCACTCCATCACTAAAATAACTAACTAGCGATTACATAGGATTTCAATTACACAAAAACGTCACGGAAATAGCCAACCACAAATAAGGACCTTACACATGCCTTTTCACGCGTAATTTTAGGACAGTTGTAAATAATTTTGAATTCTATAAATAAAGTGTTTTCTTTAGAAGGAGAAAAGGACCGCTCTAATCTTTTATACTATATATATATGTTCTTTGCTAACATGTAGTTAGATTTCAACCCAAAGGGTTTGGTCTATGAGAAAGTAAATAAGTGTTTGTTTTTTATGAGATCACATGTTCGAATTCAAAGAAGGCCAAATATTTCAAACGTTAGGGCAACTGGAAGGTTTGCTTGATTGTTAATTTCAGGGTCTTGAATCAGGCCCTGAACCAGTTGAGTTGCACGCAAGCTAACCTGGAAATCCGGTTATATATATAAACGTATGTTAGAGCATCTCCAATCTTGACCCATTTTAAGACCCAAATTCAAAATTTGGGCAAAACTCTCAAAAACCCATCTCCAATCATGACCCAAACCCTTTCTCATTTTTGGGTTTTACCCATTTCTTTGCCAAAATATGAGACAATCCAAGCCTCTCCCCATTTTTTTAATGGCTACTTTCTCCTTTCCAACGGCTATTTCTCTGCTAATAAAACTTAGTCCTCTGATTTTTTGTCTTACAAACTTCATAAAACCCAGTCCCTTGGCCCCTCCCTTCCTCCCTCCCTCTCTCTCAACCAATAGTTGTGGTTTTCAAATTTAATCAATGGATGAGTATGAACCGTCAAGGAGGAGAGAGAAGAGGATAGAGGTTTGGGAATTGAGAGTACAAATTTGGTCAAGAGAGAGAGAGAAGGGGGGTTTGGAGGAGTCAATTACAGTTGGCAATGCAGAGAGAGATGGCGTGGGGGAACAAGAAGAAGAAGAAGATGTATTGTTGAAACATAAATAAAAAAACAGCAAATTTGGGTAAAAGTTTATTTTGCCATTGGAATGGGCTTGCTCCAAAATGAGAATTTACCCAAATTTTGGTAAGAATTTAGGTCAATACTAGATATGCTGTTACACTCCCATTTTTTATTACCACACCTATTTTTTTTTAGGGGGCGACTATTCGCAACCCTATATTTTCTCCCTTAACCCACTTATTCACCTAGCCCATTTCCAATATTTTAAAAACAAAAAATTTCTCCATATAACCCATTAAATGTATCTGATCTTCCCATTATACCCTTCTCCTCTCAAAAATTACACTTTAACTCCCACCCTAAGCCCCCACCCCCCATAGCCACCACCTCCACCTCCACCTCCATAGCCACCACCGCCACTCCTGCCAGAGCACCACTGCCTCTATTCAAGGTGTCGTTCTCTCTCTCTCTCTTTCTATCTGTGAGTGTTCGTCAGTCTCTTTCTCTCTCTCTTTGTGAGTATATACATACATGTATTTATATATACAATAACAACAATTAGATCAAGACAAGACAATGAAGACCACATTTACTCTGCTCTGACATGTAAGACGATTTTGGCATTCTCTGACAGGGAGCCATGGAGAAATTGTAAGCTTTATGGTCGACTGTAACAACCCGGATTTTCGACCCAATTTTTTTTTAATACAAATTTATATTGTTAAATTCTAATTCAATATTAATTAGATTGAATAATTAAGTTATTTCCTTTAATAGATATATACAAACATAATTTTAGTCAATCTTATTTTATTTGTTTTTGTCCAATTTACATACAAATACTTGCATGCATGCATACTCCTCCGATCTCTCCCTCTCCTACTCAATTTCTACTTCCTCCCTGACTCTAAAACCAAGCCCAATTCGTCCATTCTAAATCCTATGAACCCAACTCCATGAAATTCAATCCTATCCTACTTCTACTCCAAAATTCACCTATAAATACCCCACCCCATTAACCCACGAGCACACCACGATATTTTCTCCACTCCTCTGACCAGAATAGAAGAGAAAATCGGAGGAGAACAAAGCTCCAATCCATGGAGTTCTAGAGAGAGAAAGAAAGAGAGAGAAAAGCGGGTTTCCTAGTTCCACCTAATCGAAACCCAAATTGATCGATCCAATCACCTTCTACAACTCCTAGCATCACCAAACAAGCTTCAATTCATTCCTAAGGCTTTCCAATCGCCAAACCGAAGTTATCTTCTCAAAAATTCAAGTTTCGGTTCGCAAATCAATTCGATCCAAACCGAGGTATTATAATCCACTCCAAACACCCCTCTACGTTTATTTAATGTTTTTATGCATAACCCAATGTCCCTCGTAGTCCCATGCATCGAAACCGAGGCCAAACGAACAAAAAAAACAAATTCTGGCAGCAACCTCGCGACTGCAACCTTTGGGTTGCACAGCCGCAAGAACCAGGCAGCGGACCTTGCGGCCGCAAGGTCAACGCAAGTCCAACCTTGTGGTTTGGACTGTTTTGCTTCGATTTGATTTTGCGACCTCTCGAACCTCGTTTTTGACCCCCGAACTATTTTTTTTAGACTTTTAACACTTCAAAGACCATAACTTGTTAATTTCATATTTTTTTATTTTATTATCTATTTATTAAATTTTTTACTTGTTTTCGATCAAAGTTTACAAACGAAAAATCTTTGCGACCTTCCGAACAATGTTTTTAACACCCAAACTATTTTTCCTAGACTCCTTGCATTTCAAAGATAATATCTTGTTAAAATAATATTTTTTTTATTTACTTAACTATTTATTATTATTTACACATTGTTTCTAAACAAAAATACTTTACGATATTATAAACAATGTTATTAATGCCCGAGTAATTTTGTTTAGACTCCTTACTTTCCGACGATCAAACAATGTTAACCTTAGCATATTTTAAATTAGTAAATTAATTATTACCTATTTACTTCACTTTCGGCTATTTTATTTAACATCTTTTAAAATAATCCCGCGACCCTCTAAACCCAACTTTTAATACTCGAACTTATTACATAGGACCTTTAGGACTCTTATTAAGGTTAGGATAATTATTCTAATATTTTTACCTAATTAATGTATTTAATTAAATTTTTAATCAATCTAATTTCTTAGAAATAATTAATAAAAGCCTAAAATAATTCCTAAAATATTTCTTGAAGTATCTACTTTATTTTCACATCGTGACCATACAAGACTAAGGGCAACGGCCCATTCATAAAAAGTTATGTGATCACATTGCTTGTAAATTGATTTATTTATTGTTTGTTTAATTGTATATTGCACCGATACTTGATTTGAATGCTAGATTGGACCCTAGAAACATGTGGTGGTATGCGAATAGAATTCACTTAGACGGTGCTAGGTAATGGATAAATTGTGAAGTTTCTTTCTTTCTAGAGATTGCCTGCAGGCGTGATTTTGAGATGTGATGAGATTTGTGATGAGATTGAAACTGGCAAAGTAAGCCCAGTGATGAATTGAAACTGGCGGGAGTCCAGTGATGAATTGAGACTGGCAAAGTAAGCCCAGTGATGATTGTGAAGTGGTGAATAAGATAGGCGAATCCTAGTTATGATTTCGATCATGATAAGCTTCCTTTTGCTGTAATGAGACGGATACACGCTGGGTACATAAGTTAGGTGCAATCTGCAACAACAAAAGAAAGTGATCTCATGGGACAGAGCATAGCTAGCGGTTGGGGAAGAAAGATCTCGCAGATGAGATCTTAGAAGTCACATAGGGCTAATGGATAGTAACAAACTGGGTGATCTGAAGTATATCTGTTTTACTTTTCGCATATTTATTATCTTATTACTTGTTAGTTGTAAAGTAAGAGGGGTAGTTGGGTTGGATTACTATACTGGGTGATTTATCACTCACGGATACGTTTGTATCCTGGCAAATCGTTTGCTTCAGTGATCAATTTGCCAGAGGGTGCAGGATTCAATGATGGTGCAGTTCGACACAGAAAGAATATCAGGAACGGAGATCGAGTATGCTTGGGATTCGTATCAAGATTAGAGTCAACTCTGAAGTTAATGTATTTTGATTCAGTAAATCTATCTTGAGATTGTAATAGCAAAATCTTTATTTTAGAAAATCATATTTATTTAGTAAACTTTCTTAAGATATCATTTTATTTTGCTTCCGAAAAATCGGGGCGTTACACCGACGGTACGGTGTCCATGGCGGAAGGATTGGGTCTCAAAGCCCTCGATTCAATTGAACCATGACGTAAACAACAACTCCATGATTCTGAGAAATCCTCTCAGATATCTCAACCACATCTGAACCCTAGAAGTCAGATCCTGATTGAGCTTGCAACTCCAAAGGTACATGTCCCTCTTGAGGCCAATCAACGATTCACGAGCACAAATGCAGATCCAGTTTTAACTTCAAGTGGGTTTGGAAATACCACTCCTTCTCGAAACCAAATACAGCTTCCCCATAAGGGCTTCTCTGATTCTGTAAACCCTCTCCAATTCCAGACCATGCAATCTATAAACCCTAACAGCTCGAGCCCTTTGGAGCTGGGAATAACATATTTGAGTAACTCAGGTGGATCTAAGCCAGAATCCTCCTATGGGGTTCACTGCCCTAAGTCAGTGAAAAACCCTAGCCCCCCTCAGAAACTGCAACAGGCGATCTTCGAAGAGGGTTTGGTTCTGGAAGCATAGGAACGAGCTCGTCAACAACAACAACACGAGGTATTACTCTTAAACGCCACTTCGAAAACCCTAATCAATGCTAGAGGCACCCCGCATCTGGAAGGGGATCCCAATTTGGGATATCCTGAAGTCGATACTAAACCTCGTAGACCACAAATCTTACCACATCAAATATTCAATAATTCCAGATCAGTTCCAAATGTACTGAAGCCCAAGCCAAAAAATTGGGCATCCCTACTTCAATCCCAAAGTCCCTCAACGGACATGAAACTTGACTTCTATCCTGATCTTTTTAGAGGCAAAGAAGCCCAGGTAGAAATTGATATTGAACTGACTGATGTTGGAAGGTGGAACAAGTACTTAGTGGGTCACTTCCTTGATGGGAAAATGCCCTACTCCTTAGTTGTTTCCACTGCTAGATATCAGTGGAAGGAATTGTTTGTGGCTGTTAAGCCAGATATTGCAGGGTGCAAACTATTTGAATTTAGAGATGAACAGGCCAAGCGGAATTGTTTATGGCTGTTAAGCCAGATATTGAAGGGTGCTATCTATTTGAATTTAGAGATGAACAGGCCAAGCAGCAGGTACTGGATGGTGGTCCCTATTTTTTCTCACAAAAATACCTAGTGCTCAAAGATTGGCACAAAATGATGAAACCAGTTAAAGACCAACCTTCCCATATTCCAGCATGGGTACGATTGCGTGATTTACCTTTAGAGTTATGGAACCAAGAGTGTTTGAGCAGAGTGTCTAGTACCATTGGTAAACCGCTACATGTGGACAAAGCCACAGCTAAAACATCAAGACAGCCTGGCCTTCTTCAAACAAAGTCAACCAGTGCTAGAGTTTGCATTGAAATTAGTGCTGAGCATGATCTTCCTGAGGATGTGAGAATTACTGTAGAGGGTAATTCCGTTGTGGTGCCTATTGAGTATCAGGTGCTACCTCTAATATGCAAGCAATGCCAAGTATTTGGCCACTCTACTACCCAATGCTCTAAGAAATCAGCCTCAACTTCCAGTGATCTCAATCCTGAAGTGAGTAATGGAAAACAGGGGAATGACGTCACTTTGAGTACTACTTATAATACATCAAGTATCTCACCTACATCAACCAAGCATATTACCAATATTCCTCAAGCAGTGGTTGCAGATGCAGAGGATGAATTGGAAAAGGTTCTTGAACGTATTGTAAGCAGCTCACAAGAAACCTTGATATTGTCTCAATGTGAAATGCCCAATCCTCAGTTGTCTGCAATTTCTCACATTCCTTCCACTAGCAACCTTACCACTGATATACCTGTTGAGCTACTGGAAGACAATGAGGTAGCTGTCCATAATTCTAAAGATTCAAGCTTATCTCAGCATGAATCCCTGGATAAGGAAGAGAGCAACAATAAGGTGGCAAATTCCCTCAATCAGCAACCTTCTAGTCTTGCAGCTCCACTATCCAGATCCATAACTAAGAAAGCTGCCAAAATATAGGATAAACAGCCTCCTAATATCAAACTATTGATGGGGGGTTCCACCAAAGCTGGACAGTTTGGAAGACAGAAGAGCTCTTCCAACATATCAAGGAAGTAACTTTGGCCTTGTTCGTTTCCATACTTTACTTTGTTTTAACTTTGTTTTCCAATCATTACCCTATATCTTTCTCCAATCATTACCCTATTTCTCCAATTATTAATTTTATTTCTCTCTCTATCTCTCTCCAATCATTACCCCTCTCTCCAATCATTACCCTATTTCTCTCTCCACCCACTACCAAAACTAAAATACCCAAAATATGGAAACGAACAAGGCCTTTATTTCCTTATCTTTCGTCTACAATGAGCCGTTTACATATTCCAGTCTCCTTCTGTTTATTTTATGGCTAAACAACCCCTTAATATTGGTTTTTGGAACATCAGGGGTCTTAATGACCCAATCAAACAAAGGGAGGTTAAATGTTTTGTGAATAATAACAAACTCTCAATTGTGGGTTTACTAGAACATAAAATAAACGAAGAAAAGGCTTCTAGGGTGATGAAATATATCTGCTGTGGGCTCCCGCGCCCGAAGAAGCACTTGCGCTCGAAGAGTCGCCACCCGGGTTTTTGAGATGGATCACCCGAGAAACCGAGAGTTTGATTTGAAAAAGAAAGGCTTTTGGTCTAGCGAAAACGTTGAGATGATGGGTTCGGGAGCCACATTACGAATGAGGAAGGTTTTTCTTTAAAAAGCACCCCATTCGCCCGGTAAGACCGGTCTCTACTTGATGTTTTCAAAAAGGGGAGATCTTCGGTATCATTCGGAATATCAAACTCTTTAATAAAGCACGTAACGGGAAAGGGACATGGGAAATATATCACATTGACGTGCAGGTGGTGCTATCTGTACAGTCGTGATAAAATGATATGAATAAATGGAAGTAAATAACATTCAACAGACTGTTTGGACCTCAGAATACCGCTCACGGCACCCTGAGATGCCGCGCGAGGCATCTCAACATGCCGTGCGTGGCACCTGCTCTGCTGTCAGACTGTTGCAGTCTTTCAAAACATCATTTAGCTCACTGGTTTCTCTGTAGATCTTTTGAAAACTCACGAGTAGCCTCACGACGGTTAGATCATCCCAAGAACGTCATTATCCTTCTCAAAACATAGTTTTAAAGTAGCTTTCAACGTTTTTGATCACTTGGGATGATCTTGAAAAGCTTTTAGAAGAGCCGGAACATGGCTTGTAGATATGGTCTTATTTTAAGAGCTACAGAAACAGTAAACAGCAAAAACAGGTAACCACAGCGGAGGAAAACTCAGATCCAGGCAGCCTGTTCACAATAGCATTAGTGTGTACTATGCCGTGCGCTGGGGGTCGGGATGCCGCGCGTCTGAGCGACAGACCGCGCGGTTTCTCAACCTCAGCACAGTGTCTGTTTTATTTTATGAAAATGGGTTTTGAGTCAGATCTGCTGACAGAAAGGTCCCCTCAGGACCAGAACGGAGTCTAGTCCGAGAAAACTAGTTTATACCTTTGGTTTCGAGCTTGATCAAGGATCGTGGATGCAAGGATGTGGATGGATCGTCACGGATGTGGATGGAGGAGGTTAAATGAGACAAAGGGAGTATGGGTGTGAGTGAAGGTTAGGTATTTTGGGTGATGGGGTCTTGAAGTTAATGAGTGATCAACTTCAATGATGAGAAGGAAGTGAGTGAAAGCTCTTAAAGAATGTCTTTTGGGAATGACATCCTTTAAGACTTGGAAATGGAAGTGGTAATGGAAAGTGGGTTTGAGAACTTAGAGAGAGAAAGTAGAGTGAGAGAGCCAAGAGAAAGGCAAGAGAAGGACTCAAAAGAAGGGCTAAGAGGGACCCCTTTCCCTTGAGTGGAGGGGCTAATTTATAGGCAAAGGCCAATGATTTTGAATTTCAAGTGGTGGAGGTATTTTCTGGGCGGGCCAGAAGTGCATTTTCGCCGAGCCATCATCGTGGCTCAGCTCGTGGCGTGGCCGGCGGCTTTCTAAGCCGATCGACCTTTTTGCTCAAGGTGCCGTGCGGTTAAGGATTGCCGCGCACGGCTACTCTTGAATTTCAAGGTGCCGTGCGCTCCAATTCTGCTCCGCACGGCTCCTCTTCCTTCGGTCCAGGGTCCTTTTGGGCTTTGTTTGGGCTTCTATCTGGGCTCTTCAGGCTTTTTGGGTTTTTGGGCTTAGAGCCTCTTTCAAGTTCGCAAATGTATCGTTTCCTCTATTTTCATCATCGGGTGGACAAAGACTCTCCGAGGTCCGGATTGGGGTGTCTACGATGAGTCCTCTTTAACGTAACTCGGATACCATTAGTTGGTACGAGTGACGCTTAAGAATAGGCATCCCAATCCGTTGCTCTAGTGCCTTTGGCCAGAGACAAGCGAAAAACGTAAGTAAATATGATGGTGGTCGCGCTCGGGGAGCTGCCTACGTACCCCGTTGTAGGGATCAGACCAGCGTAGTTCAATTGGGACAATGCAATGTGAGAAACGAGTCCCGGAGGACAAACTTATGCAAAGAAGTGCTTGCGGTGCGGTGTGTCATTCAAAGTATTGTGAAAGACTTGAGACGAGCCCTCGGGAGGCGAAAATCAAGACGAGGAGAGACGTTAGGTCCGTTAGACCGTGGCTCAAGAGACGAGAAGCGAGATGAGCCCTCGGAAGGCGAAGATTGAGACGAGCCTTCGGAAGGCGAAGATTGAGACGAGCCCTCGGAAGGCGAAAATTCAATTTAGAATTTTTGAGACAAACCCTCGGAAGGCGAAAATTCAATTTAGAAATTTTTGAGACAAGCCCTCGGAAGGCGAAAATTCAATTTAGAATTTTTGAGACAAGCCCTTGGGAGTCGAAAATTCAATTTAGAATTTTTGAGACAAGCCCTCGGGAGGCGAAAATTGAATTTTGAATTTTTGAGACAAGCCCTCGGGAGGCGAAAATTCAATTTTGAATTTTTGAGACAAGCCCTCGGGAGGCGAAAATTGAGTTTTGAATTTTTGAGACAAGCCCTCGGGAGGCGAAAATCAAGTTTTGAATTTTTGAGACGAGCCCTAGGGAGGCGAAAATTGAATTTTGAATTTTTGAGACGAGCCCTCGGGAGGCGAAAATCAAGTTTTGAATTTTTGAGACGAGCCCTCGGGAGGCGAAAATCGAATTTTGAATTTTGGACCTGCTGGGGAAAATATGTCGGATCCTTGAACCAGTCACGGTGAGTCCCGGAGGACGAATACCGAAAAAGCGAATCTGGCGAATTCTGGGATTAAATGGCGCCAGAATCGATGCACGACATTCTAAGGGACCTTTCCGCAAAACGGCTGAGGGTTGAGTTTCAAGAGGATTTTGGTGGTGATTGGATCAATTTTCGAGAAAACATTTAAACTTCTGGAGCCAGGGTGCCGTGCGGTCAAGGTTGAAGGCGCGCGGCACCTCGTTCTGCTAAGCACCCTTTCGATTTCCGAGAACAGTTGGCAGGTTTAAGGGTGCCATTAATTTAGGCGTGCCCCTTCGTCAGCTGGAACGGCTTTATAAGCGTGGGGGGTGCCACAATTCATGCACTACAATCAAAATCTCAAGGGTCTCTCTACTTTCTTCGCATCTTTCTAAAAAAACAGGTTGTTTTCATACTTCGGGATGGACAGCAGTCGTTTGGCGGCCCGTGTCGAGGCCTTGGGGGCCGAGATGGCTTACTATCGCGGGGAAATCGAAGAATTGAACACCCAGATTGCGAGGCTTATCACAACTATTCGCTCCCTCCGTCGGGCCGTCTCCAACCTTCAAGACTTCTGCTTCGACCAGTTGGACAACAAGGACGACCCGGAGTTTGTCCTTGGGCGTGGCTCGGAGGATACGGCGGAAGACTCCGAAGGCAACCCCAACGGGTCGGATGATCGTTCGGACGGGGCGAATGACGCCTCGGACGACGGGGGCAGCGACTGAGGAGGAGGAAGAGAGAAGGAAGAGGAAGGATGAGAGTTGAGCTCCTCTTTTGTTTTGTGTTTTTGACGGAGCCTGCGTGCTTCTTTTGTAGGGCGCCTGTTTGCCCCTGGTAGATAGGACTTCGATCATTGGGTCATTGTGCCCCTTTTTGTACTTCGACTCATGGATGCCTTTGGATTTATATAGAGATTTTGTCCTTCCATTGTTTATGCCATTCAATCTCCTTTTGTTCGTATGAAGAAAATTGAATAACTAAAAACATTAACCTGGGTGTGCAACCAACCGCTGAACCGAATGTGAGGTTTGTGATGAGGGATGCATTAACGATTGAAGCATATTGACAGTGAAATAGAAATCGAAGAAAGCAACTAGGTAAACCTTGGTAAAATTGACTCTGTATACAAGACCTTATATAGACATCTTTGCAACTGACTCCAGACACGAGCATAAGGCAATAACGACCTTTTGATCTCGCTATGAGGCTTGGAAACTTGACTTTGCCGTTGGAATATACTCGAAAAAGTAGGAAAATGTTGATTTTAGCATGTGACATTCTCGAGTTTTGACTCTGGACACGAACCGGGACTTGGACCAAGTCACTTTGAACATTATGACCTGTAGGTCTTGAAAGAACGACTTGGAATGACCCGAAACGGACTTTGATACCTTGACATGGCTTAAGGAACGGATTTTATCAAGTTTTCGTGCCATGACGGTGAATTCCGGGAGTTATCTTGAAACGAAACATCCATGAAGTCCCAAATACCCGTTAGAGTGTGTTTAGGTGCTAGTTGGTGCTTTGCGGGGCCTCGATTCCACCTTGATGTGTTGCTGTCAAAAACTACAGAAATGCAGACTCAACCTGCCGTGCGGATAGACCAAGGTGCCGCGCGGATGAAGATCTGCCCTACGGTACCTCAATCACTCTGCCGTGGAATTTTCTTGGTTTCAACATGCCGTGCGACCCATCAAGGTGCCGCGCGAGGTAATCTTTCTGACAGATTCCAGTTTTACTGCTTTCCAAGGCAGATTGCTTGGGGGTTGAGGTTTGACCCATGCAATGGCATTTCTGAACCAATGCATGTCTGTTTTGAACCTTTTAGGACTTGACCAAGCTTTTCCCTATGTTGGACTCATGGAAAACTTGCGCTTTTGAAACCCGAGGCTCTTTGAAAGTTGAAGTTGTCCTTCTACCTCTCCTATAAATTCAGGCTCTCTCATTCTATATTTCCCACACCTCATCCAAGTCTTGTCTTCTTTCTTTGTTCCTTGAAATGGCTCTTCCTCTCACTGGTTTGCTTCGTCCATGGTTGGCTTCTATGGAAGGTGTCGATTGACTCAACTTTCGAGCTCACGGTCTCTACTCCATGAGGTACCTTCGCAACATTCGCCTTCGTCCCGAGCTTTTGAAGGCACGTGAGTTTCGGGATCCGGAGGTTCACGTGTTCCGATTTGGCGATCAGGAGCTCTGTCCCACTGCTCGAGGAGTTCCGTGCATACCTTGGGGTTTTGGCTCGGGGAGGTCATCATTCCCCCTAGTACGCGAGAGTGCTTATAGAGTCTTGGTCGCGGCCCTTGGGCTAGGTGATGGTGCTGCTCGCTACTTGGTCAAGAATGGCCACCTTAATGCCATGCACCTTATCGAGCTATTCTCTCCTCTGGCGATCTTAGAGTCATGACTTATCGGACTCGACGCATGATCGCTCTCTGCATGTGCTTGCTCGCAGCCTATCTCTTGGTCCTTTCATCTGCCGGTCATGCTAGCTCGGCATTAGCCAGTGTCGCTGTTCAGGTCAGGCTCGAAGGGCGTGATTCCGATGGTTACGGCCGAGGCATTGATTGGTTTGGACAAGGTTTGTTCGGAGAGACTAAGAATTTGGGGCGATCCACTTCTCCTACTGAGTTGGCTTCTCACTCGCCTCTCCTTTTCGGGTTTCTCCCACGTTTTCATTTTACCTCAACGCTCGGCTTGGTTATCTAAGGCTTCTCACTTGTTTCTCTCTTTCCATAGATTTGGCTTTGCGATAAGGTGAACGTGTGACCATTCCTCCCGGCAACTGGGCATACGAGGCGAGGTTACTCTCGGCGATGCTTTGAGTTTGAGGATAGGAGCAAGGCCGAGTGGGTCGATTTTCTCGGACGCCACGAGCGGAGACCATTGCTTGGAGGTGTCGATGGCTGGATCTTCCTCCCATGACAGTGCACTACATGGGCCCTCAGTGGGTCGTCCTTGCTGGTTTGGGAGCTTTTACTTTCTACATCCCCTACCGCATTCAGCGTCAGCTCGGTTTGAGGCAAGAGGCCCCTGCGGAGGTTCTCGTGGATGTGGTTTTGCCCTTCTTTGGACATTCAGTTCTTTGCCATTACCAGCGTTTCTGGAGGACTCGAGAGGTGACCGACGCACATCCCTACCCTTCTGTGGCGATGGGCGGGAGCTATCGGAAATGGCTTAGGAGGGACATTGCTGCAAGAGCCGGAGTTCACGGAAACTGACTCAATCCTACCACCCTGACCGTTGAATAAATTGTGGACCCCTTTTTATTACGTCGTACTTCTTTTGTTATGAAAACTTTGCTCAACCTTATGTAGTAGAAGTAATCGTGTTAATAAAACGAGTCTTGGAGGGTTTCCTTTCGACTCTTGTTCTTCAAGTCTTCTCAACCTGGATTTTTATTTTGATGGATCGTGACCGGGCCTCAGTGTGAGACTACCTACGTATCCTTCTGGCGAAGGAATCAGGTCATGACGTAGTTCAGGGTAGGGTTCGCTCTGGTTTTAACACTCTCCTTTTGCGCTCTAACTTTTGCCTAGAACCGCCCTTTCGGGTTTTCGGTCTAGCGAGCTCATTTATTGTATGCCTTAACTTTTGCCTAGGATGCCCTGACGGGTTTTCATCCTAGCAGGCTTTGCTCTAATTTTTGCCTAGGACTGCCCGCCCTTGCGGTTTTCAGCCTAGCGAGCTTCTCTCAGGGGTAGTAGCGCTTGAGTTGATCCAAGTTGACCAAGGTTGAGAATTCGTTTCCGTCCAAGTCGATGAGTTGCGTAGCTCCTCCGGAAAGGATGGTCTTGATAATGTACGGCCCGGACCACTTTGGTCGAAACTTTCCTTGTGGGTCGTAAATCGGAGCTCGGATTTCCTTCAAAACCATGTCACCTTCTACCAAGTTCCTGGGTTTCACTTTCTTGTTGAATGCCCGTGCAATCCTTCGTTGGTACCCTTGGATGTGGTAAAGAGCCCTTAACCGGCGTTCATCAAATAGCATAAGCTCTTCAAATCGGTTACTCAACCACTCTGCCTCTTAGACTTCACATTCAATTATGGTCCGAAGAGATGGGACTTCTAACTCGATGGGAAGTACTGCTTCCATTCCATAAACCAAAGAGTAGGGGGTTGCTCCTGTTGGTGTCCGCACCGATGTACGATACCCCCATAAAGCCAGGGGTAGTTGTTCATGCCAGTCCCTTGCTGATTGAATAGTTTTCTCCAGAATGGCCTTGATCGTCCTGTTTGCCGCTTCCACAGCGCCATTGGTCTGCGGCCGATAAATCGTCGATTTGTGCACCTGGATTTGAAATTCATCCAGAACTTCCCGGGCCCGTCCTTTGAAATGAACCCCATTATCAGATACGAAAGCCTGGGGGACCCCATACCGGTAAATGACATTTTGCTTGATGAAATGTGCAACTTGAACCGCAGTCAAAGTGGTGTAAGAAGCAGCTTCTACCCATTTCGTGAAATAATCGACGGCTACCAAAATGAACTTGTGACCATTGGATGCTGCCGGCACTATCCTTCCGATGACATCAATTCCCCACGTCGAGAAGGGCCATGGCGAGGTCATTTGTTGCAGCTCGTGCGGCGGGACATGCGTGAGATTGGCGTGAATTTGGCACTTTTTACACCTTCGCACATACTCTATACATTCTGTTTCCATGGTGGACCAGAAGTATCCCTGCCTGAGAATCTTCTTTGCAAGCATTATGCCGCTCATGTGGAGACCGCATACACCCTCGTGAACTTCTTCCATTACCCTTTTCACATCTTCTCCATGGATGCAGAGCTTATGTGTGCCACAGGGCGATCTTCGATATAAGTTTCCCCCGCATAGAATGTACTGAGTTGCCATCTTCTGGAGAGCGATTCGGTCTCCCTTGTTCGCTCCCACGGGGTATTCTCTTCTTTCTATGTACCTCCAAATGTCATAATACCATGGATGGCCATCATTGGGCTCGTCGACCACCATGACGTGCTAGTGTAGTGGAATATCCCTTTGTTCTATCACAATTGGTCTTAACTTTATGCCAACAGGGATCTCGATCATTGATGCTAATGTTGCCAAAGCGTCTGCAAACTGATTTTTGAACCTCGGGACATGAGTGAATGTCACCTTGCTGAAGTGAGGGATAAGGTTTTCGAGATCCTGATGGTATGGTTTCAACTTCTCTTCCTTAACCTTCCAGTCACCATTCGCTTGAGACACAACTAAGTTCGAATCTCTTACAACTTCCAGTTTTTCTACGCCGATTTCGATGGCTGCCTCCATGCCTACAATGCAAGCCTCGTACTCGGCCTGGTTATTGGTGACTTCAAAGTTAAGCTTGAACGCCAACGGGATGTGCGATCCATCGGGCGAAATGAGCAATACACCGATTCCAAATCCTTTCTGGTTGGCTGCTCCATCAAAGTACAACTGCCAAATGTCCTCGGCTACCGTCATTATGTCTTCGTCGGGGAAATTGAATTCGGCATCCTCCCCTCCCTCGACTGGGCAATCGGCTAGGAACTCTGCAACGGCTCTTCCTTTTACCGACTTTCGGGTGACATACTTTAGTTCAAACTCGGCCAACATCAACAACCACCGTGCCATCCTACCCGTGAGGGCCGGTTTTTCGAATAGATACTTTAGGGGATCCATCCGAGATATTAGCCTGACCGGGTAGGCTAACATATAATGCCTCAACTTCTTGGAAGCCCATACAAGTGCCCAGCATGTCTTTTCTAGGGGAGTGTAACGCTCCTCGGGTCCAACCATCTTTTTACTGAGGTAGTAAACGGCCCTTTCCACCCCATCATCTCCTTCCTGCGCCAACATGCATCCCATTGAGGATAGAGTGACCGACAGGTATAGGATCAAAGGTTTTCCCGTTACAGGTGGCGTCAACACCGGTGGCTTGTGCAGGTAGGCCTTGATGGCTTCGAAAGCTTTATGACACCTATCATCCCAAACGAATGGCACTCCTTTCTTGAGCAAGCGGAACAATGGTTTGCAGGTTGAGGTCAGTCTCGCAATGAACCTACTGATGAATTGCACCTTGCCGAGGAAACTCCTTACATCCTTCTCAGATCTCGGCGGTTCCATTTCTAGGGTGGCTTTGATTTTCGATGGGTCGACTTCGATGCCTCGGGTGGTGATCATGAATCCAAGCATCTTTCCTGCAGTGACCCCGAACGTGCATTTGGCGGGATTGAGCTGCATCTTGTACTTCCTGATTCTTTCCAAAAACTTCCTGAGCGCGGGCAGATGTCCTTCTCGCTCTTTGGCTTTAACAATCATATCGTCAACGTAGACCTCTACCTCTTTATGAATCATGTCGTGTAGCAATGCCGTGGCGGCTTGCTGGTAAGTAGATCCGGCATTCTTTAGTCCGAAGGGCATGACTCGATAACAATATGTCCCCCACTCAGTGATGAACGTAGTTTTTTCCCGATCCTCTGGAGCCATAAGGATTTGATTGTACCCCGAAAAACCATCCATGAAAGACAGTAGGGCATGACCGGCAGTATTATCAACTAATACATCAATGTGTGGTAGCGGGAAGTCATCTTTCGGGCTGGCTTTGTTGAGATCCCTGAAATCGACGCAGACCCTTATTTTACCATCCTTCTTTGGTACTGGGACGATTTTTGCAACCCACTGGGGGTATTCAGTTACCATTAAAAACCCAGCGTTAATCTGTTTAGTGACTTCTTCCTTTATCTTAAGCACCCAGTCAGGTCTCATGCGCCTTAGTTTCTGTTTTATTGGTTTCGTGTCAGGATAGAGGGGAATCCGGTGTTCCACGATTTCAGGATCGATTCCGGGCATATCTGCGTGTGACCATGCAAACACATCGTCGAACTCTTTGAGCAAGTCTATGAGGGCCTTGCTTTCTTCGGCGGATAGCGTGGAACCGATCTGGGTCATCCGGGGACTCCCTTCATCTCTCAAATTTATTAAAACGATTCCTTCTTTTATAGGCTGAGCATGCCTTTCATCTTCCCTGTCGATTAGGGATCGAATTTCTTTGGGAATGTCCCCATCGAAATCAATCTCTTCATCACCAGGGTCGACGCAATTTATTTCAAACTCAGGGAAGTAAGCAGAATCAGATTCATTTATTTCATGATCAACGGAGGCCTCGGGGGCACCATACACACGGGTAGATTCGAATTCGAAATAGAGACTCTGAGAGTTTGGGCCTAGAGGCACCAACTCGGACTGGACAGACTCAGAAGACTCAGAAGACGCAGAAGACTCGATAGACTTAACAGACTCAGATTCAGACTCAGACTCCGATCCATGGTAAGTTGCACTCGGCATGAAGATCTAGTTCTTGTACTCTTCAGTAGCATCCATGATAAACAAAGTCGGATCCTGAGGGGTATCTTGTTCCATCATCAGCACTTCCGCTTCCGCAGCTGTACCCATGATTCGTCTTCCCTAAACAGAGTTGCGAGACTACCCATGGCAAAAACCTCAATCCAGTCAGGGAGCTCTTTCTGCTTTTCCACAACCTCAGCTTCTTCATCACTATCTGGCCAGACATCGTTGGCGAATATCTCAAACCCTGGCAGGAAGGTATTGGTTTCCTCGTCCCAAAATGGTTCTGGCTGGCCTTGGTAAACCTGCTTCGCTTTCTCCTTGACAAAGTAGTCTTCTAGCCTGTTTCCCTTTTCCATCTTGCTGTCGCTCGAGGGTGAATAACCTAGGCCAGTCGTGCGCATCAGAGTGCCTTGGGTTTCAAACTTTGCGGGGCCTTGGAGATTCTTTCCCAAACCCAATCCTGGCATGTAGGACATCTTCTTCATAATCTTGATGGCAACACTGCTAATAACAAAGTCATCATCGATCCTAACTGAATAGACAGACTTGGAGGTATCCAGAGAGAAGCCTCCCAAGGCGATATCTTCCTCTCCGTGTTGAATTTCCAATAGTGGGGCATTGTCTTCAATAGGGGCATGGATCCCCGAGTCTCCATGGATGGTGAGCATCCCCGTTTCGAGTCCCAATCGAATTTTCTGGTGGAGTGTGGAAGGTACGGCCATGATGTCGGGCCGGTGCAGCCAGGGCCTACCCAGAAGTAGGTTGAAGGAGGCGGGGATATTCACCACGTGGAATTCTACGTCCGTCTGATATGGTCCGAAGGTCATAGGAATCATGAGAGTCCCAACCACATCCCTCCGAGTGTTGTCATATGCTCGGACCTTGACTTCTGATGGGGAGAAGTCCTTATTCTTGTATCCCAAACAGTAAGCAACACGGAGTGGACAGACATTAATTGCTGATCCATTGTCGACCAAGATTGCTGGAACCGACTTGCCATGGCACTTCAAGGTGATGTGCAGCGGACGATTGTGATCAGTTCCTTCGGCAGGTAAGTCTCGATCAGTAAAGGTGATAGCATGCTTGACAGGTATGGCTTTGATCAGTGCCACAAGCTCATCGGGGGTTATGGCGGAAGGAACCTTTAGTTGAGAGAGTGCTTGGATGAGACCTTCACGATGGCGTGTGGAATGAACCAGCACATCCCAGACAGACATCTTGGCATGGGTTTGTTCGAGTTGACGCTTGATCATTCCCTCGGGGTTCTTTTCTGGTCGAGAGGGCTCCTTAGCTGGTGGGTCAAAGGGTCGGAAGGTGCTCTTAACCGGGGTGGTGAAGGGATCAGAGGGCTTTGCGGCCGCAGGGTTGGAAGATTCTCCAACCTGAAGATTTGGAGGTTGGTAAACACGACCGCTTCTGGTTAGATGGTCAATCTGTCGGTACTTTGATTCTTCGTTCCATAAGTCGGCCAGGGCTTTACGCTTGTTTCCAATAGTCGTATCCTGCAGATTGGCAGCTAAATCGGCGATGACTAGGTCATCCCACAGATCTTCGGGTGTCCATTTTTCGGCCTCCATTACTGTCTTGTTGACAGTCCATTCTTCATTTCCCACTTTTATGCTAACCACTTCAGTGTTAGCCCACAAATTCGTTTCAACCCCGGGCTCATTCTCCCATAGGTTTATCATGGCGACATCGGCATCTTTCGGAAAAGTAACCGATGATTCGGATTCAGCCCCATCTACAAGGTAGTCCATTGGGTCGAACCCATTGCTAGCAACTTCTTCTTCAGACCCAGGAAAGTTCGGGTACGGGGTGAGGTTCACATTGCTATAGAGGTTGTTGATGACAAAATCATTGAAATGAGAGAAGTCCGGGCGAAGTGGAGCAAGCTCTGGCCAATTGTACGTCATCATCTCAGGTGGATGCCCAGACTGGTATTCTTCACCGAATAATGCTGGGAGGGTGAAGGTATCCAAAGGGTCATTCCAGGCCAAGAGCTGGTATTCGTCTGGGGTTGGGTCCCATTCAGGCATATCCTGGAAAACCTGGTATTCTCCCCCTTGATTTTCAAACAGTGCGCACAAAGAGAATCCATCAAGAGGATCCGCCTGGATGTTTTGCCAATCAACCTCCCATCCAGCCTCGAATAAGGGTTCGTCATTTCCTTGGAAATTGGCAGCTTCAAATTCTTCCCAATCAGCGATTAGCTCTCCCCATGTATCTTCCCATTCCCGTATGGAGCAGAAGGCAGTTCCTCCGGGAATTTCACCAGTAGGCATTGGTTCGGTATCGGGGATAATGAGCAGGGTAGGGTCAAACTCTGGGATGCTTTGAACCTCGGCTAGGGTGATTTGGTTGATACGGAAAGGGACACTATGCTGTGGTAGGGGGTTTGAAATGGTGTTAGGTTTATCGGTAGGTGGAGTGTCGATAACCTTGTTATCGATGAGATTTTGGATTTCATGACGGAGGCGGATGCAGTTGTCGGTGGTATGGCCGGGCATTTGGTGGAAGTCACAGTAGACGTTTTGGTTGAGGTTTGGTGGAATGGTTTGTGGCGGCGGAAGAGGTTTCAGTACCCCAATGTCTGCGAGTTTCTTAAGGAGAGTGGATCTTGGAGTGCTGAATTGGGTGAAGGTTCGGTTCTGGGTTTTTGGTTTTTCAGCAATTTGGTTGACTTCTACAGGTTTAGTGGATGATGTTCCTGCTTGGGTGGTATTTCCGAAGAGAACGTTGCTGTTTCCCGAGTATGTCCTCTTGGGTTTCGACCCAGATCCTGACTCCTTTTTCTCCAAAGTCCCATCTCGCAGAGTGTGGGCTCCCGCGCCCGGAAAAAGGCGCAAGCTTAGAGAGTCGCCACCCGGATTTTTGAGATGGATGATCCGAGAAACCGAGAGCTTGATTTGAAAAAGGCTTTTGGTCTAGCGAAAACATCGAGACGTTGGGTTCGGGAGCCACATTACGAACGAGGAAGGTTTTTCTTTAAAAAGCACCCCGTTCGCCCGGTAAGACCGGTCTCTACTTGATGTTTTAAAAAAAGGGGGAATCTTCAATATTATTTGGAATATCAAACTCTTTAATAAAGCACGTAACGGGAGAGGGATATGGGAAATATATCACATTGACGTGCAGGTGGTGCTATCTGTACAGTCGTGATAAAATGATATGAATAAATGGAAATAAATAACATTCAACAGACTGTTTGGACCTCAGAATACCGCTCACGGCACCCTGAGACGCCGTGCGAGGCATCTCCACATGCCGTGCGCGCTTTTGCTTTCTATTTGTCAAACGGTTGGGCCTCAGAATACTGCTCACGACACTCTGAGATGCCGTGCGAGACATCTCAACATGCCGTGCGTGGCACCTGTTCTGCTGTCAGACTGTTGCAGTCTTTCAAAACATCATTTAACCCACGGGTTTTTCTGTATATCTTTTGAAAACTCACGAATAACCTCACGGCGGTCAGACCATCCCAAGAACGTCGTTATTCTTCTCAAAACATAGTTTTAATGTAGTTTTCAATGTTTTTGATCACTTGGGATGATCTTGAAAAGATTTTAGAAGAGCCGGAACATGGCTTGTAGATATGGTCTTATTTTAAGAGCTACAGAAACAATAAACAGCAAAAATAGGTAACCACAGCAAAGGAAAACTCAGATCCAGTCAGCCTGTTCACAATAGCACTAGTGTGCACCATGCCGTGCGCTGAGAGTCAGGGTGCCGTGCGTTTGATCAATAGACCGCGCGGTTCCCCAACCTCAGCACAGTGTTGGTTTTATTTTATGAAAATAGGTTTTAGTTAGAATCTAACCAAAAGGGATTAGATCTGCTGACAGAAAGGTCCCCTCAGGACCAGAACGGAATCTAGTCCGAGGAAACTAGTTTATACCTTTAGTTTCGAGCTTGATCGAGGATCGTGGATGCAAGGATGTGGATGGATCGTCACGGATGTGGATGGGGGAGGTTAAATGAGACTAAGGGAGTATGGGTGTGAGTGAAGGTTAGGTGTTTTGGGGGTGATGAGTCTTTGAAGTTAATGAAGGATCAACTTCAATGATGAGAATGGAGTGAGTGAAAGCACTTAAAGAAGGTCTTTTGGGAATGACATTCTTTAAAGCTTGGAAATGGCAATGGAAATAAGAAAGTGGGTGTAGAAATTTAGAGAGAGAAAGTAGAGCGAGAAAGTCAAGAGAAAGGCAAGAGAGGGACTCAAAAGAAAGGCTAAGAGGGACCCCTTTCCCTTGAGTGGAGGGGTTAATTTATAGGCAAATGGCCAAGGATTTTGAATTCAAATGGTGGAGGTGTTTTACGGGCGGGCGGAAGTGCATTTTCGTGAGCAGTCATCATTTGTGGCTCACTGCGGCGTGGCCGACTTTACGAGCCAGCGGCTTTTTGCTCAAGGTGCCGTGCGGAGGGGTTTGGTGCATACGGTCCATGAATTTTCTCCAGTGCCGTGGCGCTCCAGGTTTGACTCATACGGTACCCTCCTCGTGATCCAGGGCCTTTTGGGCCTTTTTATTGGGCTTGGCTGGGTTTGTTGGATTTGTTGGGTTTTGGCTTTAAAGAAGATCCTTTTCAAGTTCGCAAAGGTATCGTTTCCTCTATTTCATCATCGGGGTGGACAAAGACTCTCCGAGGTCGGGATTGGGGTTCTCTGATGAGTCCCTCTTTAACGTAACTCGGATACCATTAGTTGGTACGAGTGACGCTTAAAGAATAGGCATCCCAATCCGTTGCTCTAGTGCCTTTGAACAGAGACAAAGCGAAAAATGTAAGTACATATGATGGTGGTCGCGCTCGGAGAGCTGCCTACGTACCCCGTTGTAGGGATCAGACCAGCGTAGTTCAATCGGGACAATGCAATGCGAGAAACGAGTCCCGGAGGACAAACTTATGCAAAAAGTGCCTGCGGTGCGGTGTGTCATTCAAAGTATGGTGGAAGACTTGAAACGAGCCCTCGGGAGGCGAAAATCGAGACGAGCCCTCGGGAAGTGAAAATCAAGACGAGGAGAGACTTTAGGTCCGTTAGACCGTGGCTCAAGGGACGGTGAGACGAGCCCTCGGAGGCGAAAATTCAGTTTAGAATTTTTGAGACAAGCCTTCGGAGGCGAAAATTGAATTTAGAAATTTTGAGACAAGCCTCGGGAGGCGAAAATTCAATTTAGAATTTTTGAGACAAGCCCTCGGAGGCGGTGTGTCATTTAAAGTATTGTGAAAGACTTGAGACGAGCCCTCGGGAGGCGAAAATCAAGACGAGGAGAGACGTTAGGTCCGTTAGACCGTGGCTCAAGGGACAAAAAGCGAGACGAGCCCTCGGAAGGCGAAAATTAGAATTTTTTTGAGACAAGCCCTCGGGAGGCGAAAATTCAATTTGGAATTTTTGAGACAAGCCCTCGGGAGGCGAAAATTTAATTTAGAATTTTTTTTGAGACAAGCCCTCGGGAGGCGAAAATTCAATTTGGAATTTTTGAGACAAGCCCTCTGGAGGCGAAAAGACAAGCCCTCGGGAAGCGAAAATTCAATTTGGAATTTTTCAGACAAGCCCTCGGGAGGCGAAAATTTAATTTAGAATTTTTTTTTTTGAGACAAGCCCTCGAGAGGCGAAAATTCAATTTGGAATTTTTGAGACAAGCCCTCGGGAAGCGAAAATTCAATTTGGAATTTTTGAGACAAGCCCTCGGGAGGCGAAAATTGAGTTTTGAATTTTTGAGACAAGCCATCGGGAGGCGAAAATTGAATTTTGAATTTTGGACCTGCTGGGAAAAGTATGTCGGATCCTTGAACTAGTCACGGTGAGTCCCGGAGGACGAATAATGAGAAAAAGGCGAATACGGCGAATTCCCGGGGGATTAAGTGGCGCCGTAACCGAAGCACGACATTCTAAGGGACCTTTACTGCAAAACGGCTGAGGATTGAGTTCCCAAGAGGATTTTGGTGGCTGATTGGATCAATTTTCGAGACAAGACATTTAAGCTTCTGAGCCAGGGTGCCGTGCGGTCTGGATTATGGGCGCACGGCACCTCGATTTTGTAAGCACCCCTTCGATTTCCGAGAACAGTTGGCAAGTTTAAGGGTGCCATTAATTCGGGTGTGCCCTTTCGTTGGCTGAAACATCTTTATAAGCATGGGGGGGTGGTGCCTCAATGCACTACAATCAAAATCCCAAGAGTCTCTCTACTTTCTTTTCCTCCTTTTAAAAGAACAGGCTGTTTTCGTAGTTTCGGGATGGACAACAGCCGTTTGGCGGCTCGCGTCGAGGCTTTGGAGGCCGAGATGGCTTACTATTGCGGAGAGATCGAAGAGTTAAACACGCAGATTGTGAGGCTCATCACATCCATCCGCTCCCTTCGTCGGGCCGTCTCCAACCTTCAAGACTTTTGCTTCGACCAACTGGATGACAAAGATGATCCGGAGTCCGTCCCTAGACGTGAGTCAGAGGAGTCCGCGGAAGACTCCGAGGGTAATCCAAATGGTTCAGATAATCGCTCGAACGGTGCGGATGACGCTTTGGACGGCGGGAGTGATTGAGGAGAGGAGAGGAGAAGAAGGAGTAAAAGTAGGAAACGAAGAAGAAAGGGCAGTAGGCCCGTAGTTTGTCTCTCTCTCTCTTTTTTTTTTATTTGTTTTGAAAAAAAAAATGTAATGCCAAGATCCTCGGGGATCCCGGGTTTTACTTAATGAAAAGTCCCTTTCTTCTTCCATTTTCTGCATTCACTCTTCTTTATCCCATCAAACACAGTCTGCCACAAACTGTCTTCAGAAAATGGAACAGTCAAAATTACTCAACGTGCCGTGCACAGTAGATTTAGAGACGCACGGTGAAGTAGACTGAAGGCACTGTATGTTCGTCCAGGGTGCCGTGCGACACGTCCACGGTGCCGTGCGGCCAATTTGGCTGTGAACCCTGTCCAAGATTCATTTTCAGGCAGCCCGGTTCGGGAAATATATATATATACGGGGTGTACACAGTACACCCCATGGTTCGAATTTCCCTCTCTCTCTCTCGGTCTCTGCTATCTCTCTATCTCTCCCAACGTATCTCTCTCTCGATCATCTCTCTCTCCAGGTATCTCTCTCCCTCTCTCGATCGTCTCTCTCTCTCTCGACCATCTCTCTCTCTCTCGGTCATCTTTCCCTCTCCCGACTGCTCTCTCTCTCTCCCTCTCTCATACATTACAGTCATGGAACCCAACGACGGTATACTATCTCGGGTCGAGGTTACACCATCTCCCGTTCTTCCGGGGGATGATACGATAGTTGGGGATGTACCAGAGGTCACGGGGGTCTCGGTTCAGCCGTCATCGGCCGAGGGGGCCGTGGCTGAGGCCACCGTGGTGGACGGCAGTGGCGAAGGCGACGGTGGTAGTGTAGTATTGGCCGGGTACGGCCAAGAGACGGAGGCTCCGGGTGCAGGGGAGCCGAGGGACGATGTCGAGGTTTCGGGCCGGTCAGAGGCGGCGGCTAGCGTGGAGGAGAGGACCACAGAGGGTCACGGTAGCGGTGGCTTAGACCAGGGGGTAGAGGAGACGGAGGCCTCTCCCGTGAGAGAGCCTCGGACCGACTTGGGGAAGGCCCCCGTTGTCGAGGGTGAGCCGGAGGTGGAGCCGGTGGTGGAGGACACACCGCCTATGTTTGTGGGCAGTGGTACAGGTGCAGGGTCGTCACGCCTTATAGGCATGGGCGACTACTTAGCGACGGCGTCCATGGAGGACGTACTGGAGGTGGTGCGGGGGTTTCTTGGGTTGGCGGACGCCTTACTAGCAGCCCGCGAGGTGGACTTGGAGGCCGGGGCTAGGACTGAGGGTGCCAGGGAGCCGGGGGTTGAGGAGAGGCGAGCTGAGGAGGCCGGGGTGACGGCTCCTCGCGTCACTGTGGTGGCTGAGGCGACACTGGCATTGCAGGGGCGAGAGCCCTACGACGAGGCGACCTACGTGACTTTTCAGCACGTGGTGGTGCCTTCACTTTTTGACCCTTACACGCCGCGGAGGCCAGCTTACGACGAGGCTCTGGTCCTGAGGGACCCTCAGCGGCACCTTTCTTTGCACCGAGACGAGGTATACTTTAAATGTCTGTATTTCAAATTCCAATGCATCGTATTTCCGTTTCGTTACATCCAAGTATACCATTGTATTGCATGCCATGCCTGTTTACTGAAATATTGTTGATTTGTTGCAACAAGCGATCTCGCTCGTGTTACGGAGGTTGGCGGTGTGTCGACGTTTTGGGAGAGGTTACCCGAGGCTTCGCGGGAGATAGTGAGGCAGCGGGCTTCGGGAGCTCGTCGGGGTACTTGCGAAGGGCGTGTGCAACGACCGCCTGGTGGGGCTCTGGCCGAGAGGTGGTGGGACACGGCGAATACCCTCCACTTTTCTTTCGAGCTGGCCGTGACGCCGTTGGACTTTGCGGCGATCACCGGTCTCAGGTCGGAGGTGACCCTATTCCTTTCGACGCTGCCACGAGGAGGCATGCGCGTTCAGCGATCTTTGGGACACGAGCCGAGGGCGAGAGGGATCGCAGTATGCTCAGCTCCTGGGGTTTTGGACAGAGGGGCCTCCGACGACCAGGGTGCCGGAGGAGCAGATGGCGAGGTGTTTCTTGCTGTACTTGCTCCCTGTTTCCCAACAAGCGCAACCGAGTGCACCTTTCGCTTCTCCCAGCCCTGAGGGACGTCGGGGAGATCGCCCGCTTCGACTGGGGAGGTGCGGCGCTGGGGACGTGCTATGCCTTTATGGGCTCTCTTTCCCGTGGGGCAGGAGTGAGTCTCGGAGGCTATTGGAGGGTTTGGGAGGTACATTTCTTTTCCTTTCTCATGAATAGTTAGCTTTCCATTTATTTCAATTCAATATATATCTTGTGCTAACTTTCAATGTTTTGAATTGCAGCTTTGGACGTACGAGGTGATAGGGATGTACCCTCCCGAGACCACGTGTCCAGACGACACGATACTCCCCCGAGCCCTACGCTGGTCGACAGAGTACAAGGGCGTGAAGAGGAGAAGAAAAGCTGGATGCCTTCCGTCTTTACTTGGACGAGCTGCGTCCATCAGGTACTAAAGCACTTTCATATCTAATTCCAGCTTATTTTATTCAATTGGCACCTTGATATTGCTTATTCTTGATGACAGTCCTTTGGCGGGTGTGGGACCGTTCGAGGTCCCTTCGTGACTGAGTAGGGAGGTTGCCAGGGAGAGTGCTTCTCGAGTCCCCCTACTGTGGCGGTGGTACTTGGGTGACCGAGTGTCACGCTGGGCCGGTCGGCTGGGCGACGCTTTCGAGTCCAGGCCGCTTCTGCTCTAGTCAGAGGACAAACCAAGATACAGCGGAGGGAGGTCGAGCAGTTCTGCGGCCGAACCTCGAGTTGGAGCCATTTTGCCAGGCGGGCTGTAGAGACCCGGAAAATCCATAATTATTAATACGATGTCGGTTCGAGGATACGTCGCTGGGAAGCGGCACAGCGCACGAGGCTGGAGGAAGAAGGGGCGGAAGAGAGGCAGAGGCGACGGTCAGCGGAGGAGACGGGGGTCGTGGTGACAGAGGCCGCAGTGAGGTGCGAGCCCGAGTGGTGCTAGCCTTCCCGTCCTTTCTTGGACAGTGGATGTGCGACCCCTCAGGGAGTCCCTGGCTTGGTCGCGGTGCCACGTCCTCCTGTCGAGGCTCCGGGGTTCCTTGCTCAGGTATATCATGCTTTCAATATGCTGTACATTCGCTTTGTTTGCACATTCTGATCAATTTCCTTCATTGCAGGCTCCTCCAGGGTACGTGAAGGAGATGGCGGAGGCCATGATGGGCCTGGAGCAGTTGGTGAGGCAGTACGCCATGGGCCACCCTCCAGAGGTGTTGCCTCGCGTCGGTGGGTCGATGGTACACTCTCGAACTTTAGTCATTTGCTTTACTTCTACCGCTTATATTATGATTATGATGCAAATGTCATATGAATGCTTATACCATTGCAGGCCAGAGGATGGGCTACACGAGGGTTGCGACGGAAGTCCGTCCGCTCGATAGTACGACAGGTCTCCTCTGCCGGCTCACGGGAGGAGCCGGCGTCGAAGAGGACACGACGCTCTGTAGGGACCGAGGACGAGCCTATTGACGTCTCTGAGGATGATACACCCGAGCCTACAGACGTTGACCTGGAGGTCACCTCAGGAGACACTGTGCCTAGGGTGACCGGCACTCAGGCGGCGAGCAGCTCTCCTGCGGACGAGGAGATTTCCGTAGAGGACGAGGAGGAGAGCGAGGGCGAGGACGAGGATGAGAGTTGAGCTCCTTTTGTTTTGCGTTTTTGACGGAGCTTGCGTGCTTCTTTTGTTAGGGCACCTGTTTGCCCTTGGTAGATAGGATTTCAATCATTGGGTCATTGTGCCCCTTTTTTGTACTTCGACTCACGGATGCTTTTGGATTTATACAGAGATTTTGTTCTTTCATTGTTTATGTCATTCAATTTCCTTTTGTTTGCACGAAGAAAACTGAATAACCAAAACATTAACCGAACTGTGCAACTAGTTGCTGAGTTGAATGTGAGGTTTGGGAGGAGGGACATATTAACAATCGAAGTATATTGACAGTGGAATAGAAATCAAAGAAGGTGAGCAAACCGTTGTAAAGTAGACTCTGCATACAAGACTTTATATAGATATCTTTGCAACTGACTCCTTTGAATCTTGCTATGATGCTCGGAAATTCTATTTTGCCTCTGGAATATACTCGAAAAGTAGGAAAACGTTAACTCTAACATGTGACATTTTCGAGTTTTGACTCGGGACATGAACCGGAACTTGGACTAAGTCACTTTTGACCATTATGACCTGTAGGACTTGAAAGAACGACTTGGAATGACCCGAAACGGACTTGGATACCTTGACATGCCTTAAGGAACGGATTTTATCGAGTTTTCGTGCCACGACGGCCAATCCCGGGAGTTATCTTGAAACGAAACATCCATGAAGTCCCAAATACCCGTTAGAGTGTGTTTAGGTGCTGGTTGGTGCTTTGTAGGGCCTCGATTCCATCTTGGGGTGTTGCTGCCAAAAACTGCAGAAATGCAGAGTCAACGTGCCGTGCGGATAGACCAAGGTGCCGCGCGGGTGGAAATCTGCCTCACGGTACCTTGATCACTCTGCCGTGGAATTTCTCTGGTTTCAATATGCCGTGCGACCCATCAAGGTGCCGCGCGCGATAATTTTCCTGACAGATTCCTGTTTTGCTGCTTTCCAAGGTAGATTGCTCGGGGGTTGAGGTTTGACCCATGCAATGGCATTTCTGAACCAGTGCATGTCTATTTTGCACCTTTTAGGACTTGACCAAGCTTTTCCCGATGTTGGACTCATGGAAAACTTGCGCTTTTGAAACCCGAGGCTCTTTGAAAGTTGAAGTTGTCCCTTCTACCTCTCCTATAAATTCAAGCTCTCTCATACCACATTCCCCTCACCTCATTCAACTCCCATCCTCTTTCCTTACTTCTTGAAATGGCTCTTTCTCTTACCGGTTCACTTCGTCCATGGTTGGCTTCGATGGAAGGTGTCGATTGGCTCAACTTTCGAGCTCATGGTCTCTATTCCATGCAGTACCTTCGCAACATCCGTCTTTGCCCCGAACTTTTGAGGGCAGCCGTGAGTTTCTGGGATCCGGAGGTTCACGTGTTCCGGTTTGGCGATCAGAAGCTCTGTCCCACTGTTGAGGAGTTCCGTGCGTACCTCGAGGGCTTTAGTTCAGGGGAGGTCATCATTCCTCCTGTGCGCGAGAGCGCTTACAGGGTCTTGGCTGCGGCCCTTGGATTGGGTGATGGTGCTGCTCGCTACTTGGTTAAGAATGGCCATCTTAATGTCATGCGCCTTATCGAGCTATTTTCTCCTCCTGGCGATCTTGGAGACATAACTTATCAGACTCGACGCATGACTGCTCTCTGCATGTGCCTGCTTGCGGCCTATCTCTTAGTTCCTTTTGCCGGTCACGCTAGTTCGGCGCTGAAGCTGTTCAGGTAGAGGCTCGAAAGGACGTGATTCCGATGGTTTTGGCCGAGACATTGATTGGTTTGGACAAGGTTCGTTCTGGAGGGACCGAGACTTTCGGTGGTAGCCCCCTTCTCCTACAGGTTGGCTTCTCACTCAGCTCTCCTTTTTCGGGTTTTTCTCACGTTTTCATTTTACCTCAACACTCAGCTTGGCTTTCTACGGTTTCTTACTTGTTTTCTCTCTTCCCACAGATTTGGCTTTGTGACAAGGTGAATGTGCTGACCATTCCTTCTGGCAATTGGTCATATGAGGCGAGGTTACTGTCTCAGCGATGCTTCGAGTTTGAGGACAGGAGCAGGGTCGAGTGGGTCGACTTCCTCAGGCGCCGGCGAGCGGAGACTATTGCTTGGAGGTGCCGATGGCTGGATCTTCCTCCCATGACAGTGCACTACATGGGCCCTCAGTGGGTCGTCCTTGCTGGTTTGGGAGCTTTTACCTTCTACATCCCTTATCGCATCCAAAGTCAACTCGGCTTGAAGCGGTGAGGCCCCTGCCGAGGTTCTCGTAGATGTGGTTCTGCCTCTCTTCAGCCATTCGGTTCTTTGCCACTACCAGCGCTTTTGGATGACACGCGAGGTGACCGACGCACATCCTTATCCTTCTCTGGCGATGCGCGGGAGCTATCGAAAGTGGCTTAGGAGGGACATTGCAGCGAGAGCTGGAGCCCAAGGAAACTGACTCGATCCTACTTCCCTGACCGTTCGAATAAATTGTGGACCCTCTTCTCATTATGTTGTATTTCTTTTGATTTTGAAAGATTTGCCCAACCTTATGTAGCAGAAGTAATCGTGTTAATAAAAGCGAGTCTTGGAGGGTTTCCCCCTTCTCGACTTTTATTTTTCAAACCTTCTCAACCTGGATCTTTATTTTGATGGATTGTGACCGGGTCTCAATGTGAGACTGCCTACGTATCCTCCTGGCGAAGGAATCAGGTCATGACGTAGTTCAGGGTAGGATTCGCTCTGGTTTTAACACTCTCCTTTTGTGCTCTAACTTTTGGCTAGAACCGCCCTTTCGGGTTTTCGGTCTAGCGAGCTCATTTATTGAATGCCTTAACTTTTGCCTAGGATGCCCTGACGGGTTTTCATCCTAGCAGGCTTTGCTCTTATTTTTGCTCGGGTTAGCCCACCCTTGTGGTTTTCAGCTAGCGAGCTTCTCTCGTGGGTAATAAGCGCTTGAGTTGATCCAGGTTGACCAAGGTTGAGAATTCGTTTCCGTCAAGTCGATGAGTTGCGCAGCTCCTCCGAAAGGATGGTCTTGATAATGTGCGGCCCGGACCATTTTGGGTGAAACTTTCCTCGTGGGTCATAGCAGGAGCCCGGATTTCCTTTAAAACCATGTCACCTCTATCAAGTTCCTGGGTTTCACTTTCTTGTTGAATGCCCGTGCAATCCTTCGTTGGTATCCTTGAATGTGGTAAAGAGCCCTTAACCGGCGTTCATCGAATAGCATAAGTTCTTCGAACCGATTGCTCAACCATTCTGCCTCTTGGATTTCACATTCAATCATAGTTCGAAGAGATGGGACTTCCAATTCGATGGGGAGCACTGCTTCCATTCCGTAAACCAAAGAGTAGGGGGTTGCTCCCGTTGGTGTTCGCACAGACGTGCGATACCCCCACAGAGCCAGGGGTAGTTGTTCATGCCAGTCCCTTGCGGATTGAATGGTCTTCTCCAGAATGGCTTTGATTGTCTTATTGGCGGCCTCCACGGCGCCATTAGTCTGCGGCCGATAAGTCGTCGATTTGTGCACCTGAATTTAGAACTCATCCAAAACTTCCCGGGCTCGTCCTTTGAAATGAACCCCATTATCGGATACGAAAGCTTGGGGGACCCTGTATCGGTAAACGACATTTTGCTTGATGAAATGTGCAACTTGAACCGCAGTCAAAGTGGCATAGGAAGTAGCTTCTACCCATTTTGTGAAATAATCGACGGCTACTAAAATGAACTTGTGACCATTGGATGCTGCCGGCACTATCCTTCCGATGACGTCAATTCCCCATGTCGAGAAAGGCCATGGTGAGGTCATTTGTTGCAGCTCATGTGGCGGGACATGCGTGAGATTAGCATGAATTTGGCACTTTCTACACCTTCGCACATATTCCACACATTCCGTTTCCATGGTGGTCCAGAAGTATCCTTGCCTGAGGATTTTCTTAGCGAGCATTATACCATTCATGTGAGGGCCACATACACCTTCGTGGACTTCCTCCATTACCCTCTTCGCATCTTCCCCATGGACGCATAACTTGTGCGTACCGCAGTGCGATCTTCGGTATAGGTTCCCTCCACAGATAATGTACTGAGCCGCCATTTTCTGGAGAGCGATTCGGTCCTTCTTGCTTGCTCCCACGGGGTACTCTCCTTTTTCTACATATCTCCAAATATCGAAGTACCATGGCTGACCATCATCGGGTTCTTCGATCGTCATGACATGCTGACTGGAGTATCCCTCTGTTCTATCACGATCAGTCTTAACTTTATGCCAATAGGGATCTCGACCATCGATGCCAACGTTGCCAAAGCGTCTGCGAATTGATTTTTAAACCTCGGGACATGAGTGAATGTTACCCTGGTGAAGTGGGGGATGAGATCTTCGAGATCGTGGTGATATGGTTTTAGTTTTTCTTCCTTGACTTTCCAATCACCATTTGCCTGGGACACGACCAAGTTCGAATCTCCCACGACTTCCAGTTTTTCTATGCCGATCTCAATGGCTGCCTCCATACCCACGATGCAAGCCTCGTACTCTGCCTGATTATTGGTGACTTCGAAGTTAAGCTTGAATGCCAACGGGATGTGCGATCCATCGGGCGAGATGAGCAATACACCGATTCCAAATCCTTTCTGGTTGGCTGCTCCATCAAAGTACAACTGCCAAATGTCCTCGGCTACCGTCATTATGTCTTCGTCGGGGAAATTGAATTCGGCATCCTCCCCTCCCTCAACTGGGCAATCGGCCAGGAATTCTGCGACAGCTCTTCCTTTCACTGACTTTCGGGTGACATACTTTAATTCAAATTCAGCGAGCATCAGCAACCATCGCGCCATTCTTCCTGTGAGGGCTGGTTTTTCGAATAGATATTTTAGGGGATCCATCGGAGATATCAGCCTCACCGAATAGGCGAGCATGTAATGTCTCAACTTCCTGGAAGCCCACACAAGTGCCCAGCATGTCTTTTCCAGGGGAGTGTACCGCTCTTCGGGTCCAACCATCTTTTTACTAAGGTAGTAAACAACCCTTTCCACCCCATCATCTCCTTCCTGCGCCAACATGCATCCCATTGAGGACGGAGTGACTGACAGGTATAGGATCAAAGGTTTTCCTGTTAAGGGCGGCGTTAATACTGGTGGCTTGTTCAGGTAGGCCTTGATGGCTTCGAAAGCTTTCTGGCACCTATCATCCCAAGCGAACGGCACTCTTTTCTTGAGCAAATGGAATAGGGGTTCGCAAGTCGAGGTCAGCTTTGCAATGAATCGACTGATGAATTGCACCTTACCGAGGAAACTCCTTACATCCTTCTCAGATCTCGGCGGTTCCATTTCTAGGATGGCTTTAATTTTTGATGGATCGACTTCGATGCCTCGGGTGGTGATCATGAACCCAAGCATCTTCCCTGCAGTGACCCCGAACGTGCATTTGGCGGGGTTGAGCCGCATCTTGTACTTCCTGATTCTTTCGAAAAACTTTCTGAGCGCGGGCAAATGTCCTTCTCGCTCTTTGGTTTTAACAATCATATCGTCAACGTAGACCTCTACCTCTTTATGAATCATATCGTGTAGCAATGCCGTGGCGGCCCGCTGGTAAGTAGATCCGGCGTTCTTTAGTCTGAAGGGCATGACTCGATAACAATATGTCCCTCACTCAGTGATGAACGTAGTTTTTTCCCGATCCTCTGGAGCCATAAGGATTTGATTGTACCTCGAAAAACCATCCATGAAAGAGAGTAGGGCATGACCAGCAGTATTATCAACTAACACATCAATGTGCGGTAGCGGGAAGTCATCTTTTGGGCTGGCTTTGTTGAGATCCCTGAAATCGACGCAGACCCTTATTTTACCATCCTTCTTTGGTACTGGGACGATGTTTGCAACCCACTGAGGGTATTCAGTTACCATTAAAAATCCAGCGTTAATCTGTTTCGTGACTTCTTCCTTTATCTTAAGCACCCAGTCAGGTCTCATGCGCCTTAGTTTCTGTTTCACTGGTTTTATATCGGGATAAAGGGGAATCCGGTGTTCCACGATTTCAGGATCGATTCCAGGCATATCTTCGTGTGACCACGCAAACACATCTTCGAATTCTTTGAGCAGGTTTACAAGGGTTTCGCGCTCTTTAGTGGATAGCGCGGAACCGATCTGGATTACCCGGGGACTCCCTTCATCTCTCAAGTTTATTAAAACGATTTCTTCTTTTACAGGCTGAGCATGCCTTTCATCTTCCCTGTCGATTAGGGATCGAATTTCTTTGGGGATGTCCCCATCGAAATCAATCTCTTCATCACCAGGGTCGACGCAATTTATTTCAAAGTCAGGGAAGTAAGCAGAATCAGATTCATTTATTTCATTATTAACGGAGGCCTCGGGGGCACCATACACACGGGTGGACTCGAACTAGAAGTACAGACTCTGAGAGTTTGGGCCAAGAGGCACCAACTCGGACTTGACAGACTCAGAAGACTTAGCAGACTCGGTCTCAGACTCAGATTCACGGCAAGTTGCACTCGGTATGAAGGTCCAGTTCTTGTACTCCCCAGTGGCCTCCATGATGAGCAAAGTCGGATCCTCGGGAGCATCTTGTTCCGTCATCAGCACTTCTGCTTTCACAGCTGTACCCGTTGATTCGTCTTCCCTAAACAGAGTTGCGAGACTACCCATGGCAAAGACCTCAATCCAGTCAGGGAGCTCTTTCTGCTTTTCCACAATCTCAGCTTCTTCATCACTATCTGGCCAGACATCGTTAGCAAATATCTCAAACCCCGGTAAGAAGGCATTGGTTTTCGCATCCCAAAAAGGTTCTGGCTGTCCCTGATAGATCTGTTTTGCCTCTTCCTTGACAAAGTAATCTTCTAGCCTGTCCCCCCTTTTCACCTTGCTTTTACTTGAGGGTGAGTAACCAAGGCCAGTTGTGCGCATCAGAGTGCCCTGAGCTTCAAACTTTGTAGGGCCCTGGAGATTCTTTCCCAGTCCCAATCCTGGCATGTAGGACATTTTCTTCATAATCTTGATGGCAACATTGCTAATAACGAAGTCATCATCGATCCTAACCGAATAGATAGACTGAGAGGTATCTAGAGAGAAGCCTCCCAAAGCGATATCTTCTTCTCCGTGTTGAATTTCCAAGAGTGGGGTATTGTCCTCAACAGGGGCATGAATCCCCGAGTCCCCGTGGATAGTAAGCATTCCCGTTTCCAGTCCCAACCGAATTTTCTGGTGGAGTGTGGAAGGTACGACCATGATGTCGGGCCGGTGCAGCCAGGGCCTACCCAGAAGCAGATTGAAAGAGGCAGGGATATTCACCACGTGGAATTCTACGTCCGTTTGATATGGTCCGAAGGTCATAGGAATCATGAGAGTCCCAACCACATCTCTCCGAGTGTTGTCATATGCTCGGACCTTGACTTCTGACGGGGAAAAGTCCTTATTCTTGTATCCCAAACAGTAAGCAACACGGAGTGGACAGACATTAATCGCTGACCCATTGTCGACCAAGATTGCTGGAACCGACTTGCCATGGCACTTCAAGGTGATGTGCAGCGGACGATTGTGATCAGTTCCTTCGGCAGGTAAGTCTCGATCAGTAAAGGTGATGGCATGTTTGATAGGTATGGTTTTGATCAGTGCCACAAGCTCATCGGGAGTTATAGCGGAAGGAACCTTTAGCTGAGAGAGTGCTTGGATGAGGCCTTCACGATGGCGTGTGGAATGGACCAGCACATCCCAGACGGACATCTTGGCATGGGTTTGCTCCAGTTGGCGCTTAATCATCCCTTCGAGGTTCTTTTCGGGTCGAGAGGGCTCCTTAGCTGGTGGGTCAAAGGGTCGGAAGGTGCTCTTAATCGGGGTGGTGAAGGGATCAGAGGGCTCTGCGGTTGCAGGGTTGGAGGGTTCCCCAACTTGGAGGTTCGGAGGTTGATAAACACGGCCGCTTCTGGTTAGATGATCAATCTGGCGGTATTTCGATTCCTCACTCCATAGGTCGGCCAGGGCTTTACGCTTGTTTCCAATAGTGGTATCTTGTAGATTAGCGGCCAGATCGGCGATAACTAGATCATCCCACAGATCTTCGGGTGTCCACTTTTCAGCCTCCATCATGGCTTTGTTAACAGTCCATTCTTCGTTTCCCACTTTTACGTTAACCACTTCAGTGTTGGCCCACAAGTTTGCTGGTTCATCCTCCTATAAGTTTATCATGGCAATTTCGGCGTCTTTCGGGAAAGTGACTGATGGCTCAGATTCAGCTCCGTCCACGAGGTAGTCCATTGGGTCAAACCCATTGCTAGCAACTTCTTCCTCGAACCCAGGAAGGTTTGGGTACGGGGTGAGGTTCACATTGTCATACAGATTGTTGACGACAAAGTCATTAAAATGAGAAAAATCTGGGCGGAGCGAGGCGAGTTCCGGCCAGTTGTACATCACCATCTCAGGTGGGTATCCAAGCTGGTATTCTTCACCGAATAGTGTCGGCAGGGAGAAGGTATCCAATGGGTCATTCCATGCCAAAAGCTGATACTCATCCGGGGTCGGGTCCCATTCCCATTCAGGTACATCTTAGAAGACCGGGTATTCTTCCCCTTGATTTTCGAATAGTGCACCCAAAGAGAATCCATCAAGAGGAACTGCCTGGATGTTTTGCCAATCAACCTCCCATCCGGCCTCGAACAAAGGTTCGTCGTTTCTTTGGAAATTGGCAGCTTCAAATTCTTCCCAGTCAGCAATCAATTCTCCCCACGTGTTTTCCCATTCCCAGGTAGAATGGAAGGCAATCTCTCCGGGAATTCCACCAACAGGCATTGGTTCAACATCAGGGAATAGGGTAGAATCAGTTTCTGGGAGACTTGGATCTTCGGCTAGGGTGATTTGGTTGATACGGAAGGGGGGATTATGCTGTGGCAGGGGGTTTGAGAAGGTGTTTGGTTTATCTGTGGGTGGAGCATCGACAACTTTGTTGTCAATGAGGTTTTGGATTTCATGACGGAGGCGGATGCAGTTGTCGGTGGTATGGCCGGGCATTTGGTGGAAGTCACAGTAGACGTTTTGGTTTAGGTTTGGCGGAATGGTTTGTGGTGGCGGAAGAGGTTTCAGTACCCCAACGTCTGTGAGTTTCTTAAGGAGAGTGGATCTTGGAGTGCTGAATTGGGTGAAGGTTCGGTTCTGAGATTTTGGCTTTTCGGAAATCTGGTTAACTTCTATAGGTTTTGTGGATGAGGTTCCTGCCTGATTGGCATTCCCGAAGAGAACATTGCTGTTTCCTGAATACGCCCGTTTGGATTTGGACCCGGACCCTGATTCTTTCTTCTCCAAAGTTCCGTCCCGCAGAGCCTCCTCTACAGCCAATCCAGAATCATAAAAGGTTTCAAAATTTGGGGCAGCCTGAGAAAGAACCATGTATGGTGCGAAAGAGCTTGGCAAGTTCTTGGTTATTATTCGTATTTGTTCTTTTAGGTCAGGTTTATTCTGCATCTGGGCTGCCTTTGCCCTCCAACGCTTCACAAAGTCAGCAAAGCTTTCCTTCTCACCCATCTTAGTACTTTCCAACTCTCTCGTGGTCATCTTCAAGTCGACGTTGAAATCATACTAAGCTACAAAGGCCATCCCAATGTCTTCCCAAATCCTTTTCTTGGATGGTTTGAGAGAGAGGAACCATTGCAGAGCTGGACCAGACAAGGACTCATGGAAGAGTTGGGCCATGGCTTCTCCTTCGATGCCGCGCATAGTGAGGGACCCGACATACCCTTGAAGATGGGCTCTTGGGTCGCCGGTTCCATCGAACTTTGTAAAGTCCACTCCTTTGAACTTTTCTGGCAACTTGGCATTTGGAAAGAGGCATAGTTTCTTCATGTCGATTTCTCCCTTCCCGAGCCGTTTGGTTTCCTGGACAGATTCCTCCAATTTGCCAATCTTATCCATGATAGCGGCCAAGTTGGGGTCGATTACTGGTACCTCAACTTTAGGTGGTTGCTCAGATTGCAGGGAGGTCTTGATTAGGAGCTTGTCAGTGATTTCCTGCATGCTTTCCATTATCATATTCATGTCATTTTTCATAGAGACTACGGCGGCCTTAAGCTGTGCGTCAACACCGGCGAGGGATTGCTTAAACTGAACATCCATGTTGGCCACGTTCTGCCTGAGTTCCTCCATTCCGTCTCCCTGATCAGCCATAGGTAAGGGATTTTCGGTCGGGAATGAGACTACAGATTCTTCTACTACAGGTTCTTCCTCTTCTTCAATTTGGACCTCAAACAGCGGGGGTCCTTCCAGGGTGTTTACGCGAACTAGTTTTTGGGACAGACGGAACCAATTGGGTACAGCTTCTTTTCTCCGCAGGCGATCAATGTTGGCAACACTGGTAACAAGTCAAAATCATAACCAATCCGAATACTCGCCCTACTTCTACCCGTCTCCAAGAAACGAGGCCTAAGACCTACCGTGGCTCGCATCTCACTTAAGACGTCCGTACAGAAGATTTCCGATAGCCCGGGTAGGTGCCGTTAGGCAGGTTAAATTCCGAACGGGTCGGAGCCAGAGCCAATCTCCTTATCGTGACCATCCGAGACAGAGCAATGTGGCTACCGGAATCCAGATACAGACATGCTTAAGGCTAGACCCAAACCAAGGGAGCCACTCGGGCACGGCAAACACCGGAGGTATCACAAACTCCATGGATTTAAAGTCTCCTAGACTGTCCTAGTGGACCTACCGTGGTTCAAATCTCACTTAAGACGTCGTACCGAAGATTTCCGATAGCCCAGGTAGGTGCCGTCAGGCAGGTTAAATTCCGAATGGGTCGGAACCAGAGCCAATCTCCTTATCGTGACCATCCGAGACAAAGCAATGTGGCTACCGGAATCCAGATACAGACATGCTTAAGGCTAGACCCAAACCAAGGGAGCCGTTCAGGCACGGCAAACACTGGAGGTATCACAAACTCCATGGATTTAAAGTCTCCTAGACTGTCCCAGGGGGCCCTAAAGAATTCTAAGGGAGCCTATTCCTCTAGCCCACAAGATGCAATGGTGTGTGAATGATGCGTGTGTACAGGAATAAAAAGCACGTAAACAGGGTATAACACATAAGTCCTAGCCATGGGCTCCTGTCCTAGTTGGGAAGGTTCTATGGCTATGTACAAGTGCAAAGGCTGGTTTTGGTCTCAAAAGGGTTCCCTGGACTAGAGTCAAGATGTGCTACCCCGTGTCGAGTGTATTGCAAGACAACGGCCCGATGGCTCATCATAGTCGAGGGTTGCTAGGCATTCCGGGAGAGCTTGTCACCGGTAAACCGGGCAAGATAGCCGAAACACGCATAGCGAGGCTTGTGCGGTGCAAAAGTGTATAGGATAAAAGAATTTAATATTCCAAAAAATATTTGAAAATCCCCCTTTAGAAAACACTTTTCAAGTTTGGCCCTCTTGATCATCCAATATATATATTTTTTTTAAAGTATTGAATAAATACGTCCCCAGCAGAGTCGCCACTGTGGGCTCCCGCGCCCGGAAAAAGGCGCAAGCTCGAAGAGTCGCCACCCGGATTTTTGAGATGGATGATCCGAGAAACCGAGAGCTTGATTTGAAAAAGGCTTTTGGTCTAGCGAAACCATCGAGACGTTGGGTTCGGGAGGCACATTACGAACGAAGAAGGTTTTTCTTTAAAAAGCACCCCGTTCGCCCGGTAAGACCGGTCTCTACTTGATGTTTTAAAAAAAGGGGGAATCTTCAATATTATTTGGAATATCAAACTCTTTAATAAAGCACGTAACGGGAGAGGGACATGGGAAATATATCACATTGACGTGCAGGTGGTGCTATCTAAATCGTGATAAAATGATATGAATAAATGGAAATAAATAACATTCAACAGACTGTTTGGACCTCAGAATACCGCTCACGGCACCTTGAGACGCCGTGCGAGGCATCTCCACATGCCGTGCGCGGCACCTGCTCTGCTGTCAAACGGTTGGGCCTCAGAATACCGCTCACGGCACTCTGAGATGCCGTGCGAGACATCTCAACATGCCGTACGTGGCACTTGTTCTGCTGTCAGACTGTTGCAGTCTTTCAAAACATCATTTAACCCACTGGTTTCTCTGTAGATCTTTTGAAAACTCACGAATAACCTCACGGCGGTCAGACCATCCCAAGAACGTCGTTATTCTTCTCAAAATGTAATTTTAATGTAGTTTTCAATGTTTTTGATCACTTGGGATGATCTTGAAAAGATTTTAGAAGAGCCGAAACATGCCTTGTAGATATGGTCTTATTTTAAGAGCTACAGAAATAGTAAACAGTAAAAAGTACCACAAAGAAAGGAAAACTCCCCTTCCAGTCAGCCTGTTCACAATAGCACTAGTGTGCACCATGCCGTGCGCTGAGAGTCAGGGTGCCGTGCGTCTGATCAATAGACCGCGCGGTTCCCCAACCTCAGCACAGTGTTGGTTTTATTTTATGAAAATAGGTTTTGAGTCAGGATCTAACCAAAAGGGATTAGATCTACTGACAGAAAGGTCCCCTCAGGACCAGAACGGAATCTAGTCCGAGGAAACTAGTTTATACCTTTGGTTTCGAGCTTGATCGAGGATCGTGGATGCAAGGATGTGGATGGATCGTCACGGATGTGGATGGGGGAGGTTAAATGAGACTAAGGGAGTATGGGTGTGAGTGAAGGTTAGGTGTTTTGGGGGTGATGAGTCTTTGAAGTTAATGAAATGATCAACTTCAATGATGAGAATGGAGTGAGTGAAAGCACTTAAAGAAGGTCTTTTGGGAATGACATTCTTTAAAGCTTGGAAATGGCAATAGAAATAAGAAAGTGGGTGTAGAAATTTAGAGAGAGAAAGTAGAGCGAGAAAGGCAAGAGAAAGGCAAGAGAGGGACTCAAAAGAAAGGCTAAGAGGGACCCCTTGCCCTTGAGTGGAGGGGTTAATTTATAGGCAAATGGCCAAGGATTTTGAATTCAAATGGTGGAGGTGTTTTAGGCGGGCGAAGTGCATTTTTTGAGCAGTCATCACCGTGGCTCACTGTGGCGTGGCGGCGACTTTCGAGCCGACTTTGCTCAAGGTGCCGTGCGGAGGGGTTTGGCTGCGCACGGTCCCTTGAATTTTCTCAAGGTGCCGTGCGCTCCAGTTTGACTCCGCATGGTACCCCCTCTTGTGATCCAGGGCCTTTTGGGCCTTTTTTATTGGGTCTGGCTGGGTTTGTTGGATTTGTTGAGTTTTTGGCTTTAAAGGAGATCCTTTTTCAAGCTCGCAAAGGTATCGTTTCCTCTATTTCATCATCGGGGTGGACAAAGACTCTCCGAGGTCCGGATTTGGGTGTCTACACAGAGCCTCCTCTACAGCCAATCCAGAATCATAAAAAGTTTCAAAATTTGGGGCAGCCTGAGAAAGAACCATGTATGGTGCAAAAGAGCTTGGCAAGTTCTTGGTTATTATCCGTATTTGTTCTTTTAGGTCAGGCTTATTCTGCATCTGGACTGCCTTTGCCCTCCAACGCTTCACAAAATCAGCAAAGCTTTCCTTCTCACTCATCTTAGTGCTTTCCAGCTCCCTCGTGGTCACTTTCAGGTCAACATTGAAGTCATACTGAGCCACGAAAGCTGTCCCGATGTCTTCCCAAGTCCTTTTCTTGGACGGTTCGAGAGAGAGGATCCATTGCAGGGCTGGCCCGGACAAGGATTCATGGAAGAGTTGGGCCATAGCTTCTCCTTCGATGCCGCGCATAGTGAGGGATCCGACATAACCTTGAAGGTGGGCTCTCGGGTCGCCGATTCCATCGAATTTTGCAAAGTCCACTCCTTTGAACTTTTCTGGCAGCTTGGCATTCGGAAAGAGGCATAGTTTCCTCATGTCGATTTCTCCTTTTCCAAGCCGTTTGGTTTCCTGGACAGATTCCTCCAATTTACCAATCTTATCCATGATAGCGGCCATGTTGGGGTCAACTGCTGGTATCTCCACTTTAGGTGGTTGCTCGGATTGCAGGGAAGCTTTGATCGAGATCTTGTCAGTGATTTCCTGCATGCTTTCCATTATCATATTCATGTCATTTTTCATGGAGGCTACGGCGGCTTTGAGTTGTGCGTCAACACCGGCGAGGGATTGTTTAAACTGGATATCCATGTTAGCCATGTTCTGCCTAAGTTCCTCCATTCCGTCTCCTTGGTCAGACATGGATGAAAGATTTTTGGACGGGACTAAGACTACGGGTTCTTCTTCCTCCTTCTCAAACAGTGGGGGTCCTTCCAGGGTGTCTACGCGAACTAGTCTTTGGGACAGACGAGACCAATTGGGTACAGCCTCTTTTCTTCGCAGGCGATCAATGTTGGCAGCACTGGCAACAGGTCAAAAGGGAGCAACTCATGACCAATCCAAATACTCGCCCTACTTCTACCCATCTCCTAGAAACGAGGCCTAAGACCTACCGTGGCTCGAATCTCACTCAAGACGTCCGTACAGAAGATTTTCGATAGCCCGGGTAGGTGCCGTTAGGCAGGTTAAATTCCGAACGGGTCGGAACCAGAGCCAATCTCCTTATCGTGACCATCCGAGGCAGAGTAATGCGACCACCGGAATCCAGATACGGACGTGTTTAAGGCTAGACCCAAACCAAGGGAGCCGTTCGGGCACGGCAAACACCGGAGGTATCACAAACTCCATGGATTTAAGGTCTCCTAGACCGTCCTAGTGGACCTACCGTGGTTCAAATCTCACTTAAGACGTCGTACAGAAGATTTCTGATAGCCCGGGTAGGTGCCGTCATGCAGGTTAAATTCGAGCGGGTCGGAACCGAGCCAATCTCCTTATCGTGACCATCCGAGACAGAGCAATGTGGCTACCGGAATCCAGATACGGACATGCTTAAGGCTAGACCCAAACCAAGGGAGCCGTTCGGGCACGGCAAACACCGGAGGTATCACAAACTCCATGGACTTAAGGTCTCCTAGACCGACCGGAAGGCCCTAAAGAATTCTAAGGGAACCTATTCCTCTAGCCCACAAGATGCAATGATGTGTGAATGATGCGTGTGTACAGGAATAAAAGCACGTAAGCAGAATATAACACATAAGTCCTAGCCATGGGTTCCTGTCCTAGTTGGGAAGGTTCTATGGCTATGTACAAGTGCAAAGGCGGTCAGATCATCCCAAGAACGTCATTATCCTTCTCAAAACATAGTTTTAAAGTAGCTTTCAACGTTTTTGATCACTTGGGATGATCTTGAAAAGATTTTAGAAGAGCCGGAACATGGCTTGTAGATATGGTCTTATTTTAAGAGCTACGTAAGCGATGCTTGACAAAAGCAGGTAACCACACAATGGACAAAAAGCTTCGATCTAGGCTTTGCTCACAATAGCATTAGTGTACTATCTTTGTCTGAGTCGGGATGCCGGCGTCTGGCGACAGGCGCGCGGTTTCTCAACCTCGGCCAAGATGTCTGTTTTATTTTATGAAAATGGGTTTTGAGTCGAGGATCTAACCAAAAGGGATCGGATCTGATGACAGAAAGGTCCCCTGAACGGAGTCTAGTCCGAGGAAACTAGTTTATACCTTTGGTTTCGAGCTTGATCAAGGATCGTGGATGCAAGGATGTGGATGGATCGTCACGGATGTGGATGGAGGAGGTTAAATGAGACAAAGGGAGTATGGGTGTGAGTGAAGGTTAGGTATTTTGGGTGATGGGGTCTTGAAGTTAATGAGTGATCAACTTCAATGATGAGAAGGGAGTGAGTGAAAGCTCTTAAAGAATGTCTTTTGGGAATGACATCCTTTAAGACTTGGAAATGGAAGTGGTAATGGAAAGTGGGTTTGAGAACTTAGAGAGAGAAAGTAGAGTGAGAGAGCCAAGAGAAAGGCAAGAGAAGGACTCAAAAGAAGGGCTAAGAGGGACCCCTTTCCCTTGAGTGGAGGGGTTAATTTATAGGCAAAGGCCAATGATTTTGAATTTCAAGTGGTGGAGGTATTTTCTGGGCGGGCCAGAAGTGCATTTTCGGCTGAGCCAGTCATCAGCTGTGGCTCACACTGGCGTGGCCGACAGCTTTCTGAGCCAGTCAGCCTTTTTGCTCAAGGTGCCGTGCGGTTAAGGATTGCCGCGCACGGCTACTCTTGAATTTCAAGGTGCCGTGCGCTCCAATTCTGCTCCGCACGGCTCCTCTTCCTTCGGTCCAGGGTCCTTTTGGGCTTTGTTTGGGCTTCTATCTGGGCTCTTCAGGCTTTTTGGGTTTTTGGGCTTAGAGAGATCCTTTTTCAAGCTCGCAAATGTATCGTTTCCTCTATTTTCATCATTGGGGTGGACAAAGACTCTCCGAGGTCCGGATTGGGGTGTCTACATCTGCCCTCAATGAAATTTTGTGAACAACTACCCTCAAGCATCTTTGGGTAGGATTTTTGTGTGTTGGGACCCTAATGTTCTCCAAATCCAGGTTCTTGATCAGTCAGATCAGCTTATCCATTGTGAGGTGCAATCTAAATGTGGAGACCCCCCATTCTTTGCAACTTTTGTGTATGGAGAGAATAATTATTTGAGTAGACAGGCCCTGTGGTCAAGTCTTCATCATCTAAGCTCTGCATCCCCTTGAATAGTGCTTGGTGATTTGAATGTTATCAAATTCCCTAAAGAGAAAGTTGGAGGCACTGTTTCTTGGCCCTCCTATATGGATGAATTTAATAACTGCCTGTCTGCATTACAACTTGATGACCTTAGGTACTCGGGATGCTTTCTCACTTGGGCCAACAAGCAAGACCCCACTCATTTTGTCAGTACTAAACTGGATTGAGTGTTAGTTCATGAGCATTGGATGAAGGTCTTTCATTGTTCATTTGCTCATTTTTCCACTCCTGGGATATCTGATCACTCTCCCGCCATTACAACCATCTTTCCTGGTCCTAGGATTTCTAACAAACCTTTTAAGTTTTTTGATTTCCAGGCTGACCATCCTCAGTTTCTGACTGTGGTTCAAAAGGTTTGGAGGAGAGTGATCATTGGGAATCCAATGTTCTCTTTATGTGAGAAGCTCAAAATGTTGCAAGGAGAGTTTAAATTAATTAATAATAGAGATTTTAGTGATGTTTCTGCTAGGGTTGTGGACTCTAGACAACTCCTAGAATCCTTACAGAATGCCTTGAGTTCCCATAATCTTGATCCTTCTTTGATTAGCCAGGACAGAGGGGTTTTTAAGCAGCTTCTGTCATTGCTTAGAGCTGAGGAAAGTCTGGCTAAGCAAAAGTCTGGGGTTCAATGGTTAAAATTGGGCGATCAATGTACTTCTTATTTCTTCAAATTTGTGACTCACAAAAGAAATAGAAGTAAGATAACCAGTCTGGTTTTAGAAGATGGGTCACTCACTCATGATATTGAGGTCATTAAGTCAACTTTTATTCTGAGCTGCTAGGTTCTGCCCATTCTGATTCCTACCAAGGGCTTAGCAGAATTCAGCAGCTAGTCAATAAGAGACTTAATGATAAGCAAAAGTTTGGAATGATTGTTGAGGTCACTGATCAAGAAATCAAGGACACATTTTGGTCCCTCAATCCCAGTAAAGCCCCTGGTCCTGATGGCTACAACACTGGCTTTTTTAAGAAAGCTCTGCAGCTATTAAGGCTCCGTTCCGGAAAGGCCCTTTAAAAAATAAGAACTTATTTGTAATTTTTAAGTTTAAAAATAATAGGCTTATTGAAATAAAAAAATATGCAATATGGATCTTATTTGATAGTTCTAATAGAGATCTATCAAACCCTGCAAAAAAATTAAAAAATTATTTTTGTAAGCTTATTATTTTTTAGTTTGAAAAATAGGCCCTTATTTCTTAAGTACTTATTTGAGTTTCTAGAACGGGGCCTAAGACCATTTTTAGGTCTGGAAAGCTGCCCAGGAAGGCCAACTCTACCATGGTAGCTCTTGTCACAAAGGTCCCTAACCCATCCAAAGTTGGGGATTTTAGACCTATCTCATGTTGTAACACGGTTTACAAATGCATTGCTAGAATACTTCCCAAAAGACTCCAGAATGTCGTCCATGTTCTAATTGATCCTGTTCAATCAGGATTTGTTAAAGGGAGGAGGATTGCTAACAACATCTTCATTACCCAGGAACTAATGAGGGGGTATCATAAATCCTCATCATCCCCTAGATGTGCAATGAAAGTTTTCATTAGGAAAGCTTATGATAATGTCAAATGAGATTTTTTCTGGGATATTTTGTTCTCTATGAATTTCCATCCAACAATGATCAAATGGCTTCAAGCCTGCGTTACCACTGTTAACTACACTTTCAGCTTGAATGGGGAAGCCACTGGGTACATTATAGGGCAAAAAGGTTTAAGGCCACCCTTTGTCATCAGACCTCTTTGTCATTGTGATGGAAATTCTCACCTGTTTGCTTAGAGAGAAATCCATGTTACCTGATTTTCATTTCCATTGGAGATATGGGAATACTAAGATCATCAATCTTTGCTTTGCAGATGACCTCGTGATTTTTTGTAAGGGTGAATTGGCTTCAATCAGCCTTATTCAGGAAGCCCTCATTGAGTTCTAAGCTGTGTCTGGTCTCTCCCCAAGCCCTGAGAAAAGTAGTATATATTTCTCTGGGGTCAACAATACCACTAAAATGGCCATTCTGGATGTCTTACGATTCCCGGAGGGCATTCTTCCGGTTAGATATCTGGGTGCCCCTCCTCTCCACTAAGCTTAGGGCTTCGGATTGCAAACGTTTAGTGGATAGCATAACTGCTAAGACTAAGACATGGACCAATAGAGACCTCACCTATGCTGGAAGGGTTCAATTAATCAAGAATGTTCTTTTTTCCATTCAAACATATTGGTCATCCTTGTTTATCCTTCCCAAAGAGTTTATCAGGGATATTGAGTCTATACTTAGGGCTTTTATTTGGTCTGGCCCTAATTTAAAGAAAACTGGTGCTAAAGTTTCCTGGGAGCATCTGTGCTCCCCTAAAGAGGAAGGGGGTCTTGGTTTCAAATCTTTGTAAGTTTAGAACAAGGCAGCCGTTGCAAAGCACATTTGGTTCCTAATCTCTGGGGGAGAACAGTCCATGTGGTGTCAGTGGGTCAAATCGTACTTAATAAGAGGTAGAAGTTTCTGGAATCTGAAAATTCCGGGCAATTGTACTTGGGTTTAGAGGAAGCTTTTGAATCTCCGACTGTTGGTTAAACCATATGTTATTAGTATACTAGGGAATGGGAATTCCACATTCTTGTGGCTTGAAAATTGGCATCCTCCTGGCCCTTTAATGGACAGGTTTGGTCCAAGAATTGCATATGACTCAGGTATCCCACAAGATGCTTTTGTATCTCATCTTATTTATGACGTCCCCATTATCCAAACAGTTGAACTAAATGAGGTGAGAAACACTCTGGCCCCTCTTGTTTAGTCCAAGTTGAATGGGGCAAATCAAACAAGGTGGACTCTTTCTTCCAATGGGCAGTTCACAATTGCCTCTCTATGGGACAAATTGAGAACTCCGTTTCCTAGGGTCTTATGGCATAAGGTAGAGTGGTTATATGCTCACATACCAAATGTAGCTTTGTAACATGGCTTGCCATTCAGAATAGGCTCTCCACTGCTGATAGACTTGTATCATTTGGTTTTAATATTCCTTCACAATGTGGTTTCTGTCAGGGGAGTGAGAGCCATGACCATCTCTTTTTTAATTGCCCATTCACCAAGCAGGTGTGGGATACCATTCAGGCCAAACTTCATGCTTCCTGGCCTGCTAGATCTTGGGCGGACTGGGTAACTCTATTATCAAATGTTAAGGGCAAATATCTCCAATGTATAATCATTAGATTGGCCTTTACTGTCACTGTTTATCATATTTGGATTGAGAGAAACTTAAGGAAGTTCCAAAATCAATTTTGTATTTGGGAGATAGTTCATAAAATTTGCTCTATGGTGAGAGCAAGGCTTTTATCACTCTCTAATTTGCCTCATTCACAAGCAGAGTTGATTGTAAATGAGTGGAACACTGTTGTGAGTTAGATTACTGTTGCTATTAATGCATCTGTTCAATTTTCTAATGGTGGTGTGATTCAAATGACTAGGTTGTTCACTGTGTTGGCTTCCTTGAAGGTGGCTAGCAAGTTACAAAGAAGGTGTATTCAAAGTTTTCAAAAGGGAATACTTATCTGCTATTACTCCTATTTACAATGTTGTTATCTTAAACTCTTCTCTTAATTTGGTATGTATATTATGTGGATCAACTCAAATTGGATTCCTCCTCTTTGCCCCTTCTCTTTGATTTGTGTGTGCCAACATATGTGTGTACCAGTGAGCTGTGTGCTTGAGCCCCATAGTTCTTGAAGAGTGGAGGTAAAAGTTAGAGGGAGTCTTTTTGTAAGGGAGAGTTAAGGGTGTTAGGATCCTTCCTATTGCTTTTAGTTTTTGGTGAGTTAGGTTTCGAGGGGGTAAGTTGGGGAGCAGATATTGCAATAGGACTGCTACTGTTACTATTTCTGTTTCTGTTCTGCTGCTTGTTACTCAGCTTTGCTGCTGCAGCTTGTATGCTTTGGCTGACTATATGTTATGGTTTGTTATGGCTCTTCTCAAGGGGCTTGGTTCCTTCACTAATGCTGTTATGGTTCTTGAACCAAAGTACTGATTATGGTTATGCTGTTCTGATGTTATGGTTCAGCAATGGGGGACATTCTTATTATGAGTGGAGGTAATATTTAGTGGGAGACATTTTGTGAGGGAATGTCGAGGTAGTTGAGAGCCCCTTCTGATTCTTGCGGTCTGAATATAATTGGTGTGTGGCCTTGGCCACTTGTCTCTCTATTTCTCATAGTGTTTCTTTAAAAGGTTATGTATCTCATTAATCCTTGTGTAAGGATTATTGTGTGGATTGGAGTGGTTTAGTTCTTTTTCTCTTCATCTTAGTCTTGACAGATTTTCAACAACATCTGTGTGAAGTATCTGTAAGCTGTCATGTAACGACCCAGATTTTTTTGCCCTAATTTTTTTTGAATAAAGAAATTAATTTTAATCAGATAGTCTATAATAGATGATTAATTATTTAAAAGTATAATTAGATTAAAATAATTAAGTTAAGTACTACTTTACTCCATTATAAGTTTTTTTTTTCCTAGTTGCCTGACCAATAATACGTTTGTATAACTGTAGAAATACATATACAATATTACTTATGTATATAGACTATATTTCCTATCCCATGATTGCCATTCCACAAATTAAGGGATTTGGCCCCCGTATCTCTCCCTCCTCGATTCTCTCCTCTCTCTCACTTCCCTCTCACATTCCACCACCTCCACACTTATCCTCCTGCACTCTCACCTTCCTCTATATTATTAGTTCCTTATCTTCCTTCCATTTCTCTACGAAAAACAAACCCATCTCCCCATCCCATTTTTTTTTGGGCAGAGAGAGAAGGCTACGTCACATACCTTCTTCTCCTACAAAATCCATTCCTCCCTTTATTATCCTACACCATTTTCATCACAAACATAGCCCCATTCCGGCCTGGAAACGACAGTCCCCGAACAGCCGTGTTCCTCTCCGAAACATCTCGAAAAATAGTCCCAAAAAAAACCCAGCCCCTGAAACAATCCCGTTTCACTCTACAAACAACCCGACACGGCCCGTTTCAACTTCAAAACAGGCCCGGATCGGCCACCCCGAGGTCCTCGTTCCAGTCACCTTCTCCGTTCGCTGAAAACCCACCAAAACCATTCACTACATTTTCGACCGAACTCGAGGTGGATCAATAGCTTCCCTACTTTCTTCTAAGTATATTTAGTTCCTATATAATGATTTTGACAAGTTGTAGTGAAGGAAATCATCCCCATGTATCAAATCCATGTGATCCAAAGTTACATTGTTTTCTGAAAATGGAACTCATTTGCACTGTAGCTTGCACGTTAGTTTTTAAAAAAGTCAGGTCTTGAAATTATAGTTTGCTCCCTGTGTTTTTGTTAATTTTCAATTCTACTCCTGTGGTAATTAGTTTTCGATTTCGGCAGTAGACTAGGTTTGACTGGATTCTTGTTTACACTTTTGTTACATTGTGTTTGGAATGACTAATACTAATTGTTTTATGGAACATAAACATAATTATAATATGTTTAAACATTAACTAAACCTTATTTTAATAAAATATATTTATATAGATATAAATAAAAGCTCTAATTTTGTTATGGAAGAAACAATGTATATGACTACATTAAATAGGAGTATTAGACTACCCCAAAGAGAATTTAATATAACAAAGTACATTGATAATAAATGAATTGTATATTACTATAAAACAATGCATATGATAAGTTATGAAACATTTTATTCCTTGACAAATTGATAGCTAAAGACAGCATAATATTTAGAAGAATAAAATGACTATATTACCCTTATATTTGAGTAACGACTAAACCAACCTTCTAGTTTTTAAGAAAATTACTTGACCGATAAACAAATTTAAGGGCATCGGCCCGCTCATAAAACACTACGTGCTTTACTTTCTCGCACCATATTAAATGTTATATTTTTGTCTCATTGAAATGTATCGTGTTTGAGCTATTGTTGATTGTATCATATTGTACGTGCTAGAATGGACCTAGATTCACTGGGTGGTTACGAGTAGTGATTCACGTAGACCATGTTAAATAAAGGAAAACGGTAAAGTGTTGGAAGTGTGAGTATGTGGATTGTGATTTGAGCCATGGTGCTGGCAAGGGTAACCAATGGGGTCCTGTGTTGAAAAGGGTTACCTGCGGGGCCCAATGATGAGATATGTTATGACGCTAACGTATGATACGTCATGGGAAGTTTCTCTTCTAGGATGGGAATGGGTCCTATGAGACGGTTATAGTTAGTGAGGCATTAATGTATGATACGTCATGGGAAGTTTCTCTTCCAAGACGGGAATGGGTCCTATGAGATGGTTATAGTTAGTGAGACATTAATGTATGATACGTCATGGGAAGTTTCTCTTTGAGGAAGAGAATGAGCCCCATGAGACGGTTATAGATAGCGTGGGGTAGCGGATGTCCGACCCTAATGTACGATACGTCATGAGATGACTCGATCGTCCTGTTATGGTCTTAAATGAGAACATACTAGATACATAATTTAGGTGCGCTAGCCTAGGACCCTGGTACAGGATAAGCAAGAGGAAGGGTGGACCCATGAGACGATTGTAGTTAGTGGATGTGGGAGGAAAGGATCTCGTGGAGAGAATCCTTAGATTTCATGTAAGATGATGGATAGTAAAGAAAAAGACTATGTGCTATTATTTTGTACCTCTCATGTGTTATCAATTGTGATATTATTGTTATTATTGAATGCTAATTGTAGAGTAAGGAGTTAGTAGGATTGAAATTGTTCTACTGGGTGAATTATCACTCATGGATACGTTTGTATCCTGGTAAATTGGTTGCTTCGGCGATTAATTTGTCAGAAGATGCAGGGTTCAATGGTGGAGCTGTTTGACATAGGAGGAATACCAAGGGTGGAGATCGAGTATGGTTGGGATCTGTATCAAGACTAGAATCGCTCTGAAATGTTTAAATAACTGTTAGATTTTTTGTATTTTTCTTAAATGTAAATTTTGTATAACGACAAATAGGGGCTTAGTAGTTTGTAAAATTTAGTGCATTTTAAGACTAATGCTTCCAAAATTCCGTGAAAAATCGGGGCGTTACATGTCATACATTTGAGTATCTGTGCTTATTACTGTCACTGTATTCTGTTATTGTGACTCAACTTTAGACCTATCCTTGGGGGGTTGTCCCTTGGAGTGTTTACGCTTTTCTAGGGGGTTGTCCTTAGCTTTCATTTGCATCATGTATTTGCTACTGCTGATTATATTGATACCTGTTATGGCTGTTGTTGTTATGTTGATGTCTGCTGTGTGTGTGGCCGCATGCATTGCTGCTACTGTAGTTGGTCCATAAAGCTACTGTTGTTCGATTTCTGTTCACTGTTATAGCTATTCCAAAAGCCAGAATGGTGTATCACTGTTAACTGCTGTTGTTGCTACCTTGTTATGTGCAATATAGCAGCTGTTCTGCGGCTCTATTCTATGTTCTGCTACTGTAATGGTGGTTTGCTTTGGTGGTGAGTGGCTGCCTGTCCCCTACTGCTGCTGCTATTTTCATTCAAGTTGCTAGACTGTTTTACTAGGTCTGGTGTTGTATAGTTGCTGTTGTTTTGTTACATCCAAGGGGGGCTATCCAGTTTTGGTTGTACCATTTGGGTACTGCCCCAGATTGAAGGCTTCCTAAATTCTACTCATATCACATGGTTGGGACATCCATCTATGACCGGCTGGAAAACTTTCCTCCTCATAGCCCTATGTTATTTACCTTATGTAGCCAGTTGGCTTAGGCAATTTTTGGTTATTTTCTTTTCGATTTTCTTTTCTTTTCCTCCTAGGGTATGCCCCTTGTATGTTGTATATTTGGTTAGTCTTTTTTTTTTCAATTTCAAGCTGATTTACCCAAAAAAATAAAACAGCAATTAGATCACTTTCGGTAACAACATGTCGCAAATATGTACAAAATTCGGTAACCAACTGCCGAACTATATATACGAAAATCATACATAATATTTCGGTAAATAGCCGTTGAAAATAATATTATATTTCGGTAACTACATGTCTACAATATGTTCAACATTTGGTAAACAACTGCCGAACTACTATATACGAAAATCATACATACATTTCGGTAAATAGCTGTTGAAAATAAAATTATATTTTGGTAACTACATGTCGGAAATGCATACAACAAAAAAAAGAAACATATATTTCGGTAATTGGATGCTGAAAATGTATCTCAATTTCGGTAACTAAGTGTCGAGTATGGTAATATTTTATAGTGGTTAGCTACTGAAATTACTTACTTTATTCTATTCGGACCAGACACATCGAAAAATTGGGTTTTGTAAACCCAGACACCACAACAACAAAGCGGAGGCCATTGTAAACGGAAAAACTTACCTCCTTGTATCGCCCCGATTTTCGGACACGTTAATTAAATCATTTTTAATTAATTTAATAATTCATAAAACTAATTTAAGAAATAAAGTTTTATTAAACAGAGTTTAGCAATGGAAATCTCAAATACTAAATTCAAACTTTCTTAATTTTCTTACAAATTTAAAAAAGTAAAAATAAAATTTAACTAATGTGATAACTGATAAGCGCCCATTATTGTAGATAATTGGTGCGCTTAGTCCCGCTTTAGATTAGTTCTTTCTATTTAATCACCATTTTTAGCCATTTTGTGCGTAAGGTTTCTTTTGAGCACTTTCAGGCAGAGGGTAGAGAATTTAACCATGCCTTTGCTTTATCTTTCAGTGAAAAGGGAAAAAGGCGCAACTTGACAGACTCTTCAGAAAAGTTTTGATATCTAAAGGTAGCACAAATTTCGAGAAAGTCTTTAACATGCATGTAAGGATCCTCTCGTTCAACCCCATGAAAGTGAGGAAGAAGTTGTATTATGTGATGTTTCAGCTCAAAATGTGTCGCATTTGTCGTGGGTAACACAATACAAGAAGGAGGATTTGTGGTCACGGGTGAGAACAATTCTCTTAAAGGTTTTGTATCTTCTACAAGTTCTCCCATTTTTAATTGACTACGTTCTACTCTTTGAATTTTTAAGCTGCGTCGAAAGGTTTTCTCAATTTCCGGATCAAGAGGTATTAATTCTAAATTTTCGAACGGCAACCAAACATAAACTTACGAATGAAAGCAAATAACAGGAATAAACTGAAAAATAAAAATGAAAATGCAACAGAACTAAATTTTTTTTTTTTTTTTTTCGGGCAAACAGTCAAGACTTAGAAGAATGACAGAATGCTCTTTACTACTTATCAAAATGAAAATCTAAGGTAGCTTACGGCAATTGTCAGAAACAGTATCGCGTCACGACGTAGAGCAAAGTAAGCTAACAGTGGCTACAATGATAATTTTTATTTTCTTTTCTTTTCAAAATAAAACTGACTCACTAAAACGTTAATAAGAAAACCAAAAATGAATAAGAAACGACGGTAAATTAAGCTGTACTAACTAACCTTCAATTCGTTGCTTCCAATTCCAACCACTGTGGGTGCACAAGCAGAAATTGTGGTGGTTTCCAAAGTTGTTGCGACAAAGGCCTGTAGCCTAACTAGAGCTCACTAAAATATAATGCCAGGTAAGACTTCAACTAGAAAAGAAACAGAGATTAAACAAGAGAATAATATAAAATCAGATTGGGAATGAACTAAGTTAAATGCAAAGTTTTTTTTTTTTTTCTGTTAACTAAACTAGTAGAAGAGTAAAATCAATTTAGAGATTTTTAATTTTCCTAAAAAAAAATATTAAGTCCCCAGCAACGGCGCCAAAAACTTGTTGTGAAATTTTAAAGTACTCGCAAGCGCACGAATCGTATTGTAATATAGTATGGCGAGAGCGAGGTCGAACCCACAGGGACTTGGTGATTTTTTATAGGAAAACTAAATAAACTTAAAGTGATTTACCCTAACCTAGTTGACAAAAGTTGTGATTGATTTTTAAACTAAAAGTGAAAAGTAAAAGGCAAAGAACTAAATTATCAAAAACGAGAAAGTTAAAGTTTCTTTTTAACCAAAGGAGAAAATACTACGGTTTCGGAATCCACACCCATTAACTCGTATCATTATATATTCATAATCATTAACTTTACCCAAAATTTCTTCATGATAATCTGAAAGCTAATTCTGTTACCATGGAAAATATCATCGTGAAAGTTCATTAAAAAGTCTAAGGTATATTCCTCTCCGCTCGCAAGTATAAAACCAAATCATTAATTGTATCCGTTTTTCACAAATCACAATAAATATCCAGTTTTATATTTAACGATGAAAAACCAGCGTTCAATGCAAAAAACAATTCCAAATCATGAGAAAAACATGATTGAACTCATATCCAGAATCTATCCCTAACAATTGATTTGGAGTAAGAACAATTTAATCATAATCAAACCACATATTCGGGTAAACTCAAATCACATGAATATATAGATAATAGTCGTTAACGGGGCTTCATCCTCAACCCTAGTTGAAGAGTTTAGCCGCTCATGGAGTCAAAACACATAATCATATTATAAAAAAACTCCATGAAAGCTTACAAAATGAAAGTAGTTATTTTTTTCCCAAGCTTTTCCTCTGCCGAAGCTCTTATCCGAGAGTTGCTGCTGCCTCTGCTTCTGTTTGTGCGTGGGAACTCATCCTCCAGCCATGATTCTCCTTCTTTTTAAAATCACCTTATTGGCCCTCCTTTCTTTCTTAATAAGATTGCCAAAATTCTTTTGAATCAAAACTTTCCAATTAATGGGTATCCTAAAGGAAAGAGAATCATTTTCTGACCAAAACTTTTCCTATTCGGTCCATGCATTAACAATCTAGGTGTGCTCAACTAGTCAAATATCTTTGTTTCCTAATGGAAATTTGACTGACTTCCATCTTCTAGTGCACTACTTGATTAAACTTGGACCGCTTGATTTCAACACCGTGTATTCCTTTCACACATTTGAATTATGGGCTCGACTTCTTGGCTATCTTTGCGCTACCTGCATCCAACGGACGAAGCTTTTTTTGCGTTAAGTCTAAATTACCTACAAAACATAAATAAATGATAATGAGTCATAAATAACTGTAAAGTTAGGACTAACCATGCCGGTATGAAAGTCTTTTAAATACTATATTTTATGCTCATCAAATACCCCCAAACCTACATTTTGCTAGTCCTCGAGCAAAAGAAATAAGATAAACAAAATAAACAAAAATTACTAACTAATCCTTTTTCGGAGGAGTCCGATTGCATTTAGCATATGCAATAAGCCTTTAAACCCCTAGGTTGCCCTAGTGGACGAGTTATAGTCTCGTGAGGGTTTGCCGTGAATATACCCACAAAATTCATAAGAAAGTGACACTCGATTAGAATTCCAAAACATAGTATATGGCCTCTCAAAGTAACTAGTGTGAGTGTAACGAAAGTTAGAGGCAAGATATTTCATCCATTAACAAAGTTAAACAAGTGAACATTCTAATCCGAATTAGCACAAAAATTGTCCCTCCCACATATATCTAGATAGAAAGAAATCACAAGGCATGCGTGTAAAGTGAAAATTCACACAAAGATGTTCATTAACCTCGAAAACAATACACGCACTTTCAATACCTCAATACTCATCAAAATGCTCATATGAGATTATAGCCCCTCCCCTTATTCCAATTCACTTTTTTTTCTATATATTTTTTTCTTTGTGGTTTGTGCAATGCCTTGGTCCCTTAAGCTTTCTAATTGACCCTTGTAGCGAGCTTTAGGCCAGTGACACCCAAACCAGACGGCTTTAGGGCACTAGATGTAGAGAACACCCCAACGGACTTAATCACTCAAGTCAAAAAGGCTACGAACCCAAGCTAACCACACATGACAATCCAAGAACTCTCCACCGTTTGACGCGAACACTCACTGCTTACTGAGGCAAGAGGCCCGGTTACTAAGTGAAAAGCCCGAAAAGCATGCACTTTATTCAATTTTTTTTTTTTTGGTGGGAAGGGCATTAAGTATTCTATTAAGACATCCAACTCGTATGAGGCATCAAAAATATATGTACGGCCCTCGAGATCAAATCCAAGTCTAAGTGTGACGGTGCTCGTGCAAAGGCATGTAGATAAGTGATTAATCACTATCCAAACATAGGTGAGACGAACCAACTAAGTGCCTCTCATCAATGCCTATGTTCACAAGCTTAATTCTATCAATGAAATAGTATCGAGACTCCAACTTGGGCAACAATCAAACTAGCACTAATTGAAAACCAACAGCCACGTCAGAAATCATAATCAGGTATCAATCTTTTTGAATTTTTACTTCTTTTTTTTTTTTTGGCACTTTTAAGAGAAAAAATGATAACTATGAAGTTTAAGCACAGAACATACATAAATAATTGGTGAACCCTCCCCCAAACCTAAATATGACAATGTCCTCAATGTCATGAATGCAAATGCTTAAAAAGAGATGGACTGTAGCGTAAAGGTGAGAAAGGGTAGGATACACCTGGTAAGCGCAATGAGATTGAACTGTGCAACACCTGCAAAACAAAATATGGGAACACAAAAAAAAAAATGCACTAACCAAAAGTAAATAAATGAAGGTAATTTTTTTTTTACCTACAAATAATGAGAAAAAATAAAAAAATAAATAAAAATAAAAGAAGATAAACTACTACTCTAATCAAGTACTATACAGTAGCATACAAAAAGATCACTAGTTTTGGGTAGACTAAATGGTTAATCCTCATAAACAGGATCCTCCAAAAGGATCTCCTCTACTTCCGAACTTTTCAATTCTATAAACGGTTTCAACCGCTGCCCGTTCACTTTGGACACAGAACCATCTTGAGGATTCTCAATTTCAACGGCCCCATGCGGATAGCTAGTGCGAACGATAAAAGGGCCGGACCATCGAGAACGGAGTTTGCCTGGGAACAAATGCAAACGAGAGTTATAAAGAAGGACTTTTTGACCAGAAGTGAAAGATTTTCTTAAAATATTTTGATCATGAACCCTTTTCATACGGTCCTTGTACGATTTGGCACAGTCGTAAGCATCATCCCTAATTTCCTCTAGCTCCAGAAGTTGAAGCTTTCTGCGAACACCAGCCTTGTCAAGATCAAAATTGAGTTGTTTGGTAGCCCAATATGCTTTGTGTTCTAACTCTACAGGTAGGTGACATGCCTTGCCATAGACAAGTCGATAAGGGGACATTCCAATGGGAGTTTTAAATGCCGTACGGTAAGCCCACAATGCGTCATTAAGGCGTAAAGACCAATCTTTCCTATTAGGGTTCACTGTTTTTTCAAGTATATTTTTAATCTCCCTATTAGATATCTCAACTTGACCACTGGTTTGGGGGTGATAAGCAGTAGCGACTTTATGCGTTATGATATATTTTTTCATTAAATGCTCAAAAACTCGATTGCAAAAGTGCTTACCTCCATCGCTAATAATAGCACGTGGTGTCCCAAAACGAGCAAACACGTTATCTTTCAAAAATTGGATCACCACTTTGTGATCATTAGTCTTACATGCAATGGCTTCAACCCACTTAGAAACATAATCAACAGCGACAAGGATATATAAATTACCAAAGGAATTAGGGAATGGACCCATAAAATCAATGCCCCATACATCAAATATCTCTACAATCAAAATTGGGTTAAGAGGCATCATATTTTTCCTTGTAATACGACCTAACTTTTGACAACGCTCACAAGCTATACAGTATGCATGCGAATCTTGAAAAATAGAAGGCCAATAAAATCCACATTGCAAAATTTTTGCAGCCGTCTTTTTAGCACTAAAATGGCCTCCACATGCATAATCATGACAAAAAGAAATGACACTTCGTTGGTCACTTTCAGGAATGCACCTTCTAATAATTTGGTCTGGGCAATATTTAAATAAGTATGGATCATCCCAAAAGAAGTACTTAACCTTGGATAAAAATTTAGATTTATCATGTTTGGGCCAATGTAAGGGTATCTCTCCAGTTACAAGATAATTTACAATATCTGCAAACCAAGGTGAAGATAATTGAGACACATGCATCAATTGTTCATCAGGAAAATTTTCAGAGATGGGCAATGAATCCTCGGTGAACTCTACAATTAATCTAGACAGATGGTCAGCTACCACATTCTCAGAGCCTTTTTTATCTCGAATCTCAATATCAAATTCTTGTAGTAACAAAATCCATCGAATTAATCTAGATTTAGCATCTTTTTTAGACAACAAGTACTTCAATGCAGCATGGTCTGAATAAACTAAGACCTTAGAACCCAATAAATAAGCTCTAAACTTATCGAGCGCAAAAACAACTGCTAGTAACTCCTTTTCTGTTGTGGAATAGTTTAATTGTGCATCATTTAACGTCTTACTAGCATAATAAATTACATGAGGGAGCTTATCAACACGTTGTCCTAAAACAGCACCTACTGCGTAATCAGAGGCATCACACATAATTTCAAAAGGGACATTCCAATCGGGTGGTCGAATTATAGGCGCGGAGGTCAACTCACTTTTTAGTCTCTCAAAAGCATGAAGGCACTCCTCATTAAACACAAATGGGGCATCTTTGGCCAACAAATTACATAGAGGTTTAGCAATTTTACTAAAGTCTTTAATGAACCTCCTATAAAAGCCCGCATGACCCAAAAATGATCTAATCTCCTTTACAGTACGTGGGGGTGGAAGGTTAGATATCAAATTAATTTTAGCTTTATCCACTTCAATACCTTTATGTGAGATGATATGCCCTAATACAATTCCTTGCTTAACCATAAAGTGACATTTTTCCCAATTAAGCACAAGACTTTTTTCTTTACATCGCACTAACACTAGGGTCAAATGGTGTAAGCATTCATCAAAAGAAGATCCAAAAACTGAAAAATCATCCATAAACACTTCCAAAAAACGTTCTACCATGTCAGAAAAAATAACCCTGCATCGCTGAAACGTGGCTGGTGCATTGCATAATCCAAATGGCATGCGGCGGTAGGCAAAAGTACCATAAGGGCATGTGAACGTAGTCTTTTCTTGGTCTTCCGGTGCAATGGGAATTTGATTATAACCAGAACAACCATCGAGAAAGCAATAATACTCATGTCCCACTAACCTTTCTAACATTTGGTCAATAAACGGCAAAGGAAAATGATCTTTTCGTGTCATGGAATTTAATTTTCGATAGTCTATGCAAACACGCCATCCTGTTTGAACACGGGTGGGAACTAATTCATTGTCTTCATTTTTTACTACCGTCACACCCGATTTCTTAGGAACAACTTGAACAGGACTCACCCAACTGCTATCAGAAATTGGATAAATAACGCCAGCATCTAAAAGCTTAAGAATTTCCGCTCTAACTACTTCTTGCATGGCAGGGTTTAGACGCCTTTGTGGCTCACGTGAAGTTTTAGCATTTTCCTCTAAATGGATTCTATGCATGACCAATGAAGGACTAACTCCCTTGATATCATTTATGGACCACCCCATTGCTTCCTTGTGCTCTTTTAGGACATTCAACAATTTTTGTTCTTGTGTATCATCTAAATCAGAGGCTATGATTACTGGTAAAGACTCACAAGGGCCAAGGAATTTGTATTTAAGAGTGTTTGGCAATGGCTTAAGTTCTAACTTAGGTGGCTCCACAATAGATGGAAGTGCTGGTGATGTAGACAGTGAAAGAGGAACCACTTTTGGTTGCCATTCATCAATGCTCATTAACGGGGTAGCATCTAATAATGCATTAACTTGCTCAATTGATTCATCTATGTCAAATTCACACCCAAAATGTGCTAGGCAAGCTTCTAAGGGATCCTCATAACTTGACTGAACAAAAGTATTTTCAACCAAAGTGTCTATCATACAAACTGTACTAACCTCATCGTCATCTATTGGTTGCTTGCTAGTATTAAAAATATTTAGCTCAACAGTCATATTACCAAATGATAATTTCATCACACCATTTCTACAGTTGATTAAAGCATTAGATGTAGCTAAAAAGGGACGTCCTAAAATAACAGGAATTTGCCCACTAGAGTTTTGGACAGGCTGAGTGTCAAGGACTATAAAGTCCACAGGAAAATAGAATTTGTCAACCTTAATCAAAACATCCTCAATGACTCCTCTAGGAATTTTGACAGATCTATCAGCTAATTGGAGTGTTACTTGAGTGGGTTTTAACTCTCCTAACCCTAATTGTGAGTACACTGAGTAAGGTAATAAATTGACACTAGCCCCCAAATCTAACAAAGCCTGATCGATATGATGGTTACCTATAACGCAAGAAATTGTTGGACAACCAGGGTCTTTGTATTTTATTGGAATTTTGCACTGGATAATAGAGCTAACCTGTTCAGTTAAAAATGCCTTCTTTGGAACATTTGTCTTCGTTTTAATTGTGACTAGATCTTTCAAAAATTTAGCGTACGAGGGTACTTGTTGAATGGCATCTAAAAATGGAATATTGATTTGTACTTGCTTAAACACTTCTAGAATGTCTCCAAATTGTGCACCTTTTTTAGGGGCTACTAGTCGATGAGGATAAGGAGCTTTAGGGACAAAGTTCCTAACAGGTGGCTCGATTATACGTGGTGGAGAAACAGACTCTTGAACTTTAGCAGGATCAACATGATTTTCTTCTTTTTCAGCTTCAGCTAATTCCTCAGTTGGCATACTAACTTTATTATCAACTTCTTTCCCGTGGTTATTTCCTAATTTCTTCATGATAATCTGAAAGCTAATTCTGTTACCATGGAAAATATCATCGTGAAAGTTCATTAAAAAGTCTAAGGTATATTCCTCTCCGCTCGCAAGTATAAAACCAAATCATTAATTGTATCCGTTTTTCACAAATCACAATAAATATCCAGTTTTATATTTAACGATGAAAAACCAGCGTTCAATGCAAAAGACAATTCCAAATCATGAGAAAAACATGATTGAACTCATATCCAGAATCTATCCCTAACAATTGATTTGGAGTAAGAACAATTTAATCATAATCAAACCACATATTCGGGTAAGCTCAAATCACATGAATATATAGATAATAGTCGTTAACGGGGCTTCATCCTCAACCCTAGTTGAAGAGTTTAGCCGCTCATGGAGTCAAAACACATAATCATATTATAAAAAAACTCCATGAAAGCTTACAAAATGAAAGTAGTTATTTTTTTCCCAAGCTTTTCCTCTGCCGAAGCTCTTATCCGAGAGTTGCTGCTGCCTCTGCTTCTGTTTGTGCGTGGGAACTCATCCTCCAGCCATGATTCTCCTTCTTTTTAAAATCACCTTATTGGCCCTCCTTTCTTTCTTAATAAGATTGCCAAAATTCTTTTGAATCAAAACTTTCCAATTAATGGGTATCCTAAAGGAAAGAGAATCATTTTCGACCAAAACTTTTCCTATTCGGTCCATGCATTAACAATCTAGGTGTGCTCAACTAGTCAAATATCTTTGTTTCCTAATGGAAATTTGACTGACTTCCATCTTCTAGTGCACTACTTGATTAAACTTGGACCGCTTGATTTCAACACCGTGTATTCCTTTCACACATTTGAATTATGGGCTCGACTTCTTGGCTATCTTTGCGCTACCTGCATCCAACGGACGAAGCTTTTTTTGCGTTAAGTCTAAATTACCTACAAAACATAAATAAATGATAATGAGTCATAAATAACTGTAAAGTTAGGACTAACCATGCCGGTATGAAAGTCTTTTAAATACTATATTTTATGCTCATCAATTAATACACCAAGCTCTGCTAAGCTAATTTCCATTGAACTCTTGTAAGTTGTTCTTGTTCATTTAAATTCCGTTTGTTAAAGTTGTAGCATGTGACTAGATCTTCTATAAAATCAAGTTTATTTTCGGTTTTATCGGTTAAATATGTTTCCCAATTTTACCATGCTTTCTAGTCTTTCCATGGTGTGTGAGTAGCTGCTTAGGCTTGGCAACGGGGTGACTAACACCTCGTGACTTAAGTTATCTTACCTTTCTCGAATCGGAATTTGGGATTTAGTATGGAAAGTGGAAGGGCTCGCCTTTATTTAACAAAACTAGTTGATGTTAACCTCCGGTGATCATATGCTCGCTCATATGGTTCCGTGAGCTATGTCTCGCCTTGTGTTTGCCAAACGAACCAAAAGAACTCGTTTGCTTTCCATACTTCATTTCGAATCTCCTAATGGTTTCACCGCTAAATTTTCCGGTTGATAGCCTAAGCCGTGCGATTCAACCGTGTTTTGATCGAGAATAGTTCAATGGCTTAAGTTATGGGTGTTAAAATCTCCAATGCCATGCCGCTTGTTAACCTAGTCAAAACCGCTTTTCTAGTCATTTTCATAAGTGTTCATCAATTTCCAAAACAAAACCGTAAGTTGGCCGTCTTCAACGCCACAAACCCTTACTTCTACAAATCCTAACAAACTTTCAAGACTTTCTCTGTGGGAACGATCCCGGATTTCCGGTATCTATGCTGACATCGACCTAGCCCTACGCTCGGGGTAATTCAACCTTTTTCGAAGACAAGGTTGGGACGAAGCATATTTTGGCGCCGTTGCCGGGGATTTTCTTATTCTAAGCTTATTGGGAGGTTCGACAAACCACTGTAAGTATTCCGTTTATCTTCTACTTTGTGCATCGTATACTCGGCCTAGCGGATACCTCTAACTGAGCCACCCATTCGATTTGAGGTTTAACGAAGCTAGTTTGAGTATCAAGTGCCTTTCTTTTCTGTTATTATTATTGTGCATATATTGAGGCGACGGCATAGCCCCTCATAATTGTCTTGAGAGAGTGAGGCGGCGGCATAGCCCCTCCAGTCTGTTTGTCTTATGTCAGGGCGGTTACTTAGCTTTTAAGTTGCTTAAAATGCCAGTTCATGCTTGTGGTTTATCGAGGGCCTCGGATTTATCGTAGTCCTCGCTCCAACCGTTTGCATCGTTCTAGTTCTCCGCCAAGCGTAAGAATCAGCACTCTGCGTTCTTATTCTCCGCCAAGTAGCTATTCTCGGCCGTACTCTCCATCAAGAATATCAATGGCAGATGAGGAAGCTCCTCCGGTTAGGACCCTTAACGACTATTTGAATCCGGAAAGGGTCACTCAACGGTCTCCAATAGTCTTTCCGCGCCCCACCACCGTTGCGAATACCTTCATTTTCAAATCGGATTATCATCGGTGCATTCCTTTCTTCCATGGTATGGAGCGTGAGGATCCGTATCAACATATCCAGACTTTTGAGGAAACCCTCCAATCTTTCGTTACTGTGGATGCTCATCTTAATCAAGCAAGATTGAGGCTGTTTCCGTTCACATTGAAGGATAAAGCCAAGACATGGTTTCACTCATTGAAACCTCAATCATTGACCACATGGGAGGAGGTTCAAGATGCTTTCCATAAGAATTTTTTTCCGGCTAGCCGAACAAAGCTCTTAATGGATCAAATCCAGACCTTCAAGCAACGGGACGGGGAAGTTTTCCACCAATATGTGGAGCGTTACAAGGATTTGCTATCGGCGGTTCCTCACCATAATTTTGCCTTGTATCAGCTCATTCACTATTTCTATTTGGGATGCTCGCAACAAAGCAAGCAGTTGCTTGACACTATGTGCACCGGTGGATTCATGAATAAGTCTCCCGATGATGGATGGGATTATATCGATGAAGTGGCCAAGAAGTCATTGACTTGGAGTTTTGAGGATGCAGGGGATAGGGGAATGGCAAATCAAGGTCCTGGAGGCTCCGGAAAGTTCTCCATTAATGAGCATCAAGCCATGGAAACACGGATGGAACAGTTGGCGAAAAAATTGGAGAATCTGGAATTAAAAGGGGTGAAGGGGGTCGAAGCGGTAAGTGCGGTGGAGGAGCATTGTGTTATTTGTGAAACAACGGGTCATTCGACCGATAATTGTGCAACTATTCCCACTTTTAGGCAGCAATATATTAACCTCAATCTTCCGATTGAAGAAGTTAGTGCGGTGAACCAAAGATTTGAATCTTTTCCCCAGAACTTCAACCAATCTTTTCCCCAGAACTTCAACCAAGGCCAAAGACAGCATCCGGGATTCCGTTGGAACAATCAGATTGAGGGTGGACCATCTCAAGCTACCTCCTCTACTCAAATGCAATCATGGCGGCCTGCGCAAGGCCAAGGCCAGCCTCGTTTTTCCCAAGGACCGCCAGGTTTTGGCCCGTCGGGCCCATTTCAAGGAGTTAACCAATTCCAACCCCCACCGAGGCGATCTTTGGAGGATACTCTCCAATCGTTCATGCAATCTCAAACTAATTACAATGATGGCAACACACAAATGATGGGGGAGTTGAAAAATCAAATGGGGAAGTTAACCACATCCATTGGACTTCTACAACAAGAGAGGGGCAAATTTCCTACACAACCTATAGCCAATCCTCAAGGCCAACTTCTTATTGGCACGTCTCCGGTACCTCCGCCCGAGCAAGCTCAAGCAATCATCACGCTAAGGAGTGGCAAGGCTGTTGACAACTGGGTAGTAATGCCGTCGGGTACATCTCCTATTGTGCCATCGTCACAGTCAACAAGTTCTCCTTCTCCGGATGTTAGTGTCGAGCAGGACATTGAGGAAGACGGGGAATCTCCCGTGCAAGTTTCAAAGGAAGCCGAGACCATTCCGGAACCGCAAGTTTCTCCCGTTCCGGTACCTTATCCTTCACGTCTGAAAAAAGCCGGTTAATCTATCCAAGCAGGCCGATATACTTGATGTCTTTAAGAAGGTCAATGTTAACATCCCTTTGTTAGACGCCATCAAGCAAATCCCCGCCTATGCCAAGTTTTTGAAGGACTTATGTACTCAGAAGCGCCACCTCAGTGTGCATCATAATGTACTCCTTACCGAGGAAGCCAGCCAAGTAATCCATACGAGCCTGGCTCCTAAGTACAAAGACCCGGGTTGTCCTACAATCTCGGTGAACATTGGGGGTACAAGGTTGGAGCAAGCTCTATTGGATTTGGGAGCAAGCGTGAATTTGCTACCGTATTCGGTTTATCAAGAACTCGGTTTGGGGGAGATGAAACCCACACGAGTTACTCTCCAATTGGCGGATAGAAGTGTTTGCATTCCTCGGGGGGTGGTGGAAGATGTGTTGGTCCAGGTTGGTCAGTTTGTTTTCCCGGTGGACTTTGTGGTATTAGATACGTGCCCGTCGTCGTCATCGCCGTTATCTACTCCCGTCATTCTGGGTCGGCCGTTTTTAGCAACCTCGAATGCCAATATAAATTGTCGGGATGGACTTGTGAAATTGTCATTCGGCAATATGTAAATGGAGGTCAATATGTTCCATGTCGGGGCACAAATGGGTGATGACGATGATTGTCAAAACGTCAGCCTTATAGATACATTGGTGCAAGAGCATGTGGATGAAATTCTATCTAAAGACTCGTTGGAGTTAGCTCTCACCTCGGAAGAGGCCGTTTTCCTTGAATCCGAAGAAATGGAATCCCTCTTTGCTTTGCTTAATGAAGAAGCTGGTGGCGAGGAAGTCTGTGGAGTAGCACTGTGGCTTCCAAAGTTTGAGGAATTGCCCCCTATCGAGAGGAAAACGCTCCCCTCTAGTGTTGAGCCGCCGAAGCTTGAGTTGAAAGCCTTACCGGATACGTTGAAGTATGCTTTCCGTGGTGAGAACCATACCTTCCCCGTGGTTATTTCCTCTTCTCTTGAGCACCTCCAAGAGGAAGATTTGTTGGCACTTTTGCAGAGGCACACTAAGGCAATCAGATGGACAATTGCGGATATTCAGGGTATATCTCCTTCTCTATGCTCTCATCATATCTATTTGGAGGAGGACGTCAAACCATCTCGGCAACCTCAACGCCGGCTCAATCCGATTATGAAAGATGTGGTTCGGGCGGAAATTCTTAAATTGCTTGATGTTGGGATTATTTATCCCATCGCCGATTCTCAATGGGTGAGCCCTATTCAAGTGGTTCCAAAGAAGGCGGGAGTGACCGTGGTTCAAAATGACCGAGGCGAGCTTGTGCCGACCCGTGTGACTACCGGGTGGCGGGTATGCATTGACTATCGAAAGCTGAATGCGGCGACGCGTAAGGATCATTTCCCTCTTCCATTCATTGATCAAATCTTGGAAAGAGTGGCCGGCCATGCCTTTTATTGTTTCCTCGACGGCTACTCGGGCTATAATCAAATAGAGGTGGCGTTATCCGATCAAGAGAAAACCACGTTCACATGCCCGTTCGGGACTTTGGCTTATCGACGCATGCCGTTCGGTTTGTGTAATGCTCCCGGCACATTTTCAAGGTGTATGATGGGCATTTTTAGTGATATGGTCAAGAAAATTGTGGAAGTCTTCATGGATGATTTCTCCGTTTTTGGTGACTCTTTTGCGTCATGTCTCGCCAACTTGGACAAGGCCTTAGCACGATGTGAGGAGAAGAATTTGGTTTTGAATTGGGAGAAGTGCCATTTCATGGTCACTCAAGGGATTGTGCTCGGGCATATCGTATCCGCCAAGGGCATTGAGGTAGACAAGGCCAAGATTGACCTCATTTCCAACCTCCCTACTCCGAAGTGCGTCAAAGACATCCGATCGTTCCTTGGCCATGCTGGTTTTTATAGACGGTTTATCAAGGATTTCAGCACGATCTTAAGGCCACTTTGCCATCTTCTGTCTAAGGACGTTCCCTTTGAATGGACTGCCGCTTGTGAGCTGGCGTTCATTAAGCTTAAAGCTAGCCTCACTACGCCTCCCATTGTTCAAACGCCCGATTGGACCCTTCCTTTTGAGTTAATGTGTGACGCGAGTGATTATGCCGTCGGGGCCGTTCTTGGCCAAAGGAAGGACAAGCAGCCATGGGTGATTTATTATGTGAGCAAAAGTCTCAATGATGCGCAAATGAATTATTCTACTACGAAGAAAGAGCTTCTAGCCATCGTGTTCGCCTTGGACAAATTTCGGTCCTATCTAGTGGGGGCCCCGATCACAGTGTACACTGACCATTCGGCACTCAAGTACTTATTCACCAAGCAAGATGCAAAGGCCCGCTTGATTCGGTGGATACTTCTTCTTCAAGAGTTTGACATCATCGTTAGGGACAAGAAGGGGGTAGAGAATGTGGTGGCCGATCACTTGTCTCGTTTGGATTTCGAGGATCGCACTTCTCATCTACCTATTGGCGATAGCTTCCCCCATGAGCAGTTATTTGCTATATCAACGGCTCCGTGGTTTGCTGACATCGTTAACTATTTGGTTACGGGTTTACTTCCAACCCATTGGCCTTCTCATGAGCGCCGCCGGTTCTTAGCAGAGGTGAAGCATTTCTCATATGACGATCCGTACTTGTTCAAATATTGTCCCGACCAAATTATCCACCGGTGTGTTCCCGAGTCTGACCAACGCGGGATTTTGCAATTTTGCCATACGGAAGCATGCGGCGGGCATTTCTCCGCTCGGAAGACCACCGCCAAGATACAACAATGTGGTTTTTATTGGCCGACTCTTCACCAAGATGCCTATGCCTTTTGCAAATCTTGTGACCGTTGTCAAAGGTTGGGAAGTGTGACCCGAAGGAATGAAATGCCTCAAGGGAAGTTTCTGGTTGTGGAAGTTTTTGATTGTTGGGGAATTGACTTCATGGGGCCGTTCCCGGTGTCTTTCGGAAACTTGTATATCCTCCTGGCGGTTGACTACGTATCGAGATGGGTTGAAGCCATTGCTACCCGCACAAATGATCACAAGGTGGTGCTTGAGTTTCTCAAAGAGCATATCTTGTCAAGATTTGGGGTGCCTTGGGCAATTATCAGTGATCAAGGGACGCATTTTTGCAACCGACCATTCGCCGCCTTGATGAAGAAATACGGCATCACTCATAAAGTCTCGACCGCATATCATCCTCAAACCAACGGTCAAGCCGAGCTTGCTAATCGTGAGGTAAAACGTATTCTTGAAAAAACGGTGAATCCCAACCGGAAGGATTGGTCTTTGAGGCTAACCGATGCTCTTTGGGCGTATCGTACCGCATATAAGACCGTTTTAGGTGCTTCGCCTTATCGGCTTATATATGGTAAGGCATGCCACCTTCCGGTGGAATTAGAGCATAAAGCATATTGGGCTATTAAGCAAGTCAATTATTGTTTTCCCGATGCTGGGGTGCACCGTAAACTCCAATTGAATGAACTTGAGGAAATCCGTAGAGATGCATATGATAATACCAACATCTATAAGTCTACGGTGAAGGTTTTTCATGATAAACACATCCAAAGGAAAAATTTTGAAGTAGGTCAAAAAGTGCTTCTTTATAACTCTAAACTTCATCTTTTTCCGGGCAAGTTGCGTTCTCGTTGGATAGGCCCTTATATTGTGCATAAAGTTTGTCCTCATGGGGCCGTTGAGGTCATGAATCCCGTTAATGGCCATCTTGTTAAGGTAAATGGGCAACGACTTAAGCCGTTTTTGGAAAACTTTGCAAAAGAAGAGGTGACGGAGGACTTGGTTGCTCCGGTTTACTTAGATACTCCTGCTGCTTCCTTAGCTTAGTTCTTTTTAATCTATGTTTGCACGGGGAGCGAAAGCGTAACCGCTGAACTTAACTGTTTGTCGGACCCGGCCCCTTGACTTAATTGTAAGGGGTACCCTCCATTGACTTGGGTATTTGTAGCTTCGCACGCCGCTACTAAATCAAGGATCGTGTGCCCAGCTCCGGTTAGTAAGGGCAATGTTTTGTTTCTTGTACATATTGTTGTTTGTTTGTTTAGTTTCGGGTTGTTCTCACTAAGAGATTTCACCAATGCATCATTGTTTCGGTCTTTAATTAGTCCGTCTTTGTAGTAGTTTACCGTTAATGATCCATGCTCACCAGATATGTCCCTATCGGGGGCACTTTAGGTCTTTGGGTGCGACTTGATATTCCCGTGCTTTGGCGCTAGGCTCTGTCTTGTCTCACTTTGTTTCGATCCTAGGGAACGCTGGGCTTTATTGCTTGGCGAGGTCAAGCGGTACATCTTACTTCGGGCTTGATGTAACAACTTTGACGGTCTAGTATAGCCACCCGAGTTTTATCTCGCCGGTGAGGCTCGGGAAGAAAAGTATGACTCGTAAGATTGCGTGAAAATCGGGTGGTGTCTTTAATGTTCTTTTGTATATATTTCTGTTTCTTGGGGCCCGGATACCACGAGTCGGGCGGTTCTAATGTCATTTGTCTCTTAGTAGGTAGTTCGAGCTTAAGTCTTTTGCAGGGTTGAACGTGCTACCACTCCAGCCTTGGTGGTTTGGGTCTACAGTCGGAGTGATTGAGGCATTCAGGAGCCCTAAGAATGGGTGCAATTGCGTGTCGCGGTTGTTAGTCCAAAAAGCTTTGGCCATGTCCCTGTGTGACTAGCTATGGTTCCGTTGGAAGAGCCGAAGGAGTTAATCTTGGAAGCTGTTCGGATGACAAAAGGAGACGATGACGCCAAAGACTCCAACTTGGTCGAGGTATAAGGGGGTTGACATTCCCCCGTGGGTAATCTCTTTTGTCCTTTCCCTCTCAATACTGTTGTTCTCCATGCTATGAGGGCATAGCATATCTTAAGTTGGGGGGAGGGGTATATCTATGCTAGATATGTTTTTTTTTCGTTTTTGTTTTTCGCTTTTCGCTTAACTTTTTTTCGGTTTTAGGTTGCAATCCTTCCGTTGTTACAAAATTAATGGATTAGAATAACTTGGCACATGCTCGTTGGTGTTAATTTTGCAAGAGTTCGTTAAGCAAATTTTGTATATCGCAACTTGCATGAATGGACTTATGTGGCATTTATGACGTTTGAGTGTGTTTCGGCCAAGTTTGGCCCATATCCCGATTTTTGTCTTCAAACTTGTGTAAATAGTTAGATCTTCTCATGTTCATGCCTAATTATGTTCATTGTCTAATTTGAATCGATTTGGAATTTATTGCGCACTTAGGATGTGATACAAGGCATTTTTCTATGATGAAACCACATATGAGTCTCGTCGTCCCGTAAAAATAAAGCCAAGTTCGTGTCACAATCCTATCCATAGGTAACCGGTTGTTCGGTTGGCTGGTTGGTTCTTGGTTTTATGTTTGAAGGGTGAATCAGCAGGTTTCTGTGGCTTCGGGGAGCTCGTCGGGTGGTTTCTGAGGTTGTTGGGCCAACGCCTAGGCAGGGACAGGGCAAGGCCAAGTAAGAACTTGGAGATCAGGCAAAATCCAAGCGGTATCGATACGAGGAAAATGGCCGTATCGATACATCATTGAAACAGTCTGATGGGAACTCAAAACAAACGCGTATCGATACGGCTAAAATGAGCGTATCGATACCGAGCGGCTATCACGGCTATTTCAGCCGGCTGTTCGCCCGATCAACTTCACTTCTCCTCTCCTCTCTCTCTCCTCTCCTCCATAACCGCCTCCTACCCTTTGAACCCTAACCCCAAAACCTCTCAATCCACCACCGAATCTCGTGATTCCTTCACCAAACCTTCACCAAATCGACTCCTCTACACATTTCAAGCATGGATTCGAGGGTTTTGGTTCCGGATCACCCCCATGCAAGGTAATTTCGAAATTTTCTCTCTCTCCTCGTTTTTGCCTTGTTCTACCCTTATAACTCCTCAAAACCTCTACTAATCTTCTATATTAACCATCCCAAACCCTTTTCCAACATCACATTCAACCCCTTTTGTCCTAATCCGAAATTTCCAAACCCAAACCCCAACAATTCGAAAATTATGGCATCCCGAGGGAAAGTTAGTTCAAGGTCGGCTAGGGGGAAGGCTCCGCTTGATGCGGCTCCTTCTCGAAACTCTGAAAGTGAGGATGAGGGCAATGTGCGGGCTGAGGGGGTCGAGGAATTGATGGTTGATGCTCGGCCTTCCCGGAGGAGGAAGAGGACTACGGAGGAGGTTTTGTCGGCTGCTCAGAAGAAGTGGGAGGATGGAATGGCGAAGAGGAACGTGAAAAACGAGCGTCATGTGGATGCGGCTAGTTTTGGGGCGCAACACCGGGCAATCCGGCGCATTACCGAGCAAGGTTTGCATTACTATTTTGGTGATTGTCCGGGTTATAATAAGAATTTAGTTGTTGATTTCTATAAAAAGATAGTTGTGCCTGGTGCTGATGCTATTGGATTAGATGATGCTCAAATTACGTCCAAAATCGGGCGTTTAGAGGTGGTAATTGACCGAAAAATTATTGCTACGGCTCTAGACTATACTCACCCGGCGGCTCATGAGATTAACTACCCTAGGGCCAATTATGCTACTTTTGATGAGATTCGTCAAGATATGTATGATGGTGAGGTTGTTATTGCTGATACACATGTGCCGGGCAGGTTCCGAGAGGGATACAAACTGATTAACCAATTTGTGCATCATAATTTGAGCCCTAAGGGTACTGAGAATAAGCCGTCATTTGAGGATGGGCTCCTTTTGTACGCTTTCATGAAAAAGGGAATGAAAACTGATTGGGCGTCCTACATTTTCAAGCAAATAGTTGAGTTTAAGGCTAGCGCCCCAACGAATTCAAGGATGCCATTTCCCTGCTTGATTACGAAGATTTGCAAAGAACAAGGTGTCGCATCGCCCAAATACGTGGAGAAGGGTAGGCTTGAGCCCGGGATAATAAACATTACGGTGTTGACTAAGAGTATGTCTCAAACTAGGGTTCCGAGGGCTGCCCCGGTGGGCGATTATTTGACCACGGTGCCGCCAAGGGATGCACCGAAGCAAGCATGGTATAAGAAGTTGTTTTATCAAGGGGTTGCATTGATTGGGAGTAGAAGGAAAGAAAAGAAAGAAAGGCAGGCGATGGCCCGTAAGCAGGATCGTATGGAGCATCGTTTGGAGTGGCTTACTAGCCGGGCTGAGGGGTCTTCTACTGAGCCTTACGTCCCGCCACCTGTTGAGCAAGCTGAGGATTCTGATGATTTTGCTGGAGGCGAGCCGGTTTCTGGGGATGAGGCGTAGTTTTTGTTTGTCGGTGGTAGTTTCTGAAAAACCCTATACTTGGTCGGGGTGCGTGGTGGTTGACAGCCCACCTATCCTATCCTGTTTTTAGTTATTTCTTTTGTTTAGTTGTTGAATTCGTACTGAGTAGTTTTATTGGTTTTTGTTGAGGCCGGCATGTGGCCTTTTGACTTGGTGTTTTTCATAGCAGGTGACGGCCAAAGGGTAGATAGTTGACCGAGCTAGAATAGGGCCGTCACCTGCTTTTGCTAACCGTTCTTTTGTTCATCCAAGGTCATTTTAAGCTTTTGAAACCCTTAGTTGATCTTTAGTGCGCGTTAATTCCTTTTTGATTCATGTACTTGATAACATACATAGTTAGCTCGTGGCATGCCTGCTTTCATTTCTTTAGCTGTTGATTTGTGCTTTTGATTTCCGATCAAGGTACTCTTCTTATACCGTGGCATGGCGTTTTTGTTCCCCATGTCCCGTTTCCGAGCATTTTTTGTGGGATATGGTTAGTTGCCTGCTAATGCATTTGTGGCGTCCGTATCCTCCTTTTTGCTTAGGATACGGACTTTGATACTTGGTTTGGATGCACTTAATACTTAGTAATCCATCGTAGTTTTCAGCTGTCTGTTGCGGACTTTGAATAAATTTGCTTTTGGAACTCTTGCTAGGTTGGATACTTTGTGGATGTGCTAAGTTATTTTAAACAGAAGGATTTCGTGTTCTGTTTAGTAGTATGTTTTGGTTGCTCGGGACTAGCAACGTTCAAGTTAGGGGGTGTGATAAGCACCCATTATTGTAGATAATTGGTGCGCTTAGTCCCGCTTTAGATTAGTTCTTTCTATTTAATCACCATTTTTAGCCATTTTGTGCGTAAGGTTTCTTTTGAGCATTTTCAGGCAAAACGCGTTTAAAAGGCATGTTTTGATGTTCGGTGTAACCCTTGAGGGTTTTCAAGCGTTTTTGCCTGGTAGACTTTGACCGTCGGGCATCGGAATGATCAACCGCCCGCCTGGCGATGCTTGCCAGGCATTTGGAAGGCCGTCGGGTCACTATGAAGGCAGCAAGGCCAAGCCATGGCCAAAACTGAAGAACAGGCCATTTTGAAGCGGTATCGATACGGGAAAAAGAGCCGTATCGATACATCATTGAAACCAGTGCAAGGTGTGGCCGCAGCAAACGGGTATCGATACGAGCTTTTTAGCCGTATCGATACGGGGGCTGAACTGCAGATATTTTCAGCTTTTGTTTGTCTCTACTTTTTGGATATTTTGCACCCATTTTTGGATATTTTTGGGACGTGCAGTGAGAGAGACTGGGTGCTATAAATACCCCTCACACTCTCTTTTGTATTTTCTTCTTGTCTCCTTCTTCTTTAAGTCTTTTAAATTTCTTTCCTTCCTCCATTAATACACCAAGCTCTCCTAAGCTAATTTCCATTGAACTCTTGTAAGTTGTTCTTGTTCATTTAAATTCCGTTTGTTAAAGTTGTAGCCTATGACTAGATCTTCTATAAAATCAAGTTTATTTTCGGTTTTATCGGTTAAATATGTTTCCCAATTTTACCATGCTTTCTAGTCTTTCCATGGTGTGTGAGTAGCTGCTTAGGCTTGGCAACGGGGTGACTAACACCTCGTGACTTAAGTTATCTTACCTTTCTCGAATCGGAATTTGGGATTTAGTATGGAAAGTGGAAGGGCTCGCCTTTATTTAACAAAACTAGTCGATGTTAACCTCCGGTGATCATATGCTCGCTCATATGGTTCCGTGAGCTATGTCTCGCCTTGTGTTTGCCAAACGAACCAAAAGAACTCGTTTGCTTTCCATACTTCATTTCGAATCTCCTAATGGTTTCACCGCTAAATTTTTCGGTTGATAGCCTAAGCCGTGCGATTCAACCGTGTTTTGATCGAGAATAGTTCAATGGCTTAAGTTATGGGTGTTAAAAGCCCCAATGCCATGCCGCTTGTTAACCTAGTCAAAACCGCTTTTCTAGTCATTTTCATAAGTGTTCATCAATTTCCAAAGCAAAACCGTAAGTTGGCCTGTAGGTGCAGAAAAACAAATGGGCCTTCGAACTGCACCAAAGTTGCAACGGCTACTCTCCTCTCTACATCGGAACCCTAACACACCGCCGGAGTTGAGCCTGTAAAACAAACAACGGGTGAGAGCACCTTTGCCGTCTCGTGGCAAAGGCCCTCCAATGCCTAAGTTAGTATCTCGTACTAGTAAAAACCTTAGTGCTCAGTAAGTAATAAACCAATAGCCAGGAATTGCGTACCTTTACCTCTAGGTTTACCTCATATTTATAGACACATGTCTACTTGCTGTCCAAGCCATCTTGCTGCCCTAAGTTTCCTTTCTCGTAAAGGGAACTTAGAATATCAGGGATTCTCATTCCCATAACTGCATATTTCCTTTTAGACCTTTTAGGAACTCTTTCCAAAGCCGGCCGTTCACCCCATTCTCGTTGGGTATCTCCTCCAGATCTTGTTTTCCTTACTGGATGGACCACTTTGGAGCACCTCCTGGTACCTTCTCCATATTTGCTCTTGTTCGGCCTTCTCGTTGTCGAACAGAAAACTACCTGGACCAATGATTTCTCATATCATGGTCCATTTATCACGAGACCGGTCCAACAACTACCCTTGCTCTTTGGACCATACCGCTCGGTTATCTTGGACCTGGGACCTCTCGTATCCTCGGTCCTTGTGCCGCTTCACCTCACCGCACGCGACTGCTCCGACTACATTTATTTCGGGCCCCACGTACCACGTGTTCGGCCACTCCTTGTACCTGTTCGGGATTACCTCCCTACAATGGCTCCCCAGCTTTACTCGTTATTTTCTCTTAATATGACGAGCAAAGCTTCTAAACACCGAGCAAGGTTCTCATCCTTTGCTCCTGCACCTATGTTTCTTGTACTTGGTGCAAACTCATCATTTAGCCTAACCTAAACGTCTTGTCATTTGGTCTGCACAGGCTTTTCCAGCTAACACCTTTACACGCGGCATGCTCTGTGCTGCCCGTATTAAATGCGAGCAGACGTTTGGGGGAACGGAGCGCCCAAACGGCGTCTGGGGTGACGTTTCTCATACGTCACCCCTTTTGCTGGGGTATACTTGGGTTTTCGTCCCCATTTCAAACCCACTTTTCTTTTTCCAACTTCCCTCTGCAGAAAGCATGCCCAAGCACTCCCGCCATTGAAGCACTGTTCACCATCTCGGGGTCTCATTCTTCTCCGATTCTAGGGTTCTACTCATTCGTAAGTTATCACTCCCCCTTTCCATTCTGTCTTCGTCGTCAATTTGGGATCTCCACAGTTTCTTTTAGGGCTTTTTCGTACCCTACTGTTTCCTAGAAAACCCACACCCACAATCTCGTTATGGGTCGATTTCGTAGGCACTGTGACACCCCCAACGGATGGCTGAGTTTAGATCTCGTTACGAGATTCCAGACAACGTGGCCACTTCATTGGCCCCTGAAAACGCCATTCGGGAGTGCTTTGACAATGACACTCTGCACATTCCTGTCGTCGCCGTCGTCGAGGGCGGCGTCAGGTTTCCCCTGGCACCATTGCTCCGCCAGGTTCTGTCCCATTACAGACTGTCTCCTATGCAGGTCTCAGCCAATTTTTTTAGGGTTGTCATGGGCATCAATGCCCTGAACCAGATGCTAGGCACATCCTTAGGTTTACACGATATTCACCATCTGTACAGCATCTCTCGAACCAAAGATGCTCTGACCTACTATCTCAAGAGTAGGGATTCCAGGAAAAGGCTGGTACTTGAATTGCCTGACTCTGCCAGAGGGGACGACGACGACTTCCTCATCGTCACGGGGAACTTCGAGCCCAGAGACGAGGACGGTAGAGTCGTCGGCTTTCACGCACCCCACAGATTTGGCACTCCACGTTAGTTCTCTTTCTCGTAGAACTTCATACCGAGCAATATTTCGTATTGCATTACATATTTTTGCTTTTACTGATTGCTAATTTTCTCGTATTTGCAGCCACAAACGTCAACCAGGGGCACGCCATCATCACCCCTCAGGTCCACGTCACTGATATCAACCGTGCACTTGCTTTCAACGGTCAAGGCACTTGCTTGGCTGGCCGAGCAAGCGACCGCAGATTCTTCTCAGTTATAGTGCATCATACGGCGGATTCATCGACCGACGAATTCGAGCAGACAATCCCATCATCCCCGATCCTCCAGCTCAACGCAAGAAGAGAGGCGTTCTCGGACCCCTCCTTTCTGCCCAACGAGCCAATCCAACTCGCCAAGAAACCTCCATGTCCTCAAGTGGGTACTCTCCATCTCCCTCTCCTCAGAAATGCAACAACCGATCAACCTCGCAGCCTCCTCAACATCCCGGCCGGTCGTGATGGGCCGGGCACATCTCGTGGTCATGGACGCCTCTGAGCCCGGGCGCTTCTCATGGCCGCTGCGTGGCTCGCCTAACCTGATGTCCCTCTGGCTTCTCCCAGGAGATTGAGGCCGACCACAGGAAAAATGTCAACGGCTCGAAACCTCTTCGGTCGAGCCTCCTCAACTTGCGGCTCCTCCAACTCCCATCCGGGCTCTCACGACTACGCGCGGCCGGCGATCACCGTCGCGGCGGCGAGTCTTGGTCGAAGAGCGGCTCTTGCACTATCCCAGGCTTTCCTGCTGCCTGGGGATATGCAAAAAGAAGTTGCTTGCTCCCCAGACAATCTCCTCGGCTCGTTCATGAGCCATAGCGCCAAGGTAAGACCTTAGTACTTCGTGTTTGCGGACTAATGACACTCAGTGGTCCTTCCTGTCACCTGTCTAACTTAGCGATAACTCCAGGCAATGCAAAAAAAATGGTGGCCATGGCCCAGAAACTGGGACACTCCGAGCCCCAGCGTGCCAAGCTCGCCAACGAGAACGCCAAGCTTCAGAATACCATTGTCAGGCTGGAGAGAGAGAGGAATCAGGCTCGCGGGACCGTGGACGAGCTCAGAGGTAAGCTGGAGGGAGCTGAGGACAGTCTGAGCCAGACTCTGACAGAACTGGAGGCAAGCAAAAACAAGGCCAAGACCTCTTACCAGCAAGGCTTTAATGAAGGGATTCGTGTGGCTACTAAGAGCTACACGGATCAAATGCCTGGGATTCAGGACCAAGTGTTCAAGGCTGGCTGGCTGGCTTACCTCAAAAAATTTGGTGCCCCAGAATCTTCTACCCTGTGGACTGAGATTGACCTTCCGAGCACCCAGGCGGCCACCGAGGAGCTGGAAGAGGTGGTGGAAGAGGAGGACAGCCTGGACAGGGAGCTTAACAACATCTCCGAACAGCAAAGTGCCGAAGCTGGTCAAACTGGAGAAGCGACCAACGCTGGTCAGAAGGAAGCCGGTGGCGGTCCATCTGAACCTGGCACAGCTGTGGATGATGCGACAGCTCCTGTCTCTGCAACTGCTCCAGCCTCTCCACCTGTCATCCAAGATCTAACGAACGAAGAGTAAGTTAGTCTCTTTGTATCGTCGTGATAACAGTTGGGATTTCTGAATTAGTTTCTGCTGATTCTGGCCCTTCGTGGCATTTTATGCTTTGGTGGCCCTGTTTGGCCTAAATTTTTGTCTTGCCTGGCCCTTCGTGGCCTGAACACGTTTGGCTGGCCCTTCGTGGCCGTTCTTTAACACAGGTGGCCGTCTCATGGCCAATATTTTATGTGCTTAGTGTCTTCATACTTAGCCTTATGCATATTAAAGTATGCTCCCCAGGCCTTATCATGCCTGCTGATGATGTTGTATTCACTTTCCCATACCTTAGAATAATGCTTAGTCGCATTCATAACTTGCCTATCAGCACACGTACTCGTGCGTATTCAGGGTCTGTTCATACCCGAGCAAGCCAGGAAGTTCATTCATACTTAGACAATGTTGTGTGTTCATGGCGTGCCCATGTTACCCAAATGTATTCGTATTTGGTCATGTTAATCCTGAGTTTACTCGTACTCTTATGCATAAACAAATGTATTCGTACTTGGAACTATCCCAAACATATTCGTGTTTGAGAACAGTGAAGTGTTTTTGACATAGTTCTGGGTGTATTCGTACCCGAACAAAATGGTCAGGTATATTCGTACTTAATAAAGCTATGGGCGTAATCGTATCCGAGCAACTGCCAAGTGTATTCGTACTTGGCTCAATTCTGGGTGTATTCGTACCCGAGCAACTGCCAAGTATATTCGTACTTGGTAAAATTTCTGGGTGTATTCGTACCCGAGCAAACTGTCAAGTATATTCGTACTTGGTAAAATTTCTGGGTGTATTCGTACCCGAGCAAACTGTCAAGTATATTCGTACTTGGTAAAATTTTGAAATATTCGAAATTCCATTTAGTTACCCTATACCTCAGCTCCCCAATACGAAGTGAGGACTAAGGATATAGCTTGACTTCGTATGATAAATGTAAAACTCGTAAAAAATAGCGTTTGTTACCAAAATCTAGGAATTTTATTCATAATTTGCAAAACTCAAGGGGGCGTTACGCGTACCCCTTGCAACTAGTAAAAGAAAACACAAGGAATTTTATTTGTAATTCCCACACAATCACGATGTGCTTCTAAAACAGAATAAAAATGAAATCGAAGTTCTTTACACGTAGAACTTCTTTAAGTTATGAACATTCCAGGGCCTTGGTATCGGGTTCCCGTCCAGGTCTGTCAATCGATATGCCCCTATGCCCACAACCTCCGTAACTCGATACGGGCCCTCCCAATTGGCCCCCAACTTGCCCTCGTTGGCCACCTTGGTGTTGCCGCGCACCTTTTGTAGCACAAGGTCTCCAACGCCGAACTCTCGCGGGTGGACGTGCTTGTTGTAACTTTTCATCAACTGCTCCTGGTACGAAGCCAGGTGCACCAGAGCTCGTTCTCTCCTCTCCTCGGCGAGGTCCAGCTCGATCTCCAGGGCTCTGTCATTACCCCCACTTTCCACCAATGTGGTCCTGTTGGTCGGTAAACCAACCTCCAACGGAATCACAGCTTCTGTTCCATATGCTAACGAATAGGGGGTCTCTCCCGTAGACCTCCTAGGAGTTGTTCGGTGTGCCCACAGGACCAGTGGCAATTCGTCAGGCCACTTGCCTTTTGCTTTGTCCAACCTTTTCTTGATCCCGTCAAGTATAGTCTTGTTGGACGCCTCCGCCTGCCCATTGCTCTGAGGGTAGGCTGGTGTGGAGTAGTAGTTCCTTATTCCATACTGGGCGCAAAATGCCTTGAACTTTTTCTGGAACTGCGACCCATTATCAGTGATCAAGGAATATGGTACTCCAAATCGAGTGATGATGTTCTTCCACACGAACCGTTCTATCATAGGTTACGTGATCTTTGCTGTGGTTTCGCTTCAATCCACTTGGTAAAATAATCCGTTGCCACCAACAGAAACTTCCTGTTCCCAGTGGCCTTGTGAAGTGGACCCACGATGTCCATTCCCCACTGTGCAAACGGCCAGGGACTTGTCAAAGGCACCAGGTCTTCGGCTGGTGTTCGGATCATAGGTGAGAACTTCTGACACTTCTCGCAGATTTTCACATACACCTTTGCATCTTCTTGCATGTGCGGCCACCAATAACCCTGTGTGATTGCACGGTGAGCAATGGATCTCCCACCTGCATGACTCCCGCACATTCCCTCATGTATTTCATGGAGGAATTTCTGCACCATCTCGGGGTGCACACAAAGCAAATACGGTCCAGTGAAGGACTTTCTGTACAACTTCCCCTCTGGTGATAGCCAAAACCTTGCAGATTTTGTTTTTATCTTGTGAGCCTCCTTTTTATCGGTGGGGAGTGTCCCGTCTCGTAGGAACTCCACTATCGGATCCATCCAACTCGGTCCTTGGTTCACGTCCAAGACCAATTCCACACTTCTCCCTATGCTCTGCTCAGCAAGATAGTCCACTGCCACTTTCCTCTTAAACTCCGTTGGCACAGCCGCTGCCAACCAGGCTAGTGAGTCAGCGTGGGCGTTACGCGAGCTTATCTCGCTCGATGTGTACCTCTCGAAGGTATCAAGCAAATCCTTGGCTGCCTCCACGTGGCCGCCATTTTCTCATTCCGGCCCTCGTAGTCACCGGACAACTGATTCACCCGAGCCGTGGAATCACGAGAATACTCAATTCTTTTTACCTTCAAGGTCCTCGCGCTCCGTAACCCGGCCAGGAGCGCCTCGTACTCCGCCACGTTATTCGACGCACTGAAACCCAGGCGCAGGGATAATTCGATCATAACTCCTTCAGGAGGGAAAAGCACCACCCCAAATCCAGATCCGGTGTTGCATGCGGATCCATCTACAAAAAGTTTCCATTCCAAAGGATCCTGCTCGGCGGATGCCCTTTGTTTCTCGGCTGATTGCTCGACCCACTGCTCCTTTCTCGTAGGAGGCAGTGGAGCAACTGTGGGAGAAAACTCTGCCACGAAATCTGCTAAAACTTGCCCTTTAACTGCCGTGCGCGACTAATAATCAATATCATACTGGCTCAACTCCACTGACCACGTTGATATTCGTCCTGAGAAATCGGCCTTTTGAAGCAATGACTTCAACGGGAACTCCGTGTAAACCACCACTTTGTGACTTTGGAAGTAATGGGGCAACTTCCTAGCCGCCATCCTTAATGCCAGGACCAACTTCTCAAGGGGCAGATATCTCGTCTCTGCGTCCAGTAGCGTCTTGCTCACATAATAGACAAGGATTTGCTCGGATCCCTTGCTCCTCAATAAGACTGCGCTAACAGCATGCTCTGACACTGCTAAGTACAAGGTTAGGATATCACCAGGCTCGGGAGCGGGGTGGCCGCCAAGTATTTCTTCAGGTCTTGGAATGCCTGCTCACATTCTGGCTCCCTATTCGTATCCTTCTCTTTTCTTCAATAAATGAAAGAAAGGTCTACACTTGTCGCCAGACTAACTAATGAACCTATTAAGAGCTGCCATCCCTCGTCAATCGGACCTCCTTCGTGGGTCCTTGGACTTTGTAGCCTTTGCAAAGCCGTAATTTGATCGGGATTCGCCTATCCTCTAATGGTCACCAGGTGACCCAGGAACTTTCTAGAACTTACTCCAAACGCACATTTTGAGGCATTGAGTTTCAGCCTGTACTCTCTTAGAATCTCGAAAGCTTCCTTCAAATCAGCGATGTGGTCCCGTTTCTCTTTACTTTTAACCACCATGTCGTCTATGTACACCTCCATGGTCTTGCCGAGCAGCTTCTTCAGCATAATCGTTGCTAGTCTCTGATAAGTTGCTCCAGCGTTCCTCAGACCAAAGGGCATGACACTGTAACAGTACAGCCCTCGTGGCGTGATAAAGGACGTCTTCTCCTGATCGGGGCCGTACATGGCTATCTGGTGATATCCTCGATAAGCGTCGAGGAAGCTCATACGCCCGTATCCAGCAGTCGCATCCACCAACTGATCTATCCTGGGCAGGGGAAAACTGTCTTTTGGACAAGCCTTGTTCAGATCTGTGAAATCGACGCAAACCTGCCATTTCCCATTCTTCTTTTTCACCACTACGGTGTTGGATAGCCACTCGGGGTAGTAGACCTCTCGTATCGCCTTTGCCTCAAGCAAACGGTCGACTTCCTCGATAACAGCATCCACATGCTGCACGGCTGATCTTCTTTTCTTCTGCATCACGGGCTTGTGTCGTGGGTCCACATTCAAGTGGTGGCAAATCACGTTTGCATCCACCCCAGGCATTTCCTGGGGCACCCAAGCAAACACATCGACGTGTTCTTTGAGAAACTTCACCAACTCTTCCTCCTCTTCCTTGTACAGGTTTTCCCCAATCAGGAAATACCTCTCAGGATCATTCTCGTTGATCTGGATTTTCTTCAATCCTTCCACCACTTTCTCGGCGGGATCACCTCCGACATCCTCGATGGTCGGATGGTTGGTAACCTCGACAGTCTGCACCAACTGTGCCTTGGGTGCCTTCTTGATTATGGAAATCAAGCACTGCTGGGCTGTCTTTTGGTTCCCCCTTATTTTCTCGATTTCAGTGGACCCTAGAAACTTCACCATCTGATGGTAGGTGGATGAGACTGCCCTCATCTTATGCAACCAAGTCCTTCCTATAATCGCGTAATAGGAGGAGGGCACATCCACTACCAGAAAATCGGTTCTGAGTACCACTGTTCCTGCCCGAACAGGGAGGGTCACCCTACCCAGCGGCCAAACTGCCCCTGCACTGAATCCAACCAACGGAGTTACTGACTGTACCAAGTCTGCTTGTGCCAACCCCAATTTCTTGAACGCGTCGTAATAAAGCACCTCGGTACAGCTTCCTGAATCCACCAGGATTCTCTCCATGTCATACTCCCCAATTCGTAGGGTTATGACTAAGGCATCATTGTGTGGCACCTGGACTCCTCCCAGGTCCTCATCCGTGAAGACGATGCCCTCGTTGCACCCTTTCGCTTCACGTCCCCGTTTCTTTCCTAACCGCATCACGTGCTGGTCATGTTTCACCTGCCTCTGGAGCAACCTCACCTCATTTCTCGTATAAGGTGTGGCCATTCCATGTATCATATGGATCATGCCCCTTGGATTCTGCTCGTAATCCAGTTCCATCGCTTTTTCCGCACCCTTGTGCTCCTTTTGGATGAACTCTTTCAGATACCCAAGTGAGACCAGGTCATCAAGGTGCTGCTTAAACATCTCGCAGTCTTCCGTCATGTGACCCCAGTCCTTGTGGTAACTGCAGTGCTGACTCGTAGCCCTTCTTGCGTCTTTATCTCCCTCCAGCCTTGGGGGCCACTTGAAGTACGGACAGTTCTTTATTCGATAAAGAACCCGATAAATTGGTTCTTTCCAAACCGTTGTCACTGAGAAAAAAGACTTTGGGTCAGGGGCATGCCTTTCTCGGTATGACTCTTTCTTAGCTTGCCCATGCTCCTTCTTTTCTCTATAAGTCTTGGGCTCGGGCTTATCTGCCTTCTTCGCAGGGCCCTTGACTTGCTCGGCACTCAGTTTGCCATCTTCCCGTAGTATGTCATCCTCATTCCTGGCATGCTACTCAATTCGCTCCATTAGTTTTGCCAGTGTGCTCACTGGGCTCATGTTTAGGGACTTTCGTAGCTCCCCCCGAACAGGTAGCCCAGTCTTGAACGTCGTTATTGCATACTCCTCACTGCAACTTTCAATCTCGTTGAAAGTCTCCCAATACTTCTTGGCGTAGTCCCTGATCGGCTCACTCTCTCCTTGCTTCATAGCTGAGAGACTCTCAAAAGTTTTGGGTGGTTTCCTGCTCGTCAGGAACCGAGCAGTGAACTCCTCGGCCAACTGTCTCCACCCTCGTATGGTGTTCGGCCCCAACTTATGGAACCATGATAGGGCCACTTTTCCCAAACTAGATGGGAACATCTTGCACATGATTGCGTCATCACCGTCGTGCATAAACATCGCCTGCTGGTAATGCTGTATGTGCGCCACCGGGTCTGCATTGGTTTCGTACAGGATAAACGTTCCGTGCTTAACCCTTCTCGGCAACCTTGCCTCCTGCAATCTCTTTGCAAAAGGAGAAGTTGCTATGTTGCTAAGGGCTCTCCGTGCTTCTTCTCGTGCAAACATGGTCCCCTCTTCTGATCCCTTTGCACCCCTGGCATTATTCTTTTCCCAGTCGGAATCAGGTCTCTCGTACCTGTCCCTGTGGTGCTTCCTGCTCCCTCCTTCCTCGGGGAGGAGCTCCTGCTTACTTCTCCTTTTTGTGAAGAAGCCCTCGGTCGTTCCGGAGTGGGCTCCCGCTTCTTCTTTTTCGTGAAGAAGCTCTCCTGTATTCCACCATATCCAACCTTTCTTTTCAGGACTTCCTTCGTGAAAGCCCAGAATCCTCCGGATGTTCTCGCATCTGCTGCAACTGTTGAATCTCATATTCCCGTCTTTTAATCAGACGAGCGTATTCTCTATTTCCTGTCTCTTTTGTCCAGGATGTCTTCCCTGCTGTGCACGCTTTTGAACGCACCACTAACTCCCTCCCACGGCGGGACTTATTCCTTCTTGGATTCTGTGGCCGTCCGTCCGTCCCTGTTTGGAGTCGCCATGGGTTGCCAAGGGACGGTCGTTGCTCGTGGTTCTCCCCACGCCCACCGTCGGGCTTTCTCGGTGGATCTGGTGGGGATTTGTCGCCTCCCCACCCAGCTGATTGTTTGCATCAAGTGGAGTCTTTGGATCTTCTTCCGCCATGGTCGTTTTTTCAAAGGGATCTCTTTCGTTTCCCACAGACGGCGCCAATTGTAGGTGCAGAAAAACAAATGGGCCTTCGAACTGCACCAAAGTTGCAACGGCTACTCTCCTCTCTACACCGGAACCCTAACACACCGCCGGAGTTGAGCCTGTAAAACAAACAACGGGTGAGCGCACCTTTGCCGTCTCGTGGCAAAGGCCCTCCGATGCCTAAGTTAGTATCTCGTACTAGTAAAAACCTTAGTGCTCAGTAAGTAATAAACCAATAGCCAGGAATTGCGTACCTTTACCTCTAGGTTTACCTCATATTTATAGACCCATGTCTACTTGATGTCCAAGCCATCTTGCTGCCCTAAGTTTCCTTTCTCGTAAAGGGAACTTAGAATATCAGGGATTCTCATTCCCATAACTGCATATTTCCTTTTAGACCTTTTAGGAACTCTTTCCAAAGCCGGCCGTTCACCCCATTCTCGTTGGGTATCTCCTCCAGATCTTGTTTTCCTTACTGGATATTTCCATTTCTGGACCACTCTGGAGCACCTCCTGGTACCTTCTCCAGATTGCTGCTACTGTTCGGCCTTCTCGTTGCCGAACAGACCCTCTGGACCAATGATTTCTCATATCACTGGACCCCTTATCACGAGACTGGTCCAACAACTACCCTTGCTCTTTGGACCATACCCCTGCTCGGGTATCTTGGACCTGGGACCTCTCGTATCCCCGGTCCTTGTGCCGTTCACCTCACTGCACGGCGAATATTCCGACTGTATTTGTTCTGGGCCCCACGTACCACGTGTTCGGCCACTCCTTATACCTGTTCGGGATTACCTCCCTACATGGCCGTCTTCAACGCCACAAACCCTTACTTCTACAAATCCTAACAAGCTTTCAAGACTTTCTCTGTGGGAACGATCCCGGATTTTCGGTATCTATGCTGACATCGACCTAGCCCTACGCTCGGGGTAATTCAACCTTTTTCGAAGACAAGGTTGGGACGAAGCAATAACACTTTTGAAAATTCAAATAACAGTATTTCAAACTAACAGAGCTTTTAAGGGTAAGACATCCAAGACTCGACAAACTCCCCTTCCTTAACTGGGAGGTCCTCACTTTGGTACTGATCAACTTGCAGAGGATCATGTTCTTCAGTCTCCAGGTAACCTGTACCCTCTGGCAAATTGATCGCCAAAGCAACCGATTTACCAGGATACAAATGTATCCATGAGTGATAATTCACCCAGTAGAATAATCCTAACCCTACCAACCATTATTCTACAGTTAGCAGTTCAACAATATAACAATTGATAATATACAGATGGTATGGAACAATACTACATCGTCTTTTTCTTTACTATCCATCAACCTACATGAAATCGAATGATTCTCTCTGCGAGATCATTTCCTCCCACATCCACCAACTTTGACCGTCCCATGGAATAACTCTCCCTTTATTTGTCATGCACCAGAGTTCTAAGCGAATACTACTAAATTATGTACTCAGTTTGGATTCGCCTACAACCATAATAAAGGAACAGCTCACCATGACAACTCAGCATTAGGGGTCACACTATCTTATTACCAGGATCCTTTACCATCTCCCAACTGTACACACTAGGTACTTTACCGTACCCCTAATCTACACACTGGTACTATACCGTATTCAGGGATCCTTTACCGTTTCTCAAAATACTGTACCCGGAGTCCTTTACCGTCCTCCACACACACATTGGGCACTGTACCGCATTTAGGATCCTTTACCGTATCCCAAATACTGTACCCGGAGTCCTTTACTGTCCTCCACACACTCTGAGTATTTTACCATACTCGGGGTCCTTTACCGTTCCCTAACTCAACTAAAGGTACTTTATCGTACCAGGGTCCTTTACCGGCACCCAACATCCCCAATCAACTTTACCATTTTATCCTTTACTTAACCACGTCTACGTGAGTCACTACTCGTAACCACCCCAAAATCTAAATCCATTCTAGCATGTACAACTTGATACAATCAATCAATAGCTCAAGCATGATACATTTCAATGAGACAACAATATAACAATTTGATAGGTACAAATAATTAAACACATAAGGGATTTGGATTGGGCCGATGCCCTTTCGAATATTTAAGTTTTATCGAACAAGTATATAATTTTATTAACATTAAGGATTTCCATTAGTATTTTCGAAATCCGTAGGATGTTTATAATCTAGTGAATTTAAGAATCTTAGTGTCACTGTATTTAAAATTTTAGGATCTTACAAGTAGTTACTTAATCATTTGTCCACCTGTACTTACTATGTTTCCTTCCTCCTTGCTTTATTATGAGGCTAACAAGTAAAAATCCCAACCTACGTTTAGTACCAAAGTCAGCCCTAAAGTTTTACTACTAATTTGATAGACTATATATACATACACCTTTCTAAAATAATCATTATTCTACTACAGTCAAGTTCAGTGAAGGCTTACATTAACATACTAAATTTACATTTGGCACGAACAATTAGTATACAATCATTTTAAACAATGTCGTGTCAAGTCAAAACATTCTAGGCTAAATCCGAAAACTAAAAACTTACACGGGTCAATGTGTAATAACAACCCAACATGTTATAACCATTTCGTCATGCTACAGTGGCTTCCAAAAGAAAACAGAGTCATAGTTGGGTTTCCCAGTTTCGATCTGCGGGTTCAATTCACTCCATTTTAATTAGTTTAAATTAATAACAAGTAGGGATAGATAATTAGGAGTGCTTAAGTGATCCAATAATTGAAAACCCACTCGTGGGTTACTGTTCATCGCCATGAAAAGCAGAGGAAGATGGCCGGTCTCGACCATGCAACGTCAAGATTGATTTCCCGGATCGTAAAGTAAAATCAATACGTACTCACATGATATACTTAGGAGAGAGTAGAGAAACGATTTTTCTACCTTTAATCCGGACAAAACGATCCGATGGAGTCTGGAAGGTTTTTGGTTTCGAGGCGAAATATCGGTATTCTAGCAGTAACTTTGGACTGGAATAATTTGACCAAACCTCTGCCGTTTTGGACAATTCTTGTATCTAACACGAAGATCTTGAAACGCTCTACAACTTTCGTAATGAAGTCTAAACCCGAAAATCACTCTAAGTAGGAGAAAAATGGAGATTTAGAAAAGTCACTGAATCTGCCTGGAAATCAGAATCCGAGAATTTTACCAAACTTTGGACGGTGATAACTCTATCATACTTGATCATTTTGTGGGTGATTCTTGGGTTGAAATCGAAGCTCTCGACGCCCTCTACAACATTCGTGAAGAAACTCAGGCCTAAAAACGACAGCAACTAGGAAGAAATAGGCCGAAGAAATTGGCCGTGAACAGAGAGGTACGTGATATGGACGAGAATGGAGATTATGGGATTAAAGATTTGATGATGTGAGTACATGGGATGAAGTTGTTTTCCTCTCCTCTCTCTGTCAGCCAAAAAGGATGGGGAGATGGATTTTGTTTGGTTTTTGCATTGAACGTGGAGTAGTATAAGGGGAGTAGTGGAGAAAGGTGGGAGAGAGGGATGATAAGGGTGAAGGTGATGGAATGTAGGAGGGAAGTGAGAGAGATAGAATCGGAAGAGATAAGGGAGAGGGGTTGTCGAGAGGATGAGTGAGGGAGGGAACCGTAGCCATATTTTATGGCAACTGTTGATGGCTTTTAAAATATGATGTATATGGACATGTATGTGTGTGGAGGAGGAAGATAAACATGTATACATATTTATACACTTATATAGTTACAAGTTAATTAATTTAACATTATGTTAAACTGATTTTAATCACCAAAAATTAATCTAGGTTCGAGTTTCAAATTAATTACGCTTTTAAATAATTAATCGATTACTATAGATTATTTGATTAAAAAGAATTTCTTTATTCTTTATTAAAAAAAATAGGGCAAAAATTCGGGTCTTTACACTCCTCACGCGGCTTCCAATAGAATTTGATTCAATTTCAATTTCAATTTCAAAATCCAAACCTACAAATGGGTCAAAAAATGGATCAATGGAAGGACTTGAACCTTCCATTGATACAATATTTGGCCATTGCTCCTCCTCCATCGAAAAATTTGAGAGAAAAGAGAAAAGAGAGGATGAAGATGAAGAAAAAGAGAGCTTCAGAGAGAGAGAGAGGAGAAGAGAAGATGAACAGTTGCCTGGTGTGTGTGTTTTTTTTAAAATGTGAATGATGATTTTTTTCGGGGGATGGGGGAAGAAAATAATTTAGGGTTTTGGTCAAAAGGGCATGTAGGTCATTTCACGTATAGATATAAGGGTAAGTAGGTCATTTTGCATTAGGGGGTCATGTTTTAACAGCAAATTGGTCTACAATCCATTTTGGACCAGCCCACTTGGATTCTAGCCCAGCTTCTTTTACCGTGCTGGGCGTGGTCCATTAGATTGTTTTATTTGAAGTCTAAGGTCCTTGAATTTACTATTTTAGCCTTTTGTATTTAAAACTAGGGTAATTACATTCAAATCTCGCGCTGTCTCTGAATTTACGTTCAAATGGCGCGTTGAAGGCCAGGGCTGGCGATCGTCTCTCTCTCTCTCTGGCGATCGTCTCTCTCTCTCTCTGGATCTCTCTCTTTCTCGATCTCTCTCGATCTCTCTCAGGTACGTCTCTCTCTCTCTCTCTCTCTGGATCTCTCTCTCTCTTGATTTATCTCATGTACGTCTCTCTCTCTCTCTTTCATTGTTGCTTTTTTTGCAAGTTATGGCTTAGTTTTGAGTTTGTGCGATGTTGCTTCCGTTTTGGGTTTGTGCAATTTTTTGGAGTTGTGCGGGCTGTCATTGTTCAGTAATGCTGTAGTTGATTTACTGGCACAATGATCGTTTGTGTATTGACATATTTGTATCTGTTAGTCTATCTGTATATCTGTCATGTTGTTTTTGTTCGTATATTTGTATTTGTATCTGTCAGCATGTTTTTATTGGCATGTTTGTATCTGTTAGTCTCTCTGTGTCTCTGTGCTTTTGTTCTGTATCTGTCAGCATGTTTGTGTATCTGTATCCCTGTATCTCTCTGTTTTGTTTGGTATATGTGTTTATATCTGTTCTGTCCTGCTATACCTTTGTTTTTTATTTGTTTTTGCAGAGTAGGATTACTCTATTTCAATGGCTTCTTCAGTTATATTGATGTGCAAATATGGTGAAGTTACTCTAGTTGTCATGGCTACAAGAGGTTTTGGTTTCAATGATCTGGTGGAAAGCATTCATAGAAAGTGGCAGAATTTGGGTAGTTTTGAGCTTTTTTATGCTGTTGCTGACCATAATAATTGCATTCTGGACAATGACGAAGACTTTTGTAGCATGATTGCATTAGCTGCTGCATATGGTGTGACTTGTATTGATGTATCTGTTGGGGTTATTTCTTCTACAATTAAATGTGGTACAAGTTTCGGTGAACAAAACGGTGAATGTGTTAGGAGTTTTGAATATGGTGAGTGTAGTAATTTTCAAGGAGAGGAAGAAGATCCTCTCGATAAATTTTGTGCTCATCATGAGACGGTCCGTCTTTCAGCCGAATGGGTTAATTTGCTTAAGTGTGTTGGTCAAGAATTCAGAGGTGGTGTAGTTGAATTTAAGGCTTGTTTGTGCAAATATGCCGTTGAGGTTGGTTTCAAGTTTAAATATCTGAAAAATGACAGATCAAGAGTAACAGCCGAGTGTTGTAAGAAGTTGGATGGTTGTACGTGGTTTATTCACGCTAGCTTGGAGAGATCAAATGATTTTTTTGTTATTAGGGAGTTTCATAAAGAGCACAACTGTCTTGGTACCTTTTTTAGTTCAAAAAACCCTCGGATGACCTCAAAACTTATTGCGAAAGAGATTGTTGAGGAGGTTCGTTCGAAGCCATCTTATACACCGATAGAGTGTGTGAAACATTTTGAGGGACGGTATGGTTGTTTGATTGGTTATTACCACGCATGGTTAGCTGTTGAGAAAGCAAATAACGACTTATATGGTGATTTTCAATTATCGTTTGACAAACTCCGCTGGTATGCTGAGGAATTGAAGGAGAAAAACCCGGGGACTGTTATGGATGTGGAATATTGCAATGAGACTAATCGGTTTATAAGGTTTTTCCTGGCTTTTGATGCATGCATTAAAGGTTTCAACTATTGTCGTCCTATTTTGGCTGTTGATGGTACCTTTTTGAAGGGGAGATACAAAGGAACTCTTCTCTCAGCTATAGGAAAGGATGCCGATCAAGGTTAGTTACTGTTTTTTGTTGCTTGTTGTATCTGTTAGTCTCTTGGTATCTCTGTCAGCATGTTCATGTATCTGTTGACAACTTGACATATTGGTTTTGTTGGTGTATCTGTGTATCTGTTTCTTTGTTTTGGTATATCTGTTGTTTTGGTATATCTGTTGTTTTGGTATATTTGTTGTTCAAACAGTTGATAAACTATTTTTTGTTATTGCTTGTTTTATCTGTTAGTCTCTTGGTATCTTTGTCAGCATGTTCGTGTATCTGTTGTTGATTTTGTTGTATCTCTTGGTCTCTTGACATGTTGTTTTTGTTGATATATCTGTGTATCTGTCTCTTTGTTTGGTATATCTGTTGTTGGTACAGTTGATAATGTTTTTTGTTGTTGCCTTTTGTTGGAGTAGGATTATTTCCTCTTGCTATCGGTGTTGTTGACTCTGAGACTGAGGCAAATTGGCAATGGTTTTTGGAGAAGCTGTCAACAGTTATTACGTGCTCTCGGCCTCTTACATTCTTTACAGATCGTCACTCTGGTCTTGTAAAGTATGTGCCTACAGTTTTCCCAACTGGCTATCACTCTTACTGCTTGCAGCATTTGAAGGGAAACCTTAGGGATAAGCTTTCAGGTCGACTCTCGAATGGGTTTAGGGAGAAAGTAGTCAATCTTTTCAATGATTGTGCACATGCTCCTACGGTGATAACTTTTGCCAAGGCTCTTGAAGAGCTATGTACTGTTGGTGGAGCGAGTGCAAAGAATTTTGTTGACTCATTGCCACTTAAGAGATGGACAAATGCGTACTTTGAAGGCAGACGATATGGTGAAATGACTTCAAATGCAGCTGAGTCATTTAACAACCAGATTCTTAAATTCCGTCATTTGCCAATATGTGAGTTGGTTGATAAGATAAGGGTGCTAATCATGGAGCAGATGTGTAATAGGAGACTACTATCAAACAAGTGGAGTAGCTATGTTTGTCCTGTAATGGAGAAAAAGTTGGTTGACTGTTTCAATAAAGGTCGAACTTGGCATGTGGCAGCAGCAAACGATGATATTTTTGAGGTTTTTTCTCAGCCGACTGTTGTGGTTGATCTTATGAAGAGGACATGCACGTGCTGCCGTTGGCAGCTTCATCTTTTTCCATGTGTGCATGCTGTTACAGTTATTCAAAAGACGGAAAAGCAAATGTACGATTACATTGATCCCTATTATACCATCGAGGCTTTCCAATTGTCGTATGAAGGTACAATAAACCCGGTCCCCACTCTTGGAGCTCCGGTGATCACGAAAGAATCTGCCATCATTCTTCCTCCTAAAACAAGGAGGCCACGTGGGAGGCCAAAAGTTGCGAGAATCCGATCAAGGGGTGAGAAAGTAAGGCAAATGGTGTGCGGGAGGTGTGGGAAGTTAGGAAAACACAACAGAAGGACTTGCAAAGAGGTCGTTGATTGATGATTCTTTGATTGCTATTCTTGCATTTTCTAGATACACTTTGTAATTGACTTTCATTTGGATATAAATCTAGGTGGTTCATTTACTGCAGTCATTTTGTGTATCTGTTAAAGAGGCTGTTGATTCATGATTCTTTGATTGCTATTCTTGTGTTTTCTAGATACACTTTGTAATTGACTTTCATTTGGATATAAATCAAGGTGGTTCATTTACTGCAGTCATTTTCTGTATCTGTTTGAATGTTGGTATAACTATATCTGTTTAAAAAGGTATATTGGTACATGTGTATCTGTTTTATGTTGGTATATCTGTTTATTTCTTTACGTTGGTATATTGGTGTATCTGTATGTGTATGTCGGTGTATCTATTGGTGGTATGTCTGTATCTGTTGTTGCATTAGTGTATCTGTTTTACGTTGGTATATCTGTTTATATCTTTACGTTGGTATATTGGTGTATCTGTATGTGTATGTCGGTGTATCTATTGGTGGTATGTCTGTATCTGTTGTTGCATTAGTGTATCTGAAAGATTTCCCTCAAACCGTACATACGATTTTCATCATTGTCCAGAATGCACTTTGTAATTGACTTTCATTTGGGAATAAATTGAGTTGGTTCATTTACTGTCATTTGTGTATCCATTTGAACATTGGCATATCTGTATGTATCTATGTTATTTTGGTATATGTGTATCCATTAGACCCAGTGTTCATGCAATATGGCAAAAGCGTGGTGTTGAAATTGGGTAGATCTTCAGCTGCAAAGGTATACTCCATCTTTAAGGATGGGAATTGGAAATGGCATATGGCCATGAATAATGTAATCCATGAACATGATGGACGACATTCCAGACATGATCAGGTGGATGCCTACTGAGAATAATTTTACAAATGAAAAACAAGAGATATAAAGATTAATTCTACTTCAGTAAAGATCATAACCATTGTGGTCGACAACAAAAAATATGTACAACCATTGGTATGACAAATTCCAATTGTTTGGAGCCAAGCATTCACATATTCAGACTAATTCTACTTCATAACTCTTGTCGTCCAGTTTGAGAATAACAGTATACCACCGGACACCAAAAAATATGTACAACTCTTGGTATGGACAAAAAAACTTCAATTCTTCAGCATCCTGTACATGCTTAAACTGCCATTCCGTGCATTAGCTGCTTGCTTTTCCATTCTTCTGTCGACCATGTTCTGGGCTTGTCATTCAAGAATATATGGATCAATTCAGCTCTGAATTTTTTAAGATTTTCCACAGTGAGATATGTTGGGACGGGCTTCTGTTCCGCAAGTTGTTTAATGATATAGCACACAATTATTCCACAATCAACCCTGTAGAATTCAAAGAAAGCAGGTCGAAGAAGAGAAGAGTTTAAAAACACAACAATGGTGATAGATACACCAACACAAAATTAGAACAGAAGCTTACGATCCAGGTTGTTGCTGAGGCGCATCATCAACGGAGCTTATTGGAGCACTGAGTGTGTTGGTTGGAAACAGTGTTGGTTTAGGTGTAGGAAAGAGTTCAAAGCTTGGTAGTTTACCAAGAGTCAACTTTTTCATTTGCTTTTCCACATACTCTTTCTACATTTTGTAAAAAACAGCAAAAAAATTTTAATGTTATGATTGAGGGATGGATTACTAGACAACAGATAAAAGGTAAGTTATGTACCACTATGGAGGCATCTGTCAAGTAAGGATCCTTCTTTTTCTTGGGCTTCGTCAAAGAGTTATAGTGCATCCATTGTTGTTTGGAAGTATCGTAGACCAGAAGAGTCCAATGGTCAGGAACTTTCACTTTTCTGCCTCCCATTGAATTCATCGGAAATATGAGATATTTGTAGAATGCAACACCATTTATGTTGATGACTTTGTCTAGTTCTTCCAGCTTTCCGTTGATTAAATTTTCTTTTGCATCAGCTTTTTCTTTGATTAATGTCTGTCAAAAAAGAATGTATTTCACATATCATCAGATATTGGGATAGCATATATCTGTTCTCAGTTGACAAATATGGAATATTAAACAGCTCGCATACCCAACAGGTGGATGTAATGTAAAAGCAGTTCTCCTGTGTTCTTGCTGTCTTTTCTTCCCGTCTTTCCAAAATATAAGTGAGCCCATCAATGCACTGCAATAGATGTACCAAACATGCTTAAAAAGACCTACAAACAGACCTACATTGTTCCAAACTACAAAAACTACCAAACAGATGTACAAAACATGCTTAAAACAGATATACTAAGTGTACTAACAGATATAGATATACCAACAGACCAGCATTGCTTCAAACTACAAGAATCAAACAGATTTACCAACATGCAGATATACAAAACCAACTTAGAAACCAGCAGATATACAGACGTATTAACAGATACACTGACATAAAATCAGATACAAGTAAAAATAGTTCTTTTGGTGTTACCGTGTTTCCAATATCACCCTCGTTCAACAGATTCAGGATGTCTTCGATTGTAACTGTATCATTGTTGACTTGGTTGTGCCAGACGAAAGATCTGCGATTGCCAGAAGAAAAGATGTATTAAATGGGATGAAATTTGTGAATTTTACTCGATACGAATCTAGGTTTGCTGATTTCACTTACTTTTTGTCTCCTTTCTCAAATTCATAAATTGTGTCCAGTAGCTCCATATCTTCCTTTGAAATGTAATTGAACAGCTTTGTCATTTCAAATACAGAATTGCTTTTCTTTCTTTCCTTTTGGTTCTTTCTATAGTAGATGAACCCTTCCTCCGTCTTCACTGTTCTGTCACCTTTGCCCTTGAGATCTTTTACCATTGACGGCGGGTCAATATCATCTTGCTCTCTCTTCCTTTTCTTTTTTTCCTTCCTTTCTCCTTCCTGCGTGTCTTTGAAGATTTGGCAGATCGTTTTGTCAATGACTTCGTCAGGCAAAATTTCATCATGCAATCCAGTTGCTATCTCAATTCTTTCGCTGACAGTTAGATCAACTCCTCCTTCCTTGCCCTCCAAATCTTCTTGCCTTTTCTCTATGTCTCCTTCTTTGTCCTGACAAAGTGAATTAGGCATTTATGATTTATGTGTGTAACTAATGTACAGATACATATATGACAAGGCAAAGAGATATACAAAAAAACTAACAGATACAGATATAACTAAACAAATACCAACAGATATAGCAACATAGCATCTTATGTGGTATTCTTGTGTAACCATATGGGTTACCATGTCATCTAGGCCATCATCATGCAATCCAGTTGCTATCTCAACTCTTTCGCTGATACTTCGATCAACTCCTCCTTCCTTGCTCTCCTCATCTTCTTGCCTTTTCTCTTTGTCTCCTTCTTTATCCTGACAAAGTGAATTAGGCATTGTTATGATTTATGTGTGTAACTAATGTACAGATACATATATGACAAGGCATACAGATATATGAAAAAACTAACAGATACAGATATAACTAAACAAACACCAACAGATATACAAACAGATATAGCAACATAGCATCTTATGTGGTATTCTTGTGTAACCATATGGGTTACCATGTCATCTAGGCCATCATCATGCAATTCAGTTGCTATCTCAACTCTTTCGCTGATACTTCGATCAACTCCTCCTTCCTTGCTCTCCTCATCTTCTTGCCTTTTCTCTTTGTCTCTTTCTTTGTCCTGACAAAGTGAATTAGGCATTGTTATGATTTATGTGTGTAACTAATGTACAAATACATATATGACAAGGCATACAGATATACGAAAAAACTAACAGATACAGATATAACTAAACAAATACCAACAGATATACAAACAGATATACAAACATACTTATGAAGAGATGTTTTTCTTACGTGGTATTCTTGTGTAACCATATGGGTTACTATGTCATCTAGGCCATCTTCCAAACTTGCTTTGTCTTTTTCAGATTTTTCAAGTTTTTCCTCCAATAAGTCGTTGTTGACGTACAAACCTCCTATCTCAACCTCCTTTTGCACAATTTCTTCCTGCAGGATACCCTTTTCAACATGTACTGTCCCGACTTCTGTTTCATAGTCAAATATTTGCTCAGCAGCGTCTTGATACGGTACATGGTCCTTTTCAAGTTCGGCTATTTTTTGTTGCAAAGTTTGAATTACTTTGTCCTTTTCCTTCGATTCTTCCTTCAACCTGTCAATTTCTTTGAGTAGGTCGGAAATTAGGTTGTTGGTATCATTATTAGTCTCCTCAACCCCCTCGTCGTTCTCAGATTTCGATCCATCGTGGTCCAAGCTGCACTTCCGAGTGTCATCATCCTTCACATCACTCTCAACTTCAATTTGATCTAGAAAATGCAACAACTTCTTCTCTTTCTCGTTGTTGGGCTCCAATTCTGCATCATTTACCATTTCTGGATTAAGGGATTCCAACGGTGTTCGTGCCAACGCTTCTGGTAAATCACTCATATCCCACTTCATAAACCTTGGACAATGGTCTTTTGATTGTTGCATATTCATTATGCTTGTATGCTCGCAGAGCCAGTACTGCATTCAAGTAAAGTAGCTTTCACTGTAGAATTCTAATATAAAACAGATACAGATACATATACCAATATAAAACAGATACAGATATACCGATATAAAATAGATACAGATATAGCAACAAACATGACATTAAACTACAAAGGGAACTACAAATAGAAGAGATATTCACCAGTAGTCCAAGTACACATCCACCAACAGTTGTTGGATTTGTATGCTTTGTATCAAGCTCTTTGACCAGGTGCTCTGTAATGAATGTTAACCATGCATACGTTGTGGATGTGTTGAGATCCTCAATGAATGGACAATAAGCCCAGCTTAATTTTGGTTGTGAGAGTGGGACAAAGATTATTGCAAGAACCAACAGCATTAGCACACGTGCAATGTCCTGCGCACTTTCACTAGAATGTGTTGTAAAAGCTTTTCTCAAGAATTTCTTCATCCTTGAAACTAACATTTCCTTTTGTTTTTTGAAGACTCTGTTGAAAAAATCTGAATTTGGCCTTCTCGGGTTCCCCTGGAGGTGTATTTTGATTGGTCCAGATTTGATTCCAAAGATAAGTGTCAAATCCTTGGCATTTATCTTAACTGATTTGCCACTAAGATCAAAGTATCCCTCCCCTTTGTACTTTTCGACCAACTTCAATGTAATTTCATCGCTTTTCCTCACGAAAAGTTCATTAATTTCCGGTTTGGTCATTGCAAACAAGAGATTTGCAAAAGGGGTTTTTTTGATCTCACGAACTTGGAGAGGAGTGAATTTTCTGCGTTTCAGAAGCCGTAAAAGGCTGACGAGATTAGACCTGCAGGAGGTTTGTACAGATGGGATAATGTTATACAGAGAAACCAACATAAAACAGATGCACCAAAATAAAAACAGATACACCAATAATGGAATAGATACAGAGAAACCAACATCAAACAGATGCACAAATATAAAAACAAATACACCAGTAATGTAACAAATGCAGATAAACTAACATAAAACAGATGCACCAATATAAAAACAGATACATGTATTGGCAGCTCTCTTTTTTGATCTCAACAACTTCTTCGTTCTCCTGCTTCTCCTCTTTCCCTTCTTGATGTTTTACCCTTTTTTTAGGAAGACGGGGGCTGGACTTCTTCTTTTTTTGCTTTACCTTGACAAACTTGTCTTCCTCCTCGTCTTCCTCAACATCTTCCACATCTTCCTTATCTTCCTCCTCGTCTTCCTCACTTTCTTTCTCGTCTTCCTCCTCGTCTTTCTCCTCGTCTTCTTCATCTTCTTCCTCGTTTCCAGTCTGTTTGTTTTTGTCTGATTTTTGAACATGTTTCTTTTTTATTTCAATTGTCGTTTCCATTTTCTTTGACACCCTTGTCGTTCTTATTTCTCTTTTGGTAAGAGCTCTTGTTATTCTCCTCGATTGAGTTTTTTTAACAGGTGATTTCTTTGAAGCCCTCCCTTTCTGTGGCGTTTCGATGTTACTCTTCTCCTGTTCAGCTTCCTTTATTTGTGTTTCACCATCATCATCTTGATTTCTTGTTATTCTCGTCGATTGAGTTTTTTTAACAGGTGATTTCTGTGAAGCCCTCCTTTTCTGTGGCGTTTCGATGTCATTCTTCTCCTGTTCAGTTTCCTTTATTTGTGTTTCACCATCATCATCTTCCTTTTGATCTATTGTTTTCTTTACAGCAATTGCAGGTGACTTCTTTCTTGCTCGCATCTTAAATCTTACCTTTTTTGCCTCTATCGGTCTAATCGATTCTACTATATCTTTCTGTTCAGAATAAAAAACACAAATCCAAAATAAATATAAAAAACAGATATACAATCTATATTAACATATAAACAGATACCAACATTGGTACATAATTCCAAAAGACCAACCAGATGTACTAACATGCTTGCAAAAAGCAAACAAATATACCAACACAAAACAACAGATATACAAAGTGTACTAACAGATATAGAGATACCAACTGTGCTAACAGATACAGAGCTAAAACAGACCTACATTGTTCCAAACTACCAAACAGATGTACCAAACATGCTTAAAACAGATATAGCAAGTGTACTAACAGATACAGACGTACAAACAGACCTACATTGTTCAAAACAGATGTACCAAACATGCTTAAAAAGAGATATACCAACTGTACTAACAGATACAGACCTAAAACAGACCTACATTGTTCTACAAAAACTACCAAACAGATGTACCAAACATACTTAAAAAAGATATACTAAGTGTACTAACAGATACAGACCTAGAGAATCAGCTGTGAAACCAACCGACCAACATTGCTTCAAACTACAAGAATCGAACAGATTTACCAATATGCATTCAGATACAGCATGAATCCTAAGTTAGAAGGAGATGGAGAAGACGATAATGAACTCAACAACAACGATGATGAACTCAACAATGACGATGAGAAATCAAAACGAGAACATGCATTCAGATACAGACATGAAACCCTAAGATGGAGAAGACAATGATGAACCCGATCAAGAGGATTAGAAGTGAAAACAAGGTCGATTAACTCACCGGACGTTCCATTAGTGATCGATCAATCGAAATGAAAACGATCTGCTGATTCTCTGTCGATTCTCTCTCTTCCTTTTCGATTCTCTCTCTCCCTTTTCGTTTCCAGAGAAGTTTTGCGTACAGTGAAGTTTTGAGAGTCGTACAGTGAAGTTTTGCTGACGTGTTCCTTTTTGTAATTTTTGGGCTCGCGTGTTTGGGCTCGCGTGATGTAGGGGTTTTTTTGTAAATTCTGGACAGAATGTCCTTTAGACTTTAAGGAAAAATATTTATGTCCTTATTATAGTAAAAAATCTTATAGTATGTCCTCCTACTCAATTTACCCATGTTTTAATTAGTTGAAAATTCTTAACGGGTTAAGGGAGAAAATAGAGGGCTGCAAATAGTCGCCCCCTATTTTTTTATCCTCTTGGTATGTGAATTTGCAAAATTCACCCTTCATTTGTATATGTTTTCACATTTGGAAGGAGAACATTATAAATTCATATTATAAAAAGACAAAAGGAAGATATAGGTATAAAAAAAAGTGTGGGAAAATCACAACCTATAAACATATACTCTATTAGATTTCGTAACTGTTTGATGGTGTTTCACATATTTTTGAATTTTCTTTAATCTATACTAGCATCTCTAACTCAATACTTCAATTGAGAGTATCAAAATAAAATCACTTTATGAATAAAAAAAATCTTATTTTGGAACAAAACTTTACTAGGTTAACCTAAAACTGCACTTTCCTTCCCTCATCAAACCCAAACCCATAAAATAAAGGGCAAATTTTTGTAGTCATCCCTATAGTTTTACAGTTGTCTCAATTTCGTCTCTCTAGTTTCAATGGTCTCAATTTCGTCCCTATAGTTTGTTTTACATTCCAAATTGATAAAATCATTAACACCGTTAATGAAACTAACGAAAAAAAAATGATTGAAAAATTAAGTGCTCCAATTTTCAATCCGGTTGAACCAGTGCAAAGATCATATTTTTTTGATCATTTTATCCTAGATGGTCGTAATGAATTTTTGGCTCTAACGCCTTTCAACGAGCACCCGAAGACTCTTTATTTAGTTTTAGAACTCTCTTAGGGTGTTCATTGAAATGCCTTGAGCCAAAAATCCATTATGACCATTTAAGATAAAATGATCAGAAAAATAAGATCTTCGTACAGGTTCAAACAGATTGAAAATTGGAACACTTAATTTTTTAACTATATTTTTTAATATATAAATGGTGTAAAAAAATAAGTGTTCCAATTTTCAATCCATTTAAACCGGTGCGAATATCTTATTTTTCTAATCATTTTATCTTAAATGGTCATAATAGATTTTTGGCTCTAAATCCTTTCAATGAGCACCCTAAGAGAGCCCGTAAACTAAATAAGGAATTTTCGGGTGCTCGTTGAAAGGCCTTAAAGCCAAAAATTCATTACGACCATTCAGGATAAAATGATCAAAAAAATAAGATCTTCGCATCGGTTCAACCGGATTGAAAATTGGAGTACTTAATTTTTTAATCATATTTTTCTGTTAATGTCATTAACGGTGTTAATGATTTTACCAATTAGGAACGTAAAACAAACTATAAGGACGAAATTGAGACAATTGAAACTAGAGGGACGAAATTGAGACAACCGTAAATAGGGGTGTATACGGTCCGGATTGGTCCGATTCTCTAGAAAACCAGTTATCGGACCATTTCAAACGGTTCTGAAAAATTGAGAACCAGAACCTAACCAATATATGCATGGAACCTAACCAGAACCAAACCACAAGACCGATCCAATTTTGGTTCGGTTCCGGTTCTACCCAATAAGCATCAAAACACTTATTCACAAAATATGAACTCATAAAATTAAAGAAATAGGAAGATAATCTGCTGGAATAGGAAAGGAAGAAAAACATAAATGCTTTCCTAACAAATGAGATTTTATTAATAAAAAAATTAATTTTAACAAGGAAAATATTAACCTACCAAATTCAAATAAATATTTACTTACACACATGTATTTTTATATTTATCTTAGTTTTAAATGGTCCGGTTCGGTTCTAACCACGGTTCATTAATTGAAAACCAGTAACCGAACCAAAATTAACATTTCTTATTTTTTTGAAACCATAACCTGACCTTAGAACCGCAGAACCGGACCAAAAAGAACGGTTCGGCCTGGATCGAACCGGTTTTACGGTTTGGACGATTTTCTTGAACACCCCTAACCGTAAAATCAGAGGAACGCCTATGAAAATTTGCCCTAAAATAAAACCCCTCGAAAACGAAGCTAACGGCTATCAAACACTCTCTCTCTCTCTCTCTCTCTCTCTCTCACATCAATCAACAGCTCTGTGGTTTGGTTCTGTTGGTGCATAACACAGTGAACTCGTGGGTTGAAAGATGAATAAGTCTCGGGAGCTGACGTGGAACCTTCAGTTGCAGGATGAAGAAGCCCTTGGGTTTGCCGCATTCGACATCGAGCGAATCATATTGTTCTTCGCTTCTTCCTCCTACTTCATTTACACTACTCAACTCCCTTCTCCCAAGTAAAAACCTCATTCACTTGCGCTTTCTATTTATCCCCTTATACATGACTACTTTGACAAGCAGTGTATCTTTTGATGCCTGTATATAATAAGCACATTTTACCTACTTAGAGGGTGTTCCACTTTTGTGGAAAAAGTTCTTTTTAAAAAAAAAGGTAATTTTAAGTTCAAAAATTATGTGTTTATGTAAATATTTTTTCTATCAATATGGATCTTGTTTGATAGATCTCATTAAGATCTTTTAAACGGTGCAAAAAAAATTGAAAAAATATTTTTCATTTCCATTATATTTGAGTTTGAAATTACCTTCGTTTGAAAAAAAAAGTACTTTTATAAAAAGCGGAACACCACCTTATTAGACATTATTTCAATAATTTCCCAACCTCCTGATTATAAATCCTGCTCTTTTATGATTCCACTCTGTTCTCTGTTTGGAAATTGTGGAGAGAAAAAAAAGGAAGAGGAGGAAAATAATTAAGAAGGAAAATGGGAGACAAGGAAGGAGAGAAATTTACTATTTCCATAACTCTATTTTGCCATTTTCTCTCTCTCTCAAAACCAAACAAGGGGAAGGAAAATTTTTCAATTTTCTTTTCTTTCCCCTTCCTTTCCCCATGTTCCAAACAAAGCCCGGGAAAGAAGAAGAAAGAAAAAAAAGGAAAATAATTATGAAGTAAATGAGAGAGAAAGTGAGAGAAAAGTTGAACTTGGATTTGAAATTTCCCCCTCTTTTGTTAGAACCAAACAAGGGATTCCCTTCCTTTCCACATTTTTCCACAATATAGAATCGAAGTCTGGCCGTATAAGGAAATTCGGGATTTGTATTTATGATAATGTCGTTTTAGTCGAACCTTTAGAAATTTGGTCAACAGTCAGAGCTGACTCAGAGGAAGTACTATTTTGAAATGTTGCCGTAAATTTTGAAGACAGGAGGAAAGATATGTTCTAATGTTTTTTTAAATTTGGAGGATTTTTTTTTGGAAAACATGTTAAGAGTTCTTCATATTTATTTTTTTTTTGGGGTAAATTAGCTTGAAATAAAAAAAGGTTAACCGAATATACAGCCTACAAGGGGTATACCCCAGGAGGAAAGAAAAGAAAAAAAGAAGAGTGAAAAAAGTCCGATAACCCATGCACAACCCGCTTGGAGAGTAGGATAATGTAAGGAATGCAACAAATGTGCATTGTGTTTTGATATCATACCCCATTGCACTATCCATCTGTAAGGAAAGATAGCACAATGAGGTATGATATGAATGAAGTGAAAAGAAATAACAAGAAAACTAACTATATCCTGGTACATCCCGCCAGACTAGGAAATGAGATAAATAGCCATTGTCTAAGAAGGAGACGTTGTTGGACCATCACTGAATAATTGCCGCTACAAAGCACCTCGGCTTCGAGGAAAGGTTGAACAACTACTACAGAGTAACTAGGCACCGAGAAGAGGCTCAAACTGGAGGTGACGGTATCCGACAGGAGGCCCAATCATGCACACCACGCCCATTCTATCCAGACTAATACACTTTCATCCATAGTTCTAATGCTCGCCAGAAAACAATCTGCTCGCAACCCAAACCCATAGCCACGAGTCTCCAGAGATGGGATAAGCTGACCAAAATTCCAATGCTCCAACCTAGCACAGAAGTATCAAGTATAGTATCCACTTCTAAGGAACAGGTATTGTAGAGGACCGGGCTCCAAGAGAGGCTCGATCCGGAGATGACGACATCCGACAAGACTACCACCCCAAGTACCTTGCATACCACGTCCATTCCAACCGGTCTAATACTCCCTCGACCTTGTACACAAGGCGCACTATAACCTAAAAGTGGGACAGTACAACGGCCTCGAATCCATCCACCATTAACAGTGTATTACCACTGAATCATCTGGCAACCCATCAATGGTGCAAAACTACTGAATCATCTAGTCACAAACTAAGGCACACAAGACTGCAGAAGGAACTAAAGCATCCCTTTCAATGAGTGAATCACCACTAATCTAGTAAGGAAAGGCACGATCACAGCCTTACTACACTAGAACATACGGCCCAGAGAAGCAAAGAAACTTGGATTGTGAACAAGCCCAACATAAACACTAAAATCTTAGCCCCAGAGATCGGCAAATACAACCTGGGCGCACCCCTCTACCACCAGCGCGCCAGAACCAACCAGCACCTGTTATGTTCATTTTTGGCAAAACCAATCTACTGCATTCACCCAAAACCGGCAACACACCGGAGAATCTAACTAGAACTAGGATTAATGAAATAAATCCAGAAGATTAACCCGATCTCAGTCCAAACAGATGACTGCTTGGACAGATGACTGCCCATCGAGGTTCTCAATATGGATCTACAAGTCTGAGGAATGATACCTGCCGATAGGAGGTCTGACGAATTGCAGACCAGCCACCCTGAGTTCCTCCGACGAGTTTTTGGCCGAAGTGGCCAAAAATTAAAATCAAATTGGAGGAATATCCATCTTCTCAAACGTTGTGTAAAAATAGGCCATCGCGCCCTTTCAAAAGGCATTATACCAGTTAGGGTTGCCATGTAGGATCGCTCCTTTTGGAAAGGAGCTATAGATATCACGCCCTTTCAAAAGGCGCTATAGGTTAAAACCCAGACATAGATCGAACCCTCCCCTTTTCTCCTCGACTCCTCGTATCTGCTCTTGCCCTTTCTCTCTCCAGAGTCTCTCTCTCCACGTCGATCGCGATCTCCTCCAGCCACCTCCGCCGTTCCGTCGTCACTCACCCCTCCGTCGTTCCGTCCATCCGATAAAGAGCATCAGCAGCCTGTTCCTAATAGTCGTCGTGGTCGTCGTCTTTTTCCCCTCTCTCGTGCAGGAATGCAAAGCAGTCTTCTGGCCCTTGCACTTGCAAATAGGTTTTTCCAAGATCCACTTGTGGGTGTGCCTCCTGCAATCTCTGTAAGTAAATGGCACTACACGAATTCTCCGCTATTATTGCTTCAGAATTTTTTTGTAGAAACTAGTCGCCTTTCGTCCAAGGAAAGCAGGGTTGGCAACTTGGCATCAAAATGTTCGATAATAAAATATACCATATGGTGACAATGTAGCTATTACAACCAGTTGACATGTATTAATTATTTTCCTCCATATTATTTTATTTTCTTGTTTCTTTTTTCACCAGAATCACCACCTTCTTTTAAAGGGAGGTCATAAGGACTTTTTCTTTTGATACAAGAGGTCATAGGTACTTGGGCATAATTAGTCTAGTTGTTGTAGGGATTGGGACTAATCTTTTTCTGTTGTTAGTCTTAACCTGGTTTGGTTTTTTGAAGAACATACTATAGATAGTTCTTTTAGCTTCTGCTAAATCTATTCAATGCATAGGTTGAGTGGTGGTACTTAATAGATACGCTGAATTATGTAAATAAATGGCGCTAGGCTTCGAAGATAAAATGCTGTTTTCGTAGAGTGGTGTTACTGAGGTAGAAAGGCTCTCGCATTAGTTTCCTAAAGTTGATTTGGGAAATTGATAATGTGCACAATGCTGCTAGTGAAAATAAAGCTTAACCCTCATGATACTGGTGATGTTGATTTGGGGTGTTTTGGTGGTGTGTTAGAATGAGTTGTAGCCTTCGTGCTTTTACCTTTGGGTATTGTGAAATAAATTGATTGCTTGTTTTCAAAAAAGAGTTAATTTTGGAGGAGGGAGGATGACTGTCACGTCGCCTCATTGTTGTTGGCAAATGTAGCTTTCTCTGTTTGTTTACTGTAACTAGGTCTTAAGCAATCATCCAATTTGGCCCTTTTCCTGTCGAGAGTTGTAACTTTGAATGGTTTTCACAAGTCTATGATTATTACATCAATGATCCTAGTGCCATCAAATTTTTTAACTAGTCATGCTGTGATGGCAAAGTTGACTTCCCATCTTTTCTCCAGTCGTTTCAATTGCACATATTTAATTGGTAGTTTCAATCCAACTTGATTGCTTTTGATTGCCTCCGTGTCTGAATCAAACAACTGTATATAGATATGGCTCTAACCAAAACCCCTCTACTCCCATTCGAGGATCGGACATGAAAAACTTGAATGCAGTTTGACTTCTACTTTTTGCACTAAAAGCAACTTGTCATTCATGCATTCGGAAAATGCTTTTATGAGGTGTGTTTCAACAAAGATGTGTCGAAAGCCACTCGATGTGTGTAAGTCCTAGATGCATCATATAGAACCCACATGTTGGAACAGTTTTAGACCATTAGTGTCGTAGGGGAAGTCTATTAACACAATCATTTATACAACCATTTGTACCATATGCATATGTCGCATTTTATCATTGCTAAGTAAATGATTTACAACTTTTTTGTTTGAATCCATCAGCAACCATATATTCTGTAAATTTTTTGTTTTATTTTTTTCAAAATTGTAATCTTTTGGATGATAAATTCCTACTCTTTTGACATTATCGAGTTGATAATTTAACTTAATTTGTTTTAGGTACCCAAGGTAAAATATGGTTCTTCAGGAGGGGCCCATTGACGGGAGTTTGTTAACTTTTCAGCAAAGCCATCGCTCTCATTCTATATGGGCAAATGATGTAAGTACAAATTTTAAGTATTTCTCAACAGTCTTGATGTGATTCAAATTGTGAAAGTAACTTCATTTATTTTTGCAGGGAGAGCCTCCAGTTGATTCGAAAACTATTAAAGTGCGACGAATTCAATCAAAACTGAAGAAGTTCGATCCCCCGGCGCCACCAGTTTTACAATTGATTAGGCAGGCTGGTTTTGGTGGTGTTATAGATCTACCATTTATCTCTCTTGACATTGGCCTGATGACAGCTTTACTAGAGCGTTGGCGGCCGGAGACCCATTCGTTCCACTTGCGCACGGGCGAGTGGACTGTGACTTTGCAGGATGTGGAGGTTTTACTCGGGCTACCTGTTAATGGTGAACCTATAATCGGGTCAACCAATGAAGATTGGGATTTATTGTGTCAGCGGTTGTTGGGGATAAGGTAACGATGACCTGGTTACGGGAACATTTTAAAGGGCATTTGGCGGCAGGGTATACGGAGGAAAATGTGCAGCAACAGGCCCGAGGTTATATTCTCCAGTTGATAGGTGGAGTGTTGATGTCTGACCACTCAGGGTCCAAAGTCCACCTAGCTTACTTAACCCTCCTTGAAGACTTGACGATTGTGCGGAGTTGAGGCAGCGCTTGCCTCTCAAATCTTTATCACTATCTATGCCACGGTTGTAAGAGTGGTAACGACAATGTGGGTGGGGCATTCATTCTCCTACAGTTATGGGCGTGGGAGCGGTTTCCTTTTGTTGCTCCTGGACGTTTGGGTACGCGCCAGCGTCCACCAGGTTCTCCTCTTGGTGCACGGTACGGTTTCATTAATTGTAATTTATATTTACCAATTTTAGATTAGCCTGATGCATGTTTTAATTTTTCTTATATGTAATACTTATGTTTAGGTGGGATGATCATTTTCACTCACCGGATTTGGCAACCCATGTTCTTGGATATTATAGAAATTATTTTGACATACAAAGGGCGGATGAGGTATGTGTTATATAAAAATTATTATTTGAATAGCCAATCAAGTAATCTTTGTATGATAATGCATATTGACCCTCTTGATTACTTCGGCAAATATTGGACGGTCGACACAACAATTGCCATGTATGGATCTCTCTCATTCAAGCCACTGCCTGACCAAGCCTACTGGCCGTCGTACGATGGGCCAAGGATTCTTCCAGACAAAGAACGTCTCCGAGGCCGAGGCCGCCCGAAAGTGAATCGAATCCGAAATGAGATGGATTATTTGATTGAGCACCAACCGCCACAGACGTGCTCGAAGTGTGGTCAACAAGGTCACAACAAGAGAAGATGCGGAAAATGAAAACCATCGTTATCTTTTTATCTGAAAAGTTTGTACTCAATAAGTCTTTTATGTTAATCAATGTACTCGTGAACTCTTTTATATCCAATCTTTTTCAAGTTAATAGTAATTCTAATTTTTTTTTAACACGAATCGTGAGCATTTTTAACAATGCACATAAGGGGAATAATGGGTTGAAAATCAAGGCCCTAGATAATTTTTTCAAAGTGGTTGATTTTTTATTTTTAGTTTTCTCAAGTGCCTTGAAAAAGGACATGTACTCAAGTCAAACTTAAAAAATTTACTTTTCACTTTTCAAATCATGCATATAAGTAGCTTGGCAGGATTAGAATGACTCAATGACCGACGTTTCAGATATTAATAACGGTCAGTTCATAAAAAATTGCTGCAGTATAAACCGAGCTATAAAGCCCACGTATGTGATAGCTAATTTAAAGCCGATCTCAGAGGTCAAGCGCCACATCTATGAACTCCACGTTTGTTCTTCCTCTGTTTTTCACTATGCTCTCTTACTTCCTCGGTGGACACAACAATGCTCCATGTAATTTTTAAAAACAAAAGCTGTCCCTGCAGATTTTCAGTTCGTCTCCCCTGAAAAGGTTTTGGTGTATACGAAACAACAAGAAACATTGTTCTCACAATATCAAACAAGAAATGTTTAATAAGATTTATTTCTACTTGCTCTATTTAATCAAAGAAAATATTTTAGGGAAAATCTGAGGATATAGAGATGAGAAGTTAGGGAATAGAAATATGGTTACATCAGTTATTTCTTTCTTTGAACTCTTGGGTACATCTTTTGGTAGTTGTAACACTGAATTTTCTTTTCCAAAATTACTGATCCGCCTCCTACTCACCCCTATTTCCCCTCCCCTTCATCAAACTTCCAGCCCCTACACAATGGTTCTGGACTTGTCATGTACACCGTTGGTCTTAAATTTTTTTCAGGTGGGCAGTATAGCTCCTTTTGACAACCATATCACTCCTATTGAAAGGGCGGCTACAGTGCTTTTTAAGAGAGCCCTTTTTAAGAAGAGGAGGCGAGTGCTACAGTGCTACAATGCTTTTTTTAGGGTTAGACTGATAGCTCCTTTTCAAAAGGAGCTATGACGTGGCAACCACATCACTCCTATCGAAAGGGCGCGATAGCATGTCACTCCTATTCAAAGGGCGCGATAGCTATAGCGCCTTTTGAAAGGGTGTGATATCTATAGCTCCTTTCCAAAAGGAGCGATCCTACGTGGCAACTCTAACTGGTATAACGCCTTTTGAAAGGGCGCGATGACCTATTTTTACAAAACGTTCGAGAAGATGGATATTCCTCCGATTTGATTTTAATTTTTGGCCACTTCGGCCAAAAACTCTTCCTCCGACCGGCAATGAACCACCGATCTGAGTTGAAACCCTCTGCACCCATCCTCGGAGAAGATGAAGCAGACTGAACCCTACTTGCCGGCAGGAAAAGAGCTGAACTGAACCCACCGGAAGAGGCAGAGCTCTGTCTTTGAATCGAGAAATGAGTACGGATCAGCGAACACGGTTCCTTGGAGTGGCCCTCCTCCGATTTGACCCACTGTACCACCAGAGAAACGCCGGGGGGTTTTGAACTACTTGTTGTACGGTCCACCAGATCTGAACAGACACCACTATTTCCGACGAGCACTGCCCTCCGTCGTGCACAGGTTCAGAACTAGAGCGGTGAACTGCTTAGCTGATTCCGTCAAAACTGAGATAGGATCGCCGGTGATTTCTGTTGCTGTGAATAGGATCCATGAGCTAGGAGCTCTGGGTCTTCTCCGTGAAGATGAGATGGATCCCAGCAGCTCTTGTGTCATCTCTTGTGTCATATTTGATTTTAGTAGTTGGGGTTCCCAAATGTTTGCGTCTGGGTCTCCAGTTGGGTTTAACCATCTTCATGGCCATCCAGACACATTTGACCTCGTTAAAATTTACGTTAAACGGAATTTTAAGGGATAGAAATAAGGTCGACTACGATACAGTCTTGATTCCTTTGACATTTATTGAGGATTTGGCTTTTCCTGGAGGATGAGGATCCAATTAGAAACCCCAGTGTTTGAGATTAAGGCTTGTTCAGTTCAGTTTGAGAATCTGAGGTTGAACTTTGTGGTTGTGAGAGTCCTAATGCCTAAACTGCTAATTTCAGGTGTTGAACTTCGTGCTTGTGTGTATGTATAGTCTGCGGTGAAATTCTATTTTTCCATCTACCGAAAACGTATATGCAAGATCTGTTAAGATAGTTGTAGAAGTATTGGCAATATTTTTCAGTGGAGATTCAAACACTTGTCTAAAAGGTTGCACATAAGTTTGTGAATCTCCACTTGTTAGTTCAAGATTTTCTCATGTGGTTATTTATTCTTTTTGGGAAAACTCATGCAAGTTTATGAATGTGACAGGATGGCATAGCATGGAGGAACACCTCTTTGTCTCTGGCTGCTGAGCCTATCGATTTAGAACCTGGAGATATCATTACTTCCTTTGATTATTTGATGGAGAAAGAAGCACCAATAGTTGGGACCTCAAAAGGACTTATTTGATGGAGAAAGCAGCACTTATAGTTGGGACCTCAAAAGGACTTCTACTGCTACATAATGTGGAAAAGAATATAACAGAAATGGTGGGTAAAGTGGAAGGTGGTGTCAAGTGAATCTCACCTAGTCCAGATGGAGATCTGCTTGGTGTAATTACTGGTTTTGGCCAGATATTAGTGATGACTCAAGATTGGGATTTGTTGTATGAGATGGCACTTGAGGAGCTTCCTGAAGGTGGTGACGTGAGTAAGGACTTCTTTCCATTGTTTGTTAACGCTTTTCCCTGTCACATATAATGTGCTTTGTTGATATGTGGTGTTTTTTTGCTAGTTTGAAAACAATTACATGAAGAGTTGGTTATTGGAATTTTGCCTCATCATTGTATGAATAATGAAGAAGAGAAGACAAACTCTGGGAATTTTTCTTGCTTTCTTCTCTTCTTTTTTCCCCCTGAAAGAAAGAATGATGCTGTTTTCTGGCGATGTATGCTAGAAGAGAAGCAGAGGGCTAAATGGTAGCTGAATCAAGCAAAATATACTTTTCTTGTAATGTTGGAAAAATAAACAAGAAAACTGGGCATGATTGATTAATAATTATCCCATCTAATTGACTCCATGAAACCAATTACATATCTAATTGTATGACACAAAAACAAAATTCTCTGCAATAAGCAACTTATTAACTTTTAGTTGATGTATGAACTATGAAGTACTAGTTTGGACACTTGTGTAAGTTTACGGAATATTTGGCCAGCATTTTTAGACATCACCTAGCATAGGTGAAGCTGTAAATAAGATTCTATGTTATGCCAGAAATGCTCCGCGGGATCTCCTAAACGTCATTGTATTCAAGTAAGTATAAAACATAATGCACTAAGAAACTCAAGTATTTTGCCATATGCCCTTGAATGAGAGTTGATGAATTTGACACATGGATACATACCTGCACTAGACACCCGTACCTAACCCCATGTAACATAGAAGATAAAGGAACAATCGCTACACTGAACTTCTAGCTTTAACCGATTATTGTTCTTGCTGCAGGAATTGTTTCAACATTATTGACCTAAAGCAATAGAAATATGCACGGTAAAGCAATAAAAGCTAAAATGCCATCCCTCATGGGTTACCATGTCATTCAGTGAAAGGAAAAATCTCTGGGGGAGGGGAGGGAACATACAAGACTCTGATTTCGCAAGAGAATGTTTTTTTGTTGAATTGCCTTCAAGTAAAAATTTTGATGAGTCTAGCAGATTGCAACACGTCGGAGACAAAATTTGAATTTATATTATCCAAAAGGAAATTATGATAGATGTTCGTTGTAATTTTGCTTGCTATTCGATGTACTCTTACAGCGGTTTCCTGGAAAAAGTATGTGGCGCTATCTTTTCAACATGTTCTTTAATTTCTGTAATGGGAAGCTGTGTCCAGGTCTATGATACAGTTTATCGTTTTATTTGCTTAATCAACACAAAATATTAGATATGGTTGATAATTTTCATCATCTAGTTTTTCTAAGGAGTCTGGATTTTGGTTTTAGGTGAACCAACATCTAGTGCCAATTATTCATTTGAGTGTCCCATGTCATGGCAAGGTGATGGGAAGTACTTTGCGACACTGAGCATGGTTCACAATGCTGCTTCATTGAATAAGAAGATTAAAGTTTGGGAACGAGATTTGGGGGCGCCGCACTCTGTCTCAGAATCAAAGTCCTTCATGGGATCAGTTTTGGAATGGATGCCGAATGGAGCGAAAATTGCTTCAGTTTGTGACCGGATGGCAGAAAAGAAGCGTCCATCAATTGTCTTCTTCAAGAGGAATGGGTTAGAAAGAAGTTCATTTAGCATCAATGAGGCGATGGGCTCAACTGTAGAAATTCTGAAGTGGAACTGTCATTCAGATCTTCTTGCGGCTGTTGTCAGATGTGAAAGATATGATTCCCTTAAGATCTGGTCCTCCAGCAACAATCATTGGTACTTGAAACAAGAAATTAGGTGCCCCACACAGGATGGAGTAAGATTCATGTGGGAACCTACGAAACCGCTGCAGTTGATTTGCTGGACTCTGGGAGGCCAGATCACAATCTTCAGTTTTGTTTGGCTTACAGCTGTCGCAGAGAACTCAATATCACTTGTAATTGATTGCTCCGCGACACAAGTAACCCCTCTTTCCATGTCTCTTATTCCACCTCCTATGTTTCTATTCAATCTAAGATTTCCAAGCCCTGTTAGGGACATAGCTTTCTGGTCCAAGGGTCTTAGGAATCGTTTGGCCGCATCTTTGTCGAACTGCTATTTGTGTGTTGTTGAGCTTCCTCAACTTGATTTTTGGGAAGAGCTAGAAGGAAAAGAATTCAACGTTGAGGTTTCATATTCAGAATCTTCAATCGGATCCACTTTGCATCTTGTATGGTTGGATTCACATGTACTTCTTGGTGCTTCTCATTTTGGTTTTAGGCATAGTGATTGCTTGCCAGAAACCTGTTCAGGAAAAAATGGGCTGCTTCCTGGGTATTATAGACAGGAAATTGAGCTTGTGTGTTCTGAGGATCATGTCCCAGGTCTGGTGACATGTTCAGGTAGGCATGCAAAGATATCCAATCAAATCTCACTTGAAGGGCAAGTAATTGGTATTGTACCTAATCCTTCTAGAAGATTTGCAGCATTTGTTCAGGTTGACGGTGGATAAATTTTCGAGCATGCATCAAAGTTGTGTGTCACAGGAGAAGTTTACAAACCTTGGATTCTTATCATCCGGCCCCAGGATGTGTGTGGCTTCTATCGTTGACTCTGGGTCATCAAAGTCTTTCATTTTTGGGCTTGATGACAGTAGTAGGCTGCACGTTAATGGAAGGATATTAAGCAACAACTGTAGCAGTTTCTCATTTTACTCCAATTTTACTGATCAAGTGGTCACTCATGTTATTCTAGCAACTAAACAAGATCTTCTGTTCATTGTTGACATTGGATGTGTTGCATGAGCCATTAAATGCCAAGTATGACAGCTTCGTGCCTGTTGTCAAGAAGAGAAAAGGAACTTTTTAACATATGGGAAAAAGGTGCCAAAATTGTAGGTGTCCTGCATGGAGAGGAAGCTGCTGTTATACTGCAAACATCTCGTGGAAATCTCGAATGTATATATCCACGTAAACTGGTCCTGTCCTCAATTGTTAATGCATTGATTCAACGACGTTTCAAAGATGCACTCATGGTAAGGCGGCATCGGATCGATTTTAATGTTATCGTCGATCATTGTGGTTGGAAGGCGTTTCTTCTATTGGCTCCAGAGTTTGTCCGACAGGGGAACAATCTGAGCCATATTACTGAATTTGTTTGTTCCATGAAGGAAGAAAATATCATGGAGACGCTTTACAAAAACTATATATCTCTACCTTGCCTAAAAGGGGCCAACGTTGTTGAAGCTAGAAAATTTGAGGGTTCTGATGCAATTAACAAGATATCTGCTGTCCTTATGGCCATAAGAAAAGCTCTTGAGGAGCAAGTCGTGGCAAATCCAGCTAGAGAGCTTTGTATTTTGACCACCCTAGCGTGAAGTGATCCCCCAGCTCTTGAGGAAGCTTTGAAAAGGATAAAAGTGATTCGGGAAATGGAACTATCAGATTCTGATGATCCAAAGAAAGTATCTTTTCCTTCTGCTGAGGAAGCTCTAAAGCATCTTTTATGGTTATCTGACGGTGAAGCTGTTTATGAAGCTGCTTTAGGTCTTTACGACCTGAACCTTGCAGCCATTGTGGCACTGAACTCACAATGGGACCCAAATGAATTTCTTCCATTTCTCCAGGAACTGGAATGCATGCCAACACTTTTAATGCAATATAGTATCGACCTCAAATTGCAAAATACGAGAATGCACTCAAGCATGTAGTTATGGCAGGAGATGCTTATTATGCTGATTGTGTGAATTTAAAGAAGGCTTATTTGTACGGACGGTCCCCAATGTATTTCCGAAATGTCAATTTCGTCCCCAATGTAAAAAACGCGTCAATTTAGTCCCCAATGTTAACAATGTGAGTTTAGATGGTCCCTGAACCAAACTCCGTTTCCTCTTGCCGTCTAAAAAGAGGGCTTTCTGTCAAACCTTCTCCACTTTTCCTTTTTCTCTCGACTTTTCCCTTTTCTCTCAGACGTCAATGGCGATTCACGTCCCCTCCCCTTATCTCCACCGTGTTCCCCAAAATCAACCCTAAGAAGAAGAAGATTCTGAGAATTGGCTGCATCTTGAAACCCTACGAAGAAGAATCTCAAGGTAAAATAAAGAAAAGGCCAGTTGATCCCTCCATAGGAGTCCGAAAGCAAGCTTTTGGACGGCTCTTTTGTTTTCCAGTGATTTATTACACTCGTCTTCGAAGTTTATAGTTCAAAATTCTTAATCGATTTTTTACACTCGGCTCCTGCAACTAAGTAAAACAAAATCCAAGTTTTTGGTAGTGTCCGACTGGAACAAATACCCCAAAGGTTGCATGCATGCCTTGGAATTTAGATTAGTGCAGAGAATGAATTTTTTTTTTTTTTTTGAATAGATCATAAGAGGTACAGAAGTTCAGAGCAAATCTCTACATAACACCGAATCTAAATCGGGCGGAATACAACCCGTATGAAAAAGAAATTTCCTATGAAGACACCTCGACACAATCCAATGAGGCGTCGAGTTGTTTTTTCTATTGGTCCACAAAAAACTCCACAGCTTTGTCTACATGAATATGGTGACAAATATGCCTTGTGAGCAATTTAGGAATAAATACGAGACCATTATCACCTATTTTTGACAACAATCATTTAAAAGCACAAACTTTTTGAGAGAATACGGTGATTTTTTTAATTTTCAACTCTCTATCTTCCTTTTTGCATCGAATATGCACAAGTTGTTGCTTTCTAGGGACCCATGGAGTATTCTATTACACTGTTGTCTAATTTTTTTTTTTCTTTTGGTAGCTGTCTTTGTCTCTGTTTTTTTTTTTTTGCTTTTGACATGTGAATGTGGTTGTTGACCATACATTTATTATTGTTTTGTATACTTACAGGCCATATGTCTACTCTTTTCTCCATAAAAGTCCACCATGGTGGTGAATTTAGTACTGGGCCAAACAAAGAATATGTTGGGGGTAGAATAGATGATGTGGATGGGCTTGATAGTGATCTTATGTCTCTCCATGAATTGGACAGTATAGCCCATTATTTAGGGTATGGGCCACCTATTGCCTTTCATATTAGGGTTCCTGGGCTTAGCTTAGATACGGGGCTTGTAACGATGAAATCTGATGCTGATGTTAATGCTATGATAACATTATTGTCTTCTAGTAGAACTGTTGAATTGTATGTTGAGCATATAGGTGGGGTTCAATTTGTGGAGACTCAATTACAACCAGTCCAAGAAGATGGGTTAGAGTTTCTTAACATTGATGATGGAGATGTGACACAAGTAGAATCAATCCAAAAAGTTGGAGATGGAGATATTGATGAACCAAACTCAGATCAGTCAACAGAAGAAGACCAGTACAGTGATGGGTCATATGCCATGACTGATGATGATGCCTTGTACGAGACATTTGTGGATGATGATGTAGAATTCAGGGGATTTGGTCAGAGCAGTCAACTAACCTTAGAGAATGTGGCAGAGGATACTTTGGAGGGTGAAGAGATTGTGCTTAGTGATGCTGTTTGTGATACAGAAGATGAAAGTCCATATAGTTCATCTGATGATGATAATCCAAAGCCGAAACACCATCAATTCAAGAAATTTAGGGCTGAACATGATATGGAAGACCCCAAGTTTGTATTAGGCTAGATATTCCCTTCAGCTACAATTTTCAAAGACGCTATCAAGCAATATGCTATCAAGAATCAGAAGAATGTCAAAATTGTGAAGAATGATAAGAAGAGAGTCAGGGTAAAGTGTGAAGAAGGATGTCCTTGGGTAATATATGCTACAAAGGTGCTAGGTGAGGAGACTTACCAAGTTAGGACATTCAAGAAGAAGCATAAATGTGGTGTAAGTTATACCAATAGGAACATCAACTCTGCCATGATAGCCAAGAAGTACATGCTAGATCTTAGGAGTAACCCTTCAATGCCTATCACTTCATTTAAAGAAAGGGTTAGAAAGGAGTTGAAAGTGGATGTGTCAAAGTCTCAATTGTACAGAGCAAAGAGGAAGGCAGCACTGCTCATTTATGGAAATGACATTGCACAATATGGAATGCTATGGGACTACTGTGAAGAGCTGAGGAGATCAAACCCAGGATCCACTATTGTCATGGATGCCCCATTAGATGAAGAAACTGGACAGCCAAGATTCAATAGGCTGTATATTTGTTTGGCAGCATGCAAGAATGGATTCATACATGGATGTAGAAAACTAATAGGGGTGGATGGATGCCATTTGAAAGGACCATATATTGGGATATTGCTCACAGCCATTGGAGTTGATCCAAATGAAGCTATGTACCCAATAGCATACTGTGTAGTTGAGAAGGAGAACACTGACACATGGTCTTGGTTTTTTCAACTATTGGGGCTGGATCTTGGAATCACACATACTAATGAACATGAGTTCACTTTTATCAATGACAGGCAAAAAGTAAGAATTCTATATTTTATTATATTCAAGCATTGTTCTGTTTATAATTATGTAATTCTATGGTTTTTTTCATTTACATTTACTATACTCAAGGCATTTTCTTTCTAACTTGGCAGGGTCTGCAAGCTGCATTAGATGATACATTTCCAAGTGCAGAGCATAGGCATTGTTGCAAGCATCTGCTAAGTAATTTCATGAAGACTTACAAAGGCCTGGCTCTTGAAGAAAAGTTTTGGATGTGTGCCAAAGCAACACATGTGGCTCAGTTTCAGCATGCAATGGAGTGTATGAAGGAAGAGAATGAGGAGGCCTATGTGTGGTTGACCAAAGAACCAACAAGGTATTGGTCTAGATCTCATTTTAAGGAAAACATAAAATGTGATATGGTGTGCAACAATATGTGTGAAGCTTTTAATAAGTCCATACTTGATGCAAGAGATAAACCAATAATTGAAATGTTGGAATGGATTAGGTCATACCTAGTCAATAGGAGGGTTCTTAGAAGGGAATGGATTCGAAAATGGACAGACCTTTGTTGAGTAACATTTACACAAAGTTGGAGAAGAATAAGGTTAATTGTTACGAATGTATTGCTGACTGGTGTGGTGAATTGAACTTTCAAGTAAGGTGTCCCTATGGCCAATACACAGTAGACTTGAGGGCCTTGACTTGTACTTGTAGGAAGTGGGATCTGTGTGGAATTCCCTGCACGCATGCTATTGCTGCTATTCAAAATAGAAAACATGATGCAGAGTCATATATTAATACATGTTATTCCAAGGAGAATTATGCAAGGGCATACCACCCTTTGATCATGCCAATCAATGGCAAAGATATGTGGCCTAAAACTGGCTTCACACCAGTTTTGCCTCCATTTGAGAAGAGGAAACTTGGTAGGCCAAAAATGGCTAGAAGAATAGATCCAAGTGAATACATTAGCAAGAAAGACAAAAATAAGCTTAGGAGACTTGGCCAAAACTCTGTTTTTTGTAGAAAATGTGGGAAACATGGTCATAATAGGAGGACATGCACTCATGAGAGTGGTGTTGGATCAAATGTTGATGAGGGTGGTGTTGGATCAAATGTTGGTGTTGGATCAAATGTTGGGAATGGTGGTGTTCAATCAAATGTTGGTAGTGTTCAATCAAGTGTTGGGGATGGTGGTTCAAGTAGTGGAGTGGGCAAGGGAACAACTTCTGTAGTTGGCAGAGGTAGAGGCAAGGGAACAATTACTGTAGTTGGTAGAGGTAGAGGCAGATCCAGGGATAAGGGCATGAGTACTAGAATGGGAATAGGAAGGGAAACAACCAGTGAACTTGAAAGGGGAACAACTAGTGAACTTGGAAGGGGAACAATCAGTGTACAAGGAAAGGGATCCACCACTGAAGATACAAGGGTGGAATGTCAGTTTCAAGCCACAATGGTTCGCACAAGGGGAGGAGGCACTGCATTCCTAGGCAGGGGTGGCAGAATTCAATGGAGAGGTCATGAGGTAACACCACATTTTTAACTTGCATTCATAACTCGTAACATTATGAAGAAGCTAATGTACCTTTAGTATTGATACACACCATATGAATGCAGGTTAATGTACCTTCCAACTATGCACAAGCTACACAGTCGTCACAAACTGCAGTTGGATCAAATAAGTCCACAACAAAATGCATCTTCAAAGGCCAGAAATTTGGAAATCTTGCTTCAGCTATTTAGTTTGATTTGGTTATGTAATGAACTTAGTTATTACTTGCACCTCTTATGTTTTGGAAACTGTAATGTGTAGGCCATTATTTTTGGGTTTGTCTTGGCCATTATGCTGATGAAAACTGTAATGAGTAGGCCATTATTTTGGGTTTGTCTTGGCCACTATGCTCAAATCTGTAATGATTTGGGTTTTTTTTGCATATTATGTTGAAAACTGTGGTGACCATTTGTTTGGTCTTAGGTAAACTTTAATGACTATACTAAGTATTTGGGACTTTTTGAATCTTGTTTATAGCCTGTTTTTTGCATGTTCATGACACGGATACGGATACGTTGGGGATACGATTGAATAAATTATAGTTTGTACTTGATTCTTTAAAAAAGTTCATTATAACCCCCGCTGTATCCTAAACATATCTGTCGTATCCCCCGTGTATCCCTCGCGTATCCAAAACCAAAAATATTCATTTAAATACAGGATACTCATTTGCCGTATCCGATACGTATCGGGGGCGTATCTATATCCCTCATGTATCTGATGCTCATGCATGACTAGTTTTGGAGTATTCCTGCTTCATAGGTAATATGTGTGTGTTTGTGCTCTGTTTATGTAGTTCTCATATAGCAGAGTGTTTGAGTCAGTCCATGAAGTTCTCATCTTTCCAAGACTTTTGTAGTAGTAGATTGTCAGTTCAAACCTTTCTAGGTTTGAGTCACTCCATGAACTCATCTTATTCCTTTGATTTCTGAATATCAAAGCTTTGTTGGTTTCCTTTTTTGTTTTTTGCTCTATGATGTTGCTCTGTTTTTTTGCTACTGCTAGTGCTTTGTATATATTCCAGGAGTTGGCAGGATTTTGGCGGGAGACTTTCCCTCCAATTTGGGAGATGGGGGGAAGTGGAAATGAGGGAGAGAGAAGGGAAAAGTGAGGAAATGAGGTGGAATGACCATAATGTCCCCATTCTAGACGGTAGGAGGTAACAGAGTTTGGCCCAGGGACCTTTTAAACTCACATTGTTAACATTGGGGACCAAATTGACACGTTTTATACATTGGGGACGAAATTGACATTTCGGAAATACATTGGGGACCGTCCGTACAAATAAGCCATTTAAAGAAGAATAATCCTGAACTTTTTCTGCTCGGACTCCAACTGATCTGTGACCCTTCCAAGAGGAGACAAGTCCTTGAGGCCTAGGGAGATCATCTCAGTAACAAAAAATGCTTTGAAGATGCTGCAGCAACTTATTTGTGTTGTACTAGTTTGGACAAAGCACTGAAGGCTTATCGTGCTTGTGGTAATTGGAAGGGGGTGTTAACTGTTGCTGGTATCATTAGACGGGGAAAAGAGGAGGTCATGCAACTTGCACATGAACTCTGTGAAGAACTTCAGGCTGTTGGTAAACCAGGAGAAGCTGCCAAAATTGCCTTGGAATACTGTGGAGATGCGATTGTTGGGATCAATTCATTAGTCAGTGCAAGGGATTGGGAGGAGGCGCTAAGGGTTGCTTTTATGCACCGGAGAGATGATTTAGTTTCAGAAGTGAAGAATTTATCTCTTGAATGTGCCAACGTGCTGATTGGTGAATACGACGAAGGGTTGGGGAAAGTAGGCAAGTACTTGACCCGTTAGAATGCGGAGATTGTTGCCTGCAGCGAAGCTCCTGTCAGATGAGCGATCAGTTAATGAAGTCGATGATGACAATGCTTCAGAATCTAGTAGCAATTTTAGTGGAATGAGTGCATACTCCAGAGGGTATGACTTCTGTTGTGAGAGAAATAAGGAAAAATGTATAGGGTGTTAACTAACCCTAACACAAGGGAGCTTTATTCATATTATGTGGCAACTAGTTACATAACATAAGCAACCAATGTGGAATTGAGTCCAACTCTATTCTAACATTCCCTCTCAAGCTGGAGAATAAATATCACAAAATCGCAGCTTATTACGTAACAACTCTAAACATGGTTTAACTAAAGGTTTGGTGAAGATATCTGCCAAATGAGCTCCTGTAGACACGAAAGGGATAGCCAACACGCCACTATCTATCTTCTCCCGAACAATATGACAATCTACCTCGATATGTTTGGTTCTCTCGTGAAATATCGGATTCAAAGCCATATGTATTACTGCCTGATTATCACAATACATAGGAATAGTGTAACTGTATGCCAAACCCCAACTCCTCGAGCAAAGCTCTTAACCATACAACCTTGAATGTAGTATGAGCCATGGCACGATACTCTGCTTCAGCACTGGATCGAGCAACCACAGTTTGTTTCTTGCTCTTCCAGGTAACTATATTTCCACCAACAAAAGTACAATACCCAGTTGTGGACCGTCTATCAGATGGTGATCTTGCCCAATCAGCGTCGGTAAAGGCTTCAACACGCAAATGACCATTTGAATAATAAAGCAGGCTGCGTCCAGGATGAGCCTTGAGATACTTCACAATACGAAGACAAGCTTCTTAATGTGGAAAACGAGGGGCTGACATGAACTAACTTACCATACTGATAGCAAATGAGATATTAGGCCGTGTATTGGTGAGATAATTCAGCTTGCCTACCAAGCGACGATAATGGTCTGGATGAGGAAATATCTCCCCTGATCAACACACAGTTTGACGTTTGGATCCATAGGAGTCTCTGCAGGCTTTGCTCCCAATAAATCGGTCTCCTCTAGAATATCTAGCGTATACTTTCTTTGAGATAGACTGATCCCTTCCTTAGATCTTGTTACCTCAATACCCAAGAAATATCGTAGCTTACCTAAATCTTTGGTGTGAAACTGTCGTTGTAAGAACTATTTCAGCTCATCAATACCTTTCTGATCATCCCCAGTAATAATGATATCATCCACATACACAATCAACACTACTCTTCCTCGATCTGACTGAATAGAAAAGACAGAATGATCAGAATGAGAGCAACACATACCAAACTACAACACAACATCACAAACCTGCCAAACCAAGCTCGAGGGGACTGCTTAAGACCATAAAGGGCTTTACTAAGGCGACACACCTGAAAACGCTCCCCCTGAGCAACAAACCCAGAAGGTTAAGCCATATGCACCTCCTCGAGCAGGTCACCATGTATAAATGCATTCTTGACATTCAACTGAAACAAGGGCCAACCAAGATTGGCAGCCATAGAAATAAGAATGCGAACAGAGTTAATCTTGGCCACCGAAGAGAAAGTCTTGGCATAATCAACGCCATACGTCTGGGTATAGCCTTTGGCCACAAGACGGGCCTTGTACCGTTCTACTGTGCCATCCGGATTATACTTGACAGTAAATACCCACCGACACCCAACGGTAGACTTTCCCGGCGGAAGATAAACCAACTCCCAAGTGCCATTGTCATGAAGAGCAGACATCTCAGCCTCCATAGCTGTCTGCCACTCAGAAACAGATAAGGCCTCTTGAAGAGTGTTAGGAACAAAAATGGACGAAACAAAAGTAGTAAGAGCACGAAAGGACGGAGACAAGAGATCATAGAAAACAAACCGAGTAATAGGATGAGATGTGCAAGACCGAATACCTTTGCGAAGAGCTATAGGAAGACCAGGTGGGGGTGGGGGTGAAGGTGCAACCGAATCTTGGGACGGAGGAGGCGTGGTGGGTGGTACTTGTGGGGCTGTTAATACTTTTTGCCGACGAACATACACTTACAAAGGAGGACCAGATGGTACACAAATAGGAAACACAGACTCAGACTCAGGAAGGTCAACTGGACATCAGCACAAACAAAATCACTACAACAAATAAGGTCTTTTATAGCATAATACTATACCGTTTTTCAAGAATGCAATAAAAGATGGGCTTCCGTGTTTCTAATTTTCACTTCCAATAGCGTTTCATTTAAGTCCAACTTCTATAGCGTTTTCCATTCTCTTCCATAGCGTTCCGAAGGCGGAAAGAACAAGGCGCATGAACTTTTCGTGCTCCTGCTCAGCGGATGCACCCAAATCTTTCTAATTTGGTTTTGAAATTCTTAGAAACAGGATTACCAATTTTCATCCATGGCCTTGGGGTTTCTCTCAGCGAAATCTTTCACCCTGAGAGATTGTAAACTCGCCAGAGCCGCCCTTCCCTCCTTGTCTGCATACTCAGGTCAGAGAAACCCTAGAATCTTGAAGATTTTGGCTTTATGGTTTACAATCGCCGATTTCTGGTCAAGAACGAGATAAATCTTGATAGCTCTCTCTCCCTCTCCCCCCTCCCCCTCTCTCTCTCTCATCCAAGCCCTAATCTCTCTCTCTCATCCAAGCCCTAATCTAGCTCATGCTCCAATTTCACAAACACCAACCCTACGTGTTTTGGATCTTTTGCATACTACTTTTTTCCCTTTTCGTCTCCGTAAGATTTACTAGTAGATCATTTGCTATCTTTGCATCACCTACTGTAACTATGAGCGTCGTGTCTAATTCGACTCCGACCAAAAGCAAATTAAATCCTTTGAACCACCCTCGGTAATGAATGCTTTTACGAAATAAATGTGGAAGGGTTTCCCGTTTAAGATGTGACCACACAACCCAAGGTTATGGCTTATGGGATTGATTCCAGCCGATTACATAAAAAATTAAGTTGACGACTTATTTTATATGGTCAATGCAATGAAGTATGGTTTATTGGAAACCAAATGTTTTCCTTTTTAAGGTTGAGAATGAGGATTGGATGATTATTTCTGTAGTTTGATTAATTAAGTGTTATTTTCGAGAGTAGATTTTTGAATGTTTGATGTATAAGTGGAACTGATTTTCTTTTTTCAATCAGGGGGACGACTTGCATGCGAGTTGCTACTACATTGATTCCAATTGAATGCGTATGCGATATCCTCTGCTCAGGTTTGTACATGGTGTATTGTTTACTAACTCATTACTGTTTCTGAACAGATCTTAGATTTTGTTACTAATCTGAATAGATCTTAGATTAGTTTTTGCACCTTGAGAGTTGCCTGATAAATGTTAAGGTCTTGTTTAGAGGGCATGCAAACAGTGAAGGGTCTAAAGTCTAAACTCGTCATTGACTATTATGTTTTCTTCTTTTTGGGAATGGTATTTGAAACTAGAAGCTGAAAGTATCTCCTCTAATCTCTGCAGTTTTCTCAAATTGATGACTTCCTCCAACTAATTGATGTGATCTTACTCTATATATTTCCATAACATTGATCATTCAACTTTGGTTGTAGTTTCTACCTCTATCGAACTTCAAGAAGAATCTGTTGTACAACAGTCATGGTCATAGTTCATGCTCGTACTTTGTCCATCCCACAATTAGGGTTGTCATTATATTACTTTGGATGATGATTCTTAGTTGTTTGGAGTTAAATGATGTCATACAGTTATTAGCGAATGGTATACGAGAATGTGTGAATTATTGGTTATTGGCGTCTTTATTTGATTGAAATAGGATGTGAACTAGGGAGAGAAATAAGTAAAAAATGCTGGGATGGAGTCTTACTTATGAACATAAAGCTTAGTTATTGAGATGAAGTCTTACTGATAATTGTTGTTGCTATCTGTCACTAGCTTGTTGACTGGTGCTAAACTGGGGCTTAGGGCAATGGCAAGATCTTTTTTTGATTTAGGTGAACTGTTGATTCACAAATCAATATTGGGGATTTTGTTTTTTTTGTTTTTTTTGGATAAATCAGCTTGAAATTAAAAAAGAGGCTAACCGAATATACAGCCTACAAGGGGCATACCCCAGGAGGAAAACAAAACAAAACAACGATTGAGAAAATTGAAGACCTAAGCCAAGTGGCTACATAAAGGACCATATTAATGGGGGATTTTGTTTTGATCACCAATTTTTGCAAGTTTATGTTCTTCTTTCCAATGCTCTTTCCTCACTGATCCTTGTTTTCTAATCTCTTGAGCGGAACATTAAAATGTTAACTTGGGATTGTTTGAGTAAACGATTGAGTAAATGGGGGGAGACAGAACATGACAGCCGATTCAGTTTCTTGTTCTTAATTTGTTTAGCTTAATTTGACTTAGAGGCTAAGATAGCATTCAAGGCACTGTAGCGGAGCGGAAGGAGTTTCACAACGTTTCAATTAGGGGTTTTTTTTCTATGTGATTTTGGGGGTTTGTGATTTTGGATTTTGGGCTTTTATGTTGATTCATTTCAAACTACTCGCTATTTGTCTCAAAATTCACTATTCGGAGTAGGTATTATATTTGGTTCTTTTCATTGAATGTGTTAGATGGAGCATATGGGTTGGACTTGTTTAGATTCTTGATGTACTATTCTCTCAATGATATCGATGCTATTTGTAATCTAAAGCTCTATAAAGAATTTTGGGGGCTGATTTCTAGGGTTTCCCATTGGCATGTTTAGTGGTTATCCATTACTTGATAAGGAAAGTGATTATGTCCTTGATAGCATATTTAGCTAAACTACTTGCTCAGTGTGTTCGAACTAGTGATTTGTCTAGTGTCCCTTGCAAGTCAACAGACTTTGAGGAGTCTCCCAAAGGCACTACAATTTTTGTTGGTTCAATTGGAGGACCAATTTGGTGCATCTATTTGGATATTTGGGTCCCTTGAGGAGATCTGCCCATTGTCTTGCTCTTAAGCAAACATGGATTGTGTCCTGGTTTTTTGGATATCTAGTAAAAGTTGAAAACTGCAGCTTCTGAGCTCCTTCATAATCTCGAATTGTTAAGATAGGATCACAAAAGTTACCATAAAAAAAGGATGACACAAAAATAAAATAGCCTAACCTTACCATTGGGGTAACATGTTATAGACAGATGAAAATTCTATAACACATGGTTGGTCACTGATGTTGGAAGGTATCCAAAAAGTAGCAAATTAAGTTTCCATTTTGTTAGCTCATACAACTGACAGATAATACATGTTTCAGATTCTCTGTAAGCAGTACATTGCTCAGTTCATTTCTTAGAAGAATTAGCTCTGAACTATTAACTTGCACTTTTTCAGGATGCTCTGAACTATTAGCTCTGAACTTTAGCAGATATAGATGCCTCATCTGGTTGACTTCTTTGGGATTATATGTAGAACATAACAATGTCACCTACCTGCCTCTGACTAATTTAAAAACTTCTTATCCATCTTCTTAAAGGTTACTGCTCGTTGTGGATGTCAAACCTTGAAAAAGGAATGGTTGTGTCGAGACGTTCAAGCAGCCTATTGGGGTGCTGGAAGTGATCATAAAGATGTATCTAAAAGTCAATATGGATTGGGACTACTTCCTTGTAATAATGGTTGAAGGAGTAAAGTACAGGTCGCGGTTACAGATTTGCAACAACGCAAATCTCCAGTTTCAGAGGTAATCCACATATACCAATGATTAAGATCCACTTATTTTGTGAGCATTTAGCACAATAAGATGATAACACTCTGAAAGGGTACCCCTCTGATCTGCATCCGCACTTTGAAATACAAAATCCAGTGCCTATTGATTTAATGCTTTTGAAGAATAAGAATGCCATCTTCAAGATATAGCATGCATCGTAAACTACTTGAACAACTTCTGAAATCTGATTTTGTTGAGTTGTATTTTATCATGTTACAGTAGAGTCAGAAAAATTAATTAGAACTGAGGTGCAATGGAACTTTCCATGAAAGCTGTCTAACTACAAACTTTTTGGGAAGGACAAATATCTATGAATAGTTCCTGTAATATGAGATAGGCTCAGCATGAACACCGTAAGAAGTGCATATACTTGTACTTTCCTGAATTGCTCTTTAAATTCTGGGGACAACGTGATATAGCCTGTGTTCCCATTGGCTGAAAAAGCTTGATATCCCAATGAGGACAGCTACATGCAGAAAAATTCTCGCAATGTCAGATTCCTATTGTGTTATCCTGTTGCGTTTGAACAAAAAGAAGAGGAACCTGCCTGCAAAATGTAGGAATTCTAGAAATCAAACTTGCTTTTTTTTGTTTTGTTTCAAGCTTTGGTTCTCTTAGAGGCTGGTGATGCAAGCCTGTGACTCATGAAGCCTTAAAAGCCCATGAGTTCTTAGTTAGCTATGCAGACCAGAGGCTGGGGTGGTTTTAATTTTTCTCAGCCATTATAGGGGCTTGCACATGCAGATAATGCTATTAAACTGCACTACAACAAATATGACAATTCATAGCGTTAATCTGTAGCGTTTTTTCGAGAAAGCTATCTATTGCCCAGGAAATGCGCGCCTATTCATTCGCCCGCTATCTATTCTCCAAAAAACTGCCCGCCTACTTTTTCGCTAACATTTTGAATGAATCACGTTCACTTAATCAACCTCCAACCCCCAATTTCTCTCTCTCTCTCACACACACACACAAATGATGGATCCGATGACAGTCAAGCAGAAATCCTAAACATCTTGGCCTATCTTTGCTCCAAATAAACAAGCCCTAAATCACAGTCCAGCAGAAACCCAATTTCAAAACTGTGCCCTTCATTGACTTCTAGATCTGGTTCTTTCTTCAGAGAAAACGAAGAGAAATCTCTATGAGGTAAATCCACTATTTTCTACAAATCTTGTTATTTCCTTACTTTGGTATTTGCAATCGTTGTCGTCGGGAATCAGGATGACATTTTTTTTTTTACAAAAATACATAATACGCCTTTTTATACTGCAGTCGAGCGCTAAGGAGATGCTAGTTTTGCAATCACTTACTTTGAAGAGAGTGTCCGCTTCCATAAGAAAGTGCCAACTGATGATTTGGAGATAATTGCAAATGTAACTTGTATGATGTATCAGGAAAACTACGTCTCGATTTCGAGACTAATGTTTGGCAACATTGATGAGGTGTTACAACTTACAAGCATGCTTTGGTATGGTATACCATTCTGCGTCTAATGTTCTTGGAGCTAGTGCAGATCATACATGCGCTGTCTGTTTCACTTAATAAAGTCGGAGATCTCAAGTATTATGATGAAGATTTGCAAGGTGCAAGAAGTTACTATTTTCAGTCGTTGAATGTTCGTCGGGATGCAATCAAGAATCATCCCAGTTCTCCATCTCAGGTCAGCAGCAATTCTTTAGATTCGTATAACATGACACTTGTTTACTTAGATTTTTCTAGCCTTCGCAAAAACTACACAAAGTAGTGTAATAATAGCACTGATAGCGCGATCTATGGATCCTGCTACAACTTATCGATAGAACTAAGGACAAGTTTTGGTTAGCCCCATAGCCAAACTCGAAGTTTCCAAAATTTAAGGTCCGAGTTGCAACTCTTGTGGTCTTGCTACTTGCCATGCTGGAATAGCAGACATTTTTGTGACAAATCAGGGTTTATTACTACCATTTACCAGTGGTATTCTCACAAAAAAATTAACCTTCATACAGTGGCAAGCGTGAGGAAGTGTGGAGTTACAAAGCTTTAAGTGATATTGTTTACTAGTTTTTGTCACATGAACATGTGCAGCCAAAGCAGGTTTGAAAACTGTTTTTTCAATCCAAAATAATGCTAAGTGCTATTTCCACAGAAAAGAATGGTTATTTCAAAATAGGCTTTCCTTTTTCCTTGTCTCTCCCACTGCCTCCAGCCACTCCCCTCGGCCCTCCCCCACGCTAGCGATCCCCTCCCTCCTGCAAACCCATAGCAACCTGTCTCCAAACTGGGACCCCTCCAGATCACCCCCTCCTCACATACAACCTTCTCTGGTAAACTCCCTGCTGGTCATTTCCCACATTTGTCTCTGGCCAGTGACCCCCTCGTATTTTGTGCTAAATGTGTTTTTGGTAATCGCGGTTTACAGAAATTAACAAAACCATCTTCTTGTATGAGGAAAACTTAAAACTGATCCTTGTTGCCAAATAGTGTCTTTCACTGCTATTGCCCCAATGCACAAGATAGTCGGCATTTCTTTGCATTTCAAAATCGAAATAGGATTTTCTTGCATAAAAAGTAGGATCAAACTTGTCTAGAATTGAAAGGAAGTAAAAAATTGAGTTTGCCAAAGATCGATTTCCTACTTGAGTTTCAGTTTAGTTATCCTCTTGATTTGTCTTCTTTGAATTAACTTAGGATTTGGTTTGTTTAGTGTACAAGCTTCTTAGGTACGACCATTTCATTAAGTCATCACGAGAGTGCTTATAAATGATAACTGTGGGAATTATACTTATGACAGCGTAGAGTTATTGCGTGCATTTGAAAATGCTATCTATTGTGGTGAATATATAGCGTTTGCTTTTGTAGTTAATTGTATTTCTAATATGTTGTGTTCCTTTTAATAATTTTATGTTTACAGGTATGTAGATGGCTTTGGGAGTAGAAAGGGTATAAGCTCGGCAAAGAAATACGCTTCAAGTAAAGAAAATCTGCGGCATGAGATTGTGGGCCTAGTACATGATTAATTTTTAGGAAGGGGGAATTAGATTAGTTTTTTTTTTCAATGAGTCTAATTAGTTACACCTTTATGTAGTTTGTGTTGGAAAATTGTTTTTCCAAGCTAATGTAATGAACATTTATTCAATATTGTACATTGACGTTTGGATATAGTTGGTGTTGAATGAATTAAATCATTTTTATTTCTTAAATAAAATTACCATGATCTTATTTAAAATGCTAGTATATTGGTATTTATGAAATTTAAAAAAAAAAGCCAAAAATTGGATAATATAGCATTTTTAAAACGCTGTAGAAAGTCAACATTCTATAGCGTTCTTAAAATGCCGTGGAAACTTCACATTTTATAGCATTCTTAAAACGCTGCAAAAACTTTACATTCTATAGCGTTCTTAAAACGCTGTAGAAACTTTACATTCCATAGCGTTCTTAAAACGCTGTAGAAAGTCAACTTTCTATAGCGTTTAAAAAATGCTGTCTAAAGTCTAAAACTTTTAATAATGTCGGCTAATAAAGCGTTTGGTAAAACGCTGTCTATACTATTTTATAGCGTTTTTCAAACGCTGTAAAATGCGATTTTTCTTGTAGTGAATGACAATGAAAAGATGGTGAGTAACACTTATACCCTTTCTGAGTGCGCGAGTACCCCAGAAAAATACACCGAATTGACCGTGGATCAAGTTTGTCTCGGTCAAAATCTAGAGTATGAACATAACAGGTGCACCCGAACACTTGTTGGGGTAATGAGTGGAGAGGGCAACCAGAAAATAAAACTGTATGGGGTATCTAACCACCTAGAACGCTAGATGGCATTCGACTGATCAAGTAACATGCTGTAAGAACAACGGAACTCCAGTAAGACTTAGGAATTTGCATTTGAAATAATACAGCATGCATACCTCTGATAAATGCCTAATCTTGCGTTCGGCAACTCCATTTTGTTGTGAAGTTCGAGCGCAAGAAGATTGATGAATTGTACCACGGTCATCCAAAAACTTAGAAAGAGAATTATGAAAATATTCACCTGCATTGTTAGAACGAAACATACAAATGCAAGTATCAAAACTAAGTTTTGATTTCCATATAAAATGACTTAAAGATAGAAGACAACTCGGACCGCTCTTTCATGAAATAAAGATACGTAACACGAGAATAATCATCGACAAAAATAACATAATATTGAAAGCCAAAAACATTAGGAACACGCATTGGACCCCAAATATCAGAATGAACTAAGTGAAAAGGACGGGATACACGACTCTCAACCCTAGGATAAAAAGAGAGACTATGATATTTTCTAAACTCACAGACTTCACAGGGCAAAGCATCAACACGGCTACGTGAAGGAACCAGCCGTTTAAGATTTTGAAGGGATGGATGACCAAGTCGACAATGATGTTGATAGGGTGACACGGAAGACTGAAAGGCAACAGAGCTAGGGTGAACATTGTTAGTAAAGTAATACAGACCACCACGCTCAGTACCACCACCAATTTTTCGCCCCGTCTTGAGATCCTAAAACACACAACCATTAGGAAGAAATGTGACAGAACAATTTAAAGATTTAGTAAGTTTACTAACAAACATAAAATTTAATGAAAAACAAGGAACGTGCACTACAGAATCCAAAGTCAAAGAAGAAGTAATAGAAACCGAACCCAACCCAGTAATATCAGTGGTAGAACCATCAGCTAAGGTAACACGAGATGGTTTATCAATAGACTGATGGCTAGAAAGAATAGTAGAATTACCAGTCATATGATCAGATGCACCAGAATCAATAACCCAAGGAACAAAAAAACGAGAAGATGCAATGCAAGCACTAGAAGAGCCTGTCTGAGATAGTGTAGCAATGGAGCAACTTGTCTGAAGTGACACAAGGCGTTGGTACTCTCCCACAGAAATAGTCACCATAGCAGTGGAGCGTGCAACCTGCCTAATATCCTCGGAAGAAGTAACCTGATGAGCCTGAGGAAAACCATGTAGGTCATAGCAATGCTCCACCATATGATTAGTTCCCCCACAATAAGTACAGAGTCTAGATTCACGAACTCGACTATGGCCATCTCCCCCTGACATGCGACCTGTACGACTAAATCCACAATGACCAGAATCATGACCACCAAAAACATGGTCAAAAAGACCATTGTACCCATAATCACGGCCACAACTAAGGCCATCTAAATGAAGAACCAAAATCACCAGAAACAGCTAAATTTGAATCAAAACTAGATTTCATTGCAAACATATCACCGTACAATGAGAGGCAACTAGTCAACTACCGATAGATCAACCAACCAAATAATCCACTAACAAATGGCCAATAAACAAGAAATAAGAAACTGATTGACCTGCTAACAACCAAGGGCACGACAACGCATGCATCCAACTATTTTAACAAAATCAAAGTAGCCACCGAACAACATAATCCTAATATCAAGCAACAACCAAAAGCTCATATGCCAACATGGACCAAATAACTCAACACAATCCAACAACCGAAATCAGACTTCAACATACCCAAACTACCATCTATTGGAGAGGATAAACTGTAGATTATTACCACATGCAAAGAACCGAAATCCAAATCCAAGTAAACTGTAAATCGACCAAAAAATCCAAAATTACCAGAACAATTAGTGCATAAGAGTGACGGAATGGTACCAAACAGTGATGAACAGTGCGATGATGACCAGTAACAATGGTGAACAGTACCGATGATGAACAGTAATCTGTGAACAGTATGCAGGAACAGTAATCGGTGAGCTAGGATTAGGGTGACGGGTTAGGGTTAAGGCAGAGGCTAGGATTAGGATTGTGATTTTAGGGATTATGTACAGAGGCTAAGGTTTAGGCGAGGGTTGTGGTGGTTTAGGATTAGGTTAAGATCCCGCTCTGATACCATGTTGTGAGAGAAAGAAGGAAAAATGTATAAGGTGTTAACTAACCCTAACACACGTGAGCTTTATTTATATTATGTGGCGACTAGTTACATAGCATAAGCAACCAATGTGGGACTGAGTCCAACTCTATTCTAACAACTTCTACATTTGTAACTCGTATTTATTGCAGTTAATCGTGTTTCGCTAAAGCTACTTTCCTTTGTCAAATAGTATGTTCATAGTTGTAGCTTAATAGTAATGATTTTAGTGGCAGAAGTGCATATACCAATGGTTGTGACTTTTACATTTGCATACTTAGAAAAAAAAAAAAAAAGACTTTTACATTTGTAGTTGAGAACTTCTTTTAATTAAACATGTCTCACTAAAGCCACTTTCCCTCGGAAAATATTCCATGGATGAGTGAAATCATGTCGCTTATAGGTAGAGCTTATGTTCGACATTTGTGTCTCTCTTTATGTTCTTTCTATCTGACCAAATGATCCTTATAAGTGGCCTTTGACGAAAATAGAGTTTGGAGGGCTTTGTTGAGTCACAGTTGTTTCTTCTTCTTCTTCTTCTTCTTCTTCTTCTTCTTTTCCTTGAAGTTTTTCCTCTCTTCTTTGTGGGTGAATGTGTACTTCTTAATTAGTTTCTAAGTACTTTTTAAAATGATATTTGACAAAAAAAATTGGATGGCCTCAAGTGACTGTTTATATGAGCAGGACAAGAAAGGGCTCTGCTGCTTCCATCAGCTTAAGTACTTCTAGTAAGGCAAGAGACATGAAGTGTCAACGGAATAAAGGGAAAATCTGTGCTGGTAGGTATGCCAGTTATTCCTTTTTTCGTTTCCTTTTGCTCCATAATCTCTTGCTTTTCCTATCGTTCTCATAGTCAAGGGTGTTATAATGAACTGTCTTTCTAGCCCAGGTGAGGAGATGGCTTTGGTGGAGCATTTGAAGGGGAGTCCCTGACCACTGGACCAAAGCATGAGCTTAGATATTTATTGGTTTCCTTTCTTACACTTGGCAAGGAAGATATTGCAAGGAAATTGCAACATATTGGAGAAAACTTTCAACTGTCTCAAATGGCAGCAATTAAAGTCGTAGACGATGTAGTGTCCAGTGATATTATTGATGAACAAGCACATTCCTTGAATTGTTACATCCAGTGTGGTGGCCTCGGTTACCAGTTCGGTAGCCTGGCCATATCTTTGTGAACCAAAGCCTTGAGAGGGTTCAGCCGGCAACCAGGAAGGAACCTTTCCCTTCGGTGTACTGCTCAGTTGTACACTCGGGATTAGGCCGCTGGACGCTGCGATACTATCAATGGCCCTGTATCTGCTCCGGATATTCCCAGGGATACCTAAGAGAAGCAGTTACGCTAGGAGGGTCCCAGGAGGATCGTGCAGCAGGTGTAATCATTGGGATTATTCCTGCCCATGTGCTCCGTAATCGCTTCGCTCCCTTCGTCACATATGATGTCACCCAAGGCGGTTACCCGAGCGTACCTTCCACGCGCTAGCTTGAAGGGCAAGTAAACCTAGGTCTATAAATACAAAGGGATACTCACCTGAGAAGGTATGCCATACAACCCTAACCCTAGATCTACACTTCTTCCCCTGAGATCTAATTTGATCGTCGGAGGGTCACTGGGCTACCTAAGCCCTAGTGACTTGTTGTAGGTCCAGCAGCAAGAGCGGGAAGCTACGGAGGGAGGAGCCTAACCAGAGCCACGGTCTTGGTCCCAATGAGTCGAACTCCTACAATTGGCGACTCTGCTGGGGACCAGCCACTCTCTCAATCGTTCATCTCTTTCCCTCCGAAGAGCTCCGTTCAAGCTTCTGGTAACAGCTATGGTGGAAGTTGAAGATCCTCATCCCAGCAAAACCACCCTAGGACTCGGCCCTCTCGGAGACCACAACCTGGCCTCCAGCAAGGTCGGTGCCCTTAGGAAGGCCCACATGTCCATTGGAGTCGGAGCCGGAACCTCGACACAGGACGCAGGGGTCGCCGCCGAACTCCACACATACATTTGCCACCTAGAACGGAAGATCACAACTTATCAACAGTCGTGGAACGAGACAAGCATGTCCAGGACGAGCTAGCAGAGATCAAGCATCTCCTCATTCCTTCGAAAGCCATGGCAGAAGAAGAAGCCGTCATAGCCCTTCTAGCAGTCGCGAGGGGGGCCGCCTGGTGGAGCACCAGTCTGGACCCTCTTTCAAAGACTGTCTCGAGCCCCCTGGTGTGAAGGGTGGTTGAATTGAAAACGACACGAGCGCTCCCCTCAAAAGTCGGGCAGTGCCCCACAGAAGAGGAAAGAGTACAAAAGATTGGACCAATTGGTCCCGAAGAAGCGTACTGCGATCGAGCGTCCAGGCGGCCCCGACTGTTTGATTCGACCTCATCGTGACGCCCGACTCGAGCGACTCATGACCTCCCCCTTCACGAGGGAGATCGACTAGGTCACCCCCCCCCCCACCCAAAAGGATTCACCCAACCCAAATTTGCCAAGTACGATGGCAAGACCGAGGCGTATACTCACTTGGTGCAATACAAGCTCGTCATGTCTCTTTTCCTCTGCAATGAGCCCTCAAACAACGCCTTCCTCTGTAAGGTCTTCCCCGCAAGCCTCGGGAACCTGGGCCTTACATGGTTTAACCAGCTCCCCGCCCGGTCCATCTCTTCGTTTGATTCTTTATGCGATGCCTTCATGGCACGGTTCGTTACGAGCAACAAGCATGAGAAGGAGATCGACTCCCTCCTTGCCCTTCGCAAACGGACTAACGAAACGCTCCGACAGTACGCCGGACGCTATTGGGAGTTGTTTAATGAAATTGAGGGTTGTGACGGTGTCATCTTGGCTCGAGGATTCAAGCTCGGTCTCACTTTCCAGGACGAGCAGGTCTACGACGACCTTGCCCAGCACAAACCCGACTCCATGAAGGACCTCATGACCCGCATTGAAGGATGGTGCCAGCTCATCGAATCCAAAGCTGAAAGGGGTATCGGGAAGCCCACGAGCTCCAAAATAACCTCTGTCTCGGCGACCGCTTGGGCTCTCGTACTTGTTTCAACCCCCAAGAAGCAGGTCAACAATATCAAGCAGTCCCCGAGGAAGGAACCAAAGCCAAGCAACTTCAACGCCGAGAAAATCGTCTTTACCATTCCGAAGAAGAGGTGCAAACGATCCATGTCATTCAAGGTCCTCTAAACTCTGAGGCCGCCCGTATCATCTGCGCAGAGCTAAGCGACACATCCTCCTCCAAGCAGGTCATGTTAGTCAGTCCAGTGCCGAAGGAAGCTCGCACCAACGACGGATCCAAATGGACCATGACCTTTACCGAGAAAGACCTCAACCGTGTTCAGCTGCCACATAATGACGCCCTTGTAGTCACGCTACGCATCGGAACTTTTAACGTCCGACGCGTCCTCGATGTGGGCAGGCTAAGAACTCAAGATCTACAGAGAAAGAAAGGAATATGGGCAGGCTAAGAAGGAGCCGAGCAAAGAAAAACATGCCCCGGACCCCAAGTCTTTCTTCTCAGTAACAACGGTGTGGAAAGAACCAATCTATCGGATTCTTTACCGAATAAAGAATCGGCCACATTTTAAGTGGCCCCCAAGACTGGAAGGTGACAAGGATGCAAGAAGAGCTACGAGTTAGCATTGCAGTTACCACAAAGATTGGGGTCACATGAAGGAGGATTGCGAGATGTTCAAACAACACCTCGACGACTTGGTTTCGAGAGGCTATTTGAAAGAATTCCTTCAAAAGGAGCACAAGGGTACAGAGAAACCAATGGAGTTGGATTTCGAACAAAATCCAAGAGGCGTAATCCATATGATACATGGATTGGCCATACCTTATACGAGAAATGAGGTGAGGTTGCTCCAAAGGCAGATGAAGCACGACCAGCATGTGATGCAGGAGGGAAAGAAACGAGGACGTGAAGTAGAAGAATGCAACGAAGGCATAGTCTTCACAAACGAGAACCTGGGAGGAGTCCAGGTACCACACAATGATGCCCTAGTCATAACCTTACGAATTGGAGAGTATGACATGGAGAGAATCCTTGTAGATTCAGGCAGTTGCACGGAGGTGCTGTATTACAATGCGTTCAAGAAGTTGGGACTGACACAGGCGGACCAAGTGTAGTCTATAACTCTTTTGGTCGGGTTCAGTGCAGGAGCAGTTTGGCCCTTGGGCAAGGTGACTCTTCCTGTTCGGGCAGGAACTGCGGTGCTACAAACTGACTTCCTGGTGGTAGATGTACCATCTTCGTATATTGCGATTATAGGGAGAACATGGTTGCACAGGACGAAGGCAGTATCCTCCACTTACCATTAGATGGTAAAGTTTCTAGGGTCCAATGGCATAGAGAGGATCAGAGGAAACCAGAAGGTTGCCCAGCAGTGCTTGATTTCTATAATCAAGAAGGCACCAAAAGCACAGTTAGTTCAAGTAATTGAGCTCCCAGACCAGCCGACCATCGAGGACGTCGGAGGGGATCCCGCCGAGAAAGTGGTGGAAGGTTTGAAGAAAATCCAGATCAATGAGAATGATTTGGAAAGGTATTTCCTGATCGGGGAAAATTTAAGCAAGAAGAAGAAGAGTTGGTGGGATTCCTGAAGGAACACGTTGATGTTTGCATGGGTCCCCGAAGAGAGGCCTGGGGTGGACGCAAACGTGATTTGCCACCACCTGAATGTGGACTCCCAACATAAGCCCGTAATGTAAAAGAAACGACGATCGGCCGCACAGCATGTAGACGCTGTGATTGAGGAGGTTGACCGTTTGTTGGAAGCAAAGGCTATACGAGAAGTCTACTACCCAGAATGGCTATCCAACATCGTGGTAGTAAAGAAGAAGAACGGGAAGTGGCGAGTGTGCGTAGACTTCATGGATTTGAATAAAGCGTGTCTAAAGGATAGTTTCCCCCTCCCCAGAATAGATCAATTGGTGGATGCAACGGCTGGGTATGGGCGAATGAGTTTTCTCGATGCATATCGAGGATATCACCAGATCGCCATGTATGGGCTCGATCAAGAGAAGACATCCTTTATCACTCCAAGAGGGTTGTACTGTTACAACGTCATGCCTTTTGGTCTGAGTAATGCTGCAGCAATGTTCCAGAGATTAGAACGATTATGCTAAAAAAGTTGCTCGGCAAGACTATGGAGGTAAACATCGACGACATGGGGGTTAAGAGCAAGAAGAAGCAAGACCACATAGCTGATCTAAAGGAGGCCTTCGAGATATTAAAGGAATACAAGTTGAAGCTCAACGCCTCGAAATGTGCATTCGGAGTAAGTTCGGGAAAGTTCTTGGGACACCTCGTGACCATAAGGGGAATCGAAGCGAACCCCGATCAGATAATAGCCTTGCAAAAGCTTCAAAGTCCAAAGACCACGAAGGAGGTTCAACAACTGATTGGAATGGCAACATCCTTTAACTGATTTATCAACCGGTCCAGTGATAAGTGCAGGCCTTTCTTTCAATTACTAAAAAAGAGAGAGGGATACGAATGGGGAGCGGAATGTGAACAGGCGTTCCAAGATTTGAAGAAATATTTGGCAGCGGACCCGCTCTCATCTACTCGTGAACCGAGTGAGTCCTTAACTTTGTACTTAGCAGTCTCTGAACGTGCTATTAGTGGAGTGTTACTGAGGAATAAGGGATCCGAGCAAATCTCTGTCTACTACGTGAGCAAGACGTTACTAGACGTAGAGACGAGATATCCGCCTCTCGAGAAGTTGGTCCTGGTATTAAGGGCAGCGGCAAAGAAGCTGCCCCATTATTTCCAGAGTCACAGGATTGTGGTTTACATTGAGTATCCATTGAAATCTTTGCTACGAAAGGCAGATTTCTCGGGTCGTATTTCAACCTGGTCGGTTGAGTTGAGCCAGTACTACATCGACTACCAGCCGCGCACTGCAATAAAGGGGCAACTACTGGCAGATTTTGTAGCAGAGTTTTCTCCTGCAGTGGCACCCCAGCCTCCTACAAGAAAGGAGCAATCAATCGGGCCAACAGTCAAGAAAGGCAAGGTGCCTGCCGAGCAGGATCCCTTGGAACGGAAACTATTTGTGGATGGCTCCGCATGCAACACCAGATCAGGGATTAGAATTGTGCTCTTCCCCCCTGAGGGAGGAATGATAGAGTTGTCCATTCGGCTGGGTTTCAGTGCTTCAAACAATGTGACAGAGTACGAGGCACTCTTGGCAGAGTTGAGAAGTGCAAACACCTTGAAAGTAAGAAGAATACTAGTATTCTGTGATTCACAACTCGTGGTGAATCAGTTATCTGGTGAGTACGAGGCTTGGAATGAAAAGATGGCAGCCTACGTGGAGGCCGCCAAGGATCTGCTTGACACTTTTGAGAAGGTGTACATTGAGCAGATAAGTTCTGGGCAGAACGCCCATGCAGATTCACTGGCTTGGTTAGTAGCGGCTGTGCCGACTGAGTTCAAGAGGAAAGTGGCAGTAGATTACCTTGCTGAGCCGAGCATTGGGAAGAGCGTGGAGTTGGTCTTGGACGTGAACCAAGGACCAAGTTGGATGGACCCAATAGTAGAGTTCCTATGAGACGGAACACTCCCTAGTGATAAAAAAGAGGCTCACAAGAATAAAACAAAATCTGCACGGTTTTGGCTGTCACCTAAAGGAAACTTGTATAGAAAATCCTTTACTAGACCGTACTTGCGTTGTGTGCACCCTGAGATGGTGCAGAAGTTTCTCCACGAGATTCATGAAGGAACACATGGAAGTCATGCTGGTGGCAGGTCCATTGCCCACCGAGTAATTACCTAGGATTACTGGTGGCTGCACATGCAAGAAGATGCAAAGGTGTATGTAAAGATTTGCGATAAGTGCTAGAAGTTCTCGCCTATGATCCGAACACCAGCCGAGGATCTGGTGCCGTTGACAAGTCCTTGGCCATTCACGCAATGGGGGATGGACATCGTGGGTCCACTCCACAAGGCGACGGGCAATAGGAATTTTCTGTTGGTGGCAACAGACTATTTCATCAAGTGGATTGAGGCAGAGCCATTAGCGAAAATCACCAAACCTATGATAGAGAGGTTCATGTGGAAAAGTATCATTACGAGGTTTGGGGTCCCTTATTCACTGATTACGGATAATGGGTCCCAATTTCAGAAAAAGTTCAAAACTTTTTGTGCCCAGTATGGGATAAGGAACTATTACTCGACCCCAGCCTACCCACAGAGTAATGGGCAGGCGGAAGCATCCAACAAAACCATACTTGACGGGATCAAGAAGAGGTTGGACAAGGCCAAGGGGAAGTGGCCCGACGAATTACCATTGGTCCTGTGGGCGTACCGAACAACTCTTAGGAGGTCTACGGCAGAGACCCCCTATTCATTGGCATATGGAACGGGGTCTGTTATTCCATTGGAAGTTGGTTTGCCGATCAACAGGACCAGTCTGGTTGAAAGTGGAGGCAATGACAGAGCCCTGGAGATTGAACTGGACTTGGCCGAGGAACAGAGAGAAAGGGCTCTGGTGCACTTGCCCTCATATCAGGAGCAGCTGATGAAAAGCTATAACAAGAATGTCCACCCACAAGAGTTTGGTGTTAGAGACCTTATGCTTCGTAAGGTGCTCGGCAATACCAAGGTAGCCAACGAGAGTAAGTTGGGAGCCAATTGGGAAGGCCCATATCGAGTTACTGAAATTGTGGGCATTGAGGCTTACAGATTGGCAGACCTGGACGGGAACCCGGTGCCAAGGTTATTATCTTTACAAACTCTTTTTCTTGAATACGAAGTCAGGCTTCTTCCTCTATCCTCACTTCGTATTGTGGAGCAGAGGGTCATGGTATGTGTGTAGAATTTCGAGCAATTCAAAACTTTGCAAGTACGAATGCACTTGTACAGGTACGATAACCCCTGGTATGCATACGAAAACATGCACCCTAAGTATGAATAAACTTAGGAGTATTTTCAGGTACGAACAAACCTAGATTGCATACGAGAATATGCACGTTATCCCAAATATGAAAAATTTGGGTACTTGCTTAAGTACGTGAAACCTAAAGCATATGATCCGAGTACGAATAAACTTGGGAATATCTTCCAAAGTACAAGTACAACTTGGGGAGCATACGAGTATATGCAAGACATCAGCCGAGTACGAGACACTTGGGTTGCATACATATGCAACATCACCTAAGTATGACAAACTTAATCGTTTTCCCAGGAATGTGCAATCCTGGGGAGCGTACGAAAATATGCAAGGGGAAATACACTTAGGAGATCTATCCAAGCACGGAGCACTTGGACTGCATTCGATAACATGCTGGTCTCCACCAAATATGAACACATTTGGGCGCCTAACTATGTATGGGAAACTTAGAAACAAAATTTCCCAAATACGAAATATTCCAAAGCATACGAAGACATGCACACAAACAGTTATGTACGAGCAACCCTAGCTGAATAACCAGTACAGAAGTACTGCACTGGCAAATAAAGGTATACAGTTAATGCTCAGATGGTTGTCCAAGCACGGGCACATTTGCGAGAGCAGTCAAAAAGGTTAAATACGAAACATTTAACAAATAAGTGAGATCGGCTAAGTATGAAGAAACTTAGCACTCGACACATGAAATTTAGGCCATGAGATGGCCACCAGCAAAGTCAGAACGGCCACGAAGGGCCAAGGATACCTGTGATTAGGCCAAACAGGGCCACCAAACCAAAACAGTGCCACGAAGGGCCAAAATACCAGTGTTAAGATGTTTAGAAATGTATTGGTGCCACGCAGGGCCAGCAAAATTGACTCAATAGTTCAATTGTCATAATCAAAGGGAGGTGAGATCCAACTTACTCTTCATTTGTTAGGTCTTGGACGGTAGGAGAGGTTGGAACGGTTGTGCCATCTGCCACAGTGCTTGACTCAGGTGGACCACCACTAGCTTCCTTCTGGCCAGGGTTGGTCACTTCATCATTTTGGATAGCATCTACACCACGCTGCTCGGAGGCATTGGCATTGAGCTCCTCATCGAGACTATCTTCTTCCACCACACCCTCCTCCTCGTTCAAAGTAGCCATCATGCTCGGGAGATCGATCTCCGTCTAAAGGGGAGAGGACTCTGCTGCACCAGATTTTTTGAGGCAAGCTACCCATCCAGCAGTCCATACTTGGTCTTGGATCCCAGGCATTTGGTTCTTGTAGCTCTCAGTGGCCACATTGATTCCATCATTATAGCCCTGCTGGTAAGCGGCCTTGGCTTCTTTTTTGCTTGCCTCCAGCTCCGTTAGAGTTTGGTTCACGCTATCCTCAGCACCATCCAATTTGCTCCTCAATTCATCCACAGTACCACGGGCCTGATTTCTTTCTCTCTCGAGCCTGACAATGGTGTTCTGGAGCTTGGAATTTTCACTGGCAAGTCTAGTACGTTGAGGTTCAGATTGGCCGAGCTTCTGAGCCATGGCCACCATCTTTTGCATTGCCTGGAAGTTTTAAGAACAAAATAGAGTTAGGCAAAAACGAAGGGGCGTGATTTATGTCATTATTAAACACGAGATGCTTACCTTGGCACTATGGACCATGAATGATCCAAACAGGTTGTCAGGGGAGCTGGATACCTCTTTTTGCATATCTCCAGGGAGCATGAAGGCCTGGGATAGAGCCATGGCGGTTCCTTCAAACTCAGCACTGTCCCTGATGCTGACAAGCCGGTTGCCATGAGATAATCGAGGGGCCCAAACGAGGGATGCTATTGCCAGGTCTTGGGTTGACTGATTCTGATCTAAGGGTACATCCAAGCGTGGACGTTTGTCCCTATGGATGGCCTCAATCTCTTCAGGAGAAAAGCCAGGAGAATTGTCGAGCTGAGCAGACCCTCGACGGCCATGAGACGGCGTCAGACTCTGAGAGCGTCCGCGGCCATGAGCAGCGCCACGGCCTCTTCCACGGCAGCTCCAGGAATGGTATGGAGGTTGCTGAGGTTAATTGGGTGGTTCATTTCTTGAGGCGGAGGGGATGGAGAGTAACCACTGGATGACGAGCAGACTTCTTCAGCGAGTTGTATGGGCTCGTCAGGGATCGATGGGGTCTGTGAACGCCTTTGTCCTTCTTGCTCAGGCTGCGGAACAGGAGGGCCAGGGATTATGGGGTTGTCAACTGCTTGGATCCGCCGATCAATGAAACCTCCATACGACGCTCTGTAACTGAGGAGGATCTGAGCTGCTCTTGCTCGGCCAGTGAGAGGAGTACCTTCCCCGTGAAGCCCAGCGCTCTGTTGATATCTGCTTCGTGAACTTGTGGGGTGATGATGTCGTGCCCTTGGTTGACGTTTGTCGCTGAGAAATAAAGAATGGAAGACAGTCATGTGCAACGAAATTGCATAGGCACAAAAAAAAAAAAAAAAACTTTTACACAGACAAAGGGAACTAACATGGTTGCCCAAATCTGTGAGGGGCATGAAAACCTATCACTCTGTCGTCCTCGTTTCTGGGCTTAAAATTCCCAGTAACAATGAGGAAGTCGTCATCGTCTCCTCGAGCGGAGTCAAGCAGTTCAAGCACAAGTCATTTCCTGGAATCTCTACTCTTAAGATACTAGGTTACGGCATCTTTGGTCCGAGAGATGCTGTAAAGATGATGGATGTCGTGTAGACCCAGAGATGTGCCTAGCATTTGGTTAAGAGTGTTGATACCCATGACAACGCAAAAAAAATTGGCAGATACTTGCATTGGTGATAATCTATAGAAAGCTAAAACCTGGCGGAGTAATGGGGCCATGGGGAATCTGACACAGCCCCCAACAACGGCCACTATGGGAATGTGGAGGGTGTCATTGTCTGGGCTCTCACGAACAGCATCTACAGGGGCCAGTGCAGTGGCAATATTATCAGGAATCTCGTAACGAGATCTAAAATTTGCCATTGTTTGGGGAGTATTGCAGTATCGTCTGAATCTCCCCATCCTCGAATACGGTGTGTTTTACAGACAAATGGAGGGGTAACGAGTAAACCCTAGAAAGTGATAAAAGCCCTAGATTAACGAAATGACAGGAGAAGGGGGAGCAGTGACTTACGAGGAGATGGTCGAAGGCTCTAAAACTGCAGGAAGGAAAAAAAACCTTGAGATGGTGAACAGTGCTTCATGTGGAAAAGCCTCTAGTCTTCTTTTTTCTGCAGAGGGAATATGGAGAGAGAAAGTGGGTTTTAAAATGGGGACGAAATCCCACATATACCTTGAAGAAGGTTGGAGTCGTACGCGAAACGTCACTCTGGTTGGCAGGAGCTTCGGCTCATAACACATACGGTGAATGGATAATGGACATGTGAAAGATGAGAATGGTTCTAAGCTTGAGATGCCTTGTGATCGTTAAATCGTCATTGAGTTCATTGACTTACAATTCGTTGATTGTTCAGAGATTGTTGTTTAAATCCCTATCTTGAATTCATCCTTGCATTTCATTTGCATATAATGTTAGTGTAGGATTTCCTACTGGGCTAGTGTAGCTCAAGCCTTATATCATTTCAAGTACTAACTCAGGATTGTAGCATGCATGCTCGGAGTGCTTGGACTTGATCACTCTTTTGAAAGCTGACATAGAGAGTTACTTATCCATCTTTGTAAATCTCTTTTGAAGATGTGTTTGTAACTTTAATTTGTAAATCTTTTGATTATGGAACTTTGTAACCCCTAACTCTTTCGATACTCAAGACTTATGTTATATTTGGGCCTCGGAGCCAAAGTTGAATTATTTTGGGAACTGTTGGATGTTAGAAACATGATTATGGAAATGAAATTGCTAAATTATTTTAGGGCATGGTACGGATATTCGTGAGGTTTTATTTGTGGAAACCAATTATATTTATGTTGAAGATCGAGGGTGTGACAGATCCTCAATCAATCAATTAGGCAACTGATTAGGAAACCGGATTTTCCTCTAACACTCCCCCTCAAGTTGGAGAGTGAATATCATGAAGTCCCAACTTGCCACTTAAATATTGAAATTTTTCCTTTCCCAAAGGTTTGGTGAAGATTTCTGCAAGTTGAGATATTGACTGAACATAGGACGGTGTAATTACCCCAGCTTGCAATTTTTCCCAAACAATGTGGCAATCAATCTCTATATGTTTCGTGCGTTCGTGAAAAACGGGATTTTTTGCAATGTGGAGAGCTACCTGGTTGTCACAAAATAAGGATGCTGGCTGGCTTTGTGGAACTTTGAGATCTTCCAAAATATGTCGTATCCATGTAATTTCCAAACATGTTGCAGCCATGGCTCGATATTCGGCTTCAGTGGAAGAACGAGCCACATTGGTTTGTTTCTTTGATTTCCAAGAAATCAAAGAATTTCCTAAAAATATGCAGAATCCTGTAATTGAACGTCGAGTTGTCTCACAACCCGCCCAATCTAAATCACAATAAGCCTTTAACGTAGGTTCATTGAATGAAGGAAAGAATAATCCTTGACCAGGATTCCCTTTTATGAAACGCAAAACTCTTAGAGCAGCTTCCCAATGTGGTCTCCAAGGAATCTGCATAAATTGACTTAGGATTTGCATAGAGTATACTAAGTCTGGCCTTGTTACTATTAGGTAAATCAATCTCCCAATCAATCTTCTGTATTTGGTTGGATCATGTAATGGATCGCCATCATCGGGATTTAGTTTCAAATATGCCTCCATTGGTAAAGAATTGGGACGGCATCCTAATAATCCCACATCGTTAAGAATATCCAATGCATACTTTCGTTGAGAAATGAAAATTTCCTTTTTAGATCGGGAGACTTCAATACCAAGAAAATATTTGAGATTGCCAAGATCTTTGATGTGAAATTGTTGCAAGAGAAAGTCTTTGAGAGACTTGATTGCCTATTCATTATTGCCGGTGACAATAATGTCATCCACATAAATAAGTACTGCAATAAATGTGTTGCTCTCAGACTTGGTAAATAGAGAATAATCAGCTTTTGATTGAGTGAAACCTGCCTTTTGAATAGCACAAGAAAATTTGGCAAACCAGTTACGAGAAGCTTGCTTCAAACCATAGAATGATTTATTAAGCCGACCTACCATACTCTCCCCCTGTCGGCGAAGACCAGAGGGAAGGTCCATATAGACAACCTCATCAAGATCGCCTTGCAAAAAAGTGTTGTGAACATCCATCTGATGGAGGATCCAATTGCGAAAAGCAGCCACCGCTAAGAGACAGCGCACAGTGGTCAATTTGGCAGTGGGAGAGAAAGTCTCCAAATAATCAACTCCTTCAATTTGAGTGTAACCTTTAGCAACGAGGCGAGCCTTGTAACGTTCAATAGACCCATCAGAATTGTATTTGATTTTGTAGACCCATTTGCATCCAATGGGTTTGTGACCAGTAGGTAAAGGAACAAGAGACCAAGTATTATTGCGAGCACGAGCATCAAGTTCAGCTTGCATAACATCCCTCCATTTTAGGTCAAAAATTGCCTGATCATAGTTAGTGGGCTCACGAAGACCAGAAATAGAAGCAAGAAAAGAATAATGGGCAGGAGAAATACGTGAATAAGAAAGAGACTTAGAAAGAGGGTGCCCTGTACCTCTAGTTGGACATGGCGACGGAACGGATGATTATGGGGAAGCAATATGGGCAAAAGGCATTTGATAGTCGGCATGCCACGCAGTCGGGTGAGAGGTCGGGTTGACTGACGAGGAGCATTAGGTGATGTGGAAGTAGTAACGGAAGGTAGTGGGTCTGGTAGAATCGGTCGAGTGATTGGTGGTGGAATGTGGGTAAACTGATCAGTTGAAGAATCGGTTGGGGGAGCAGTCGGCGGATTGGTGGGGTTGGGTGGAGTAACTGGGACAGTTGCATCGGTTGGGTAATCGGGTGGTATATCGTGGGTAAGTGGGGTAGTAGAATTGGGTAAAGGTGTGGTGTAGAGGAGATCAGGTGCAGGTGCAGGAACGTGGTGAAAATTAGGAGAAGATGTCCCTTTATAGGGAAAGATATGCTCATGAAAACGGACATCCCTACTTACCAAAATTTTGTGGGAATCTAAATCTCACAATTTGTAACCTTTTTAACCTGTAGGATAGCCCAAAAAAACGCAACGCCTAGCACGAGGAGCAAATTTAGAAACAGGTTTGACAATAGTAGCATAACATAAACTTCCAAAAACACAAAGGTGGTCATAAGTGGGTGGACGACCATACAAGCGCTCAAAAGGTGTGAGGGAAGAAAGGAGTCAAGTAGGCAATTGATTGATTAAATAAACTGCGGTGGTAACACACTCACCCCAAAAACGAATGGGCACATTAGATGGGAAAAGGAGAGCACGAGCAACTCACAATATATGACCATGCTTACGGTCCACAACCCCATTTTGTTGTGGAGTGGAGACGAAAGAGGTTTGAAATTCAACACCTTTGGTTATAAAAAATGATTGAAGAGAAAGAAATTCACTACCATTGTCACTCCGAAAGATTTTAATGTGTGCGTTAAATTTGTTGTGAACAAAGGTAAAAACAGGTTTATTAAAGAAGAAGTATCAGATTTATGAGACATAAGAAATAACCACGTACAGCGAGTAAAGTCATTCACAATGGTTAAAAAATAACGAGCACCAGAATGTGTTTGATGTCTATGTGGACCCCAAATATCACAATGGATTAATTGAAAAGGTAAGGTAGAAGAAATAGAACTTGTCGAAAATGGTAATTTAGTCTGTTTGGCCAAAGGACAAGTATTACAAAAATTGTCTAAAGAAACAGAAACAGAAGAATTGAACTTCGAGATGATACGTAGACAAGTAGGTGATGGGTGGCCAAGGCGAGGGTGCCAGGTAGAATCGGGATGGGTAGTATGACAAGCAGTTGGCGAGGTGCGATCTGGTGACATGTAATAGAGGCCGCCACTTTGCTTACCCCATCCAATCATCTTCCCCGTAGCCAAGTTCTGCAAAATACAAAAATTTGGGAATAAGATCACACAGCAGTTTAAGGATTGAGTAACTTTACTGGCAGACAAAAGATTTAATCGAAAGGAAGGCACATGAAGAACATATTTTAAAACAACATCTTTGTTGAAGATGATAGTGCCAGTAGAATTAATAGGTACGGCGGAGCCATTGGGTAAATTAACACAAGGTGTGTGGGGCGGATGAGATTGAGAAAATAAAGAAGAATCAGAAGCAATATGGCCCGTAGCACCACTATCTAATATCCAACAATTTGAGGAGGTAGAATTAACAGAGGGATGATTAAACAAACCTGCGACATTTGCATAAACATCATTATTACCCTTGGATAAGTGTGGTGCATTTGCCACGGCTGTGGTCAATTGTTGATACTGCTCAACAGAAGCCCTGAGAGAAATGGCATGGCACCATTAGGAGATGCGGCATGTGCAGCAGTAGGATTGGATCGAGCCCCATATTGCTGATTGTGCTGTCACGGACGGTTGCTTGGTGGTTTAAAATTGGGATCATATTTTGGTTTAAAGTTGGGATCATGCCGTGGGTGCCTGATTGAAAATCTATGCAACTTATAGCTACTGTCAATAGTATGAGTATCCTTTTTGCAATATATGCAAAATAATCCTTCAGTATTGGAAGTAGAAGATGAAAAGGACAAGTTACCAGAGAACTTGGTGTTTGAGTTGGAGCCTTTATGAAATCGCACAGCCGCTGATGTGCATTCCTCTTACTCCCTTCACCGCATTGACAACAATCACACGTGAAAAAAGGGCAATAAGAGTCCAACTCATCCCAAAATCCACGCAACTTTGTGTAGTAGTCTGCAACTGACATAATTCCCTGAACATATGAACCAATGGAACTTTTGATTTGAAATATTCGGGGCAGATTACCTTGAGCAAAACGGGCTTGAAAATCCTCCCAAACGTGTAGGGCTGTGGGAGCAAAAAGAACACTTGGAACTAGATCTTGTGAAACTGAATGAGAAACCATGAGATCAACATATGGTTGGCTCTTTCCTATAGGTCGAACTTATCTGGATCGGTAGACTTGGAAGGCATTTTGAATTTTCCAGTAACAAAGCCCAATTTGTTCTTAACAGAAAGAGCAATTTCAAGAGATCTGCTCCATGTTGCCAAATTTCCGCCATCCAGTAGTTGTGACCAAAGCTTGGTGGCCGAAGTGTCTAAGTGATGAAAATAATAATGGCTTGACGGGTCAAGCCCTTCCTTGGAGTTATCTCCCATGATTGGCTGGTATAGAAGATGAAAGGCTTCAGAAAAATCAAAAACTGTATCCAGTTTTAAATCGAACTGATTGTTCAATCGATTGTTGATAAAATAATTGGAGTATACGAAAATGGTGATTTAATGGTTGTTGTAGGGAGATAAAAAGGGATTGACGGAAAAAAAATAACCACGGTGGGCAAAGAAAAAAATAGCTAGGTATAGAACCCTAACTCTGATACCATGTTGAATTTAGGAGAACAAAATATTGAGAGAATATTGGTTTTTTTTTGAATGAATTCTTTACAAAGATACAAACCCCTTTATATACAAAGAAGCCAAACTAGGGAGGAAGTTAAATTAGGAAAGAATAAATATACAATATTCCTATGCTACAATCACGGATCCTCAATCAATCAATTAGACAACTGATTAGAAAACCGAATTTTCATCTAACAGAAATCAATCCCATTAATTACTAACGAAAGATAGTTTTATTAACCTTCAATGGTGCATTAATACATAAAAGAAAATCAGTGATGCAAAGCAAACACCAATCGTTAAGAACGAAATCGATACGTAGGATTCTAATGATCGATTACAATCATAGAGAATTTCTAGGGCTGTCCAAGAAAAACTGAGAACCGTGAAACCGGTCCGGACTGAACCGATCCGTGCTTTTTGGATTTTGTCCGCGGATTAAAGGTCCGGACACGGATTTGAAAATTAAAAAATCGTGAGATACGGATTAGGATTGGATTTTTATTTCAAATCCGTGAATTAACCGAACCAAACCATGAGATATTTAAAAAATTAAAAAAAATATATGTGTGTGTGTGTGTGTAATATTTATAAATAATTATAATTCTATTACTTGTTATGAATTTTTTTAACAATTTTAAGTTCATAACAATGACCGAAGGAAATCTGCTCCTTATCTGAAATTCCTTACTTTTACTTCACCTGCCTTCCCCCTCTGATTTATAACTTGTAGTTAGCTACTACCACTGCGTAAATAGAACCTCCTGCTGCTCCGTGGATGTAACAATGGCTGATGAAACCTGGATAGAATTTTAGACTGAATTTTGAACTAGAAATTTGAAATGATTAATACAGTAGTTGAAGTAATTTTGCGTTTTTTAGTGTTTAATGTTTATGGAAGGAAATCCGTGGATAAAACCGGGACCGAACCGTGACTCACGGTTCAAAATCCAAACCGAACCGTGAGACTTTTGGATTAGGATTGGATTGTATTTTTTAAAAACCGTGAGATACAAATTAGGATTTGATTCATACGAATCCGATCCGATCCAAACCGTGAACACCCCTAAGAATTTCTATAGTGAGTTATTTTTAAGATTGTAGTCAAACACCACGCATTGATGATTGTAGGGTGACCACAAGAGATAACGTGCGCGCCTCAATGACGTGACGACACCAATAGCGTGGCGCCACAAGAGATATCTTAAGATTTCTGTTTTTCCTATTCCTCGGCTTTTGTTACTATTTTTTCTTTTCTTGTGTGTTTTTTTAGTTTTTTATGAGACCCAACTCAACCAATGTCTCAGTGGAGGATTCGGGACGCGAGGTAGCATCGTTTAATAGAAATATACATTGTATGTGGAAAAATATGAAAAAAAAATTAATTGTACAGTTATATAATTAGATTTTGTTGTGGGCTCTTTTTCTTGAAAAAAAATAAAAGCTTTCTTCATTTCTCTTATGGTATGCAAATGCAAGACATTATGGCTCCGTTTGTTTCGATGTAAAATGTTTTACAATGTAAACTATTTTTCATGTAAAATGTTTTTTCGAAAAGTAAACTTTCAACTTTTATTTTCTAGGGTATGGTTGGCATATGAAGAATATTTTCAGAAATCAATGTGTAGAGAGAGAGATGGCTTAAACAGTGGAGAGAGAGGGAGAGAGAGAGAGAGAGAATTGAACATAGGGTAAGTTATTTTCATCCAATTAATGTAAAATATTTTTCTCATTTTTTATACAACCAAACACCAAAAAATAGGAAAAACATTTTACTGGAAAACATTTTACATTGAAACAAACGGAGCCTACAATATTAATTTTTCTTGATCTGAACCAACCATTCTAACAATTTTTTCAATATTTGTACAAAGTATAAATAGTAGTTTTTTTTTTGCATACCCATAAATACATAGTCATGCCACATTAGTCTTTAAAAAAATATATGTGTTCGAATGGGTCAAGTAAAAATTTAATGTTCAAATAAGTCACGTACCTTTTGAATTAGTGAGTTACAAATCTTGTGATGGGAATTTAAGCCAAAATTGAGAGAGAGAGAGAGAATCCAATAAAAGTAGGATACAATTTAAACCGTGAAAAAAATGTAAGTAGCGAAGGGGAATCAACGTTCTTATGAATTTAACTTAATTTAAATATGAGGATTTTGTCCTTATTTGAATTTTTTTTCCGCATTTGTTAGTTTTGCGTCAAATTTTTATGGGTTATTGATTCGTCTCAATAAGAGGAATCGAAAAAGTAAATTTTCTTTTTTACTTTTACCCCAGTATTTTGAGAAATAACCACTTTTTAGGCCAAAAAGTGACTCTTTTTTTGTTGTTGCTAAAAATGGTTATTTCACAAAATATTTGGGTAAAAGTAAAAAAAAAAAAAAAAAAAATTTCTGATTCCTCTCGTCGAGACGAATCAATAACCTACAAAAGTTTGGCGCAAAACTAACAAATGTGAAAATAATTCAAATGAGGACAATTTTCAAATTTAAGTTAAGTTCATAAGAACGCAGTATTTCAATGTTAGGCACTTTTACCACTCTGCCGGAGAACAATTTATGTAAACTTCTATACAAATTTTATATTTGAGAATAAATTCTATCCACCGCCGGTGTAAATCCCCACTTTTCCACCACTGCCTATTATGGGACCCATCGAGTGTCTATTGTTGTGATCTAAACCGTTCATATTTTAAGATCTGCAATACAGTATTGCCGTGCAAAAAACCAGCTTGATTGAAAGTCGATAAATATATCAAAATTTGAATTTTGGTTTATAAAATAGACGATCTAATTTCTGTCAATAATAAAGATAAATTATCCATTTTACAAAGCAAAATTTAATTTTTGATACTCCTATTGATGTCCGATCAAGTTTATTTTATCCTTCAAATTATACATGTAGCTTTGTTCAGTTAACCTTTTAGTTTTAGTTTTAGTATAGTTTTCAATCATTACCCTATTTCTTTCTCCAATCATTACCCTATTTTTTCAATTATTACTTTCTCATCTCTCTCTAATCACTACCCATATCTTCAATTATTATTCTATTTCTCTCTCCACCTACTACCAAAACGAAACTAAACTCCCAACCAAACACAACCAGCAAATTTCAAAAATTGTTAACATTGATCACTTGACAAATGAAGGGGTAACAGGTTTTGTGGTTAATATTGATCACTTGGCTAATATAACAATAACCACTAATGAATCAGTAAATTAAAATATCTTATTTATTTGATCCTTTTTTTTGAAGTAATTTTATTAATATAAATACTTTTATTTAATTTATCATAAAAGTAATACAAGTAGATTCAAATAAAATTTAATGTGGTAAGTACTATTAAAAATAAATAAATAAATATATAAATATATATATATATATATATATATATATATATATATATATATATATAATGGTTATTTAAAAGTAACTTACTTAAAAGAAAATATATCTATAATATAGTTTTTCCATAATATTTAAAAGTAAATTACTTAAATATATATATATATATATATAATAAATGGTTATTCAAAAATAAATAAATTAAATACATTTATAATGTATTTAGAAATTATGAAAAATATTTGTCAAATTTTTTGTTTTTAGATAATTCTTCTAATTATATTATATTTTCATAACAAATTAAAATTTCAAACAAGATTTATAATTGAACACAATTTTTTAGGTTTTTCACTATCCAATTCTTAGCAAAAAGACAAAATATATTGTGTATATAGCTTAAATTGGTGTGAATATATATATCCCCAAAATCTCTAAATTTTTTGGCCAAAAAATAGAGTACTTTTTTAAAAATTAATGGTAACTTTTTACCTGACCAACCAGTTGTTGTAAGTATTGCCTGTTTGTATGGTAAGTTTTGCCTTATATGATGGTAAGTAGGGGTGATACCGGTCCGGTTTCGACCGGTTTTGGCTATTTTTTCGATCGAAACCGGTTTTTCGGTTTGGGGATTTTTGAAACCGGAACCGGTTGAGATAAAACTGGCCCGGTTTCGACCGGTTCAACCGGTTTCGGTCCGGTTTATCCGGTTTTCAATCATGGGCCACATTTTGGGCCCAACACATCAAAAAATTCACAATTCAACCCACAAAATATCAAACAAAAATTCATAATTCAACACTTTTTTTTGGGCCCAACAAAAAAGGATCAATTTTGAGCCCAATACATCAAAAAAAACCCATAAAAAAATAATTAAGCAACATAACAAGAAGAATATAGGCTGGGAGCAGTGAGAAGTGAACTGAGAAGTGAGATCTGGTCTGAAAATTTAGGGCTAATTGGTAAGTCCTTATTAGAAGGGGTATATATATATATATATATATATATATATAGGCGATGGTTCAATGAAATTTGATAATAAAAAACAACACAAATCTCAATCTCATAGTTCCGATCAAGTTTTTATGATCCGAACTACTTCAATGTGTGCAGAATGTGATTTTAAAGGTATCCACGAGAAATTAGCAAAAATATGACCGAAAGTGTTTGTTTTGAACAGTTTTTAATTGAACCGCTCATAAATCTAAGCTAAAATCTGCTTAGATCAGCCCTTTCGTGTCTTTTTTTTTTGCTGATTTTTCGTGGGTATCCTTAAAATCACTTTCTGATCACATTGAGCGGCTCAGATCATTAAAATTTGATCAAGAACTATGTGTTGTTTTTTTTGTTGTCAAATTTGTTGTCCCCGGAACCGCCCCCATATGTATATATATATATATATATATATTCGGTTTCGGTTTCGACCGGTTTTTAGAATACGTAAACCGGAACCGGAACCAGAAAATCGGTTTGTAAAAATTTCAAAACCGGAACCGGATCGACATTATTCAACCGGTTTAAAAAATTCGGTTCGGTCCGGTTTTTCCGGTTTCGATCGATTTTCCGGTTTCGACTAACACCCCTAATGGTAAGTGTTGCCTTAATCAATGATAAGTGTAGTCTGTTTCTGTGGTACGAAATCTTTCATTTTTTTGATCAAAACCACCTCGTTTTTAACAAAACCACCCTACTTATAGTTTTTGGTTTTAATCCAAGGCTGTGATTTATTTATTTTCAATCCAAAGGCTGTAATTTATTGGGAGTATGATACTCCCAAAACCGCCTGGGAGTATCATAGCCATTTCCATATCTTCCATTTTCAACATATTTTTAAGAAAAAACTTTTAAAAAAATAGAATTTTTTGTAATTAAAACTGTTTTTCCCAAAACTTTTTTTTTTGCACAAACAATTTATTTCAATTTTTTTTTTCAAAATCTGGGGTTTTTTTTAACTTTTTCCCAAAAATTGTTTTTTTTTTTTAAATCAAAGTTTTCAAAAATCTATTTTCTCTTTTTCTAATAACCTGTTTTTATTAGTTTGAAAACTATTTTTAAAAAAATTGTTTTCTATGTCACAATTTCTAGATTTTTATAAGTTAAAAATGTGATGTGGTAAGTTTTGATTATTCAATTTTGATTATACCATTGTGGATCCCTACATTACTAACCTTAGCAACTCCTTAAATGGATAATCAAAAGATGATGTGACAACTTTTGATTATTCACTTTTAATTATTCCATTGTGGATGTTCTAAACCCATCCATAGTGGTATAATTAAAAACCAATTATTTTTAAAGTTAACAATGTTGGTGTAAAAAATGACTCACAATGGTATAATCAAACTTAGCGACATTCCTAGAAATAATCAAATTTTGGGTTTTGGATAATCAAAACTAGCAACCTTTTTCAATAATCAAAATTTGTGGACTCCACACCACGTAAGTTAACTAGTTCCAAAATTTGTATACACACGTGTTTCAACTGGTATTTTTTTTTCTTCTTTGCCTACTTTATATCTTCTTCACTTCATCCACAAACTGTTTTTCTTACCTTCCCTCCAAAAGTGAAGCTCATATCTCTCGATTATCTACAATTCAACCTTTCGTCGCCGGATTAAGATATTTCACTTTTCTTTCCTGTTTCTATTTTGCCCCAGCCCCAAAAAAATAAAAAATAAAAAAATAATAAGAGAGAAAAAAAAGTCACCGATTTTTCTTCAAAATTAAAAGAGGGAATCAATATATTTTTGTCAAAAAAAAAAAAAATAAATTGAGGGGAGTGAATGACGGGAAACAGATGAGGCGAGAGATTGTAAAACATCCCTTATTTTGGTTATGGATTAGAAGTGACCATTGTGAAACTTAACATTGTTAAACTTATCAACAACTTAAGTGAATAATCAAAAGCTGATGTGTCAATTTTTAGCTATCCTTTTTTGATTATATCACTATGGATGGCCTATGAGGAAGGGTAATGTTCACCCTATTTTCTCTCTTGAGGAGAATAAACAAAATTACACTCTCCACAATTCCTCAAATACATGTGAGAGTATGTGAGGGGATGAATTGTGAATGATGTTGTGTACCTGGACTTTTTGAGCTGCAACAACAAAGTAAAAGGGGAAAATGACTGTCCATGACGTTTTTTGATAATTAATATTCATCAAGGACATGCTGAGAATATTTATTAATACTGAAAATATCCTTAATATGTATTAATTATCAAAACACGTTATTGGCCGTCATTTTTCCAAGTAAAAGCCCTCGGTTAGGCCCATTTCCACCGAACCGAAGTACTGGGCCAAGTGGTCAGCGACTCTGCGCTGCCCCCGAAAGTCTTTTAATGGGGTGTTTTGGTAATTTCGAGTTCCGGTACAACACCTAGGGTTTCCAGCTGTCTTATTAAATCCACCGAGAAACCCTACGGCGCTTTCTCTCTCTTCCCCCGTCTCTCTCATCACAGCTTCGGGGGCGCTTCTCAGCCCCGTGGTAAACGCATCTTTCCAATCAGTCGAAGTCTTTGGTTTTCTTTGTATTTTTGTTGGGCTCGTTTTAGGGTTTCGATTCTTGGTGTTGAATCTGATCTTCTTTGATCTCATGTACTCCATTTCTCCAACTTTTAGTTGATTTGTAGTTAGAATTAATCGTGCCTTGCTCTTTATTTGAGCTTTCTACGTGCATAAATACTAAATAGAGAAAGATAGATTGTATCTATGAATGCGTATATTCTTTCATATGCCTACGTGCTTGAGTTTCAGTGAACATGTCAGTCATCTATGCTTCTTTCATTTGACAGTTTTGATTTATGATACCTAGCCATTTTGACCATTGATTTTCTTAAAACACCTGCGTATACCTGAAGTGTTAGTTGCATTGTTTATGTGGCGATTGTTGAGCTATTGAGCGGTTCATGAACTGTTGAGAGTGTTTTGATTGTTCTTGTAATGATAAGTGCGATAGGTTTTATGCTTGATTTGATTACTCTACTAGTTTGTTTGTATCATTGCGGTGTCAATAATAGGTTTGAGATGGCAGAAAATCTTGATGGAATTGTTAGCCGAATGGAAGTAGATTGTCGGCAGGCTCTACATTTGTGATAAAGTTCCTGGGATCTCAAGATGAGATAGTCAATGTAATGTACACTCGGAGGGTTCTAAGTTGTTGAATGAGCTATACGCTTGATTATTATTTGAAAAACAGGGTTGAGCCACTTTAGAACTATGTTAGATCCTGAGAAGCAAGTATGCGGGGACGAATACGGGCACCCGTATTTGTACGATACAGATATGTTGATAGAATGAAAGGTAAGGGTACAGTTGGGGTATGGCTATAACAACTGAATTTTTAAAAATTAGAGCAATGTCTTACACGTAATAGTTACACTTCAAATAAAAGAAATAGCTAAATGACTTGGGCAATGATGAATCCAACATCAAATAACAATTTAATGCCAAAAGAACATATAGACCAAGATTGTAATTTTACAATCATGCTAAGCATAGAAAAAGAAAATCTTATCAAGCCTAGTTTCATTTTTGAGTTGGGGATAGTGGGGTACTTCTCGGGTACAACATAAGTCAGAGAAAAGTTTTGGTTGGTGTTTAGTGAACCTGGTACGGATTTAGTAGTACCATACAAAGTTCTGGTACCCGGTACGTTCTGGGTAGGAGTACACCAGGGTTTTAGAAGTACCCGTGCTCCATAGGTGAGGTCTGTTTGTTTCCCAAGAAGTTGGCTTTTCAATAAATTTGACTTTTTCTTACTGCGCACATTTGTGAGGGCTGAGGAAGTGGCCAGAATGTCCACAGGGATAAACTGGATTAACTACAACCAAGGTTTTCAAGCATCTATATTCTATACTTTCTTCTCCTGATCTTTTTTTCTACATGTGATTTGCCGGATGATATGGTACAGTTTTATTGATCACTTGGGTTGGGCTGCAGTCTTATTTGCGAAGATGGTAAGAGTTAGTGTTCTGAATGATGCTCTCAAGAGCATGTACAATGCTGAGAAGCGGGGAAAGCGCCAGGTCATGATCAGGCCTTCATCAAAGGTGATCATCAAGTTTCTTCTTGTGATGCAAAAGCATGGTATGCTCCTATTACTTGTATTTGGAATTTATTGTTTTTATTACCTTCTGTTGTTTTGTTGTTCCCCATTATACTCTGCATTTTTAGTGCATTTGCTAACCTTTTAATTCTGCTCTTAGGGTACATTGGAGAGTTTGAGTTCGTCGATGACCACAGGTCTGGGAAAATTGTGGTTGAACTTAATGGGAGGCTAAACAAATGTGGTGTCATCAGTCCTCGATTTGATGTGGGTGTGAAAGAGATTGAAGGATGGACTGCTAGGTTGCTTCCTTCAAGACAGGTTAGCACCCAAATTGTTAAATACCTATTAATCCTCACAATTTTGCACTATCATGGTCCAAAATATACTAGCTCACAATAATATAATCAAACTTAGTATCCCCTTAACCAACTACCCAATTTTACTCTTTGGATAGGCAAAACTAGCAACATTTTCTCTTTGGATAACCAAATTTATTAGGGACCACTCTCCATCTCTTTCCTCTCTCTCTCTTTCGATCCATAGTTGTCGAAGGCACGCCTAGGCACACCCCAGGCAAGGTGACTTGAACAAGCCGCAGTCAAGGCTCAAAAAAGCGACAAGTCGAGAAAGGCGCAAAAAAGCGCGCTTCAAAATTGACCGAAAAATAGGTGTTTGATTATGGACTGAGACTTCACACTGTTAATCTTGGCAACCCCTTAAATAGATAAACAAAAGATGGTGTGCCAAGTTTTGATTATCCAATCTTGGTTATGCTCCAGGAGATACCTTAATAGTATATCTTCTTGATGATGTGGAAACCTCTGATTAGACTGTTATTGGCTGGCTAAGTGCAGTTTGGGTTCATTGTGCTGACGACTTCTGCTGGGATCATGGACCATGAAGAGGCAAGGAGAAAGAATGTTGGTGGGAAAGTGCTGGGCTTCTTTTACTAGGCTGGATTAGTCCAAATATGTTTTTAATCTTTCGCTCTTGAGTTTTTTATGTACTGAACTTGTTTACGAGCAAGATAGTTCATTGTTGGGTTTGTTACTGATTTTGCTTCAAATGCAAATGCAAGTTTCAGCATATTTCTGAATTTTTGCTATGGGTTTGTTTACTTGATTCAAGAGATTGTTGTTTGCCATGTTTGATGATTATCTCCAAGCTTGACGCTTCTTGTGGAGTGCATGTTTTTCCAGTATTTTTGGACCATAAAACAGAAGTGGGTTTATCAGTTTCTGCTATGGTCATTCCATTCTTAATTTATCCAAGGTAATTTGCAAGTTACATGAATTTTTTTTTGGGAAGATAAAACATATTCAAAGTTACATGATTATTTTGCTCGCTTGTATAGAATGAGTTTTAGGGCTTTACATATACTCCAGTGTAAATCAGATGAATCCTGATTAGTGTGCAACATGATTTAGATAAATTTTCTCCTGTGTTGTCGCAGGGGTGTGGTGAAACTTCAAATCAGTAAAAAGCTGTTGATTAATCAATGTTGTTTTGCCAAATAAACTTTAAACTGAACGCATGATTCTTTGAACTCTTCAGTACCTTCTTCGATAAAACCATGTTGTATTGCCGATCAAGAAAAAAAGAGAGAAGCTTGTTGTATTCTCTCAAATTTGACTACTGTTACTATAATGGCAAAATAAAAGACTAGTGACAAAGTTGAAATCAAATAGTTTAACAGTTTACTGTGTAGTATGAAGAGAACATGAACATCTATGAAGTAGTTCAGAGGGAGAATGATTCTGAAGCCAGAAGTCGTTCTATGTATTATGCAAGATATGTTTGAACATACCTGCAAATGCCGAAGGTTCTTAGTTGCCCTAAATGGTTAACTTCTTCTGCATCTTCCTCATCTCTGTTGCTAATGCCGCCATTGTGGTCGCTGCCTTCTTCTGCAAATTTATTAGCAATCACTCCATGAGGGCAGCTAATATTCTGGAACTTCCTATAATTCCTCTCAATCCATGCATGATGCACATATACTGTGAAAACAAGTTTTGCAATGGTGATAGCCAAAGATTTCCCTTGTAAAGTGGACAATCTACATACCCATTGCTGCCAAGAGGCCAAGCCTACCATATGGGGGGTCTTTATGGACAAAATTCCCCTGATCTGTGTAGCCATGGGGCAATCAAAGAACAGGTGTTCATGGGATTCTATCCCCAGACATACCCTTGTGAATTCAACACCTTGGTCAACCTGGATCAACTTAAGTGTTACTATCCCTGAGAGATGTTCATTGAGCCGGAAACCACAAGGGTGGGCGGTTCCAAGCAAAAGTTAGGGCAGTCTACTATACCGAAAACCTAAGAAGGCGACCTAGGCAAAAATAAATAGGCAAAAGTCGAAATCTCACTAGACCAAAAACTTGAAAAGGCGTTGCTAGGCTAAAGTTAGAGCGTAAAAGGAGTGGTAAAACACAAGAGTGAACACGTTAGCCTAAACTACGTTTTGACCTGATTCTCTAGAATGGGATACGTAGGCAGTCTCTCCTTAAGACCCTGTCATAATATATCAACTTGATCCATGTTTGACGTTTTGGTACACATCAAAAGGCAAGAAAGGTTGAGAACAAGTCAAGCTTCATTGGAGGAATCGGAAGAGGAAAACCCTTCGTATTTCAACTTTATTGCAAACTACTACCAATACAAGCTGAGCATAAAAGCCTTAAAACATTTGAAGCATGAAAAACAGAGCAAAATGCTTGAAAAGCCTAACGGTTCACAACTTATTATAAGAATAGCAAAATCAGCCTGGGAGTCTTTAACAAACAAGTCAGTAAGTGGATAAAGGAGGAGAATAAGTTTAGTGAGAGAGAAAGAGTGCTCTGTTGATCTTTTTCAGCCCCTTGCACCTAAAGGGGTGGTCTCATATTTATAGGCAAGGGTTGGAGTACTGAGCAAGTTAGGCGTGAACGCCCTGTTACACATGCCCCATTCGGGTGATGTTACGCGTCATACGTCAGGATATTTGCTATATCACACCTGTCCACAAAAGCTTCTAAAATACTGAATTGGCCCACGACCCCTCTGGACCTTTCGAACCCTGGATATTTTGGCCCCATACATTAGTTATCAAGACTTGGGAAGCTAGACCTCCTTCGTGGTTATTGCTCTCTTTAGGGCGAGATGTTCATCTTTTTTGATGTTTTGTTTAATTTGGTATCAATATATGGCTGTTAAATTTTGACCCAAAAAAAAAAACCGAGTCAAAAAGGTTAATTGAGCTGATCACGAGTCAATCTCGAGTAGCTTACGTCATAAACTAGACTAGCAAATTTGTTCAATTGTTTTTAAAAAAATTAAGTTTAATCTGTTAGTGTAAATAATCAAATATCAAACGAGCATTTAACGAGTCAAACATGAATTCAAACTCAAATTAATTGTTTTATTTGTCAAACCTACTAAATAAATAGCAAATTTAACGAGCTTCAAGCTGCTTATTTACTAATAAGCCGAACTCAGAGAACTTGGCGATGTCGAGTAATTTGAATTGTTTTACACGTCATAAGTTAATGATTCGAGTAGAAACATGTTCCATATTAATTTCTTCATGTAACGAATATCGAAAGAGCATTTAACGAGTGAAACACGAGTCAAAACTCAAATAGAATGACTCGCCTCTCTCACCTACATATACAGCACCTAAATATACAGCACGAGAGGATGACACCCAAAAAAAAACAAAAAGAATTCAAGACTACGACTCGCCATCCTACATTGTCTTGATAATCCAAGAAATCCATATGGATAACATCTGCAAAAGCACCTTTGCAAGCATCATCCTCCATCATCCTGGGTAGAATTAAGGGTCCGTTTCGGAAACAAAAATAAGTATTTATTTTTTAAGAAGACAATTTCAAGATCAAAAATCATGTGCTTACGCAAATAATTTTTCTACCACTATGAATCTTATTTGATAGATCTCATTGAGATCTTGTTTGATAGGCTTCATTTACATTATTTTTTAGTTTGAAAAAGTGAAATAAGCTGCTTATTTTTTAAGAAGGTTTTGGAACGGGACCTAAGTTGAGAACTGCCTGTTCCCATCTCCAAAAGCCGGAAAAAAAAAAACAAGAAAGAAAGCAACATGAAACAGAGAAAAGGCCACTAAAGTGAGAGAGATCTTATAGGTATATTCCACGAATTGCCAAATATTACCCGGATTAGCAAAAATTGAAAGCAACAGAAGATACTCTCCCCACCATCCTGCAAATAAAACCACTCAGAAGATACTCTCCCCACCATCCTACAAAATAGCCACTCGCAACGCCAATGCTCTCCCTCTTCGTATCCCAACTCATTAGTTCTTCCATTCTGTTTCTCTGATGGCTATGGAGGCAGAAGAAGAGAAAATTACCTCTAAGTACAGAAAAGTGACACTTAATTTCCATTAAGGATAGATGAAATACTTAATTACCACTAAGTCCACTTTTACAAAATACATTTACCATTAATGGAAGTGTCACCTTAGGGTTTTAGGGCATGCTAGGGTTTTATGGTACCCTAATGGGTACCCTAGTACCCTTGGGTACCCTAGGATTTTAAGGTACCCTAGGGTTTTAGGGTACCTTAAGATTTTAGGTTTTAGAATACCCTAGGATTTAAGGTACCTTAGGGTTTAGGTTTAGTCACTTTCATAGAGCGCTAGGGTTTAGGTTTAGGCACTTTCATAGGAGTTTTAGGGTGCACTTTCCTATTATAGGGTTTTAGCGGTTTAGGCACTTTCATAGGGTGCCCTAGGGGTTTAGGCATTTTTATAGGGTACCCTGAAGTTTAGGCACTTTTATAGGGTGCCCTAGGGGTTAGGCACTTTTAGTATTTAGGATTTTAGGCACTTTCATAGGGTTTTCGCGTTTTGTTAATTAGAGGAGACTTGGTGGGAATTACTTTTTATTTTCTGGACCTAGAGGTAAATTGCCCTTTTAAATGAGGTCAGATGTAGATTATTGTCCCTATCTGTCAAGGGACCCTCTCATTTACTGTATCTGTGGAACATACATGATTAATTTAAATAGACTTGTAGAATTGGAAGTTCCTTCTACTCATATGCTTTCATTTACAGGTTGGTGTTCAAGGGGTATTAGGCTTCAAGCTGGATCCCTTGAGATTGGATTATAGCCTCCTATTGAGCTCCTACATAAAACACAAAACACTAAATTGAGCTCCTATTTACTTCTATTATTCAGGTAGTTACCTTAATCCTTGTTGAATGATGTGGTGAAATGCAGCTTATGTGTGTCTTTACTATATTGTGTGTTGACCTTGTGAGTTGTGTGCTAGAGCCCTGATCTCACGGCTAAGACGACTCGCCTAAGACAGCACGACAAGAATGATTGACTTACTTACCTATAAATAAGTATAAAACCATGATGAAAACATAAGAATTATTCCATATTATTGAGCGTCTGGGCACCCGAGGTTGGCAGAGTACTTTGGAAAGTACTCGGCACATGATTGATTTCAATTTAATAAGGCTCAGTTGTGCGTCTTCGGCAAGCTTACCAAGGAACACTGTATTTATTGCGGTATTCTCAGAGTGACCGGAGGGAACGTAGAGAATAGGAGCTATAAACAAGCCGTGTTTTGCTTGTCCGACAAGCAAAACCCAATTTGGGTGTCCGACAACCAAATTAGGCCGGGAGGCAGGGGCCTCCCCTGCCGGGAAAGCCGTAGGAGGCAACTTATAGCTCCTATTCTCTACGCTCCCATAGGGAACGGCGAGAATAGATCGCTAAACGAGTTCACGTAGTGATGGAGTGAAGCCTCACGGGCGCGTGCACCCGCGAGAGAGCAGCCGAGGGAATAATTAGTGGGGGAGTCATGTGAGGTTCAATGGAGGGAGTAAGTGGATTCACAGCTCTTGAGTTTGTCTGAGAGTTGGAGGAGTGAGGATTCATGGATACAGAAGAATGTGCTTCTATATCCATGCCCGCTGTTCTATTTTCTACTTCTGCTCAGTAATGGTTACAATCCTGCTGTATGTATTACTCTGCTGCTGCTATTTTGTTGGTGAACCCTGAGCCTACTGTTTTCTTTTCTACTGTATTCAAGTGCTACTACATTGCTGTTAGGCTTACCTATTACTGATGATTAGTTGTATGGTTTTGGTCAGGGCATTTGTATAGTTCAGTAGTGTTAGTCATGGTTAGCTTATGGACATTCATATCTAAACTGGCCTGTGTGTATTTCCTTGTGATTACTAGGTTTTTTTTTCAGCTTTTGCCTATCCTTGGGGGGATGTCCCTTGGAGCGTTTAGGCTTCTCTAGGGGGCATGTCCCTAGCTGTTTGCTCTTTGGGATAACAGTTCCAGAAAAGCTCCAATTCATTGGAGAGTCCTATGGTTTACTTCTGCTACTGTAATTTGTCTCTACTAATGCTGCTGCTAAAATGTTTTGCTGCTGCTACTGCTGCTGATCAGTAATCTGTATCTGTTATGCTGGGCTCCAATCTGGCACTTTCATGCATGATTGCTGATTTGAAATGTCTTACTTATACTGCTGCTACACATGTTTTCTGCAGCTGTCCAGTGATTTAACCAACCAACTGTTATGGTGGCTGCTGTTTTGCTGTTCTGCTGTTTTTCTGCAGCAACTGGTGGCTGTTGCTGTTTGATGTTGTGCAAGCAGCAATCAGTGCTGTTGTTGTATTTAATGATCTGATCTGTCTTCAGTCCTATTGTTTGATGCTATAACGATAGTAGTTAACTGCTGCTCTGTTTGCTGTACAAGGCTGCAGTCATAGGCATCAATTTGGGACTCACTCCTATGTCATAGGCATCACGAGAACGGGCTGCTATGGGCTAAATTAAGCTTTTGTAAATCCCCTCTTTTGGCATGTGGACGTTTAGGTGAACCGTTTAGTATGTTATTGTTTTGGTGTGCTTTGGAATCGTATGGATATTTTGGTAAGGTGTTGTACCATTTTGGTGTGTTAAGAAGCATATGGACGTTTTGGGCTGTTTTTGAACCGTTTGGTATTGTATCATTTTGTTGTGTTTTGAAAACGTATGGAGGATTTGGGGAGTTTTTGAACCGATTGATATTGTATCGTTTAGGTATTTTTTGGAACCGTATGAATGTTTTGGTAAGGTGTTGTACCATTTTTCTGTGTTTTCGAAGCATATGGACGATTTGGGTGTTTATGAACCATTTGGTATTGTATCATTTTGGTTTGTTTTGGAACCGTATGAATGTTTTGGTAAGGTGTTGTACTATTTTGGTGAATTTTGGAACCTTATGGATGTTTTGGTAAGGTGTTGTACTATTTTGGTGAGTTTTTGTAGCGTATGGACGTTTAGGGCTGTTTTTGAACAGTTTGGTATTGTAGCGTTTTGGTGTATTTTGGAAACGTATGGAGGATTTGGGGTGTTTTTGAACCGTTTGGTATTGTATTGTTTTGGTATTTTTTCGAACCGTATGGATATTTTTCTATGGTGTTTTACAATTTTGGTGTGTTTTGGAAGCGTATGGACAGTTTGGGGTGTTTTTGAACCGTTTTGTATTGTATCGTTTTGGTGTGTTTTAGAAGCATATGAATGTTTTGGTAAAGTGTTGTACCATTTTGGTGTGTTTTGGAAGCGTATGGACGGTTTGTGGTGTTTTTGAACCGTTTGGTATTGTATCGTTTTGGTGTGTTTTGAAAGCGTATGGATTTTTTGGTAAGGTATTATACCATTTTGGAGTGTTTTCGAAGCATATAGACGTTTTGGGGTGTTTTTGAACCGTATGGATATTTAGTAAGGTGTTGTACCATTTTGGTGTGTTTTGGAACCGTAAGGACTTTTTGAGGTATTTTTGAACCGTTTGGTATTATATCGTTTTGGTGTGTTTTGGAATCGTATGGATTTTTTGTAAGGTGTTGTACCATTTTGGTGTGTTTTCGAAGTGTATGGACGTTTTGGGGTGTTATTGAACTGTTTGATATTATATCGTTTTGGTGTCTTTTGGAACCGTGTGAATTTTCTGGAAAGGTGTTGTACCATTTTGGTGTGTTTTGGAAGCGTATGGACGTTTTGGGGTGTTTTTGAACCGTTTGGTATTGTATCGTTTTGATGGGTTTTAGAACCGTTATGATGTTTTGGTAACATGTTGTACTATTTTGGTGTGTTTTGGAAGCGTATGGACGTTTTGTGGTATTTTTGAACCGTTCAGTATTGTATCGTTTTGGTGTGTTTTGGAACCGTATGGATGTTTTGGTAAGGTGTTGTACTATTTTGGTGTGTTTTGGAAGCGTATGAACGTTTTGGGATATTTTTTAACCGTTTGGTATTGTATCGTTTTGGAATCGTATGGATGTTTTGGTAAGGTGTTGTACTATTTTGGTGTGTTTTGGAAGCGTATGGACGTTTTTTGGTGTTTTTGAACCGTTTAGTATTGTATCGTTTTGGTGTGTTTTAGAACCATTATGATGTTTTGATAACATGTTGTGCTATTTTGGTGTGTTTTGAAAGCGTATGGACGTTTTGTGGTGTTTTTGAACCGTTCGGTATTGTATCGTTTTGGTGTGTTTTGGAACCGTATGGATGTTTTGGTAAGGTCTTGTACTATTTTGGTGTGTTTTGGAAGCGAATGAACGTTTTGGGGTATTTTTTAACCGTTTGTTATTGTATCGTTTTGGTGTGTTTTGAAATCGTATGGATGTTTTGGTAAGGTGTTGTATTATTTTGGTGTGTTTTGGAGGCGTATGAACGTTTTGGGGTGCTTTTGAACCGTTTAGTATTGTATCGTTTTGGTGTGTTTTAGAACCATTATGATGTTTTGGTGACATGTTGTACTATCTTGGTGTGTTTTGGAAGCGTATGGACATTTTGTGGTGTTTTTGAACCGTTCGGAATTGTATCGTTTTGGTGTGTTTTGGAACCGTATGGATGTTTTGGTAAGGTGTTGTACTATTTTGGTGTGTTTTGGAAGCGTATGAACGTTTTGGTGTATTTTTTAACCGTTTGGTATTGTATAGTTTTGGTATGTTTTGGAATCGTATGGATGCTGGTAACGTGTTGTACTATTTTGGTGTGTTTTGGAAGCGAATGGACGTTTGGGGGGTGTTTTTGAACCGTTTGGTATTGTATCGTTTTGGTGTGTTTTAGAACCGTATGGATGTTTTGGTAACATGTACTATTTTGGTGTGTTTTGGAATCGTATGGATGATTTGGTAAGGTGTTGTTCCATTTTGGTGTGTTTTGGAAGCGTATGGGCGATTTGAGGTGTTTTTGAACCGTTTGATATTGTATCGTTTTGGGGTATTTTTGAACCGTATGGATGTCTTGGTAAGGTATTGTACTATTTTTGTGTGTTTTGGAAGCGTATGGACGTTTTGGGGTGTTTTGAACCGTTTGGTATTGTATCGTTGGGGTGTGTTTTGGAACCGTATGGATGTTTGATTAAGGTGTTGTTTCATTTTGATGTGTTTTTGAATCGTATGGAGGATTTAAGGTCTTTTTGAACCGTTTGGTATTGTATCGTGTTGGTGTTTTTCGGGACCGTATGGATGTTTTGGTAAGGTGTTATGTCATTCTGGTGTGTTCCGGAAGCGTGTGGACGTTTTGGTGAACCGGTATTTTATCATTTTGTTGTGCTTTGGATTCGTATGGATGTTTTGGTAATGTGTTGTATCATTTTGGTGTGTTAAGAAGCGTATGGATATATTTGGCTGTTTTTTAACCGTTTGGTATTGTATTGTTTTCGAGTGTTTTGGAAACGTATGGTGGATTTGGGGTGTTTTTGAACCGTTTGGTATTGTATCGTTTTGGTGTTTTTTTGAATGAACCGTTTGGTATTGTATCGTTTTGGTGTTTTTTTGAACCGTATGAATGTTTTTTTTTTAGCTTTAAATTAAAAGGGGTTAAGCGAATGTACAACCTACAAGGGGTATATCCCAGGGAGGACAAAACAAAATAAAGAAAAAAAAGAAAAAAAATTGCGTACTCCCGTCACGAGAAACTTTTTGGTATCCCGAGGATACCAAGGGGATGGTATCCCCCTCCGGTCCATTTCCCATTTTTCGATCACATGTGGATAATCGGCTCCGTTCATTTTGTAGAGTTCGGCGAGAACTATAGTCATACCAAAAATCGTATTTAGCAGACTTTAATACATAATGATCGGCACGTATGAAAATTTAGGAAAATCAAGACTGGGTCCAAAAACACACTGAATTGGGACCCAGTTTTGGTTTTTTTCTCATTTTCACGTGTGCCGATCATATATCAAATAAAGTCTGATGAACACGATTTTTGGTATGATTATAGTTTTCGCCGAACTCTACAAAATGAACGAAACCGATTATCTACATGTGATCGAAAAATGATCGAAAAATGGGAAATGAACCGGAGGGGGATACCAACCTTTTGGTATACCCGGGATACTTAAAAGTTTCTCCTCCCGGCACAACCGCCGAGGGGAAATGAAATCCAGCACAACCCGCTGGTACAGGGAAACATATGATTTAGCAAAATTAAAATATGCTTAGAGCAACGTAATACTTCCAAACTACTGGAACAGTATTAAAGTGCACAACCGGTTGGAGTTGTTGGACATCTGCATTATGGGACCGGTGTGTAAAGAACTGAGGTAGGGGACCGTTGTGTGGAGTCCCTTGAGTTGTTTAATGGTCCGATACCCAAAGATAGAGGACCAAAATTTGGGGGTGGTGTTATTCGCAGCTACGTATTTTCTCCCATAGCCCGCTAAAAATTTCCAACTATACTCGACAGTTAGTTACCAAAATTGAGATACATTTTCAGCATCCAATTACCGAAATATAATCTTTTTTTCAACAGCTATTTACCGAAATGTATGTATTAGTAGTTGCATACCGAAGGTTGAACATATTTTCGACATGCAGTTGCCGAAATATAATTTTGTTTTCAACAGCTATTTACCGAAATGTTATTTATGATTTTCAACAACCACCTACCGAAATATAGCGGGCTGTGGGAGAAAATACGTAGTTACAAATAATACCACCCAAATTTACTGGAAATGTGCAAAGCACATAAAATACTATTGAATATTGGGAATAAACCCAACATTTGGGCGTGGGAAACAATTGCTGCAACATCTTTGTTTATTGGCCACTAGCCAATTCGCGTGAGGACCCAGGCCGTGCCCCGTAGAAGACATTTTGACCAGCAAGTGCTGGCATTACTGTGGTCCCCACCAATTGGGAGTAATCTGCTATAAAGCAACAGCTATGCCCAACCTTTACAGCTATATTCGCCACTTGCAGAAAATAGGATTTGAGTGCACTGCTTGAACCCATATGCATGGGCCCAATGGACCTGTTGATGCTCCCGAGTTGACCACAAAATGGTTTGCAAAATTGGGCCATGGGCCCCACTGCTTCTTCTCAAGGAAGAAACGTGAATAAACAGTCCTTCTCCCTCAAAAGGAAACCCAGATGTACATAAATTTTTTGGGGGGTAAATTATGCACATAATTTTCTAGATATCAATCCGGGAATACTAATTAAAATGGTCAAATTAATGTAAAACAGCCCCAAACATGGAGCTCAAGGATACCAAGAAAACAGAATCAAAGCATAAGAGAGGAACCCAGATCTTAAAACTGCCAAAGTCTTACCGATAGCGCCAGGAACCACAATGGAATTACCCCCTCCACCGTGACACCCTCGACACATAGAGGAGGGGAACTGATACGCAAGGAACAAAGCGGCTGTGCTAGAACAAGAGCTCCATATCTGTAGTGCGTGAAACCCCTCCATGGATCCTTTGCATTGGGAGCTCAAACTATCGTGAAACTCCAGTGCTGAAGCTCCGAGTTGAAGTTATGTGAACACCATCAGAAGATGGGTTTTGTACGGTCAGGAGAGGTGAGGACAAGCCCCCATCTGATTTTGTGACACACATCCAGACGAGGACGAGCCCCATCTGGTTTTGAATAAACGAGTGTCTTCTACTTCACAGCTTGCTGAGTAGAAGGGGAATCCACCCCTTTGATTGAGAACCCCATGACAGCTCCTTTGTTCTTGTTGAGAATGATTAGATAAAGACGAACTCCATGGCTTGAAGATAAAGTATCCATCTTCTCCACCGAGTGTTTCTCTGCCAAATTGCTGGAACAGAATGCTAAAAAAAGTAATGATAATGGATGGATATTAGATCGACAAGGCCTAAAACCTCTGAATCAGAGCCATATTTGTGGGTTTTTTGCTTGGGGAGTGCATTCTCTCTCTATTTCAAGAGAGAAAAGCTCTCAACCCTTATCAGCCATCTCTAGGTGTTGTACGATTTTGGTGTGTTTTGGAAGCGTACGGACGATTTAGGGTGTTTTGGAAACGTACGGAAGATTTAGGGTGTTTTTGAACCGTTTGATATTGTATCATTTTTGTGTGTTTTGAAACCGTATGTTTGTTTTGGTAAGGTTTTATAATATTTTGGTGAGTTTTGGAAGCGTATGGACGTTTTGAGCTGTTTTTAAACCGTTTGTTATTGTATCATTTTGGTGTATTTTGGAAACGTATGAAAGATTTGGTGTGTTTTTAAACCGTTTGGTATTCAATCATTTTGGTGTTTTTTGTAACCGTATGGTTGTTATGGTAAGGTATTGTACCATTTTGGTGTGTTCTAGAAACTTATAGACGATTTGGGGTGTTTTTGAACTGTTTGGTATTGTATCGTTTTGGTGTGTTTTGAAACCGTATGAATGTTTTGGTAAGGTGTTGTACCATTTTGGTGTGTTTTGGAAGCGTATGGACATTTTGGGGTGTCTTTGAAAAGTTTGGTATTGTATTGTTTTGGTGTGTTTTGGAACCGTATGGATGTTTTGGTAAGGTGTTGTACCATTTGGTTGTGTTTTGGACGCGTATAGATGATTTTGGGTGTTTTTGAACTGTTTGGTATTGTATCGTTGTGGTGTCTTTTGAAACCGTAGGGATTTTTTGGTAAGATGTTGTACTATTTTAGTGTGTTTTGGGAGCGTATGGACGTTTTGGAGTGTTTTTGAACCGTTCGATATTGTATCATTTTCGTGTATTTTTGAACCGTATGGATGTTTTGGTAACGTGTTGTACTATTTGGTGTATTTTGGAAACGTATTGACATTTTGAGGTTGTTTTTGAACCGTCTGGTATTGTATTGTTTTGGTGCGTTTTGAAACCGTATGGATGTTTTGGTAAGGTGTTGTACCATTTTTGTGTGTTTTGGAAGCATATAGTTGTTTCGGGGTGTTTTTAAACCATTTGGTTTTGCACCATTTTGGTGTGTTTTGGAACCGTATGGATGTTTTGATAAGGTTTTGTACCATTTTGGTGTATTTTGGAAGAGTATGGACGTTTTGGGGTGTTTTTGAATCGTTTGGTATTTTATCGTTTTGTTGTGTTTTGGAACCGTATGGATGTTTTGGTAAGGTGTTATACCATTTTGGTGTGTTTTGGAAGCGTATGGACGTTTTGGGGTGTTTTTGAACCGTTTGGTATTGTGTGGTTTTGGTATATTTTGGAATCGCATGGATGTTTTGGTAAGGTATTGTACCATTTTGATGTGTTTTGGAAGCGTATGAACGTTTTGGGGTTGTTTTTGAACCGTTTGGTATTGTATCGTTTTGGTGTGTGTTTTTTGAACCGTATGGATGTTTTGGTAAGGTGTTGTACTATTTTGGTGTGTTTTAGAAGCGTATGGTTGTTTTGGAGTATTTTTGAACCGTTTGGTATAGTATCGTTTTGGTGTGTTTTGCACCGTATGGATGTTTTGGTAATGTGTTGTACCATTTTGGTGTGTTTTGTAAGCGTATGGACGTTTTGGAGTGTTTCTGAACCGTTTTGTATTGTATCGTTTTGGTGTGTTTTGGAACCGTATGTCTATTTTGGTATAGTGATGTACCATTTTGGAATGTTTTGAAAGTGTGTGGGCGTTTTGGGGTGTTTTTGAACCGTATGGTATTGTATTGTTTTTGTGTGTTTTGGAACCGTATGGATGTTTTGCTATGGTGTTGTTCCATTTTGGGTGTTTTGGAAGCGTATGGGCGATTTGGGGTTTTTTAGAACGGTTTGGTATTGTATCATTTTGGTGTGTTTTGGAACCGTATGAATGTTTTGGTAAGGTATTGTTCCATTTTGGTGTGTTTTGAAAGCATATTGGTGATTTGTGGTGGTTTTGAACCGTTTAGTATTATATTATTTTGGTGAGTTTTGGAACCGTTTGGATTTCTTGGTAAGGTATTGTAGCATTTTGGGTTGTTATGGAAGCGTATGGACGATTTGGGATTTTTTAAAACCGTTTAGTATTGTATCGTTGTGGTGTGTTTTGGAACCGTATGGATGTTTTGGTAAGGGATTGTTCCATTTTGGTGTGTTTTGGAATCGTATGCAGAATTTAGGGTGTTTTTGAATCGTTTAGTATTGCATCGTTTTAGTATTTTTTTGGAATCGTATGAATGTTTTGGTAAGGTGTTGTACCATTCTGGTGTGTTCTGAAAGCGTATGGACGTTTCGGTGAACCGTTTGGTATTTTATCGTTTTGGTGTGCTTTGGAATCGTATGGATGTTTTGGTAAGGTGTTGTACTATTTTGGTGTGTTAAGAAGCGTATGGACGTTTTGGACTGTTTTTGAACCATTTGGTATTGTATTGTTTTGGTGTGTTTTGGAAACGTATGGAGGATTTGGAGTGTTTTTTAACCGTTTTGTATTGTATCGTTTTCGTGTTTTTTTTAGCCGTATGGATGTTTTGGTAAGGTGTTGTACCATTTTGGTATGTTTTGGAAGTGTATAGACGATTTGAGGTGTTTTTGAACCGTTTGGTATTGTATCGTTTTGATGAGTTTTGGAATCGTATGGATGTTTTGGTAAGGTGTTGTACTATTTTGGTGACTTTTTGAAGCGTATGGACGTTTTGGGTTGTTTTTGAAACGTTTGATATTGTATCATTTTTGGGTATTTTGGAAACGTATTGAGGATTTGGCGTATTTTTGAACCGTTTGGTATTGTATCATTTTGGTATTTTTTGTAACCGTATAGATGTTTTGGTAAGGTGTTGTAACATTTTGGTGTGTCTTGGAATCTTATGGACTATTGGGGTGTTTTTGAATCGTTTGATATTGTATCGTTTTGCAGTGTTTTGGAACCGTATGGATGTTTTGTTAAGGTATTGTACCATTTTGGTGTCTTTTGGAACCGTATAGGAGATTTGGGGTGTTTTTGAACCGTTTGGTATTGTATCGTTTTGTTGTGTTTTGGAACCGTATGAATGTTTTGGTAAGGTGTTTTACCATTTTTGTGTGTTTGGAAAGGGTGTGGACATTTTGGAGTGTTTTTGAAAAATTTGGTATTGTATAGTTTTGGTGTGTTTTGGAATTGTATGGATGTTTTGGTAAGGTGCTGTACCATTTTGGTGTATTTTGGAAGCGTATAGACGATTTGGGGTGTTTTTGAACCGTTTGGTATTGTATCTTTGTGGTGTGTTTTGAAACCGTAGAGATTTTTTTGTAAGGTGGTTTACTATTTTGGTGTGTTTTGGAAGCGTATGGACGTTGTGGGGTGTTTTTGAACCGTTCGGTATTGTATCGTTTTCGTGTGTTTTTGAATAGTATGGATGTTTTGGTAACGTATTGTACTATTTGGTGTGTTTTGGAAACGTATTGACATTTTGAGGTTGTTTTTGAACCATCTGGTATTGTGTTATTTTGGTGTGTTTTGGAACCGTATGGATGTTTTGGTATGATGTTGTACCATTTTTATGTGTTTTGGAAGCGTATGGACGATTTGCCGTGTTTTTGAACCGTTTGGTATTGTATCGTTGTGGTGTGTTTCTAAACCGTATAGATTTTTTGGTAACATGTACCATTTTTGTGTGTTTGGGAAACGTTTGTTCGTTTTGGGATGTTTTTGAACTATTTGGTATTATATCGTTTTGGTGTGTTTTGGAACAGTATAGATTTTTTGGTAAGATATTGTACCATTTTGGTGAGTTTTGGAAGCGTATACACGTTTTGGGGTGTTTTTGAACCATTTGGTATTGTATCATTTTGGTGTGTTTTTGAACTGTATGGATATTTTGAAAAGTTGGTGTATCATTTTGGTGTATTTTGGAACCCATAATGAAGTTTTGGGGTGTTCTTGATCCGTTTGGTATTGTATCTTTTTGGTGTGTTTTGGAACCGTATGAATTTTTTTGTAAGGTGTTGTTCCATTTTGATGTGTTTCGGAAGCGTATGGACGTTTTGTGGAGTTATTGAACCGTTTGATACTGTACCGGTTTGGTGTCTTTTGGAACCGTATGGAGTTTTTGACAAGGTGTTGTACCATTTTGGTGTGTTTTAGAAGCGTATGAACGTTTTGGGGAGTTTTTGAACTGTTTGGTGTTGTATCGTTTTGGTGTGTTTTTGAACCGTATGGATGTTTTGGTAACGTGTTAAACTATTTTGGTGTGTTTTAAAAGCGTATGGACGTTTTGGGGTTGTTTTTGAACCGTTTGGTATTGCATCGTTTTGGTGTGTTTTTGAACCGTATGGATGTTTTAGTACAGTATTGCACTATTTTAGTGTGTTTTAGAAGCTTATGATTGTTTTGGGGTGTTTTTAAACCGTTTGGTATTGTATCGTTTTGGTGTGATTTGGAACCGTATGGATGTTTTGGTAAGGAGTTGTACCATTTTAGTGTGTTTTGGAAGCGTATGGACATTTTGGGGTTTTTTTGAACCGTTTGGTATTGTATCGTTTTGGTGTGTTTTGAAACCGTATGAATGTTTTGGTAAGATGTTGTACCATTTTTGTGTATTTTGGAAGCATATGGACGTTTTGGGGTGTTTTGAACAGTTTGGTATTGATTTTGGTGTGTTTTGGAACCGTATGACTGTTTTGGTATGGTGTTGTACAATTTTGGGGAGTTTTGGAAGCGTATGGGCATTTTGGCGTATTTTTTAACCGTTTTGTATTGTATCGTTTTGGTGTGTTTTGGAATCGTATGGAGTTCTTGGTAAGGTGTTGTACCACTTTGGGGTGTTATGGAAGCGTATGGACAATTTGGTGTATTTTTGAACCGTTTGCTATTATATCGTTGTGGTGTGTTTTGGAACCATATGGATGTTTTGGTAAGGTATTGTTCCATTTTGGTGTATTTTGGAATCGTATGGAGGATTTATGGTGTTTTTGAACCGTTTGGTATTGTATCATTTTGGTGTTTTTTATAACCGTATGGAAGTTTTGGTATGGTGTCGTACCATTTTGGTGTGTTCCAGAAGCGTATGGACGTTTTGGTGAACCGCTTGGTATTTTATCTTTTTGTTGTGCTTTGAAATCATATGGATGTTTTGGTATGGCGATGTACTATTTTGGTGTGTTAAGAAGCGCATGGACGTTTTAGGCTGTTTTTGAACCGTTTGCTATTGTACTGTTTTGGTGTGTTAGGGAAACGTTTGGACGATTTGGGATATTTTTGAACTGTTTGCTATTGTTTCGTTTTGGTGTTTTTTTAAACCGTATTGATATTTTGGTAAGGTGTTGTACCATTTTGTTGTGTTTTGGAAACGTATGGACGATTTGGGATTTATTTGAACCGTTTGTTATTGTATCGTTGTGGTGTGTTTTGGAAACGTATGGAGGATTTGGCGTGTTTTTGAACCGATTGGTATTGTAGCATTTTGGTTTTTTTTTGTAACAGTATGGATGTTTTGGTAAGGTGTTGTACCGTTTTGGTGTGTTTTGAAAGCTTATAAACGATTTGGCGTGTTTTTGAACCGTTTGGTATTGTATCGTTGTGGTGTGTTTTGAAACCGTATGGATTTTTTGGTAAGGTATTGTTCCATTTTGGCGTGTTTTTTTTTTTGGGGTAAAATAGCGTGAAATAGAAAAAGGGCTAACCGAATATACAGCCTACAAGGGGCATACCCTAAGAGGAAAGAAAAAGTCAAATGATAACGCCAAATGGCTACAAAGCAAGATAAGAAGATACAAACTGATGTTTCCAACCCATCTAGAAAGAGGGGAAGAAAACAACGCCAAAAGAAAGTGCCAAAATACATTGGGTGATTTGAAACCACTGTGACCGAAGCACTCATTTACAGCTACCATTACAGTAGCAATCAGCAGCAGCCTCACTGGTAGCACAATGTCCTCCCTCGCCACTCGGAAACTTCAGCTGGCGCTCTTTGATAGCAGCAAACAAACGTGTTGCAGCAGTGATAGCAACAAGACTTGATAGCAACAAAACTTGATATATCCTACAAGGATGTAGCAGCAGTGATAGCAACAAGACAGCTGTAGCAATAACAGATCAGTCCTACAAGGCCGTATCGGCACACATTACTGCTGAACCGTCCAGCAAGCTGTTAATCGACCCTGGACAGTAATAACGTGCATAAGGCTGTTGGAAAACAATAATCACTATGCAAAGGACGTCCCCCTCTGCGAAGGGAGATCCCAACGACAGCCCCAGACGGTTAGGCATATACTACAACATAAAACTCAAACAGTGATGCACATTATGTACAAACAGGACCTAACAGAACAGTTAACACCTGAAGTTGATGTACATGTTGTACAAGGATGTAGCCACAGCTTGTGAATTCACTGAACAATACCAATTTAGCCACCAGTTACACAGCTAACTAGTACAAGTATAGCAGCAACATTGTTATACACCAACTAGGATTGAAAATAGCAGCTCAAACAAGAGATTATAAGAAAATACTATAGCAGCAGCCGCATTCAAAACAGGCAGTTACATACTGAACAGTAGCAGATTGCAGAAGGCATCTATGAGTGCTCACACCTACAACTCCCTAAGAACCTCACCCCTCCTATTACACTCTCAAATCTGCCAATGGGTGGATAACTCCTTCCTCCCTCTACTCTCCCTCACATGATACCTCCCTTTACATATTACCTCCACTCCAAGGAAATGTAGAAGCTCAACCACTCACTTACAGGGATACACTCAATATGGTAGGAAAGATTTAGATAACTCCAACAGTGCCAACAAGACACCTGATGCTATACCTGCAAAAAAAAAAACCCAATATTCCAACACCAGCATACTATCCAAATTGATAAATGTCCAGGAAAACTGCAGCCAATGTAACAATACTTACAACAAGCACAATCACAAATAGAACCACAGACACACATGCACATTAGAGACACCATATATGCTTATTCCATAGATATGCCCCATTCCCTTACAAACCTAGTATCATTTGAGCCTGAGGGCAATTTGGGCAATGACAGTAGTCTACCTTTAACCATATTATAGATTTTGTGAACCACTACTTCCCAGGTGCTGATTTTGGCCTGAAACTTCCTCATGTTTCTCTCAATCCAAATATGATACACTGTTACAGTAAAGATCAATTTAATAACAATATTCTTAAGGGATTTTCCCCTAAAAGTGGAGAGGTGGTTAATCCATGCTACCCAAGGTTGGTGGGACCACCTCTCATCAATTTTTTCAAGCATAGCGTTCCAAACCTGTGTGGAAAACACACAGTTAAAGAACAAATGATCATGGCTCTCATTACCATGGCAGAGACTGCATTGAGAAATAGGTTTAATCCCAAAAAGAACTAATCTATCCTCAGTGGAAAGCCTACCCTGAATGGCAAGCCATGTAATAAAGCTGCATTTTGGGATATGGCCTGGAAACCAAATAGCCTTATGCCAAGTTACTTTGGGAAATGGTGCTCTCAATTCCTCCCATAGAGAGGCAATGCTAAACTGTCCACTCGAGTTAAGAGTCCATCTAACTTGGTCCGTTGTACCTCTCAATGGGGGAAGTTGAAGCCTAACTTCATTCAACTCCCATGTTTGTGTGATTGGGAATGTCCATACAGAACTGTGAATTATTTGGGACACTTTGGCATTCAAGGGAAGGCCAGAATCATAAACAATTCTGGGACCAAACTTAGTCAACAACGGGCCTAAAGGATGCCAATGATCATGCCACAGGGATGTGTTGTCCCCATTGCCAATCATATGAAGTATGAAGGGTTGGACCAAAGTTCTTAGATTAAGTAACTTTCGCCAAACCCATGAGGGATCACTTGGCATCTTGAGACTCCAAAAGTTCCTTCCTTTTAATAAATAGGATTTAACCCATTGGCACCACATTGATTGTTCACCCCCTGAAATCAAGAACCATATATGCTTGGCTACCGCCGCCTTATTCCAAACCTCCATAGACTTGAAGCCAAGACCCCCCTCATCTTTAGGAGCACATAAATGCAACCAAGATACCTTAGCCCCAGTTCTTTTAAGGTCAGGTCCAGACCACAAAAAAGCCCTAAGGATAGATTCAACTTCCTTGATGACCTTTTTTGGTAAGATGAACAGGGAGGACCAATATGTTTGCATTGAGAACAAAATGTTCTTGATAAGCTGAACTCTCCCAGCATAAGTAAGGTCCCTATTGGTCCAACTTTTAGTTTTGGCAGTGATACTATCTACCAGTCTCTGACAGTCGACAGCTTTAAGCTTAGTAGATAGTAATGGAACTCCCAGATATCTCACAGGAAGGGAACCTTCCTGAATCGAAGTTCTTGCAAAATGGTCTCCTTAATTCCCACACTAACACCAGAAAAGAATATGCTACTTTTCCCTAGGCTAGGGGAGAGACCAGAAAGAGCCTCAAACTCATTCAATGCATCCTGGATGAGTTTGATCGAAGGAAGCTCACCTTTGCAAAATATCATTAGGTCATCAGCAAAGCAAAGATTTATTAACTGATTAGTTTTACACCTCCAGTGGAAGTGAAAGTCAGGAAGCTGAGTTCTCCTTGAGTAAAGTTGTGAACACTTCCATAACAATAACAAAGAGGTAAGGGGACAAAGGATCCCCCTGCCTCAGACCCTTCCTACCTTTAATGTAACCTGTCACTTCCCCATTGATACATAGTGAATAATTAACAGTAGTTACACAAGCTTGGAGCCACTTGATCATGGTAGGATGGAAATTCATTGTAGAAAGAACATCCCATAGAAACTCCCACCTAACATGATCATTGGCTTTCATTATGTCAACTTTCATGGCACACCTAGGAGTAGGTGAGGACTTATGATACCCTCTCATGAGTTCTTGAGTGAGGAATATGTTATCTGCTATTCTCCTACCTTTCACAAAACCTGACTGAACAGGATCAATGAGCAGAGATAGAACAACTTGCAATCTCTTGGCTAGGATCCTAGAGATGCATTTGTAGATGGTATTGCAGCACGAGATGGGCCTAAAATCACCCACCTTGGAAGGATTTGGTACCTTAGGAACAAGTGCTACAATAGTGGAGTTAGCTTTGGCGAGCAGTTGTCCAGACCGAAAGAAGTTCTTGACAGCTGACTTGACCTCATACCCAATGACAGGCCAAGCTTTCCTGAAGAACCCTCCATTGTACCCATTAGGGCCAGGAGCCTTGGTAGGATTTAAGGACCAAAAGGTCTCCTTGATCTCCAAGTCTGAGACAGGAGAGACCATATTAAGACTTTGTTCAGGACTGAGTTTATTTCGAATTAATTGTCCTACTCTATTTGGACCCAAATGAGGTGTGAGGTGGGAAGTCCCAAATAATGTTGTGTAGAAGTTAATAAACTCTTCCTTGATAACCTTGGGATCATGAGTGAGTGAACTGTCACGCAACACTAAACTTGTTATTTTGCTCCTATTTCTCCTATTGCTCACAGCTTTAAAGAAATAGGACGTACACTGATCACCAAGTTTCAACCATTGTATACGTGACTTTTGTTTAGCTAAGCTTTCCTCAGCCCTAAGCAGTGTGATATATTGCTTATGAACCACCTTCTCTTGTTCTATAGCAGAACTATTATTTGGATGAGAGGCTATAGATGCTTGAATGGTTTCTAAGACATGCTTAGTAGTACTCACCCTCTCAGAGATGCCACTGAACTCAGCCTTATTAAGTAGCTTCAGTTCATGTTGGAGGCGTTTAAGTTTCACACACACACAGAACATGGGATTACCAATTACAATTGTCCTCCAAGACCTCTGGACAATTCAAGGAATTGTGGATGATCAGCCAGGAAGTCAAAGAACTTGAAAGGCTTAATTGACTTCCTTGGATTAGGCTGGACATAAACCACAGTTGGAGAATGGTCTGAAATACCAGGAACCAAAAAATGAGAAGAGGAATGAGAAAAGGTTTTCATCTAGGACTCATTCACTAACACTCTATCAAGTTTGGAGGCCACAAAATGGGAGGAACCTGTTTATTGGACCAAGTAAATAAGCATCCAGCAAACCTAAGGTCATCAAGTTCAGAATCAAACAGACAGCGATTAATGTCATCCATGGGAGGAGACCACTGAGCATTCCCCTTAACTTTCCCCTAGGATATCTAATTGCATTAAAGTCACCAAGGACCACCCAAGGAGAAGAGGACCTGAACTGGGATAGGCTATGCCACAGAGCCCTACGCTCTAACATAGAATTTGCCCCATAAACCATGGTGACCAAAAAGAGTGCACTCCCATCTTTTGGTTGGACCTCACAATGAATGTATTGGTCAGACTGACACAACACAGTAAGAGACATTACACCAGGATCCCAACCTACAAAAATCCTCCCTAAAGCCGCCTGGGGGTAATTATTCACAAAACTCCATTCAGGACAAATGAATCGAGTAATTCTGTCTGCCCAAACTGCCCTGATCTTATGTTCAAGAAAGCCTACTAGGCTAAGATTATTAGTTCTCACAAAGGATTTAGTTTCTTTCTGCTTTATGGGGTCATTAAGACCACGAATGTTCCAAAAACCTAAGTTGAAAGCTTGTAATGACATAAGAAACAAAAGCACAAAGTAAAAACATGATGCAGAGATTGAAAGAATTAAAACTGCATGTACTCAAAAGGATACCAAAAGGATATCATTTATTCCTTCTCTTGGAGCTACTGCTCCACTTTCTACCGCTGCTTTTCCCATTGCCCTTGTTATTGTGAGACTTCAATTCGTGAGGGTTCTGAAAGGCAGCCTTTCCCTTAACTGTTTCAGCTATATCATCCGGTGGAACTGACTTCACTATAAGAACAGGGTGTGAAGGTAAAACCACTGTAGCAGCAGGGTCTGGTTCCTGTGGAAGGCTCACAGAGACTACCTCCGCACTGCTCGAAGGCCCTGCAGCCCCCTTCACCTCAAGAGGAATATCAGCATTAACAATCAGCTCCTCCCCTTCTGAATCACTATCATTTATGACCCCCTCTGCAACCCGAGGCATGGACGTATCCACCACATCCACCACCGGAATTGTAACTGCATCCAAAGCTACAGCACCCCCTATGTTCTTAGCAGAGTTCCCTTTAGTGATAGTTTGCCATTCCTTATTAGTAAGTCCTTGAACAACTGTTTGAGTGTGAGGGATGCTCCTTGGACACCTAGATGAAGCATGGCCGAAAACCTTACAGCATGTGCAGACTGGGGGCAACAATTGGTACTCCACCCGAACTGTTACACTCTCCCCTTCCACTATGACCTGTATTTCCTCTGTTAGTTCATCAGCAGCATCAATTTCTACACACACTCGAGCATATGCAAGTCTAGTCTTCTTCTCTGTGGCTCGGTCAACATGTTTGGGCTGGCCAATTGCACTAGCCACTCTACTTAACCCCTCTTCTGTCCAGCACTCTGGGGGCAAATTATGAAGCTTAACCCAAGTGGGGATAGAAGATGGAGAGATCTTAGTAGGCGTCATCATTCTTCTCCATTTCTTTAAAACCAGGAATTTTTGTGAAAAGAACCAAGGGCCCCCTTCTAAAACAGCAAGCTGACTGGCTTCATCTTTAAATTCAAAATATAAGAACCCTGCATTATCTGACTTAACTGACAGCAGCCCATATTTAGTCATCTTTCCCCACAGCTTATGGGCAGTAGAATTAGCTAATCTATAGTCCGTCCTTTCATCAAGGAAGTGGCCTACCAAGCAATGTGACCAGCAATTCTCATCCAAATGAGTAACATCCAGTTCAACAACTGCATTCTTCCCTTTCTTTAATTCTGGATGAAATTCTAACTTCATATTACTTGAAGGCCCTTGGGACCTAAATAGGGATGCCCAGTTCTTGGTAGGCTGAATCGTACGACTCCTGGTTTCAGGCTGTGAAGCAGGGATGCTACTAGAAGAAGGGTGGAACTTGAATTTGGTAATCTACCTGATTTAGCATACCCGGGTTTAATGTCCTCACCACTATAACCTAGGTTAGGATCTCCTTCGGCATAAGGATTTCCCCGTGCGTTGATCAATACCTTAGAGTTAGGGTTAGAGTTCTGTACCTCTAAATCAAGGACCTCATGTTGTTGCTGCCTAGCTCGTTCCTCTGCGTCCAGAATCAAGCCTTCCTCAAAGAGCGCCTGCTGAAGTTTTCGAGAGGGACTAGATTTCTTGTTTGGATTCGGGCTGCGAACACCAAACCCAGCTAAAGATGATGGATGAGTGGATGAATCTGGGGGGTTAGCGCCCCGGGGCATAGATCGAAAGGTGAGTGGGTCCGAAGTGCTACTGATGATGCTCGGAAGGGCTCACATGGGTTGCTAAGCTGTGGATTACCCAGCTCAGAAGAGATCGCGACCTTAGGATTTTCATTTAGCAACGCTTGAAATTGAATAGGGCTGAGTTGATCCGAAATGTTCCTCTGCTTTCTTCTCATTTCATTGGAATCAATGGCTTTACAGCCAAGCCCTTCCACCAATGAGATAGTTCCGTCTGCCATGGAGAAACACCTAATCTCCACGACCTTCGCCCAAATCGCCCTCTCACTTTTTTTTCTCGCCACAGAACTTGGCGTGTTTTTTAACCGTTTGGTATTGTATCGTTTTGGTGTCTTTTGGAACCGTATGGATTTTTTGGTAAGGTGTTGTACCATTTTGGTGTGTTAAGAAGCGTATCAATGTTTTGGGCTATTTTTGAACCGTTTGGTATTGTATTGTTTTGGTGTGTTTTGGAAACGTATGGAGGATTTGGAGTGTTTTTGAACCGTTTGGTATTGTATCGTTTCGGTATTTTTTTGAGCTGTATGGATGTTTTGGTAAGGTATTGTACCATTTTGGTATGTTTTGAAAGCGTATGGACGATTTGGGGTGTTTTTGAACCGTTTGATATTTTATCAATTTGGTGAGTTTTGGAACCGTATGGATGTTTTGGTAAGGTGTTGTACTATTTTGGTGACTTTTTGAAGCGTATGGACGTTCTGGGCTGTTTTTGAAACGTTTGATATTGTATCGTTTTGTTGTATTTTGAAAACGTATTGAGGATTTGGGGTGTTTTTGAACCGTTTGGTATGGTATCATTTTTGTATTTTTTGTAACCGTATGGATGTTTTGGTTAGGCGTTGTACCATTTTGGTGTTTTTGAACCGTTTGGTATTGTATCGTTTTGGAGTACTTTGGAACCGCATGGATGTTTTGGTAAGGTGTTGTACCATTTTGGTGTGTTTTCGAAGCGTATGGACATTTTGTGGTGTTTTTAAAATGTTTGGTATTGTATCGTTTTGGTGTGTTTTGGAACCGTATTGATGTTTTGGTAAGGTGTTGTACCATTTTAGTGTGTTTTGGAAGCGTATGGACGATTTGCCGTGTTTTTGAACCGTTTGTATTGTATCGTTGTGGTGTGTTTCTAAACTGTATGTATTTTTTGGTAAGGTATTGTACCATTTTGGTGTATTTGGGAAAGGTATGGACGTTTTGGGGTATTTTTAAACAATTTGGTATTGTATTGTTTTGTTGTGTTTTGGAACCGTATAGATTTTTTGGTAAGGTGTTGTACCATTTTGGTGTATTTTGGAAGCGTATACACGTTTTGGGGTGTTTTTGAACCGTTTGGTATTGTATCATTTTGGTGTGTTTTTCAACCGTATGGATATTTTGAAAAGTTGGTGTATCATTTTGGTGTATTTTAGAACCGTAACGAAGTTTTGGGGTGTTTTTGATCTGTTTGGTAATGTATCTTTTTGGTGTGTTTTGGAACCGTATGATTTTTTTATAAGGTGTTGTTCCATTTTTATGTGTTTCGGAAGCGTATGGACGTTTTGTGGTGTTATTGAACCGTTTGATGCTGTACCTTTTTGCTGTCTTTTGGAACCGTATGGAGTTTTTGGCAAGGTGTTGTTCCATTTTGGTGTGTTTTATAAGCGTATGGACGTTTTGGGGTGTTTTTGAACTATTTGGCGTTGTATCGTTTTGGTGTGTGTTTGAACCGTATGGATGTTTTGGTAACGTGTTAAACTATTTTGGTGTGTTTTCAAAGCATATGGACGAGTTTTTGAACCGTTTGGCATTGTATCGTTTTGGTGTGTTTTTGAACCGTACGGATGTTTTGGTAAGGTGTTGTACTATTTTAGTTTGCTTTAAAAGCGTATGGTTGTTTTGCGGTGTTTTTGAAAAGTTTGGTATTGTATCGTTTTGGTGTGATTAGGAACTGTATGGAAGTTTTGGTAAGGCGTTGTACCATTTTAGTGTGTTTTGGAAGCGTATGAACGTGTTGGGGTGTTTTTGAAACGTTTGGTATTGTATCGTTTTGGTGTGTTTTGAAACCGTATGGATGTTTTGGTAAGGTTTTGTACCATTTTTGTGTGTTTTGGAAGCGTATGGACGTTTTGGGGCGTTTTTGAACCGTTTGGTATTGTATGGTTTTGGTGTGTTTTGGAACCGTATGGCTGTTTTGGTATGGTGTTGTACAATTTTTGTGAGTTTTCGAAGCGTATGAGCGTTTTGGTGTATTTTTTAACCGTTTTGTATTGTATCGTTTTCGTGTGTTTTGGAACCGTATGGATTTCTTGGTAAGGTGTTGTACCACTTTGGGGTGTTTTGGAAGCGTATGAAAATTTTGGGGTGTTTTTGAACCGTTTGGTATTGTATCGTTGTGGTGTGTTTTGGAACCGTATGGATCTTTGGGTAAGGTGTTGTTCCATTTTGGTGTATTTTGGAATCGTATGGAGGATTTAGGGTGTTTTTTTACCGTTGGGTACGTTTTGGTATTTTTTGGAACCGAATGGAAGTTTTGATAAGGTGTCGTACCATTTTGGTGTGTTCCAGAAGCGTATAGACGTTTTGGTGAACCGCTTGGTATTTTTTCGTTTTGTTGTGCTTTGGAATCATATGGGTGTTTTGGTATGGTGTTGTACCATTTTGGTGTGTTACGAAGCGTATGGAAGTTTTGGGCTGTTTTTGAACCATTTGCTATTGTACTGTTTTGGTGTGTTTTGGAAACGTTTGGATGATTTGAGGTATTTTTGAACCGTTTGCCATTGTATCGTTTGAGTGTTTTTTTGAACCGTATGGAATTTTTGGTAAGGTGTTGTATTATTTTGGTGTGTTTTTAAAGCGTATGGACGATTTGGGGTGTATTTGAACCGTTTGTTATTGTATCGTTGTGGTGTGTTTTGGAAACGTATGGAGGATTTGGGGTGTTTTTGAACCGATTGGTATTGTATCATTTTGGTTTTTTTTTTTTTTTTTTGTAACCGTAAGGTTGTTTTGGTAAGGTATTGTACCGTTTTGGTGTGTTTTGGAAGCGGATAAACGATTTGGCGTGTTTTTGAACCATTTGGTATTGTATCGTTGTGGTGTGTTTTGAAACCGTATGGATTTTTTGGTAAGGTGTGATTCCATTTTGACGTGTTTTTGAACCGTTTGGTATTGTGTCGTTTTGGTGTCTTTTTGAACCGTATTGATTTTTTGGTAAGGTTTTGTTCCATTTTTTTGTGTAAAGAAGCGTATGGACGTTTTGGGCTGTTTTTGAACCGTTTGGTATTATATTTTTTTGGTGTGTTTTGGAAACGTATGGAGGATTTGGAGTGTTTTTCGACCATTTGGTATTGTATCGTTTTGGTGTTTTTTTGAGCTGTATGGATGTTTTGGTAAGGTGTTGTACCATTTTGGTATGTTTTGGAAGCATATGGACGATTTGGGGTGTTTTTGAACCGTTTGATATTGTATCATTTTGGTGAGTTTTGGAACCGTCTGGATGTTTTGGTAAGGTGTTGTACTATTTTGGTGACCTTTTGAAGCGTATGGACGTTTTGGGCTTTTTTTGAAATGTTTGATATTGTATCGTTTTGGTGTATTTTGAAAACGTATTGAGGATTTGGGGTGTTTTTGAACCGTTTGGAATGGTATCTTTTTTGTAGTTTTTGTAATCGTATGGATGTTTTGGTGAGGTGTTATACCATTTTGGTGTGTTTTGGAAGCTTATGGACGATTTGGGGTGTTTTTGAACCGTTTGGTATTGTATCGTTTTGGAGTGTTTTGGAACCGTATGAAAGTTTTGGTAAGGTGTTGTACCATTTTGATGTGTTTTGGAAGCGTATGGACATTTTGGGGTGTTTTTGAAACGTTTGGTATTGTATCGTTTTGGTTTGTTTTGGAACCGTATGGATGTTTTGGTAAGGTGTTGTACCATTTTGGTGTGTTTTGGAAACGTATGGACGTTTTGAGGTGGGTTTGATCCATTTGGTATTGTATCATTTTGGAGTATTTTGGAACCGTATAGATTTTTTTTTTTGGGTAAATCAACTTGAAAATAAAAGAGGCTAACCGAATATACAGCCTAAAAGGGGCATACCCCAGGAGGAAAACAAAGAAAATAAAACAAAAGACAGAGAAAGTCTACGCCAAACGGCTACATAGGACTTAGAGAAAGAGAAACATCTGTTTCCTACCCATCTACCAGAGGGATACAAAACAAATGCCAAAAGGGATTACATATTGTGCACTTGGCATTCAGAAAAGAAAAGAAAATTAGAAATGATATTTGGAAATCTGCTGGACTCCATGATCTTGGACAACAACTTGAAGCAACTTGGTAACCATAAACCATTGCTAGACAGCAGGATGCTGCCTTAGCTAAACCATCTTTGCTTGAAACAGCCACAACAGAATCCAGTAGTACACGAGAATGACTGCTGTCCTCTGACCAGCAGTATCAGCAGACCTGATTCAACAACTTATAGCAGTAACAGAACAGCAGCCACATACCGACAACAGAACCAACATGACAGCAGCAGCAGAACAACAACTTGTAGTAGTAACAGCAGCTAGCTGTCCATCACGGGGGCAGCAACTAGAAGTTGCAGCAAAACATTTCACAGCCATATAGAACCCATCATGACTTTGGACACAACCATAGAGAACACCAATAAGGTAATGGAGCTGATGTCAGAACATCAACAGCAGAACTGCGCTATAGCAGCAGGTATAACAGCATACAGACAACTATTTTCTGTACATGCAGAGGACGTCCCCCTCTGCGAAGGGAGATCCCAACGACATCCCCTGTTGGTTAGGCAGATATTACAACAGCAACAATAGTCAAAGGCAGCCTAGAAAAGCCCCTATAAAAACCAAAACGCTCCAAGGGACATCCCCCCCAAGGATAGGCCAGATCAGTAGCAGAAAATGACAATGACAATGATAACTAAGGCTTGGTTTTAGCTGTCCTTAAACAATAGTCAAAGGCAGCCAACAATAGTCAAAGGCTTGGTTTCAGATATCCTTGAACCGTTTGGTATTGGATCGTTTTGGTGTGTTTTTGAACCGTATGGATATTTTAATAAGTTGGTGTACCATTTTGGTGTATTTTGGAACCGTATGGATTTTTTGTAAGGTGTTGTTCCATTTTGGTGTGTTTCGGAAGCGTATGGACGTTTTGTGGTGTTATTGAACCGTTCGATACTGTACCGTTTTGGTATTTTTTTGAACCGTATGGATTTTTGGTAAGGTATTGTACATACGGTTCCTAAACACACCAAGACGATACAATAACAAACGGTTTAAAAACACCCAAAAACGTCCATACGATTCCAAAACAAACCAAAATGGTACAACACCTTACCAGAACGTCCATACATTTAAAAAACAAACCAAAACGATACAATAACAAACGGTTTAAAAACACACCAAAATGGGACATCACCCTACCAAAACATCCATACGGTTCCAAAACCTAACTAAACGATACAATACCAAACATTTCAAAAAAACCCCAAATTTTTCATACGCTTCGAAAACACAACAAAATGGTACAACACTTTCCCAAAACATCCATACGGTTCCAAAACACACAAAGACGATACAATACCAAACGTTTCAAAAGCACCCCAAAACGTCCATACACTTCTAAAACAAACCAACTTGGTACAAAATATTTTCAATACATCCATACGGTTCAAAAACACACCAAGACGATACAAGACCAATCGGTTCAAAAACACCCAAAATCGTCCATACGCTTCCAAAATACACCAACTTGGTGCAACACATTTCCAAAACAACCGATGGTTCCAAAACACACCAAGACGATATAATACCAATTGGTTCAAAAACACCCCCAAAACGTCCATACGCTTCGAAAATTCACCAACATGGTACAACACCTTACCAAAACATCCATACGGATTAAAAACACACTAAAACGATACAATACCAAACGGTTCAAAAACAACCTAAAACATCCATACGCTTCCAAAACACACCAACTTGGTACAACACATTTCCTATACATCCATACAGTTCCAAAACACACCAATACGATACAATACCAATCGGTTTAAAAACACCCAAAAACGTTCATTCGCTTCCAAAACACACCAAAATGGTACAACACCTTTACCAAAACATCAGTACGGTTCCAAACCACACCATAACGATACAATCCCAAACGTTTTAAAAAAATCCCAAATCGTCCATACGCTTCCAAAACACACTAAAATGGTATAACACCTTTACCAAAACATCCAAACGGTTGCTAAACACACCAAGACGATACAATAACAAACGGTTTAAAAACACCCCAAAAAGTCCATACGCTTCCAGAACACACCAAAATGGTACAACACCTTACGGAATCATCCATATGATTCCGAAACACAGCAAAAGGATACAATACGAAACGGTTCAAAAACACCCGAAATCGTCCATACGCTTCAAAAGCACAACAACATGGTACAACACATTTCCGAAACAACCATACGGTTCCAAAACACAAAAAATGATAGAATAACAAACGGTTCAAAAATAACCGAAATCGTCCATACGCTTCCAAAACACACCAAAATGGTACAACACTTTACCAAAACATCTATACGGATCCAAAACACAACAAAAGGATACAATACCAAATGGTTCAAAAACAGCCCAAAACGTTCATACGCCTCACAAACTCACCAAAATGATACCACACCTTACCAAAATATCCATACGGTTTCAAAACGCACTAAAACGATAAAATACCAAATGGGTCAAAACACCCCAAAACGTCCATATGCTTCCAAAACACACCAAAATGGTACAACACCTTTTCAAAACACCCATACGGTTTCGAAAACACACAAAAACGATACAATACCAAACGGTTCAAAAACACCCCAAATCGTCCATACGCTTCCAAAACACACCAAAAGGGTACAACAACTTTACCAAAACGTCCATACAGTTCCTAAACACACCAAGACGATACAATAACAAACGGTTTAAAAACACTCCAAAACGTCCATATGCTTCCAAAACAAACCAAAATGGTACAACACCTTACTAGAACGTCCATACATTTAAAAAACAAACCAAAACGATACAATAACAAACGGTTTAAAAACACACCAAAATGGGATATCACCTTACCAAAACATCCATATGGTTCCAAAACCCAACTAAACGATACAATACCAAACAGTTCAAAAAAAATCCCAAATTGTCCATACGCTTCAAAAACACAACAAAATGTTACAACACCTTACCAAAACATCCATACGTTTCCAAAATACACAAAGATGATACAATACCAAACGTTTCAAAAGCACCCCAAAACGTCCATACACTTCTAAAACAAACCAACTTGGTACAAAACATTTCCAATACATCCATACGGTTCAAAAACACACCAAGACGATACAAGACCAATCGGTTCAAAAACACCCAAAATCGTCCATACGCTTCCAAAACACACCAACTTGGTACAACACATTTCCAAAACAACCCTATGGTTCCAAAACACACCAAGACGATACAATACCAATCAGTTCAAAAACACCCCAAAACGTACATACGCTTCGAAAACACACCAACATGGTACAACACCTTACCAAAACATCCATACGGATTAAAAACACACTAAAACGATATAATACCAAACGGTTCAAAAACAACCCAAAACATCCATACGCTTCCAAAACACACCAACTTGGTACAACACATTTCCTATACATCCATACGGTTCCAAAACACACCAATACGATACAATACCAAACGGTTTAAAAACACCCCAAAACGTTCATTCGCTTTCAAAACACACCAAAATGGAACAACACCTTTACCCAAACATAAGTACGGTTCCAAACCACACCAAAACGATACAATACCAAACGTTTTAAAAAAAACCCCAAATCGTCCATACGCTTCCAAAACACACTAAAATGGTACAACACCTTTACCAAAACATCCAAACGGTTGCTAAACACACCAATGCGATACAATAACAATGGGTTTAAAAACACCCCAAAAGTCCAAACGCTTCCAGAACACACCAAAATGGTACAACACTTTACCAAAACATCTATACGGATCCAAAACACAACAAAAGGATACAATACCAAACGGTTCAAAAAAATCCCAAATCGTCCATACGTATCCAAAACACACCAAATTGTTACAACACCAAACCAAAACATCCACAAGGTTCAAAAACACACCAAAATGATGCAATACCAAACGGTTCGAAAATACCCCAAATCTTCCATACCCTTCCAAAACACACCAAAATGGTACAACACCTTACCAGAACATCCATACAGTTCCAAAACACAAAAAAACGATACAATACCGAACGTTTCAAAAACACCCCAAATCGTCCATACGCTTCCAAAACGCACCAAAATGGTACAACACCTTACCAAAACATCCATAAGGTTCCAACACACAAAAAAACGATACAATACCAAACGGTTCAAAAACACCCCAAAACGTTCATACACTCCCAAAACTCACCAAAATAGTAACACATCTTACCAAAACATCCATACGGCTTTAAAAAGCACCAAAACTATACAATACCAAACGGGTCAAAAACACCGCAAAACGTCCATATGCTTCCAAAACATACCAAAATGGTACAAAACCTTTTCAAAACATCCATACGGTTCCAAAAACACACCAAAACGAAACAATACCAAACGGTTCAAAAACACCCCAAATCGTCCATACGCTTCTAAAACACGGCAAAAGTGTACAACACCTTTACGAAAACATCCATATGGTTCCTAAACACACCAAGACGATACAATAACAAACGATTTAAAAACACCCCAAAACGTCCATACACTTTCAAAACACACCAAAATGGTACAACACCTCCTAACCAGAACGTCCATACATTTAAAAAACACACCAAAACGATACAATACCGAACGGTTTAAAAACACACCAAATCGTCAATACGCTTCCAAAACACACCAAAATGGGACATTACCTAACCAAAACATCCATACGGTTCCAAAACACAACTAACCGATACAATACCAAACAGTTCAAAAACACCCCAAATCATCCATACGCTTCGAAAACACAACAAAATGGTACAACACCTTACCAAAACATCCATACGGTTCCAAAACACACAAAGACGATACAATACCAAACGTTTCAAAAACAGCCAAAAACGTCCACACCCTTCCAAAACACACCAACTTGGTACTACACCTTACCAAAACATCCATACGGTTCCAAAAAACACAAAAATGATACAATACCAAACATTTCAAAAACACCGCAAAACGTTCATACACTTCCAAAACAAACCAACTTGGTACATAACATTTCCAATACATCTATACGGTTCAAAAACACACCAAGACGATACAAGACCAATCGGTTCAAAAACACCCAAAATCGTCCATACGCTTCCAAAACACACCAACTTGGTACAACACATTTCCAAAACAACCCTATGGTTACAAAACACCAAGACGATACAATACCAATCGGTTCAAAAACACACCAAAACGTCCATACGCTTCCAAAACACACCAAAATGGTACAACACCTTACCAAAACATCCATACGGTTTAAAACACACTAAAACGATACAATACCAAACGGTTCAAAAACAACCCAAAATATCCAAACGCTTCCAAAACACACAAACTTGGCACAACACATTTCCTATACATCCATACGGTTCCAAAACAAACCAAGACGATACAATACCAATCGGTTTAAAAACATCCCAAAACGTTCATTCGCTTCCAAAACACACCAAAATGGTACAACACCATTACCAAACCATGAGTACAGTTCCAAACCACACCAAAACGATACAATACCAAACGTTTCAAAAAAACCCCAAATCGTCCATTCGCTTCCAAAACACACTAAAATGGACAACAACTTTACCAAAACATCCACACAGTTGCTAAACACACCAAGGCGATACAATAACAAACGGTTTAAAAACACCCAAAAAAGTCCATACGCTTCCAAAACACACCAAAATGGTAGAACACCTTACGGAATCATCTATATGATTCCGAAACACAGCAAAAGGATACAATACGAAACGGTTCAAAAACACCCGAAATCGTCCATACGTTTCAGAAACACACCAAAGTGGTACAACACCTTTCCAAAAAACAACCATACGGTTCCAAAACACAAAAAACGATAGAATAACAAACGGTTCAAAAACAACCCAAATCGTCCGTACGCTTCCAAAACACCAAAATGGTACAATACTTTACCAAAACATCCATACGTATCCAAAACACAACAAAAGGATATAATATCAAACGGTTCAAAAATACCCTAAATCGTCCATACGTATCCAAAACACACCAAATTGTTACAACACCTAACCAAAACATCCACAGGGGTTCAAAAACACACCAAAACGATGCAATACCACACGGTTCGAAAACACCCCAAATCTTCCATATCCTTCCAAAACACACCAAAATGGTACAACACCTTACCAGAACATCCATACGGTTTTCCAAAACACACCAAAACGATACAATACCAAACAGTTTAAAAACACCCCAAATCGTCCATACGCTTCCAAAACGCACCAAAATGGTACAACACCTTACCAAAACATCCATAAGGTTCCAACACACAAAAAAACGATACAATACCAAACGGTTCAAAAACACCCCAAAACGTTCATACGCTTCCAAAACTCACCAAAATGGTACCACACCTTACCAAAACATCCATACGGTTCCAAAACGCACAAAAATGATATAATACCAAATGGGTCAAAAATACCCCAAAACGTTCATATGCTTTCAAAACACACCAAAATGGTACAACGCCATTTCAAAACATCCATACGGTTCCAAAAACACACCAAGACGATACAATACCAAACGGTTCAAAAACACCCAAAATCGTCCATACGCTTCCAAAACACACCAAAAGTGTACAACACCTTTACCAAAACATCCATACGGTTCCTAAACACACCAAGACGATACAATAACAAACGGTTTAAAAACACTCCAAAACGTTCATGCGCTTCCAAAACAAACCAAAATGGTACAACACCATACCAGAACGTCCATACATTTAAAAAACACACCAAAACGGTACAATACCAAACGGTTTTAAAAACACACCAAATCGTCAATACGCTTCCAAAACACACCAAAATGGGACATCACCTTACCAAAACATCCCTACGGTTCCAAAACACAACTAAACGATACAATACCAAACAGTTCAAAAACACCCCAAATCGTCCATACGCTTCGAAAACACAACAAAATGGTACAACACCTTACCAAAACATCCATACGGTTCCAAAACACACAAAGACGATACATTACCAAACGTTTCAAAAACAGCCCAAAACGTCCATACCCTTCCAGAACACACTAACTTGGTACTACACCTTACGAAAACATTCATACGGTTCCAAAACACAAGAAAACGATACAATACTAGACGTTCCAAAAACACCCCAAAACGTCCATACACTTCCAAAACAAACCAACTAGGTACAACACCTTACAAAAACATCCAAATGGTTCCAAAACACACCAAAACGATACAATACCAAACTGTTCAAAAACACCCCAAATCGTCCATATGCTTTCAAAACACACCAAAATGGTACAACATCTTACTGATTCGTCCATACGAGTCCGATACACACCAAAAGGATACAATACCAAACGGTTCAAAAACACCCGAAATCGTCCATGAGCTTCAAAAACACACCAAAATGGTACAAGACCTTACCAAAACAACCATACGGTTCCAAAAGACAACAAGACGATACAATACCAAACGTTTCAAAAACACCCTAAAACGTGCATGCACTTCAAAAACACACAAACTTGGTACAAATCCTTCCCATAACATCCATACGGTTCCAAAACACCCCAAAATAATACAATACCTAATGGTTCAAAAACACCCCAAAACGTCCATACGCTTCCAAAACACACCAACCTGGTACAAAACATTTCCAATACAACCATACGGTTCCAAAACACACTAAGACGATACAAGACCAATTGGTTTAACAACACCCAAAATCGTCCATACGCCTCCAAAACACACCAACTTGGTACAACACATTTCCAAAACAACCCTATGGTTCCAAAACGCACCAAGACGATACAATACCAATCGGTTCATAAACACCCCAAAACGTCCATACGCCACTACTAGAAACTTTTCGATAGGTGACGAAACAAGTGGTGACGAAATGTACTGTTTTACTATAGATGACGAAACAACAAAATTTTCATCACCAAAAGTTACTATAGGTGATGAAAAATTTGCTTTTCGTCACCAAAAGTGACTTTCGGAGACAAACTATAGGTGACGAAATTTACTATTTCAATTGTCACCTATAGGTTGTCTCCGAAAGTCATTTTTGATGATGAAAAGCAAATTTTTCGTCACCTATAGTAACTTTTGGTGATGAAAATTTTGTTGTTTCGTCATCTATAGTAAAACAGTACATTTCGTCACCACCTTTTTCGTCACCTATCGAAAATTTTCTAGTAGCGCGCTTCCAAAACACACCAAAATGGTACAACACCTTACCAAAACATTCATACGATTCCAAAACACACCAAGACGATACAATACCAAACGTTTTAGAAACCCCCCCAAAACGTCCATACACATTAAAAACACACCAACTTGGTAAAAAAACCTTACCAAAACATCTATACGGTTCCAAAACACACAAAAACGAAACAATACCAAACGGTTTAAAAACACCCCAAATTGTTCATACGCTTCCAAAACACACCAAAATGGTACAACACTTTACCCAAACATCCATACGATTCCAAAATACAACAAAACGATACAATACCAAACAGTTCAAAAACACCTCATATCATCCATACGCTTCCAAAACACACCAAAATGATACAACACCATACCAAAACATCCATACCGTTACAAAATGCACCAGCACGATACAATACCAAAAGCTTCAAAAGCACCCAAAAACGTTCATACGCTTCCAAAACACACCAAAATGGTACAACACATTTCCAAAACATCCATACGGTTCCAAAACACACAAAAATGATGAAATACCAAACGGTTCAAAAACATCTCAAATCGTCAATACGCTTCCAAAATACACTAAATTGATACAACACCTTACGAAAACATCCAAACGGTTCCAAAACACAACAAAACGATACAATACCAAACGGTTCAAAAACACCCCAAATCGTCTATACGCTTCCAAAACACACCAAAATGGTAAAGCACCTTACCAAAACATCCATACCGTTATGAAACGCACTAGCACGATACAATACCAAATGATTCAAAAACACCCCAAAACGTCCATACGCTTCCAAAACACACCAAAATGGTACAACACATTTCCGAAACATCGATACGGTTCCAAAACACACCATAACGATACAATACCAAACGGTTCAAAAACACCCCAAATCGTCCATACGCTTCTAAAATACACCAAAATGGAACATCACCTTACCAAAACGTCCACACGGTTCCAAAACACAACTAAACGATACAATACCAAACGGTTCAAAAACACCCCAATTCGTCATTACGCTTCGAAAATACACCAAAATGGTACAACACCTTACAGAAACATCCCTACGGTTCCAAAACACACAAAGACGATACAATACCAAACATTTTAAAAACCCCAAAAAACATACATACACTTCCAAAACAAAGCAACTAGGTACAATACCTTACAAAAACAACCATACGGTTCCAAAACACACCATAACGATACAATACAAAACTGTTCAAAAACACCCCAAATCGTCCATACGCTTCCAAAACACACCAAAATCGTACAACACCTTACTGAATCATCCATACAATTCCAAAACACAGCAAAAGGATACAATGCGAAACGGTTCAAAAACACCCGAAATCGTCCATAAGCTTCAAAAACACACCAAAAGAGTACAAGACCTTACCATAACAACCATACGGTTCCAAAACACAACAAGACGATACAATACCAAACGTTTCGAAAACACCATAAACGTGCATACACTTCAAAAACACACATACTTGGTACAACACCTTTCCAAAACATCCATACGGTTTCAAAACACAACAAAATGATAAAATACCAAATGGTTCAAAAACACCTCAAAACGTCCATACGCTTCCAAAAGACACCAAAATAGTACAGTACTTTACCAAAACATCCATACGGTTCCAAAACACAACAAAATGATACAATACCAAACGGTTCAAAAACACCCCAAAACGTCGATACGCTTCCAAAACACACCAAAATGGTACAACACCTTACCAAAACACTTATACGGCTCAAAACCACACGAAAGCGATATATTACCAAACATTTCAAAAAAACCCCGAATCGTCCGTATGCTTCCAAAACACACCAAAATGGTACAACACCTTTACCAAAACATCCATAGGGTTCCTAAACACACCAAGACGATACAATAACAAACGGTTCAAAAACAACCCAAAACGTCCATACGTTTCCAAAACACACCAAAATGGTACAACACCTTACGGAATCATCCATACGATTCCGAAACACACCAAAAGGATACAATACGAAACGGTTCAAAAACATCCAAAATCGTCCATACGCTTCAAAAACACACCAAAATGGTACAACACCTTTCCAAAACAACCATACGGTTCCAAAACACAAAAAAACGATACAATACCAAACGGTTCAAAAACAACCCAAATCGTCTATACGCTTCCAAAACACACCAAAATGGTACAACACTTTACAAAAACATCTATACGGTTCCAAAACACAACAAAAGGATACAATACGAAACGGTTCAAAAAATACCCCAAATAGTCCATAAGTTTCCAAAACACACCAAATTGTTACAACACCTAACCAAAACATCCACAGGGTTCAAAAACACCCCAAAACGATGCAATACCAAACGGTTCGAAAACACCCAAAATCGACCATATGCTTCCAAAACACACCAAAATGGTACAACACCTTACCAAAACATCCATAAAGTTCCAAGACACACCAAAACGATACAATACCAAACCGTTCAAAAACACCCCAATTTGTCCATACGCTTCCGAAACCCACCAAAATGGTACAACACCTTACCAAAACATCCATAAGGTGCTAAATTACCCCAAAAAAAAAAACATCCATAAATGTAGACACCCCAATTTGGCCTAACGATTATTTCAACTCCCACCTTGGGACCATCCCGATGATGATACGGATTCGATGATTGCTGATTGCTTTCTTGTGAAACCCCTGGACTTATGGTTCGAACTTTGAGCCACTTAGAGGACCCAATCCAGAGCCAAATAGCCTTTCAGACAGAAAGAGTGTGTTAGGAAAATCCATCGGACGGCCGTAACATCGATATCATGGCCTCAACATCCATTCCTCACCCGAGCAACCTGTTGCACCAAAAATCTCCCTGAGAGATCGAAGCCTCGGCCGCCAGATCAATGGCTCGGCCGCCACATCCATTTCCAGGCCGCGACATCCTTTGCTTGGCCGCCAGATCGGCCTTTTTCCAGACTCTCGAACCTTCTGTCGGTTGTTTGATCCAATCCCGCCGCCTCTCCGATGCGTTCGGGCCACGTTCAGAGATTACAATGAAGAGTTTGAGTTGCAATGCAAGTGCAATTGCAACCCCGTGATTTGATTGGACCGAGTGAGTCACCCCTTTGCCTATATAAAGAGACCCTCGGATACACCCAAATAGACACGAAATTCCTGAGATCCATATACATTCAAGCCACGAAACTCTGGCTATATACTCCCAAAATCCCTCTCTACAAAAGCCCTAACCTCCGGAAGGCGGCCATCAATCCGACGATTCAACCCCGGAGTTCCAAACCCTAGCCCTAGGGTTTCGTCCAAGTAGCAATCAATCAATCAATCCCCATCGATCCGAAGTAATCAAGCAACTGAGGGATCAAGGTGGTGAGGCCCAACGGCCTCTGGTTTGGTTTATTTAATGTTTTATGTCGTTAATCGTAGCTTTCTGATCGTCTGTTAGTTTTCTGTCTGGTGTGAGGAAGAACACCAACCGGGGCTTCGATGCCTCGGCCGGTACATTGACCCAGTGCGATCCCTCGGCCGCGACTTCCATTCGCCAGCCGAGTGATCGATTTGCTGGCACAGCTTTGTTTTGTTTCTTGCTTTCTGATGCATGCTTATTTACAGTCTCAACTCACCTTATTAACTGTTTAAGGCATAAAAACAGACTACGTGTATGGAATTGAATAAAGCATCTATATGTCTTATGTTGAATGATTATGGGCTAGCTTCACGGCTAGGCAGAGAGGGGTGCCTAACACCTTCCCCTTACTGTACTTTTGGCTTCCGTATCCAGAATCTTTATCTGTTTTCCTAGCTTTAACAAACTAGGTGGCGACTCTGTTTTGATGATAACCGCTATCGTGTGGCGATACCTCTAGCCATGGAAGTATCCACAATCTTGGTTTATGAAGCGAGCAACCAATCGAGCAAACACAGTGATGATACAATTGTATGGCGATGCCCCGTCTGGGAGGTGTCTACAATAAGGTTCCAACACACACCAAAACGATACAATACGAAACGGTTCAAAAACACTCCAAAACGGTCATACGCTTCCAAAACACACCAAAATGGTACAACACCTTACCAAAACATCCATACGGTTTCAAGACGCACCAAAACGATCCAATACCAAACGGGTCAAAAACACCCCAAAACGTCCATATGCTTCCAAAACACATCAAAATGGTACAACACCTTTCCAAAACATCCATACGGTTCCAAAAATACACCAAAACGATACAATACCAAACGGTTCAAAAACACCCAAAATCATCCATACGCTTCCAAAACACACCAAAATGGTACAACACCTTTACCAAAACATCCATACGGTTCCTAAACACACCAAGACGATACAATAACAAACGGTTTAAAAACACCCCAAACGTCCATACGCTTCCAAAACACAACAAAATGGTACAATACCTTACCAGAACATCCATACATTTACAAAACACACCAAAACGATATAATACCAAACGGTTCAAAAACACACCAAAATGGGACATCACCTTACCAAAACATCCATACGGTTCCAAAACACAACTTAACGATAGAATACCAAACGGTTCAAAAGTACCCAAAATCGTCCATACGCTTCGAAAACACACCAAAATGGTACAACACCTTTTTTTTTTTTGGTTAAATCAGCTTGAAATTAAAAAAAAGGCTAACCGAATATACAGCCTACAAGGGGCATACCCCCGGAGGAAAACAAAACAAAACAAAAATTGGAGACCTAAGCCAAGCGGCTACATGAAGGAAAATGCACAAAAAATTGGAGACCTAAGCCAAGCGGCTACATGAAGGACAATGCTACTGAGATGAAGACCAAACAAATAACTTCCAGAGAGACATTTGTCTCCTAGCCATCTACCACGAGGGAGCAACAATAACTCCTGGAACAACACCAACACCAACTCCTGTACTCATTAGACTAACACCAGATAGCAACAATGCAGCCTGATAGTGATATCAGCAAAACACAAAGCTTGTAGCATATCTTATACCAAAGTTGAGACGCACATAACAGAAGCAACCAAACAAACAGTTACTGGACTGTCGGAGCTAACATCAAAACTGCACAGCGGCTACAGCAGAACAGGACAGCAACATAGAGATAGCAGAACATCAGCTGCTATGGCATGAACAGAACAAAACAGAATAGAACGGCAGCAGCAGTAGGTACAGATCAGTACAGATCAGTACAGAGCAGCAAGTAGAAGCAAATAGAACTCAACTAACGTAGCTTGCAAAACAGCTAAGCATTCACTCAATAGCATCAGATCGGACAGCAAAAGGATGCACAATAAACCTAGGGACATGCCCCCTAGTAAGGCACATGCCCCCTAGCACCACCTGCTGGATTAGCAGTAGCAGCAATGACTAATTGGTTGCTAAGAGCATCAACATCCGCTCTATGTACTGCTATTACAGCAGCCAACTATAGCAGCAGGCAGCGCAGAATGCAGCAGTAACAACATAGCAGAAAATAGCACGAGGACTTGGCAGTTGAACTACCCAAAAACAGTTAAAACAGTTAAACTACCCAACAACTATACATCATCATGTAGAGAGCATAAACATAACTGTACAGAATTCCAACAACTATACATCATCATGCAGAGGACGTCCCCCTCTGCGAAGGGAGATCCCAACGACATCCCCTGTTGGTTAGGCATAAACATAACTGTTCAGAACAGAACTGTACGGAACAGTAGCAGAAAAGCAGAATATAGATTAGCAAAAGTAACAGATAGCATGGTATGGACAGCCGATATGGACACCATTCTGGACACCACCAATCTGGAACATCATACTATTCAGTAGCTGCAGAACAGCAGCAAGCAGAGTAGCAGAACAGGAGCAAAAGAGATCAAAATAGCCATTAGCCACCTAAATATCATAACAGCAGCTTCCAACTCATCACAGATAAGCCAATACAGAGATGTATGTGTCCCAAAAGAGATCAAATCAAAATGGTCCATATTCCCCACCTAGTGTTAGCTGTCAGAACAGATAACATACATACAAGCATATGGAATTGACAAATTCGCATTGACAGAACCACAGAACAGACCCATATCCTGAAATATCAAACCCTTTTTGCAATTTGGTGCTCACACCTCAACACCCTTGAAAGACTCACATCTCCCACTCTACTTTTGCAAAAGGGCCAGGTTCCTCCAACTCCCTCCACTTGTTCTCACATGATTCCCCCGCTAGTTATTATCTCCTCTCACAAGGAATGGTGGGGATTTAGCACTCAGCTCACATGGGATGCACACAATATGGTGAGAACACACATATGCTATGAATACCCAAGCCAACCACCAAAGAGTAAGGTAACTACCTGAGTACTTAGCAGTAATAGAATTCAAGTAACCTCCATTGCAACTTGCTTACCTGCTAGGCTAGAAATTAGTCCAGAACCAAATACCAAATACCAACATCAATTCCACAACCAAATATCACAAAGTAACAAACAATATGAATGATGGTTAAGAACCATTAAGATACCACTCATGTGCAACCCAGTCAGCCCTAGATGGAGGTAATGTGTTGAATGATAAAAGCCTTGTCCTCACCATAGAGTAGATTTTGTGAGCAACTACCTCTAGAGTACAAGATTTACCTTGATATTTCCTCATATTCCTTTCAATCCAAACTTGGTAAACAGTAACTGTGAAGATCAGTTTAGTAATTATAGCCTGAAAAGATTTTCTTTTTATATTGGAGAAAAAAGTGATCCACTCAGCCCATGTTCTAGAGTGCCAAGAAACATGGATTTTGGAAAGGATGGTGTTCCACACCTGCTGAGAGAATGGACAGTTAAAGAAAAGATGGTCATGGCTCTCACTGCCTTGGCAGAAACTACACTGAGAGGAGTGGGTAAGGCCAAATAGCATTAGCCTATCCATAGTGGACAGCCTAATCTGGACAGCTAACCAAGTGATAAAAAAACATTTGGGAATGTGGCCCGAGAACCACACCAGTTTATGCCACTCAACTCTAGGGAAGGGAGTTCTCAATTTATCCCAAAGAGATGAAATGGAGAACTTTCTAGTAGGGGTGAGAATCCATCTAACCTGATCAGCCCCACCCAGTGTGCTAGGTATAAAAGGAGGTAAATTCCTTCTTATCTCATTGAGCTCAAAAGTTTGCGTGACAGGAAATGCCCAGTTTGAGTTATGAATAATATGAGACACAGCAGCATCCTTGGGAATACCAGAATCATAAGCTATTCGGGGACCAAAAGTGGCCATCAATGGACCAAGGGGATGCCAATTGTCATACCACAAGGAAGTGGACTGACGATCACCTATCACATTCAGAATAAAGGGATGGACCAAAGGTCTGAGGTTCAACAATTTCCTCCAAACCCATGTGCAATCCCCAGGAGTTTTCAAATTCCAAAAGTTCCTCCCTTTTATTAAGTACGACTTGACCCATTGACACCACATCGACTGTTCCCCACCCGAGATAAGGTACCAAATGTGCTTAGCAATGGTTGCCTTGTTCCAAACCTGCATGGATTTGAAGCCAAGGCCCCCTTCCTCTTTTGGAGAGCAGAGGTGCTCCCAAGAAACCTTAGCACCAGATTTCTAAAGGTCAGGGCTAGACCAGAAGAATGCCTGTAGTATAGATTCAACTTCTTTAATCACTTTCTTGGGAATTATAAATAGAGAGGACCAATAGGTTTGGATGGAGAATAGGACATTCCTTATAAACTGCACCCTGCCAGCATACGTTAGGTCCCTATTAGTCCAAGACTTAGTTTTAGCAACAATACTATCCACAAGACGCTGGCGGTCAGTAGCTTTAAGTTTGGTGGAGATCAGTGGCACTCCAAGGTATCTAACAGGCAGAGTGCCTTCTTGGAAACCTAAAACATTTAAAATGGCCAGTCTAGAATGTAGGTTAACCCCAGAGAAATAAATGCTACTCTTCCCAGGACTAGGGGATAAACTCGACAAGGCCTGGAACTCAGTGAGAGCATCTTGAATGTGAGTGACTGAAGTCAAATCCCCTTTGCAGAAAATCATGAGATCATCAGCAAAGCAGAGATTAATAAGCTTGGTATCATGACATCTCCAATGAAATTGGAAATCAGGAAGAAGGGATTTTTCCCGCAGGAGGCAAGTGAGAACCTCCATCACAATGACAAATAGGTACGATGACAAGGGGTCTCCTTGTCGAAGGCCCCTCTTCCCAAGAATAAAACCAGTGACTTCCCCGTTAATACTAAGAGAGTAATTAGCCGTGGTGACACAGGCTTGAAGCCATTTTATCATGGTAGGATGAAAGTTCATGGAAGGTAGAACGTCCCACAAAAAGTCCCACCTGACATTGTCATAGGCCTTCATGATATCCACCTTCAAGGCACACCTGGGAGAAGAGGAGGACTTATGATAACCCCTCATGAGTTCCTGGGTAAGAAAGATATTGTCCGCAATCCTCCTCCCTTTAACAAATCCTGATTGTACAGAATCAATTAAATTAGGGAGGGCAACCTGCAATCTCCTGGCAAGAATTCGAGAAATGCACTGATATCAAATTACAGATATACGACTTACAAAAAACGAGGAAAACGAAATGCATCCCATACTTTTTAATTTCTTCCTTGTAATTTTTAATTTTTGAGTTATTATTGCAAAAAAAAAAATTCGACGTAAAAATTGTTGACTGCAAAATGTTAAAAATAAGAATACAATTTTCCCTGCAAGGATTCAAACCTGAAAATTTTTCAACAAATCTAGTTTGTATGTGCTACAACGGATTTTTTGTTAACCATGGGCAACTTATTATGTTATATCTCTATTCTAACTACAAACTTGTAAAACTCTTCAATATCCTATATTTTAAAAAATTAGAAAATACCCATACGAAAATTTAAATACGAGAAAAATTGTCTTCTGCATTAATTTTTTCGTTGTTCTTTGAGAAATTTCCTATTATCAAAGCTGTAACCGAAATATCAATTCTCCGCATTACCAATATCATTTTAGTATTGAAAAATAAATTTTTGTTGTCTTGATTCAAATTTGAAGAGAAAAAAAATAGCAAACCAGATTTTGTACATATTTCCACCAAATATGAAGGGATCGCCGTTTTTATAATGTGACCGGTGACTTTGTGGCCGATTTTTTTAATATAAAATTAAAAGTAATCAAATTACAGATATACGACGTATTAAGAACGAGAAAAATGAAACGCATCTCAAACTTTTTTATCACTACTTTCTAATTTAACCTATTGAATAATTATTGATAAAAAAAAATCGACATCTCAAACTTTTTTATCTCAACTTTCTAATTTACCTTTTCAATTATCATTGACAAAAAAATTCGACGTCGAAACTGTTGACCACTAAGAGTTTAAAAAAAATTATTTCTGCTACCAGGAGTCGAAGCTGAAAAAATTTGAACATATCAAGTTTATATGTGTTACAACGGATTTTTTGTTAACTGTTCGCAAATTGATTGTTTTCTATCTCTAATTTATATATGAATTCGAAAAACATTTCAATAACCAGTGGTTTGAAAATATAGAAAATCCCGATATCGAAATTCAAATATAAAAAAAATTTGTGTTCGGCATTAATTTTTTCATGGTTTTACAATAAATTCAAATTATGAATGCTATAACCGAAATATCAAGTCTTTCCATTAAAAATATCATTTCAGTTTTTACAAATAAAATTTTTATTACCGTGATTCCAATTCGAAGGAAAAAAAATATCAAATCGTATTTTGTACATTTTTCGTCCAAGTATGAAGGGATCGATGTGTTTATATTGTCACCAGTGATTTTGTGATCGATTCTTAATTTTTTTGTGTAAATTTAACGGTAATCAAACTACAGATATACGAATTACCAAGAACGAGGAAAACAAAATGCATATTATACTTCTTTATCGATACTTTCTAATGTTTACTTTTTGAATTATTATTCACAAAAAAAAAAATTCGATTTCAAATTTGTCGACCGAAAAAAGTTTAAAAAAAAAACAATAATTTCCACTACCAGGAGTCGAAATCAGAAAATTTTCAACAAATCCAGTTTATATGTGCAACAACGGATTTTGTGCTAACCTGAGAAAAAATTATTGTTTCATATCTCTAATCTAAATACGAATTCGTAAAACTCTTCAATAACCTATAGTTTAAAAAGTTAGAAAATCCCGATACGAAAATTGAAATACAAGAAAATTTGCGTTCTGCTTTAATTTTTTCAATGTTCTACGAAAAATTCTTTTTATCAACGCTGTAACCGAAATATCAATTCTCCGCATTAACAACATCCTTTAAGTTTCGAAAAATAAAATTTTTGCTGTCATGATTCCAATTCAAAGAGAAAACATAGCAAACTTGATTTTGTACATGTTTTGACCAAAAATGAAGGGATCGCCGTTTTCATAATGTGGCCAGTGATTTTCGGCCGAATTTTTTTTTTTTATTCTAAAATTTCCAAATAACAAATTACAGATATACGACTTACCAAAAACGAGGAAAACGAAATGCATCCCATACTTTTTTATTTCTTCCTTGTAATTTTTACTTTTTGAATTATTATTACAAAAATTCATTGTTCTATGAAAAATTTTTATTATCAACGCTGTTAAAAATAAGAATATAATTTCCCCTGCAAGGATTCAATCCTGAAAATTTTTCAACAATTCCAGTTTGTATGTGCTACAACGGATTTTTTGTTAACCATGGGCAAACTTATTATGTTATATCTCTATTCTAACTACGAACTTGTAAAACTCTTCAATATGCTATATTTTTAAAACTTAGAAAATACCGATTCGAAAATTTAAATACGAGAAAAATTGTGTTCTGCATTAATTTTTTCGTTGTTCTTTGAGAAATTTCCTATTATTAAAGCTGTAACCGAAATATCAATTCTCCGCATTAACAATATCATTTTAGTATTGAAAAATAAATTTTTGTTGTCTTCATTCAAATTCGAAGAGAAAAAAAATAGCGAACCTGATTTTGTACATATTTCAACAAAATATGAAGAGATCGCCGTTTTTATAATGTGACCGGTGACTTTGTGGCCGATTTTTTAAATACAAAATTAACAGTAATCAAATTACAGATATACGACATATTAAGAACGAGAAAAATGAAACGCATCTCAAACTTTTTTATCACTACTTTCTAATTTAACCTATTGAATTATTATTGATAAAAAAAAATCGACATCTCAAACTTTTTTATCTCAACTTTCTAATTTACCTTTTCAATTATCATTGACAAAAAAATTCGACGTCGAAACTGTTGACCACCAAGAGTTTAAAAAAAAATTATTTCTGTTATCAGGAGTCGAAGCTGAAAATATTTTAACATATCAAGTTTATTTGTGTTACAACGGATTTTTTGTTAACTTTTTGCAAATTGATTGTTTTCTATCTCTAATTTATATACGAATTCGAAAAATATTTCAATAACCAGTGGTTTGAAAATATAGAAAATCCCGATATCGAAATTCAAATATAAAAAAAATTTGTGTACAGCATTAATTTTTTCATGGTTTTTCAAAAACTTCAAATTATCAATGCTATAACCGAAATATCAAGTCTTTGCAGTAAAATATCATTTCTGTTTTTAAAAATAAAATTTTTATTACCGTGATTCCAATTCGAAAGAAAAAAAAAAGGAAATCTTATTTTGTAGATGTTTCGTCCAAGTATGAAAGGATCGATGTGTTTATGATGTCACCAGTGATTTTGTGGTCGATTCTTAATTTTTTTGTGTAAATTTATCGGTAATCAAACTACAGATATTCGAATTACCAAGAACGAGGAAAACAAAATGCATATTATACTTGTTTATCGATACTTTCTAATGTTTACTTTTTGAGTTATTATTCACAAAAAAAAAATTCGATTTCAAATTGTCGACCGAAAAAAGTTTAAAAAAAATAACAATGATTTCCACTACCAGGAGTCGAAATCAGAAAATTTTCAACAAATCCAGTTTATATGTGCAACAACGCATTTTGTGTTAACCTGAGAAAAAGTTATTGTTTTATATCTCTAATCTAAATACGAATTCGTAAAACTCTTCAATAACCTATAGTTTAAAAAGTTAGAAAATCCCGATACGAAAATTGAAATACCAGAAAATTTGCGTTCTTCTGTAATTTTTTCAATGTTCTATGAAACATTCTTATTATCAACGCTGTAATCGAAATATCAATTCTACGCATTAACAACATCCTTTAAGTTTCGAAAAATAAAATTTTTGCAGTCATGATTCCAATTCGAAGAGAAAACATAGAAAACCTGATTTTATACATGTTTCGACCAAATATTAAGGGATCGCCGTTTTTATAATGTGACCAGTGATTTTTGGCCGATTTTTTTTTTTTTTACTCTAAAATTTTCAGATATCAAATTAAAGTTATACGACTTACCTAAAACGAGGAAAATGAAATGTATCCCATACTTTTTTATTTCTTCCTTGTAATTTTTAGTTTTTGAATTATTATTGCAAAAAAAAATTCGACGTCAAAATTGTTGACAGCAAAATGTTAAAAATAAGAATATAATTTCCCCTGCAAGGATTCAACCCTGAAAATTTTTCAACAAATCCAGTTTGTTTGTACCACAACAGATTTTTTGTTAACCATGGGCAAACTTATTATGTTATATCTCTATTCAAACTACAAACTTGTAAAACAAATCAATATCCTATATTTTAAAAAATTAGAAAATACCGATACGAAATTTTAAATACTAGAAAAATTGTCTTCTGCATTAATTTTTTCGTGGTTCTTTGAGAAATTTCCTATTATTAAAGCTGTAAGCGAAATATTAATTCTCTGCATTCCCAATATCATTTTACTTTTGAAAAATAAAATTTTGTTGTCTTGGTTCAAATTCGAAGAGAAAAAAAATAGTAAACCAGATTTTGTACATATTTCCACCAAATATGAAGGGGTCGCCGTTTTTATATTATGACTGGTGACTTTGTGACCGATTTTTTTAACAAAAAATTAACAGTAATCAAATTACGGATATACGACGTATTAAGAACGAGAAAAATGAAACGCATCTAAAACTTTTTTTATCACTTCTTTCTAATTTAACCTTTTAAATTATTAATGACAAAAAAATCGACATCTCAAACTTTTTCATCTCAAATTTGTAATTTACCTTTTCAATTATCATTGACAAAAACATTCGATGTCGAAACTGTTGACCACGAAGAGTTTAAAAAAAAATTATTTCAGCTACCAGGAGTCGAAGGTGAAAAAATTTTAACATATCAAGTTTATATGTTTTACAACGGCTTTTTTGTTAATTTTTTGCAAATTGATTGTTTTCTATCTCTAATTTATATACGAATTCGAAAAATATTTCAATAACCAGTGGTTTGAAAATATAGAAAATCCCGATATCGACATTGAAGTACGAAGGGATCGATGTGTTTATAGTGTCACCAGTGATTTGTGGTCGATTCTTAATTTTTTTGTTTAAATTTATCGGTAATCAAACTACAGATATACGAATTACCAAGAACGTGAAAAACAAAATGCATATTATATTTCTTTATCGATACTTTCTAATTTTTACTTTTTAAATTATTACTCACAAAAAAATTTCGATATCAAATTTGTTGACCGAAAAAAGTTAAAAAAAAATAACAATAATTTTCACTACCAGGAGTCGAAATCAAAAAATTTTCAACAAATCAATTTTATACGTGCAACAACATATTTGGTGTTAACTTGAGAAAAAATTATTATTTTATATCTCTAATCTAAATACGAAATCATAAAACTCTTCAATAACATATAGTACAAAAAGTTAGAAAATCCCGATACGAAAATAGAAATACAAGAAAATTTGCTTTCTGCTTTAATTTTTTCAATGTTCTACTAAAAATTCTTATTATCAACGCTGTAATCGAAATATCAATTATCCGCATTAACAACATCCTTTAAGTTTCGAAAAATAAAATTTTTGCATTCGTGATTCGAATTTGAAGAGAAAACATAGCAAATCTGATTTTGTACATGTTTCAACCAAATATGAAGGGATCGCCGTTTTCATAATGTGACAAGTGATTTTTGGCCGATTTTTTTTTTTTACTCTAAAATTTCCAGATATCAAATTACAAATATACGACTTACCAAAAACGAGGAAAACGAAATGCATCCCATACTTTTTTATTTCTACCTTGTAATTTCTACTTTTTGAATTATTATTGCAAAAAAAAAATTCGACGTCAAAATTGTTGACAGCAAAAATTTAAAACTAAGAATATAATTTCCCCTGCAAGGATTCAAACCTTTAAATTTTTCAACAAATCCAATTTGTATGTGCTACAACGAATTTTTTGTTAACCATGGGCAAACTTATGATGTTATATCTCTAATCTAACTACGGACTTGTAAAACTCTTCAATATCCTTTTCTTTTGAAAATTAGGAAATACCGATACAAAAATTTAAATACAAGAAAAATTGTCATCTGCATTAATTTTTTTGTGGTTCTTTTAGAAATTTCCGATTATTAAAGCTGTAACCGAAATATCAATTTTCCGCATTAAAAATATCATTTTAGTTTTCAAAAATAAATTTTTGTTGTCTTGATTCAAATTCGAAGAGAAAAAAAACAGCAAACAAGATTTTGTACATATTTTCACCAAATATGAGGGGATCGCCGTTTTTATAATGTGACCGGTGGCTTTGTGGCCGATTTTTTTAATATAAAGTTAACAGTAATCAAATTACAGATATACGACGTATAAAGAAAGAGAAAAATGAAATGCATCACAAACTTTTTTTATCACTTCTTTCTAATTTAACCTATTGAATTATTACTGACAAAAAAAAAAATTCGACATCTCAAACTTTTTCATCTCAACTTTCTAATTTTATCTTTTCAATTATCATTGACAAAAAAATTCGATGTCGAAACTGTTGACCACCAAGAGTTTAAAAAAAAATTATTTCAGCTATCAGGATTCGAAGCTGAAAAAATTTTAACATATCAAGTTTATATGTGTTATAACGGATTTTTTGTTAACTTTTTGCAAATTGATTGTTTTCTATCTCTAATTTATATACGAATTCGAAAGAAATTTCAATAACCAGTGGTTTGAAAATATAGAAAATCCCATATCGAAATTCAAATATATAAAAAATTTGTGTTCGGCATTAATTTTTTCATGGTTTTACAATAAATTCAAATTATCAATTCTATAACCGAAATATCATGTCTTTCCTTTAAAAATATCATTTCAGTTTTTACAAATAAAATTTTTATTACCATGATTCCAATTCAAAGAGAAAAAAATAGCAAACATTATTTTGTACATGTTTCGTCCAAGTATGAAGGGATCGATGTGTTTATAATGTCACCTGTGATTTTGTGGTCGATTCTTAATATTTTTGTGTAAATTTACCGGTAATAAAACTCCAGATATACAAATTACCAAGAACGAGGAAAACAAAATCCATACTATACTTCTTTATCGATACTTTCTAATTTTTACTTTTTTGGATTATTATTCAAAAAAAAATTCTATGTCAAATTTGTCAACCGAAAAAAGTTAAAAAAAAATAACAATAATTTCCACTACCAGGAGTCAAAATTAGAAAATTTTGAACAAATCCATTTTATACGTGCAACAACGGATTTTGTATTAACCTGAGAAAAAATTATTATTTTATATCTCTAATCTAAATACGAATTCGTAAAACTCTTCAATAACCTATAGTATAAAAAGTTAGAAAATTCCGATACGAAAATTGAAATACAAGAAAATTTGCGTTCTGCTTTAATTTTTTCAATGTTACTTCAAAAAATTCGTATTACCAACGCTGTAACCGAAATATCAATTCTGCGCATTAGCAACATCCTTTAAGTTTCGAAAAATAAAATTTGTCCTGTCGTGATTCCAATTCGAAGAGAAAACATAGCAAACCTGATTTTGTATATGTTTCGACCAAATATGAAGGGATCGCCGTTTTCATAATGTGACCAGTGATTTTTGGCCGATTTTTTTTTTTACTCTAAAATTTCCAGATATCAAATTACAGATATACGACTTACCAAAAACGAGGAAAACGAAATGCATCCCATACTTTTTTATTTCTAACTTGTAATTAATACTTTTTGAATTATTTTTGCAAAAAAAAATTCGACGTCAAAATTGTTGACAGCAAAAAGTTAAAAATAAGAATATAATTTCCTCTGCAAGGATTCAAACCTGAAAATTTTTCGACAAATCCAGTTTGTATGTGCTACAACAGATTTTTTGTTAACCATGGGCAAACTTATTATGTTATATCTCTTTTCTAACTACGAACTTGTAAAACTCTTCAATATCCTATATTTTAAAAAATTAGAAAATACCGATACGAAAATTTAAATACAAGAAAAATTGTCTTCTACAATAATTTTTTCGTGGTTCTTTGAGAAATTTCCTATTATTAAATCTGTAACCGAAATATCAATTTTCCGAATGAACAATATCATTTTAGTTTTGAAAAATAAATTTTTGTTGTCTTGATTCAAATTCGAAGAGAAAAAAAATAGCAAACCAGATTTTGTACATATTTTCACCAAATATGAAGCGATCGCCGTTTTTATAATGTGACCGGCGACTTTGTGGTCGATTTTTTTAATATATAATTAACAGTAATCAAATTACAGAAATACGACGTGTTAAGAACGGGAAAAATGAAACGCATCTCAAATTTTTTTATCACCACTTTCTAATTTAACTTATTGAATTATTAACGAAAAAAAAATCGACATCTCAAATTTTTTTATCTCAACTTTCTAATTTTTCCTTTTCAATTATCATTGACAAAAAATTCGACGTCGAAACTGTTGACCACCAAGAGTTTTAAAAAAAATTATTTCTGCTACCAGGAGTCGAATCTGAAAAAATTTTAACATATAAAGTTTATATGTGTTACAACAGATTTTTTGTTAACTTTTTTCAAATTGGTTGTTTTCTATCTCTAATTTAAATACGAATTCGAAAAACATTTCAATAACCAGTGGTTTAAAAATATAGAAAATCTCGATATCGAAATTCAAATATAAAAAAAATTTGTGTTCGGCATTAATTTTTTTCACGGTTTTACAATAAATTGAAATTATCAATGCTATAACCGAAATATCAAGTCTTTTCATTAAAAATATCATTTCAGTTTTTACAAATAAAATTTTTATTACCGTGATTCCAATTCGAAAGAAAAAAATAATTGCAAACCTTATTTTGTACATGTTTCGTCCAAGTATGAAGGGATCGATGTGGTTATAATGTCACCAGTGATTTTGTGGTCGATTCTTAATTTTTTGTGTAAATTTACAAGTAATCAAACCACAGATATACGAATTACCAAGAACGAGGAAAACAAAATGCATATAATACTTCTTTATCGATACTTTCTAACTTTTACATTTTGAATTATTATTCACAAAAAAAAAATTCGATGTCAAATTTGTCGACCGAAAAAATTTAAAAAAAATAACAATAATTTCCACTACCAGGAGTCGTAATCAGAAAATTTTCAACAAATCCAGTTTTTGTGTGCAACAATGGATTTTGTGTTAACCTGAGAAAAAATTATTGTTTTATATCTCTAATCTAAATAAGAATTCGTAAAACTTTTCAATAACCTATAGTTTAAAAAGTAAGAAAATCCCGATACGAAAATAGAAATACAAGAAAATTTGCGTTCTGCTTTAATTTTTGAAATGTTCTACGAAAAATTCTTATTATCAACGCTGTAACCGAAATATCAATTATCCGCATTAACAACATCCTTTATGTTTCGAATAATAAAATTTTTGCTGTCATGATTCCAATTCGAAGAAAAAAAACACAGCAAACCTGATTTTGTACATGTTTCGACCAAATATGAAGGGATCGTCGTTTTCATAATGCGACCAGTGATTTTTGGCCGTTTTTTTTTCTCAAAAATTTCCAAATATCAAATTACAGATATACGACTTACCAAAAACGACGACAACGAAATGCATCCCATACTTTAATATTTCTTCGTTGTAATTTTTACCTCTTGAATTATTATTGCAAAAAAAAAATCGACATCAAAATTGTTGACAACAAAATGTTAAAAATAATAATATAATTTCCCCTGCAAGGATTGAAACCTGAAAATTTTTCAACAAATCCAGTTTGTATGTGCTACAGCGGATTTTTTTTTAACAATGGGCAAACTTATTATATTATATCTCTATTCTAACAATGAACTTGTAAAACTCTTCAATATTCTATATTTTAAAAGATTAGAAAATACCGATATGAAAATTTAAATATAAGAAAAATTGTCTTACGCATTAATTTTTTCGTTGTTCTTTGAGAAATTTCCTATTATTAAAACTAAAACCGAAATATCAATTCTCCGCATTAATAATATCATTTTACTTTTGAAAAGTAAATTTTTGTTGTCTTGATTCAAATTCGAAGAGAAAAAAAATAGCAAACCAGATTTTGTACATATTTCCACCAAAGATAAAGTGATTGCCGTTTTTATAATGTGATTGGCGACTTTGTGGCCGATTTTTTTAATATAAAATTAACAGTAATCAAATTACAAATATACGATGTATTAAGAACGAGAAAAATGAAACGTATCTCAAAATTTTTTATCACTACTTTCTAATTTAACCTATTGAATTATTATTAAAAAAAAAATAGACATCTCAAACTTTTTTATCTCAACTTTCTAATTTTACCTTTTCAATAATCATTGACAAAAAAATTCGACGTCGAAACTATTGACCACCAAGAGTTAAAAAAAAAATTATTTCTGCTACCAGGAGTCGAAGCTGAAAAAATTTTAACATATCAAGTTTTTATGTGTTACAACGGATTTTTTGTTAACTTTTTGCAAGTTGATTGTTTTCTATCTCTAATTTATATACGAATTCGAAAAACATTTCTATAACAAGTGGTTTGAAAATATAGAAATCCCGATATCGAAATTCAAATATAAAAAAAAATTTGTGTTCGGCATTAATTTTTTAATGGTTTTACAATAAATTCAAATTATGATTGCTATAACCAAAATATCAAGTCTTTCCATTAAAAATATCATTTCAGTTTTTACAAATAAAATTTTTATTACCTTGATTCCAATTCGAAGGAAAAAAAAATAGCAAACCTTATTTTGTACATGTTTCGTCCAAGTATGAAGGAATCGATGTGTTTATAATGTCTCCAGTGATTTTGTGGTCGATTCTTAATTTTTTTGTGTAAATTTACCGGTAATCAAACTACAGATATACGAATTACCAAGAACGAGTAAAACAAAATGCATATTTTACATATTTATCGATACTTTCTAACTTTTACCTTTTGAATTGTTATTCAAAAAAAAAATTCGATGTCAAATTTGTCGACCGAAAAAAGTTTAAAAAAATTAACAATAATTTCCACTACCAGGAGTTGAAATCAGAAAATTTTCAACAAATCCAGTTTGTATGTGCAACAACGGATTTTGTGTTAACCTGAGAAAAAATCATTGTTTTATATCTCTAATCTAAATACGAATTCGTAAAACTCTTCAACAACCTATAGTTTAAAAAGTAAGAAAATCCCGACACGAAAATTGAAATACAAGAAAATTTGCGTTCTGCTTTAATTTTTTCAATGTTCTACGAAAAATTCTTATTATCAACGCTGTAACCGAAATATCAATTCTACGCATTAACAACATCCTTTAAGTTTCGAAAAATAAATTTTTTGCTGTCATGATTCTAATTCGAAGAGAAAACATAGCAAACCTGATTTTGTATATGTTTCGACCAAATATGATGGGATCGCCATTTTCATAATGTGGCCAGTGATTTTTGGCCATTTTTTTTTTACTCTAAAATTTTCAGATATTAAATTACAGATATACGACTTACCAAAAACGAGGAAAACGAAATGTATCCCATACTTTATTATTTCTTCCTTGTAATTTTTACTTTTTGAATTATATTGGAAAAAAAAAATTCTACGTCAAAATTGTTGACAGCAAAATGTTAAAAATAAGAATATAATTTCCCCTACAAGGATTCAAACCTTAAAATTTTTCAACAAATCCAGTTTGTATGTGCTATAACGGATTTTTTGTTAACCATGCGCAAACTTATTGTTTTATATATCTAATCTAACTACGAACTTGTAAAACTCTTCTATATCCTATATTTTAAAAAATTAGAAAATACCGATACGAAAATTTAAATACAAGAAAAATTGTCTTCTGCATTTTTTTTTCGTTGTTCTTTGAGAAATTTCCTATTACTAAAGCTGTAACCGAAATATCAATACTCCGCATTAATAATATCATTTTAGTTTTGAAAAATATATTTTTGTTGTCTTGATTCAAATTCGAAGAGAAAAAAAATAGCAAACCAGATTTTGTACATATTTCCACCAAATATGAAGGGATCGCCGTTTTTATAATGTGACCGGCGACTTTGTTTCAAGGGAGAATTAAAGATTCATCCTCAAACCTCATCTCACGTAAGTATCCATCCCGGTCATTTTGAACTGTTATATTTTCATCCTCACTTTTAAATAAACCCAATATTGCCCTTCTATATACTATATTACTTATTTTTTTTCCACATATATAGGCAAAGAATTTTGAGACTAAAATATAAATTTGGAAGTCCTTTCCATCATTTTAGGGATACACATACGATTTTTGAGACTAAAAACTAATCTCGGACGTCCTAGCATAGTATTGGGGATAATCATTTCTTTTGAATCCCCAAATTATCGCCTTCCATAATCCACAGCTCCATTATTTATATATTACTCCTACAAATACTAATATATTAATAGTATTTGTATCCACGCCTTCCATCATCTCAAATTTAGACGCCCCCTCGACCTCCACGACTCATCCCGTCGGTCATGACGTCGTCGTCACCCCACCCATCCCAAAGCCGGGCCGTACCACTGAGCCAACTCAGGCGCCGTCCACACTCCCCCTCTTCTGCAAATCCAAGGATTTTGCTGCCGACTACAGCCACCCCTCAACTCATCCGGCCCACCATCGTCAAGAGCGGCTAACAGCGGCGAGAACCAGTGTTTTGAGAGGGTTCGGTCGCTTTGCTCGACCGGATCTAGGCAGCCACGGTTGCTCCTTCGACGTTTTCACCGGCGATTGCAAAAATCCAACCTACCGGAGCTTGTTTTCAGCCCCACCACCATGAATTTGACCGGGTGGCGAAACCCATCTGGACGGGGCTTGTTTTCGGCAGATGTAGGAATTGGTTATTTTTGTTTTATGCTTAGGCTCTATTTTTTTATGCTTAGGCTCTATTTCCGATCTAGATATTTCATGGTGTATTCTATATCGTCATGGTGTATTTTTATCATCACCTTAAGAATGTGAAATCATGATTTCATGGAATATGAATCGAATCCTATTTTTGGAATACGTCATGAATTTGTAGAATTAACCATGAAAATAGGGTTAATGTGATCACATTCTTATGGTGAATGTGATGAACAGAATACACCATGAAATGTGTAGATCGATCATTTTTTTTGGGTAAAGCCGCTCATGTTTTTTTGCAAATTCATGGTTAATCGATATCTCAAAAAAAAATTTGGCAAATTCATGGTTAATCGATCATGTTTTTTTTGGTTAAATCAATCATGAAATCATGACATATCATCACATTCTTATAGTGAAAATATGAATCGATTTCATGACATATTCCGAAAATATGAAAAACATATGGTTTAAATTGGTTTCCAAAAATATGAACGCTTATAGTGAAAATCATATTTTTTGTATTTTCGGAATACAAAAAATATGGTTTTCGAATTTAAATGAAAAATAAAGGAGTTTTTTTTGGTTATTATACATTTTTTAAATTTTGAAATCTTCTTTTTTAATTATCTCCCGTAATTATTGTGTTGAATCCCATTAAATTAGAAAATGATTGATTCCTCTAAATTAGGAAATAGTTGAATCCCACTAATTTAGGAAGACAATATACCCATATATATTAATATCTTATTAAAAGGGTAAGATAGGTAATTCACCATCTGAAAGGATGAAAACATAACTGTTCAAAATGACCGGGATGAATACTTACATGGGATGAGATCTGAGGATGGATATTTAAAAACTCCTTGTTTCAATATAAAATTAACAGTAATCAAATTATAGATATACGACGTATTAAGAACGATAAAAATAAAACGCATCTCAAACTTTTTTATCACTACTTTCTAATTTAACCTATTGAATTATTATTGACAAAAAAAAAAAAATCGACATCTCAAACGTTTATATCTCAACTTTCTAATTTTACCTTTTCAATTATCATTGGTAAAAAAATTCGACGTCGAAACTGTTGACCAACAAGATTTTAAAAAAAAATTATTTCTACTACTAGGAGTTGAAGCTGAAAAAATTTGAACATATCAAGTTTATATGTGTTACAATGGATTTTTTGTTAATTTTTTGCAACTTGGTTGTTTTCTATCTCTAATTTATATACGAATTCGAAAAATATTTGAATAACCTGTGGTTTGAAAATATAGAAAATCCCGATATCGAAATTCAAATATAAAAAGAATTTGTGTTCGGCATTAATTTTTTCATGATTTTACAATAAATTCAAATTACCAATGCTATAACTGAAATATCAAGTCTTTCCATTAAAAATATCATTTCAGTTTTTACAAATAAAATATTTATTACCGTGATTCCAATTCAATGGAAAAAAAAAATAGCAAACCTTATTTTGTACATGTTTCGTCCAAGTATGAAGGGATCGACGTGTTTATAATGTCACCAGTGATTTTGTGGTCGATTCTTAATTTTTTTATACAAATTTACCGGTAATCAAACTACAGATATACGAATTAACAAGACCGAGGAAAACAAAATGCATATTATACTTCTTTATCGATACTTTCTAATTTTTACTTTTTGAATTATTATTCACAAAAAAAATTCGATGTCAAATCTGTCGACCGAAAAAAGTTAAAAAAATAACAATAATTTCCACTACCAGAAGTCGAAATCAGAAAATTTTCAACAAATCCAATTTATATGTGCAACAACGGATTTTGTGTTAACCAGAGAAAAAATTATTGTTTTATATCTCTAATCTAAATACGAATTCGTAAAACTTTTCAATAACTTATAGTTTAAAAAGTAAGAAAATCCCGATACGAAAATAGAAATAGAAGAAAATTTGCGTTCTGCTTTAATTTTTTCAATGTTCTACGAAAAATTCTTATTATCAACGCTATAACCGAAATATCAATTATCCGCAATAACAACATCCTTTAAGTTTCGAATAATTAAATTTTTCCTGTCATGATTCCAATTCGAAGAGAAAACATAACAAACCTGATTTTGTACATGTTTCGACCAAATATGAAGGGATCGCCGTTTTCAAAATGTGATCAGTGATTTTTGGCCCTTTTTTTTTTTACACGAAAATTTACAGATATCAAATTACAGATATACGACTTACCAAAAATGACCAAAACGAAATGCTTCCCATACTTTATTATTTCTTCCTTGTAATTTCTACTTTTGGAATTATTATTGCAAAAAAAAAATTCGACGTCAAAATTGTTGAGAGCAAAATGTTAAAAATAAGAATATAATTTCTCCTACAAGGATTGAAACCTAAAATTTTTTCAACAAATCCAGTTTGTATGTGCTACAACGGATTTTTTTTTAACCATGGGCAAACTTATTATGTTATATCTCTATTCTAACTACGAACTTGTAAAACTCTTCAATATCCTATATTTTCAAAAATTAGAAAATACCGATACGAAAATTTTAATACAAGAAAAATTGTCTTCTTCATTAATTTTTTCGTTGTTTTTTGAGAAATTTCCTATTATTAAAGCTGTAACCGAAAAATCAATTGTCCGCATCAACAATATCATTTTAGTTTTGAAAAATAAATTTTTGTTGTCTTGATTCAAATGCGAAGAGAAAAAAAATTGCAAATCAGATTTTGTAAATATATCCACCAAATATGAAGGGGTCGCCGTTTTTATAATGTGACCGGCGACTTTGTGGCGATTTTTTAATATAAAATTAACAGTAATCAAGTTACAGATATACGACTTATTAAGAACGAGAAAATAGAAACGCATCTCAAACTTTTTTATCACTACTTTCTAATTTAACCAATTGAATTATTATTGAAAAAAAAAATCGACAACTCAAACTTTTTTATCTCACCTTTCTAATTTTACCTTCAATTATCATTGGCAAAAAAATTCGACGTCGAAACTGTTGACCACCAAGAGTTTAAAAAAAAATTATTTCTGCTACCAGAAGTCGAAGCTGAAAAAATTATTTTAACATATTAAGTTTATATGTGTTACAATGGATTTTTTGTTAACTTTTTACAAATTGATTGTTTTCTATCTCTACTTTATATACGAATTCGAAAAACATTTCAATAATTAGTGGTTTGAAAATATAGAAAATCCCATTATCGAAATTCAAATATAAAAAAAAATTGTGTTCGGCATTAATTTTTTCATGGTTTTACAATAAATTCAAATTATCAATGCTATAACCGAAATATCAAGTCTTTCCATTAAAAATATCATTTCAGTATTTACAAATAAAATTTTTATTATCGTGATTCCAATTCGAAGGAAAAAAAATAATAGCAAACCTTATTTTGTACATGTTTTATCCAAATATGAAAGGATCGATGTGTTTATAATGTCACCAGTGATTTTGTGGTCGGTTCTTAATTTTTTTGTGTAAATTTACCGGTAATCAAACTACAGATATACGAATTACCAGGAACGAGAAAAACAAAATGCCTATTATACTTATTTATCGATACTTTCTAATTTTTACTTTTTGAATTATTATTCACAAAAACAATTCGATGTCAAATTCGTCGACCGAAAAAAGTTAAAAAAAAATAACAATAATTTTGCACTACCAGGAGTCGAAATCAGAAAATTTTCAACAAATCCAGTTTATATGTGCAACAACGGATTTTGTGTTAAACTGAGAAAAAATCATTGTTTTATATGCCTAATCTAAATATGAATTCGTAAAACTCTTCAATAACCAATAGTTTAAAAAATAAGAAAATTTCGATACGAAAATTGAAATACAAGAAAATTTGCAATCTGCTTTAATTTTTTCAATGTCCTACGGAAAATTCTTATTATCAACGCTGGAACCGAAATATCAATTATCCGCATTAACAACATCCTTTAAGTTTTTAAAAATAAAATTTTTGCTGTCATGATTCCAATTCGAAGAGAAAACATTGCAAACCTGATTTTGTACAAGTTTCGACCAAATATGAAGGGATCGCCGTTTTCATAATGTGACCAGTGATTTTTGGCCTTTTTTTTTTTACTCTAAAATTTCCAGATATCAAATTACAGATATACGACTTACCAAAAACGAGGAAAACGAAATGCATCCCATACTTTTTTATTTCTACCTTGTAATTTCTACTTTTTGAATTATTATTGCAAAAAAAAAATTCGACGTCAAAATTGTTGACAGCAAAAATTTAAAACTAAGAATATAATTTCCCCTGCAAGGATTCAAACCTTTAAATTTTTCAACAAATCCAGTTTGTATGTGCTACAACGAATTTTTTGTTAACCATGGGCAAACTTATTATGTTATATCTCTAATCTAACTACGGACTTGTAAAACTCTTCAATATCCTATATTTTAAAAAATTAGAAAATACCGATACGAAAATTTAAATAAAAGAAAAATTGTCTTCTTCATTAATTTTTTCGTTGTTCTTTGGGAAATTTCCTATTATTAAAGCTGTAACCGAAATATCAATTCTCCGCATTAACAATATCATTTTAGTTTTGAAAAATAAATTTTTGTTGTCTTGATTCAAATTCGAAGGGAAAAAAAATAGCAAACCAGATTTTGTACGTATTTCCACCAAATATGAAGGGATTGAGGTTTTTATAATGTGACCGGCGACTTTGTGACCGATTTTTTAATATAAAATTAACAGTAATCAAATTACAGATATACGATGTATTAAGAACGAGAAAAATGAAACGCATCTCAAACTTTTTTATCACTACTTTCTAATTTAACCAATTGAATTATTATTGACAAAAAAAAATCGACATCTCAAACTTTTTTATCTCAACTTTCTAATTTTACCTTTTCGATTATCATTGACAAAAAAATTCGACGTCGAAACTGTTGACCACCAAGAGTTTAAAAAAAAATTATTTCTGCAACCAGGAGTCGAAGCTGAAAAAAGTCGAAGCTGAAAAAATTATTTTAACATATCAAGTTTATATGTGTTACAACGGATTTTTTGTAAACTTTTTGCAAATTGATTGTTTTCTATCTCTACTTTATATACGAATTCGAAAAACATTTCAATAACCAGTGGTTTGAAAATATAGAAAATCCCGTTATCGAAATTCCAATATAAAAAAAATTTGTGTTCGGCATTAATTTTTTCATGGTTTTACAATAAATTCAAATTATCAATGCTATAGCCAAAATATCAAGTCTTTCCATTAAAAATATCATTTTAGTTTTTACAAATAAAATTTTTATTATCGTGATTCCAATTCGAAGGAGAAAAAATAGCAAACCTTATTTTGTACATGTTTCATCCAAGTATGAAGGGATCGATCTGTTTATAATGTCACCAATGATTTTGTGGTCGGTTCTTAATTTTTTTGTGTAAATTTACCAGTAATCAAACTACAGATATACGAATTACCAAGAACGAGGAAAACAAAATACATATTATAATTCTTTATCGATACTTTCTAATTTTTACTTTTTGAATTATTATTCACAAAAAAAATTCGATGTCAAATTTGTCGACCAAAAAAGTTAAAAAAAAATAACAATAATTTCCACTACCAGGAGTCGAAATCAAAAAATTTTCAACAAATCCAGTTTGTATGTGCAACAACGGATTTTGTGTTAACCTGAGAAAAAAATTATTGTTTTATATCTCTAATCTAAATACGAATTCGTAAAACTTTTCAGTAACCTATAGTTTAAAAAGTTAGAAAATCCCGATACGAAAATTGAAATACAAGAAAATTTGCGTTCTGCTTTAATTTTTTCAATTTTCTACGAAAAATTCTTATTATCAACGCTGTAACCGAAATATCAATTTTGCTTATTAACAACCTCCTTTAAGTTTCGAAAAATAAAATTTTTGTTGTCATGATTTTCAATTCGAAAAGAAAACATAGCAAACCAGATTTTGTACATGTTTCGACCGGGTGTTAATAAATTTAAACTAAAAACGCGTCCCAAACGTAGGACTCTCGACCAGTGTAGCACAATAATTCCGAAAATACCGGAGTCGAACCACAGAGACGGACGGACGGTGCTTGTCTTAAAAGTGATGAATTCTAGTATAACCTGGCTCTTAGGTAGCCACGCTTTGTTCAATTGATTGATTTACTGTCTAAATTACTAAATTGAATTAATTAACTATGAATTTAAAGAAGAGTACAGCCATAAGAACCCAACGTATGCAACTACCCTCACCAATGTTTACTCGGGATACAATTATTCGATTCACTGATTTCAGAATAAGGAAAAAGGGGTTCCTAATAAATGCCCACCACCTGTCACCAGCTCTCATGCGCATTTGAAATCTGATGATGCCTGGATTTTGTTTATTAGAAAGGGGTTTTCTTTCGTATCCCAAAATTGTTGGAAAAACAAATTAATTCGTACCCGAGGTAAATCATTAGTTAAACTAGTCACAGGACGCCTTCGTCCCGTGGCCGCACCCTAGGAAACTACTCGCGCATGCTTGAAATAACAAAAATAACTCTAACCCTAGATCTAAACATGCTTCAAACAATCAAAATGGAAATAAAAAAAATCAACCACGATATCACGAGCTTACGGGGAAGTAAATACCGACGAAGAACGAGAATTTAAAGCTGCAAATCCTGAAGAACTTTAATTAAAACGTAGATCTGCAATTTAGGACCTAGAAAACAGCAGCCAAAAGTTAAGAGCGTAAAATAAAACGTAAGTAATGAAAGCGTACCCTAATTCTGAGTTAAAACGGGGTATTTATACTAATCCCTATTAAAAACAATTAAAAACCAAAACAAAATCGGAATTGGACCCCGGAAAACCCAAAACGCTGCCGTTCCAATGCCCCTAAAGCCTTCGGTAGCGCTACACCAAAAATGGTGTAGCGCACGCGAACCCTTAAGAGGCTTTTTTGACCGTTGACCGCTGCTCCGTGCGTTGACCTTGGGATGTACTCGGTAGCACTACAGCAAAACCCTTGTAGCGCTAGCGAAGCTACTAGACAGTTGCTGCACTTTGTATGCTTGTTTTGAGCGCTCTACTCAACTTCTTGTAGCGCTCACAGAAGTTCTGTTCACTCCCTCGCGAATTCCATTTGAACACTTAGTCTCCGTGGCCCTCCTTGCTCTCGAACTCCACCTCGGCTTTCCAGGACACCTCTGATTCGTGCTAAAACATCTCAATTTCCTGCAAATTCATCATAGACATAAAATCCAACCACGTGCACGCATTAAATGGAAAATGAGAATTAATAGCACGTCTAACGCATTAATTTCCCCTACTTAGGCGCTTAAATTCACGAATTCCACGCGCCTATCACATCCCCCAACTTGAGCGTTGCTAGTCCCTAGCAACGAACGAAATAAAAATAACAGAATAAGAAATAACAACACAGCAAGGTATACGAGGGTTATGCAACCTGTACAAAAATCAAGTGAACAAGAAATTTCTTCTCACTGCCACCCTTAACTCAATCACATGCATGCCCTAACTAAAATTCGAATAATTCCGCACCAAGCAATTGTAGAGATAAACATATCGCCACAAAGTCACAATGTTACTCTCGCTCATCGAAACACTCTACAACCCATGCGAGGCGCTTGGCGATCAACGTGGGGAAGAACAAAGAACCACCACGTGCCAATCAAAACAACGCCAGTTATAACAATGAAAGCTCAACGAAATTAAGAACCACACATCCATAGCCAAATATAAAACATGCATGCAAGAGAGTTAACCAACGTGCATCAGGTCAACTAAGGACTTAAATAGGCTTATAACGACCATGGTTGCAAACGAAAAAGAACATGCAAAGGGTAGCGGCCTATAGAAGCGCATGGATAGTCTACCCTAACTGACCGCCACCTTGACTCCGGCACCACATCGGTGCTCAACACAAAACATCAGTCATAGACATAACATAGTACGGGTTATGACACAATATAAGAAATGACAAGACTCTTGCCACCGACTCATAAGAGACCCCCAGTACATAGGCAAAATCACACCACCACATGAAATAACACATAAAATGACAGGACTCAACAAAGACACATAAAATAACACCAACACCAGCCCAGCTCTATGCTCAATCTTCTTCCCCAGCATCCCCAGCATCTGACTGCTCCTCCTCCTCAGGTGCATCTGCGAAATCATCGCTCACCTCCTACGCCAGCCACTGTCTAGGTCGGAAAGGCCCTGGATTCTGCCCAGAAATCTGCGCCTGCAGGTGGCGCTGCCTATCAAGTAAATCCATCTGATTCCTAGTCAACTGCCTCTGCTCCCTCTTCAACTTCCGCTGGCTCTTAGCAATGCCAGTCACACAACCAAATATCTTCTCCAACCAAGTCTTAGTATTAGCACTAGCCAGTGGTGGAGTCAGCAACGACCCCTCAACCCCTCTCAACTGACCCATACTCCGCTGAATGATCGAAGAGTCTATATCCCCCGGAATCAAATCATCATTGCTATAGTATCGCCGCCCCGGGACGTTTCTGCTCCTCAGAATTTTGGTAACTAGGCATGGGAAAGGCATCCTCAACGTCGTTGGGGCATCCCTAAAATCACACATCTGCCGAAAAATATATAAAGCCCAATCACACACCGTATCCTCATCCATAAACGCAAACATCAAGTTCCCAACCGACCTCTGGGGTGCGCCCTCCCGACCCCTAGGATACAAATTGTAACAAACCACCTGGTTGAAAAACCTATATTCCGCCTTAAACCTGCCAATCCAATGGGGGATCCTAACATTTTTACGGTTATCATACAAATATTTAGCCACCTCTTCCTAATTAAAAGTCTCATCCGGCCTAGGGAAATTTGTGGGTCCCGTGGGCCTCGGATAGTCCAAAGCAGTGGCTATCTCAGCCGCATCAATAACACTGGGGTAGCACCTATTTTTGAAGTAATCTGGGCACCCGGAGCCAAAAAATGACCCGGCTCCAGCACAACCATATTCTTATAAAAGTCCTCACATAAAGCATTGTTATACCCAGGGTTAGGTTCGAACCAATACCTCAAACCTTGATCTTGAATGGCGAGAAAAAGAGTGTAGTTCGCTGGCCATAGACCGTCATCAACAATGTGCCTCTCATTCTTCACTCCCCGCCCATTCATGGACGCCTCCCATGCTACCTGGTTATCCCTTTCAATCTGCTCACGATCCCTACGCTTACCCCGACTCTTTGGGGCTTCCTTCGCTGCACCAGAGCTCTGAGCCACCGCCTTTCCCTTCCCAGTATTTTGCTTTTTAGGTGCCATGACTTGGTGGGTTTTGGGCCAAAAAGTGGGTTTTGAAATTTTTTGATCTGGAAATTTTAGGAGGTTAGGGGGATTTTGGTTTGGATATAATGGTAGAGGAGGGTGAAAGGAGTGTTTTTATGAATTTTGGTGAAGATTGGTGGAGTTTTGAGGGAGTTATGGAGTTTTAGGGTTTGGGTTTTTTCCTGGTTACGGAGGATGGGAAGTTACAGAAGATGAAGATGAAAGGAAGAGAGAGAGAGAGAGGATTTTTTTCGTGGCTGGGGGAAATGGGTTTTGCCGAGAGAGTAATTAGGCCCCCCCCCCCCCATTCCGTTGCTTTCTTTTTTTTTTTTTTTTATTGTTGGGCACCCTAGCGCTACACCTGTTTTGGTGTAGCGCTACCGAACCGTTAACCCCTTTTCTTTTTTTGGATTAAATTAAAACTCACCGGTCAAAGGGGTCAGTTGACTCGAATTTCGCCTTTTTCTTTTCCTTTTTTTTCTTCTCTTTTCAACTCTCTCTCTCATGAATTTGGGATGGTTAATAGGATTAAATTGGTCTAAGGGTTGGAGTTTAGGCTGGGATTAAGACTTAGGTTTACCAGGACACAGCACCCAAAAACAGTATTTTAATTCCTTCAAAATGACAATGCTCCCCTAACAATTCTAGGCCTCCACTATGAGCACAGAGCTTGGACTACCAAATCACACCCCATCCAAACACCGGTTCCCTAAGATGACACAGGTTGACTGACACGGATGGGTTTAAACTGGGATCAACGGGACTCATCTAGTGGTTTAATCACGCAAAAACTGCCTTGTTTCATCCCCTAAACACATTTCCAACTCTCACAACATGCATGCAAAATATTCAAAATACGATGAGTGGTACAAACGCCTACTATTTTGTGCAATTGCGGAAATCGATAAACAAAGAAACATGGGAATGCTTTTAACGACACACTGTGAACTAAGTGGGGACACCTACTCAACATTGCTTATGGTGCGAAAATATTCAAACAGAGATGCCAGATATATGCATGTAAATGAGTTAAGCAATTAAATAATGAGACAAGAATCTAGCATGCTCCCCTAACTCATACAAATAGGCATAACAATCGTATCCCCATACAAAATAAATAAAATAAAATAATAAAATAAAACAGACCCCTAAACCAACTAACAATGCTCAATACAAAAGTAACTGTGTACAAAGTACACCCCTTCCCCCAACTTGAAATGCGCATGGTCCCCAAAGCATGAATACCAAGAAAAGTAAGAATAAAGAGAAGGAAAGAGTGAACTTGAGGTGGCAGCCAACCACCATGACCTCGGCCAATGTTCGAGGAATTTGTCGCCTATGCATTTTTTTGGTCATTGCAGCTGCTCCAGGGCTTGCTCCTTTGGCCCCAAATAGTGGGGCCACAACTAGCCACACAAAGCCGCGCTGAGGGCTTCGGGCTTACAATCGCCACACGCAATGGCACTCATGACTTAGAGCTCCTGAATGCCTCCATCACCCCAGCGGTGAGGCCTAATCTACCAAGGCTGGTGTGGAAGCACGCATACTGTAACGCCCCGGATTTAGGGTACGTTAAATAAACATTTTATTGAATAAACCAAGGAGAGTCTAGGTCATTATGACAACATAATTCTCATAAGAGTACTTTTATTCAACAAAGGAAAGGATAATCTAAGGTTAACTACTGCTCCGCCTCTTCCTCCATCCTTGCAAGCTCCTCGGCTCCGAAAGCCTCCAAGGTGTACTGTTCATCTTGATCATCTACAAAATCTGACACATTATACCAGCGTCGCCACCGATATAATATGTCAGGGTCACCAAAGGTAACACCGTGAGCTACAAGAGCTCAGCAGAATAATCCTATACCCACTAACCCATAACTTACCAATATCGAAGTATGAGAGCAGCATACCAACTCTGGCACAAGCAGCGGAATAACATATGCATATTTAACAAGGCATTACAATGACACATCCACATACACTATTCTATCGTTGGTGTCGGTGATATCTGAGTTTCTCCTACGCGACTCGTCGTAGACCGTGTCATCATGTTCATCAACGTTTCCGAAATCCTTTCACTTCCAAATCAACATTTTGAAAATCATTTCTCAATCTTTGTTACCAACGGGCTACCAAGTCCGGCCACGTTATCAAATCTTGCATTGGCTCCTCTCCGCGGATAACCAAGCCCAATTACCAATGAAGCTACCACGTCCGGCTCCGTTAGCAATCTACACAATGGGCTACCAAGTCCGGCCTCATTGCGGTTTTCGCAAGTCCACACAAAGGGCTACCAAGTCCGGCCACCTTGCGGGTTTTCACAACTTACATAAGGCTACCAAGTCCGGCCATTATGTAGTTTCAAAAATCCTTTTTATCCATATCAACCACATTCCCACAATGGGCAAGTCCGGCCGCATTGCGTTTTCAAAACACACCTTGTCTTTAACACACCCTAGGTGTCATGTTTCTACTTTCTCGATTTTCGAGTCTCGTAATCATGCATAGACTTCGCGGCGGGACAAATCACTTTAAAGAAATCTTGAAACCAACTAGCAAGATCATCCAATTCTATATTACCTAATCGTACTCAAATTATTACTTAAAGCATAACGCCACATGTACGGACGCCCTTGGAGTGGAAAGCCACTTATGCTTTATCAACAACAAGTAATGCAAGCAAATATACATACATGCTCATAATCATCCTCAAGACAATAATATATTACCAAAATCCGTTCTTTCTTCCTTTGTGGAAATTTCAAAACAACATATGTTTATTGACATAGAAATCGTTTATTCAACATGTTCATACTTCCTTCGAAGTTTTAGTAAAATAAGTTTACTAACAAATCCTTAGTATCTTAACTTAACATGCATTTAAACATAATATACGAGCTTCTAGTCATACTTAGGATTAACAAGTAAAGGGGAATCTATCTCAAACTATACGAACATCATACAATATAACTCAGAGTTAACAGTTAAGAATAACCTACAAGATCATACTTTCATTTCAAGAACATAAGCAACATAACTAGAGTTATACTAGGAAAAGTAGATGGGAAAATCTACGTAGAGTTAGAGGTATAAGAAGATTCTACCTTGATCCGAAACTAGTCGGGGCCGAATAAGCTAGTTGGAAAGTGCTACGGGCGTCGAATGCTCACAATCTGGACCAAACTTTGGATGGCAGTAACTCGGTCAATATTTGGCCAAATAGGATCGTTCTTGAGTCTAAATCGAAGATCTTGAAGTTTTCTACAACTTTCGTGGAGGTTGTTGTTCCTCGAAACGACTTTCGCTCGGAGAAAAATGGTGATAAAGAGATCGACACTAAGCTGTCTGGACTGGAAATTCGAGAATTTCACTGAACTTCGGATGGCAATATCTTGGTCATTTCTTAATGGATTAGGGTGGTTTTTGGGTCTAAGTTGAAAATCTCGAAGTGCTCTACAAGTTTCTAGAAGGAAGTTTATCCTAGAAACTAGTTTGAGCAGGAGAAAACTGAGGATTGGTGGATGGACAGTAGGCTGTCCAGAAACTGGTTTCTTAGAGATTTTAGAGAGAAGTGAGAGCTATGCTTGGAAGTGTGAGTTGAATGAAAGTATGGGGTGCTATTTATAGGCAAAATGAAGCTCTCTCCTCACCCCACTTGGCCGGCCAATATCTCTCTCTTTCTCCCCCATGGATTTGTTCCATGGTCTTGTCTTGTCAAGCAATAGTACTCCAACCAAGTGCCACTAAGTTAAATAGTGTCAAAGTACCACCCACATGTCAAGGTACAACACACATACACCTCACCCTCCCTCTCTTTCATCCGGCCATCTCTCTCTCTACCTCTCATTGATTTGCTCCAGGGTCTTGTCTTGTCAAGCAAGAGTGCATCATTCAAGTGCAACTAGGTCAAATAGTGTCAAAGTACAACACACATGTCAAAATACAACTCACATACACCTCACTCTTCCTCTCTCCCAACCGGCCTCTCTCTCCTTTCCCGTGGATTTGTTCCATGGTCTTGTCTTGTCAAGCAATAGTACTCCAACCAAGTGCAACTAGGTCAAATAGTGTCAAAGTACTACAACATGTCAAAGTACAACACACATACACCTCACTCTCCCTCTCCCTCTCATTCGGCCATCTCTCTCTCTCTCTCCCCCATGGATTTGTTCCATGGTCTTGTCTTGTCAAGCCAAAGTACAACAACCAAGTGCAACTTGATCAATAGTGTTCAAGTATACACACATATCCAAGTACATACACCTCACTCTCCCTCTCCCTCTCCCTCTCATTCGGCCATCTCTCTCTCTCTCTCTCTCTCTCTCTCTTGGTCAAAGTACTTCCATGTGTATATATATGTATATGTACAATTATGGAAAGAACAAGGAAGGTATGGACAAATTCACTTAAACGCACACATGGCTATGATTGTTCTTTTTGTAGGAGAAAGGGTACATGACTAGTCTTGTCATCCTATTTGGCAATCCTAACATCTATTGTCCAAGGGGTAAAGCTTTCCTTAGCATGTAATAACCAATGGTCCAAGGAAAGTCATCATGAAGTACAATATTTACTTTTGACTAGACTATTCCAACTACTAGTCAAGCTTGGTCTTCTCCCTAACAACTATTGTCCAATGGTCAAAGATCTTCGTAGCATGTAATAACCAATGGAGAAGGATTTCCCTAGAACTTATTGTCCAATGGATAAAGATTACCCTAGCATCTATCGTCCAACGGATAAATATTACCCTAGCCTTTATCGTCCAACGGATAAATATTACCCTAGCCTTTATCATCCAATGGATAAAGATTACCCTAGCATCTATCGTCCAACGGATAAATATTACCCTAGCCTTTATCGTCCAATGGATAAAGACAAAAAGGGTAAAATGGTCCATCTAGGGTTAGGGAGAAGTGATTAGGCTAAATGGGCATTAGGCTATTCTAACTAATTGGTTAAAGACTAACAATACTTAATCTAGGCTTTCATTGCTCGAGTGGTATTTTGGTTTTATTTAGTAGGAAATTGCCTAATAACGGAATATTAAAGCCCGACGGTGCCAAACGCCAAGGCAAGGTGTGAGCATGGCCAAGGGAGCCCGCTAGCAAAGCGGTGGCCAAGGCAGCCCGCTAGCAAAGCAGTGGCCAATGCGTAGCCAAGGCAAGGCCAGAGCAAAGCAGCCCAGCAACGCCAAGGCAAAAGCAAGGCGCGACCCGATGCCAAGGCAGAACCCGATGGCAGCCAAGGCAGAGCAAGGCAGCCCAGCAACGCCAAGGCAAAAGCAAGGCGCGACCCGACGCCAAGGCAGAACCCGATGGCAGCCAAGGCAGCCCAGCAACGCCAAGGCAGAAGCGATGCGCGACCCGATGCCAAGGCAAGGCAAGCCCGACAGTGAGTCGACGCCAAGGCAAGGCAGGCCCGACAGTGAGCCGACGCCAAGGCAAGGCAGGCCCGACAGCGACCCGATGCTTAGGCGAGGCAGGCCTTATAGCGAGCCTACGCCAAGGCGAGGCAGGCTCGTCAGTGACCCGACGCCAAGGCAAGGCAGGCCTGACAGCGGCCCGATGCCAAGGCAGCCTAGCCAAGCCAAAGCAAGGCAGTCAAGTCAACGGTCAAGGCAAAGACTAAAAATTAACCACTTTGGCATCGATGCAACGCTCTAGGTTAGGAAAATGTAACTAAGCCAAACGGTAGTTAGGGTTGCTAACTAATCGGTTGCCATGTAGGATTTCCAGCCGAGAAATATAATTCTAGGATTTTACTACAATTACCAAGTAACTATACCAAGGTCTTAATAGGCATACTCGTCTTTAGAAAATGACCTTAATGCCCGGGCGATGAATACCAATCTCCTAAGTCATTAAACCTAATTACGACGGATTATTAATAGCTAAAAGGGATTTATAAAACAAATAAAGAATTTTCAAATATAACAACAAAATTTTTATAAGTTAATAACGACCGATTTTTGGATGTTAAAAATGAAATCCAAGTATTAAAATAAAATTCAAATTTTTAGCGAAATTTTTATTGACCAAAAATCAGGGTCGTTACACATACCTGCTAAAAGACTGAAACCACAACTACCGAAAACATGCAAATGGCATTAGTCCTGCCCGGCGCATGTTATCCGGGCCACAAACAAACAAAATAATAACAATAAAAATAAATAATGAACAAAAAAGAACACCACCCGACATTCACGCAGTCTCACGTGTCATACTTTTCTCCCCGTGTCAAGCGGATGAGCAAGAACCGGGTGGCTATACAAGACCGTTGAAAATGTGTTATGCTAGCGCCCGTAATAAAATACATCGCTCGACCTCGCCAAACAATCAAGTCCAGCGTCCCCTACGATCTAAACAAAGCAAGACAAGATACAACCTAGCGTGTAATCCAAGCAATATCAAACCTCACCCACAGACCTAAGTTGCCACTGATAGGGGCCTATTCAGAGAGCATGAATCGTTACCGATAAACTACTACCAAGAAAAGCTAATGAAAGCCCTTTTTCCACTAACATAGGTGAAATCTTTTCATATGAAAAATTCCCAAGACTGAATTCAAAACATGCGAATAAACGAACATGCTAAAGCAAAACGAATATGCAGAACTAAATAAACACGATAAAGCAAGAAAGAAAAAAAAAACAAATATGTACAATACTTACAAGTTTTGCCTTTCGAATGGGAGCTGGGCACACGATCCTTATTTTAATAGCGGCGTGCGAAGCTATAACCCAAGTCAATGATGGGTACCCCTATTGCTAGGAGCCGGGTCCACACTCAATGAAGAGCAGGGTACGCGTGAGCTACCCGTCAAAACATGGCTGCAAAAAGCCTACTCAACTGGGTCGTCCCTATAGACTGGATCGACCAACTCCTCATCGGGTTCACCGACTTCCAGAAATTCCAAATAGGGTTTAAGACGCTGCCCATTAACTTTAAACACATGATCATCCTTAGGATTGCGGACATCGACTGATCCATTTGGGTACACCTGAACCACTACATAGGGACCGTCCCAACATGACCTCAACTTCCCTGGAAATATATGGAGACGCGAATTATAGAGCAAAACTTGTTGACCCACCCTAAAGGTTTTGCGCTGAATATTTCTATCATGATATGCCTTAACCTTAGCCTTGTAAATGCTAGCATTCTCATACGCGTCATTCCTAAGCTCCTCGAGTTCACACAACTGCAATTTCCTATGCTCACCCGCCTCACTCAAACTGGAATTTACTTTCTTAATGGCCCAATAGGCCTTCTTCTCTAATTCAACAGGCAGGTGGCAGGCCTTACCGTAAATGAGCCGATAGGGTGAAGCACCCAATACGGTCTTGTAAGCTGTGTGGTAAGCCCACAACGCATTGTTCAACCTGGTGGACCAATCCTTCCTAGTCACACCCACAGTCTTCTCTAAAATTCTCTTAATCTCTCTGTTAGCTAATTCGGCCTGCCCATTGGTTTTGGGGTGGTACGAAGTGGACACCTTATGAGTGACTTTAAACTCCCCCATCAATTTCGCAAATGACCGACTCGTGAAATGGATGCCCTAATCCGAGATAATGGCGCGTGGCACGCCAAACCTTGACAAGATATTGGCCCTAAGAAACTCTAGGACAACTTTGGACTCCATTGACTTGGTGGGAATCGCCTCCACCCACTTTGACACGTAATCCACTGCTAACAGAATATACTCAAAACCATGAGACTTAGGAAATGGACCCATAAAATCGATGCCCCAGCAATCAAACACCTCTAGCACAAGAATGGGCTGGAGGGGCATCTCCTGACGTGAAGACAGTTTGCCAAGCTTTTGGCAACGGTCACATGACCTACAAAATGCCTTTACATAATTGAACATATCAGGCCACCAGAACCCGCATTGCATAATCTTGGCGGTGATCTTCTTCGCAGAGAAGTGACCCCCACACGCCTCCCCGTGACAAAACTCTATGACCCCCTGTTGATCCGACTCGGGGACACATCTACGCACAATCTGGTCCGCACAGTACTTGAACAACTTTGGGTCATCGAAGATGTACTGTCGGATACTCCTTAAGAAACGCTGCTTCTCTTGGGTTGACCAATGAGAAGGAATCTGCCCAGTTACCAAAAAATTGGCAATATCAGCATATCACGGGCACTCGTTAGCAGCGAAGAACTGCTCATTCAGAAAAGAATCTCTAATGGGAAGATTCGAGGTGGGATCCTTGAACTCCGGACGAGATAGATGGTCAGCTACTACATTCTCTACCCCTTTCTTATCCTTAATAATGAGATGGAATTCTTGCAACAACAGAATCCACCGAATAAGGCGAGCTTTCACATCCTGTTTGGTCATCAAGTACTTCAGGGCCGCATGATCGGTAAACACCGTGATCTGCGAACCCACCAGATAGGATCGAAACTTATCTAAGGCAAACACCACCGCTAACAACTCTTTCTCAGTAGTGGTGTAATTCATCTGTGCCTCATTTAGTGTCTTGCTCGCATAATAAATCACAAATGGGTCCTTCCCTCTCCTCTGTCCTAACCTAGCTCCGACTGCATAGTCAGAGGCATCACACATTAACTCTAAAGGAAGACTCCAATCAGGAGACTGCACGATAGGCGGAGTGGGGAGACTCCGCTTCAGCTTTTGGAACGCCTCCTCGCAAGCATCGAACCACACAAAGGGTGCGTCCTTCGCTAACAACTGACACAACGGACGGGAGATAGCACTGAAATCCTTAATGAACCGCCGGTAGAAACCAGTGTGTCCAAGAAATGAACCCACATCCCTGACAGACTTAGGAATAGGAAGTTTACGAATTAAGTCTATCTTAGCTTTGTCCACTTCGATACCCTTGGAGGACACAATGTGTCCCAACACAATCCCTTGGGTCACTATGAAGTGGCATTTTTCCCGATTCAGCACTAAGTGCTTCTCTTCACATCTCTGCAACACTTTACCTAAATTTTCGAGGCACCCATCAAATGAGTCCCCGAAGACCGAAAAGTCATCCATAAACACCTCTACAATTCTTTCCACCATGTCGCTAAAAATTCCCATCATGCACCTGGAAAAAGTACCAGGCGCATTGCACAACCCAAAGGGCATGCGACGGTAGGCATATGTACCATACGGACACGTGAAAGTAGTCTTTTCCTGGTCCTCTAACGCGACCTCTATCTGATTGTACCCCAAATACCCATCCAGGAAACAATAAAAAGCCCGATCAGCCACCCTCTCCAGAATTTGATCAATGAAGAGGAGAGGGAAGTGATCTTTTCGGGTGCTTGCATTGAGCTTCCGGTAGTCTATGCATACTCTCCATCCTGTGGGAACCCGGGTTGGCACTGACTCACCTAACTCATTGGTCACAACTGTCACCCCAGCCTTCTTAGGCACTACCTGAACCGGACTCACCCACTCACTATGGGCGATTGGGTAAATGATACCAGCATCTAAGAGCTTCAAAACCTCAGCCCGAACCACCTCTTTCATGTGGGGGTTCAGGCGCCTCTGAGGCTGCCTAGAACACTTCACACTATCCTCAAGATCTATTCGGTGTGTACACACCGTTGGGCTTATACCATGCAAATCAACTACAGTCCAGCCAAGCGCGCCTATATGCTCTCTTAACAGATCGAGCAACTTCCTCTCTTGATCCTCCTCAAGGGATGAGGAGATCACGACCGGATAAGTATCATTGCCCTTCAGAAAGGCGTACTTGAGTGTGTCCGGCAGAGGCTTTAACTCTGGTTTAGGCGGCTGAAACGATGATGGAAGAACCTTGGGCGGAGGGTCGCCCAGAGGCTCGAACATTGGGTCATAAGAGACCCCACATACTTCCTCTACTAAATCCTCGACGTTCAACATATCTAACAAACTTCCCACCTCTGGAGAATCTAGAATTGACGCCTCCTCGGCGGCAAGAGCAATCTCCAGAGGATCATTATACAAGACTGTATCAATATGCTCCTGAACTAACGAGTTGATCAGACTCACCTCTTCTACCTCCTCATCATCCTCCTCAAGAGTGCTAACATTAAAGACATCTACTTCCATCATTTCCTCGCCAACAGACAACTGGACCCTGCCAGTTTTGCAATTCATGACGGCATTAGAAGTAGCTAGGAAAGGACGACCTAGAATGATGGGGGTCTTCTCTAAAATCTCAGGATTCTGGCAAGTGTCTAGAACAATGAAATCTGCAGGAAAATGGAACTCACCTACCTGAACCATCACATCCTCTGCCACACCCTTGGGTACTCTCACACTCCTGTCCACCAACTGCAGCGTGATCGAAGTAGCTCTCAGATCGCCTAGACATAGCCTCAGGTATACTGAATAGGGGAGCAAGTTGACACTCGCTCCTAAGTCCAGCAATGCCTTATCGAATGTCTGGCCTGCGATATCTATGGTAATGGTGGGACACCCAGGATCCTTGCACTTTGCAGGGATCTCAGTTTGAAGAATGGAACTCACCTGCTCAGTCAGTACTATATTGTTTTGGCTCTTGTGCTTTTTCGTGCCGAACAGTTGCATCCGCCACTGGTTCTTGAAGAACTAATTTCATACATGTATTGTGTGCAAATATTTGTCTTACTATTATGCAAATTTCTTGCACAGCTGTGTGCTTCGTTTTCTCACTACGATGTTAACAAGGCCAATCATTCATTAAACGACATATTTCCAATTGTCAAGCCCTAAACACTTGATGGCCCCGAAAATCACCCTTAGGCCTTAGGTAACAACAAAGTAGTAAGCTCTTCTCCTTGTGCCATTTGGATTAGACATGGATGGACTTGACAATAAAATTTTGGCTGCTGGAAAGTCAGCGAAATAACTGTTGAGTCCTCTTTCTCCTTGAACGCTTTATCCACAGACGCTCCATCATTTGCAGAAATGGATATGAGCTTTGCAGTTCACTTTAGCCCATTTCCGGTCATTTTAGCCTCATTCTTTGCCTAACTGGTTAATTGGTTTGAGAGCTTATCTAGTTAAGTCAGGCAATTCAGCGCAAGCTACATTGGTCTTAGGAAAACTGTGGCAGTTTAAGGTCCTAATTCCGTGAAGTTTCATGTGTGTAAGTGCTCTGTAGAACATGGAGGACTAATTCAATTCTAAACAACTTCTTAACACAAAACACACTCTAATTTGGTCTATAATCTCTATCAATGCAAAATCGATACCGGGAACCTTCTCAGCACATTGAAGAAGCAGACCGCGTTACATAACGTTGGAATAACTCCACAGTTTTTTGCTAATCTTTGCGTTTATGTGCTGAATTGTCTCGTTAGTTTTGAAACAAGTTCTATCTTTTCTAGTGGTTCTTGTCCTGGCATTGTGACTATTCTGCAGCTTCATCTATATGTAGAGCCGGCTCATAAGTTTTGAAGGCCGGAAGTGAAACTCTTGAATGAGACCTCCCTATATTTTCGGAATTTTCCATACAAAAGTGGTCTACAATGAGTCTTATAAAAAAAAAAACAATTACAAAAGATTTACTATTACAAAATAGAAACATTCTCCTATAATTATCCAAAAAAAATGCAACCATTACAATACCTCAAAATCCATCATTGAAAAAGTCTTTTCGCACTTTTTTCTGCAAATGTTACCCCGTTCTCTTGAACTTAACTTAAATCTAGGAGTTTTGTCCTTATTCGAATTTTTTTTTCATATTTGTTAGTTTTGCACCAAATTTTTGTAGGTTATTGATTTGTCTCGACGAGAGGTATTGAAAAAGTAATTTTTTTTTTACCTTTACCCAAGTATTTTGAGAAATACCCATTTTTTAGTCAAAAAATGACCTTTTTGCTCTAAAAAGTGGTTATTCTCAAAATACTTGGTTAAAAGTAAAAATAAAAATAAAAAATAGTTTTTCTATTCCTCTCGTCTAAACGAATCAATAACTCATAAAAGTTTAGTACAAAACTAACAAATGCAAATAAAATTCAAATAAAAACCAAACTCTCAAATTTAAGTTAAGTTTAAATAAAATTCAAGAGAAGCAATGTTTCTTTCTTTTTTAGATCGGCTCATGTATTCTTCTGTCTCTTGAACTGGCGTTTCTTTTTTCTTATATTTTTGATTGCCCCAGTGTTTCTAATGGCCTATTTTGTTGCTCCTAAATTTTAATTAGGCCTATTTTGTGTAAAGGAGGTTTAACGCCAAAAAATAAAAATAAAATTGAGCTATACATACATACATATATATAGGGATCCTAGAATTTTGGGACCCTCATTTTTACATTTTTTAAAGGCCCAAAGCCCGTGTTTCTCCCGCCTATACCATTAGCCGGCCCGGTGACTATATGTACCCGTGACCACATAATGGGCTCATCGCCAAAAGCCAATGGTTTCTTCTCTCTTGAGGTGCATTTCCACTCTAAAAAAAAGCCCCACTTCGTCTTGTCCCAAAATATCACTCCTAGCTATTGGATCGAAATATTTCGCATTTGGATTTGTGCAACCTTCGAGAACCGGCACAAGCACTTTCTGGGCAGCTTAACCTGCAGCGCAAGAAAAACACACACACACAATTAGAGTGTGTTCCGGAACATAAAGAATCTCTTCTTTTTTGTCCAATAATAAGCATTGTTCCACAAAAATAAGAAGTTGCCACTTATTTCCCCAAGAATTTTATAGGTTCCAATTGGCGCCGGGGAGGGAAATCGTACCGGCGGCCGCGCCGGGCCGCCTCCGGTCACCGGAAGGCCGATCCGAGCCGTCCAAAAATTCTAAAAAAAAACCCGAGGGGCCCTTCGCGAGAATTAACGGCATCCGAGGTGTGTAGGATGCTTGATCCGAGCACCCATTTTTCGTGTACGTATGATATTTGATAAGTACACGGAAAAAGAGTGCTCGTATCAAGCATCCTACACACCTCGGATGCCATTGATTCCCGCGGTTTTTGTTTTAGAATTTTTGGACGGCTCGGATCGCCGTCCGTGGTCGGAGATGGTTTTACGGGCCGCCGGTACGATTTTCGTCCGTCGGCGCCAATTATATAGGTTCCAATCTTATTTTTTGTATAGGTAACTTCGAGCTCAAAAATCATGTGTTTACGCAAATAATTTTTCTATCACTATAGATCTTGTTTGATAGATCTCATTGAGATCTTTAATACGGTGCAAAATAAATTTTTTTTTTTTATCTTTTATGTTATATTTGAGTTTGAAAATGTGAAAGAAACTTTTTGTTTGGGAAAAATAAGAAGGTGGAATAAGAAGTTTGAGAAATAAGTACTTATTTTTTAAGAAAGTTTCCGGAACGGGCCCTTAGTATAAAGTTCCTTTTTCAACCGTAATCTATCCAAAAGTGCTTTTGCAAATTGCAATTACGGAGCTAACCGTAGAATGTTCCTCTGTCGATCGAATCAGCATTGGCATCGCCAAGAGCTGCTTTGCTTAAATACTTATATGCCAGTTGGACTCTCTTCACATTCTCTTGCTCTTGGACAAGCATGTCTCCGTACCCGCTCTCCTCTCTCTCTCTCTCTCCCCCGGGCAGAAAGTGCCTAATTCCTAGAGCACCTTATGAAAGTGCTTAAACCCATACCTTTATAAAAATGCCTAAACCCCTGGGGTACCCTATGAAAATGTCTAAACCGCTAAAACCCTATAACAAGAAAGTGCACCCTAAAATCCCTATGTAAATGCCTAAACCTAAGCACTATGGTATTTTAAAATCTAAAATCTTAAGGTCCCTTAAAACCCTAAAATTTTAGGATACCCATTAGGGTATCATAAAACCCTAGCATACCCCAAAATCTTAGGGTGACACTTTTATTAAGGGTAAATGTATTTTTGTAAAAATAATCTTAATGATAATTAAATATTTCATCACTTTTTAATATGAATTTAATGTCACTTTTCGGTATTTGGAGGTAGGAGTAGACTTTCGAAACGGTGGGACCAAATCTCTATCACAACGGCACCAAATCTCTCCAACTCGCACAAGTTCCACAGTTCCACTATCACAACGGTCTTGAAAAGCTGTAATCAAAAAGCTGTAACCCAAACCTACAAATTCCTAACTCTCTCTCTCTCTCTCTCTCTCCACAACTCCCACAAGTTCCACTATCACGACGCGCTCTCTCTCTCTCTCTCGTCTACACAACTTCGAACAAACCCTAAACCTTCTCCATCTCTCGAACACTTCACGGAATAATATTTCACCAATCTTGATCGCTCGATCAATATTCAACTTCCTTCGCGTCACTCGCAATGGTACTTTTCTCCACATTCATCGCCGCTCAGATTCAGTTCTTGCTCCAGAGCCTCGACGAGTCCAATTCCGACTCCGTCGTCTTCCGCGAGCTCTGTCAGGTCTTTCTCACGCACTCTCTCGCTTTCGTTCTCTTTACGTTCGTGCATAAATATGATATGATATGGACACACAAGCAAGCGTATACGTGCATATTATATGAGTAGTCGCTTTGGGTTGGTTGTGATCGGATTTTGTTCGGTTGAAGTCGAGTTTTGATCATAACTGATTACTATTCCGTTTAATTGAACATATTGAATATCTCGTTTTTAAGGATCTTGATAACTTTCTTTTACTATATATATATTCTTTACGTACTTTATTTGGTTCTCCAATGGTTTACGGTAGACTTGTGCCCTAAGTCACATAATTCGTGTTCACGAGCGGGTGGGGTGTGAGAGCCGGAGCGCGAGAACCTTGATCTTTAGAAGAACTGTAAGGCAGAGCGTCTCAGTGTATTTTCTTTATTTACTTACATTTTTATGAGTCATGCATAATATTTTGAATAATCACATAGTACGTAAAGTAAAATTTCATGCCCTAGAAAAGAAAGATATTTGTAATTTTAAAGTACCCATTCATAAAGGAATATGGTCATTCAGTCAATCAAACCTGTCGAAACTTAAAATTTACAACCTGTAGAGATAATAAAGAATATAGTTTCTGTTTATAGAAGATGTAATTTATTTCAATTTAGATATTATTTCTTTTTGGGGATAAAGTAATTGTTCTAGTTGTGTATATGCAAAAACCTCCTCTTTTGGTACAATAGCACAACAGATAGAGTTTTGAAACAACATGCAAGGTCTGTTGTCCAATTCATTGCCGCTGCAATGATATAGTGCCAGGCAGGTTGTCCACGCGTGCAAGGCATTGCAGATGTCGTTTGAACTCAACACATGGTGGCCTACCATTGGCTTAAACAAGGATCCAGCTGACAGATCGCGAACTTAGGTCCCTATTTACCAAACTGCATCTAGATTCCAGCTGGTTTTCCGTTTGTGGATTCCTAAGCTAATGCGCAGTTCAAGGGGGTATCCAACGAATAATGTGACTAAGGTTGTGCCCTACCAAAAATTGTGTTCATTGGTGGATAGTTGGACGGTCACAAGATTGTAACCATGGAGGAGGCCAATGTATATGGAGTGGCGGATTATGCTTTTGAGATTAAATTTGGTATTGTATTTCTTTGAGAAAATTGGGGTGGCAAACTCCATAACTCGAGTCAATGTGTAAAGAATTCTATTTGAAGCTTCCCCGGTTCATGTCGATCTCCCGAGATTTAGTAGATTGGTTTTTAAGTGTACTCGTGAGCTTATCGAGCCAAGCTAAACAAAATAATGGGCTTGAAAATATATTAAAGTTTGGTCTGTTTATAAAAGGAGCCGATATTGAACGAAATCTTACTAAGCCAAGCATGAGTTGAATTTGACTAACATGGTTCATATGACTTCTTTTTGTAATATCTAAATTGGTCGAAGGACTTGCTTTCGTTGCAGTGTTCTCCTGGCACAAAAAAGCAGTCTAATCAAACTAAAATAATTCTCTGACATATATTTCAGGGGCTTTGACGGTTGAGATTGAAACATACTTTCTCAGACTACCCTATAGACTACACCACAGGGAGTCAGACATGAACAATTAGATTATTTTATCGAAACCATGGAAGGAGTGTCGATCAGCATTGCGTAACTTGATAAATTACTAATAACTGGAAATTTATGGAACAATTCAGAAAATTTCAAAATAATTTGTTTTTAAAATAAATAATCTGGAATGCATTGAAGTGTAGAATTGGATTGGTTTGGGTCCGAGGGTCATGACATGTTGGTATAGATAACTTGATTCCTAAATATTTAAACCCCGAACCGGCGAACCCAACTTTCAGGCTTGTTTAGTGACCGGTTGGCACAAACTGGAATGTTTAAAACTGACAATTTCTTGTTATTATGTCTTGAAGATGCTCTTTGCATGTAATGTATTTGGTGTTTCACATGTAAGATTGTATGATGTTGGTGAAACTCGTTAGTTTGCTATTTTCATACGGGCGTGATGTGATTTGTCATTATATTGATGAATGTGATCTTAGTTGTAAAAGGCTTAAGGCGCTAAGGTCCCCCATAGCCTAGCACAAGCTTGAATTATTAAGATAGAAGGAACATCTTTCTATGAATGGAACCTACTAGAAGGGTTTGGCCTGTCACATATTGAGGCACTTTCTTTTGATGAACCTGGGCCTTCTTTGGTCCTAGGTGTGCATTTGACAACAGCGGATGTGTTGTGTCAGTTTTAATGTCAATACTATAGTAGTTTGTTGACTATGGATGTGAGGGCTGCTCCAAACCTGCTTGGATCATTCAACAGGGAGATGTGCACAAAATGTAACTGAAGTCTGATTTGCTAGCTGGAATCTTCAGATATTTATTGCAATGTCCGAATTTTAGCTCCATATTTTGTGAAGCAGTGAAGAACATGGTCATGGGTGAACGATTTATTTCAGATTTTTGTGATGAATTACAGTTATCACTTTATGAAAAAGTTAGGGTTGGCCTTTCTTTGGCGGACTCTGAGAATGTAGCCATCAGGACAAATGGTAAGTTTCTTGATCCATATTGTGTTGCTGCATCCTTCCTATGTGTGTCAGTCCCTTGATACCTTATTTTGACCAACTGTTTATTGGTTATCAGGACAAAACTTCTGCATGGGCCAAATTGATCAGTTGTTGAGAAGTTCTGCTGTACTAGAGTCTGCCGAGCAAATTCAAAATGTTCTTATGTTTTTGGATCGCTCGGAGGGCCTTTCTAAGCATGTGGATTCCTTTATGCAAATGCTATATTTGATGGAGCCAAAAGGGAGGACTCCATTGATATTCTCTCCATTGCAGACCCATGATACAGTCGATGCCAGGTTCTTGAGTTACTTATCTCTATCTTCTTCTGATGATGATATTGATGAACTATAAAATGATAAAATTGATTTCTTCATGTATTCTACCGTTTAATTTGGTAGTAACCATATTAATAATGGTAGTGCCATTTGTGGTTGTTGTAGGAATATGGATTTGTTCTACGGTTGTAGAGAAAATGAGTTTGATGCAATTTTGGCGGAGATGGTGAGTGAAACCAACATGTCATCTATTATGTCGGAGCTGGGTTATGGATGCACAGTTGATGCTTCACATTGCAATGAGGTGTTGTCTCTTTTCTTGCCGCTCACTGAAGCCACACTATCAAGAATACTTGGTACAATTGCCCGCATGCATACTGGTCTTGTGGTCAACCAAAATTATTGTTCAACGTTCTACGCTTCTATTGGTGGCAGTGCCGCTTATGACTTATCATGTCTAAGCTCTTGGAATATTGATGTCCTCATGGATTCAATTAAGCAACTTGTAAGTTCAATTGATTATTTAGCTTTCAGTTAATACCATCTTCATCCCTCAACAACGTGACTAGGCAATATTGGTTTCTCACCAAGACATTGATGTTTCTGACCTTAGGCTCCTGATACCAACTGGATACATGTTATGGAGAATCTAGACCATGAGGGTTTTTACCTTCCTAGTGGCCAGGCATTTTCCCTTTTCATGTCCATTTATCATCGTGCATCTCAGGTATTATGTTCGCTTCTCTATTGGACGCTGCAACTTTACTTCTTGTGGAGCTAATACGTAATCAATACAAAATGAAATATGTAGGAACCCTTTCCGCTGCATGCCTTATGCAAGTCTGTCTGGAAGAACGTTGAGGGTCAGTTTTCTTTTTTGAGGTATGCTGTTTCAGCACCACCAGAAGCATGTACGTTTGCCCATTCTTCTAGGAAGCTGGTATGGTTTGCCGCATGTCCTCGTATATTACATTTGCATAAACTTTTTTGTATCGTTCTTTTTCCTGCTAATGGCTTTACCGTTTATTTCCTGTAGGCGTGTGTGCTAATGCATTGAGTGATAAGGTGGTTCCATGAGGACTAACAAATCATGCGTGGATATCTCTTGACCTTCTGGAGGTGTTGTGCGGGCTAGCTGAAAGGGGCCATGCTAAATCTGTCCGACAAATTTTGGAGTCGCCTCTTAAACAATGCCCTGAACTTTTGTTGCTTGGGATTGCTCAGATTAATGTATTTACCTTATGGGTTTTGTTTTTTTCCATTTCTTATGGTGATTTGTCACTCTCTATGTGCAAGTAGTGAAATCAAGTGTTGCTTTTGCAGACTCCCTATAATCTACTTCAATATGAAGTGTTTTCTGCCGTCTTCCCCATAATAGTTGGCTATGCCACTGGAAGTAGTATCGTTCCGCAGCTTTGGCAATCTAATCCCAAGCTTGTCTTGCAAGGATTTCTGGATATAATGAAAACAGACCAAGGCAACATGGTTAAAGTTTTGGACATTTGTCAGGAGTTGAAGGTAAAACTGATCAATTATTTGCTGTTTGTTTAGTAGCTGTTTGAAAAAATTGGGAGTAATCGAAAAGACTATTTACTTGAGATGTACTATATAACTTATCCTGATTCGTGAGTCGAAAGACCTTATCCTAATTGTGAATTGCATCCAGTCAGAAAACTAAAGCAAGAAATTCAACGGTTCAATAATGAACACCTGTGTAATGGTAACTGGGAAGACACTTGCCTCCATAAGAAGAAATGCCCCAACACAATCATTGACAGTATGGTAGCATATCGTTTATGCTATGGGTTATGGCAATTCATACATGTATGGCTGGGCATGTGTCACCAAATGCTGTCAAGTGTACCAGTTGGAAAACGGCGACTGTTCAGTTTGTCGGTGTTGCAGGAAAAGGTAGTCCATAGAGGAGATAAGGAATCACGTACCAAACTTGTGGTCTTGGATACATCACCGAATGGAAAATTGATTCTTGTGAGGCACAACTATTTAGTAAAAAAACACAGCTGAATATGATTAATTGTTTCTTTACATGTCCTCTGCTGATTTTTTTTATAATGTTTTTGCTCCTTACTCTTTATGCTTTTTATGTCAAGTAAAACTGCCTTATAGTATGATGTTATCTGCTATTGTTTGTTTATATAGTTTCTTAGTTCATGTCATTTGGCAGATTCTGTCATCCATACTGGAGCAGGTGCCAATTAACTTCAGTGTCTGACTTGCTGTTGTTGCCACACAGAAAGAATGCATAAATTTTGTGAGATGGTTGGATGATAATATAAGAAGTCATAAAGATGTATTCGTTAAGGTTGGTTTCTTAGTTCATGCTTAGGCTTTAAGGTTTTTTTTTTTTTTCTCAATTGGTAGTCAAGGCTTTAAGTTCATTAAGTCAACAAAATCCTTTGATTCTACGCTAAAATTATGTACTATCCCTAGTGCTAACTTCAGGAGTGCCTCGAGTTTTCAAAGGAGATGCTTTTTACACCAGAAGCTCTTTCTGAAGATTCTTTTCAACATTCTTGCGGTCTTGCAAACTTAAATCTCAACATTAGTTCAACCATTTTGAAGGTTCAATTTCTTTACTTGTGTTGTGTTTATGCTATTTATCTTCCATGATTTCTTAGTTTATTTGGTGGCTTGTAACAATATGATGATTTTTAGGCCGTTGATACTAATGCTGTACATATTACCTCTGAGAAGCTCTCTGAGGAAATGAAAAGGTTTTGTAAGGCATCCACAGATGTAGGTCTTAGGAATTCAGATTCAACAACACCTGATGATGTTCAGATGATATAGAGGCAGAAGCAAACACCTACTTTCGTGAAATATTTTCTGTTCAGATGACTTTTGATGCTATGGTGGAAATGCTTGCTCGTTTCTGGGAATCATCTGAGAGAAGGTTACTTATCAGCTTGGTTATTTGGTATCTGCTAAAAGTAATCGGAATAATTGCATAACAAATGTTTTGTCCATGACTTTTGGTTATCTCTGGTGCCTCCTGTTTTGATTTATCAGCTATCGATGGCTTTGTTAGTCCACTCTGTGACTATATGAAAAAGGGCTTTTTTCCTCCATATATCTCTTTCATCTAGAAATTGTATACATTCATCGCATCTTCTTCTCCATAGTTTGATTTGTGGATTGCATTATGCAACGCCATGCAGAACTCTTGAGAGTGACTGCTTCCCATTCTATCTGGATGGTTTTATTCTTACCTCACATTACAGCTTTTACCATACATGCGTTTTGTGAGATTGATATTTTGTTTAATTTTTGTCATAGTTTGTTAGTGCTATCGTGGCATAGAACAATTCTTATCTGTTCCACCTCAACGAAGCTTGTTTAAGTTGTTTGTGCAATATACCAACATCAGAATTTATCATAGCGAAGTGTTTTATCTAGTAAAGTAATTTCGACGTCAAGCACTCGTGTTACTGGGCAGGCTAAGTGTGATATCTATTGTCATCATTTAAACTTCAACTCCTGACAAGCTGTTTTGTAATTGGCAGGGAGCAATTGATTTTGAGCGAGTGATACAAAAGCTATCTGAGGAGTGCTGTTTATTCCCTCGGTATCCAGAAAGATAGCTTAATACTACAGCTGTTCTAGTAGGTTTGATTCCTTATCACTTTCTGAGTTTTTTCTCCCTTTTGCCAAGGTAGGAACCGTAGGATGCAAGGGGAAGGGGAGAATTGGCCATGGTAGAGCCAAGGGTAACAAGGCATAATTCAAAAATTGTACACTGTTATGTGCTGCGATCGAGTAACTAAGGTCCTTTTCTAGGTATTGCTTCTAGGTGCTAATGATGATTTGCTTCTAGTTGCTACAGAATGACTTAACCCCTCGGGACTGCTCTTTTATGTCCCAGCCTCTAATGCCCAACCTCTGGCAGCCTGGATTTAGGTTTACTCGGAGAGTCAAAATGGGACTTCTGGGTAATCTGTATGGGTACACCATTTGGTATACACCGTGTTGTGTGGGACCCACACAAATGATCGGAGCTGATCAATTTGTTTAAAACATTTGTATAAGGATTTCTCTAAAAAATCAATTTAGTCGGATACTGGTAAGGGCTTGATCAGTTTTTTGCTCAATTTTCTATCAGGAAATTGAGTGAAGTTTTGATCAAGCCCTGACCGATATTAGACTGGGTTGATTTTATGGGGATCCTTACAAAAATATTTTAAACAAATTGAGTGAATCCGATTATTTGTGTGGAACCCCGAGGTTAGTCCCACACAATGCGGTGTACACCAAATGGTGTAGTTGTACCCATAATTTTATTGGTATTATAGAGTTAACTGAAATTAATCTCGTGGAGTGATTATTTTCCAGCCAAGGATTTAAATTGCCTCATTCCAGCCAGAATTAATATTGAGGACATATGAGACCTGTTATTGGTATCAGATTCATAGTGGTAGTGCTCACAAACATGTGAGCTAATTATCCACTGGAATGAAGTGACCGGAAATTGTATGTTTGACTCTGTAGCTATCAAATGAATTTTGTCACAATTTTGAGGTTTGCCTTTTTTGCTTATGAAGGAGGATTTCATGAAATTCGATAATCTTCGTTGACGCCCTTCATCTTTAGAATGCCTCTGTTCATTTGATCGTGTATGCTTCTGTTCTTTTGGGTTTGATTATAGTTCAACCTGTTATATCTCCTAATATAAAAGATTTATGGGAGACTTAGCCAAAAATCCCTCATATTTATATTTTTTGAGCTCAAGGACGTGCACCTTTTGCAATCAAACATAAGGACAAGTGTGCTGCATGATTACTAAAATACCCTTTATGCAAAACTAGTGAAAGTTCACTAATAATTGAAAGTTAATGAAAGTGCCTAAACCCGGAGGGTACCCTATGAAAGTGTCTAAAACCCTAGGGTACCCTATGAAAGTGTTTAAACCACTAAAACCCTATAATAGAAAAGTGCGCCCTAAAACCCTATGAAAATGCCTAAACCCTAGGGTACCCTACCTCCATAGGGTAGATTTGTCCATGAAAACATGTTTTGGCCTTATGGCTCAACAACTCAAAAAGTTGAAGGATCTCCACTAAAAACTATTTTGTTGGCGTCCTTTCCCTAAATGAAAACTATTTTACCATACTTATGATCTATTTAAATGTCTGGCAGACATCCTTATTGGCTTAAAAAAGTGAGGACATTTTCTTAAGTTAGAGAATAAAAACTGACCAAAATGATTCGTCAGCATACAATTTTATAGGGTGGTAAATGTGAATCGTTTATAGTGTTGAACACCTGAATGAAACCTATTCAGTAGCTTATTCAGTTATGAACGATTAAAAGGTACAAAATACTTTATTTTGTATCAAAATAAGTATTAAGGATGACTCTACTACTAAGCAATTTTGGCTGTTTATTCTGTTGCGTTGACAGAGTTTATACTGTTGCGTTCATGGCCAAATTTGTCTGGCAATAGGTTCACCCAACATTAATTTGTATAATATTTTTTGACATCTGGCAGTCAGGATTTAGGTTTACCTAGAGAGTTAGAATGGGACTTCTGGGTAATCTGTGTTTTAGTGTTGACAGAAATTTCCCAGCCAAGGATTTAAATTGCCTCATTCCACCCAGAATTAATATTGAGGATGCAACCATGTGTGCTAGTTATCTACTGGAATGAAGGGAGTGGGACTTGTAATTTTTACTCTGTAGCTATCAGATGATTTGTTGTCACAATTTTGAGGTTTGCCTTCTGTGCTTATGAAGGAGAGTTTCACTAAATTTGATTATCTTCATTTATGCTCTTCATCTTTAGTATCCATTAAGCCTTTGTGTCATTTGTTTGTGTATGGCTATGTTCTTTTGGGTTTTATTGTTGTCCAACCTGTTATTGGCCGAAAGAAATGAGGACACATTTTCGTAAGTTCGAGAGTAACACTGACCAAAATGACTCATCAGCTAACAACTTTGTGGGGTGGTAAATGTGGATAGTTTATGATGTTGAACAACAGGATTAAACATATTCAGTAGTATATTCAGTTATAAAGGATTAGAAGGTACTCCCTTCGTCCCATAAAGTTAGGCCCCTACGAATCTACGTGCAATTTTTGAACTGAAAAATAAGGTACTTATCGAAGTAATTTTTTGTGCAATATGGATCTTGTTTGATAGATCTTGATAAGATCTTTTAAATGGTGCAAAAAAATGTTGAAAAATTCATTTAGTAGATATGTTATTGTTAAGATTGAAAATTGCACGTAGTTTCATAGGGGCCAACTTTATGGGACAGTGGGAGTACTAAATACTGTGTTGTATCAAACTAAGCATTAAGGATGACTATCAATGCACTTGTAATAAAAGAACATAGTATGGTAAGCCAATGCATGTGTTGAAATTACATTATTGCCCTCATAGTTTGTCAAGGTTGGATTTAAGTTTGGGGTTATTTTACGCATTTTAAGAATACACTCTATATCAGTACCGTGCAGTTCTTTTTTAATTGGAGTTAAAAGGACAATTACAGCCCTTTGGCAACTTGGGTAGATATGTTATTTAGTAGATATGTTATTGTTAAGATTGAAAATTGCACGTAGTTTCATAGGGGCCAACTTTATGGGACAGAGGGAGTACTAAATACTGTGTTGTATCAAACTAAGCATTAAGGATGACTATCAATGCACTTGTAATAAAAGAACATAGTATGGTAAGCCAATGCATGTGTTGAAATTACATTATTGCCCTCATAGTTTGTCAAGGTTGGATTTAAGTTTGGGGTTATTTTACGCATTTTAAGAATACACTCTATATCAGTACCGTGCAGTTCTTTTTTAATTGGAGTTAAAAGGACAATTACAGCCCTTTGGCAACTTGGGTAAGAAAAGAAAGGGGTGTGATTTCTCTTAATGATGAGAAAAGAAAAGAAAGGGGTGTGGTTTCTCATCATCTTATTTGGATAGACCTTCCTCTTTCTTTCTCACCACTCTTGGTGAGAAACAAAAAAGGCTTTGTAAGGGGTTCTTGATTCTCACCCTCTCTCGCCTCCTTAACCATCCAAACTAGGGAGAGAAAGCTCTGCCCCTCCATTTCTTTTTTTTTCTTTTTTCTTTTTTCTTTTGTGTGAAGGTCTATTTGAGATCATGCTGTATTTGGCACAACTGTTCTCACGGCGCAACTGTTCACATGATCTCAAAAGTAGTTTTGGGACGATCTAATTAATTCCATGATTTACGCTCTCTCTCTCTCTCTCTCCATTATACCTTCGACTCTCTCTCATCTCCTACAAATCTCACACACATAGAGCACGCAAAGATTTTTTACCCTCTCGCAATGGCGTTCTCGAACGGCTCTCGTGAATATCTGATCCCGAGCTTCATATAGTCCTCCATGTCTCTATCAACGAAACTCATAAACTTAGACCGTCTCGCTGCGCCGCGAAACCCCACGGTGCATTCCTCATTTGGTGAGGTTTTTTTTTTTTTTTTGGTAAGTGTCATCTGGTGAGTTCATCCACGTCCATCTCTCTCAATCTAATGTTTTTTTTTCCCACATTACAGGGAAAGCAATTTGGTTCGTGAGTAGTCCTGACGACACAAATTGAGTGAAACAAAAGAGGTCGTTCAGCTATTCTAAACTCATAAATATAGACCGTCTCGCTGCGCCGCGAAACCCCACGGTGCATTCCTCATCTGGTGAGGTTTTTTTTTTTGGTAAGTGTCATCTGGTGAGTTCTTCGTCCACGTCCATCTCTCTCAATCTAATGTTTTTTTTTCCACATTACAGGGAAAGCAATTTGGTTCGTGAGTAGTCCTGACGACACAAATTGAGTGAAACAAAAGAGGTCGTCTATACGTGGTGGATTCCAATTCCTCACAGTTTTTGGTTTTTCCTTCCTTACTCCACCTTAATAAATTGTATTTTTGTATATATATGTGTTGGAGTTTGTCCCACGTCGGTTAATTATCTCCTCTAAACTAGTATATGAGTCTGGGCGGCCTCTCCACACTTTGCCAATTGGTTTGGAGTTGGATGCTTTAACATGGAACTTATTTAGGCCCCCTAAAACACCCAAGTGGCTAATTTCCATTGTGATTGATTCACTTTAGTCAAACTATTGCGCATTTATATCTAAATTGTAATTCTATGTCCATGCTGCTTCATAATGTTGATATTGCTTCATTAACAATTTTAAGTATGTTATGGGGGTCTCATGTTAGGATTCTTTGAGGGATGGGTAGCCAGAAATTTAGACTTGGATATGAATGGATTTGTTACTGTTCCAAGATATTAGTTTCACAACTATTACTGGTAATGTGGCATGGTAAAATTTATTCACTCGTTGACTAATGTAGGCATGTATTGCACACGGATCCACTCGTCAACTTGAGTTCCCTGGCTTCCAATAAGATGTTCTTCTTGGCTCTAAATATGGTAGTCTAACTCAAAAGCTCTGGGTCATAGTCATTACCTAGGAAGCACGGATAATGACATGCCACAACACGAAGACATGTAGGCACTTCATTCACCTAAATCCTAATATTAGGATATGGACACATCAGGGCATGTTGAATAAAATATATGTCGAAGTTGTGTATCTATATATTCCTAATTCATATAGAAGATATCAACATATTGCAATCAAAATAGATAAAAACTCGGTAACATTACGAAGATATCAAAACCACAAAGTGGACAAATTCAAGAACTTAATTAGTGTACCTTGAAGGAAAGACAAACTAGTTTTTGCCAAATTGAGATTTTATGCATGTCATACTATCATACTAGTCTGCTTGTTCGACGAAGAAGAATAAGAGAGTCCGACACAGTGAACACAATGACTTGTGAATAGCATTGGTAACCATCCTGGATAAACTTTTTGTCCATCTCATAACCAATTGGCAATGAGTGGAGAGGTCCCAAATGTTATTAAGTGATCACCTATTCTACTCCCAAGCAATGTGAGACTTTAAATCCTTAACATCCCTCCTCACATGCAGTCGCGTTTGAGGTCTATCATCGTGTAGCCTTTTTGGTAGTCTGTCATCGTGGGGTGTGGATTGTGAATTTTTTTTAAATGTGGGGTGGAATGGGCACCGCTTTGATATCATGTAGAAACTTTATGTCTGTCTCATAACCAATTGGCAATGAGTGGAGAGATCCTAAATTTTATTAAGTGATCACCCATTCCACTTCCAAGCAATGTGGGACTCTATTTCCTTAACACGTCCAACTGACCTTCCTTTTTTCGTACTCTTCCCTCTTGGTTAGGGCTTGACGAATGAACTGAAAAAAGAAACCTTTGCTTTATTGTTACTTTTTGCCAAGTTCCTTACTTTATGATTTTCAACCACCATCAATCAATACAACCCCAATTGTGTCCTAGTGGGTCTACATCATGTCCCTAGCATGTCTTCAACATGTACTCATCGTGTTGGGAAAAAATGTAAATAAAAAAATAGAACATCCTTTTGGGCATATTAGACACTTGTCCATGTCCAACGGTGTCGGCAGGGGTGGCTCCATGTTTCGAATGGAGTAGCAGATGAATACCCTGAGTTGAGATGTATATATGGATCCATATATTTGAATACCTTAGACCACAGCTTTTGAACACCTTAGCGACGAATTTTGCATTTTTGGAGACAAATTTTATTCATAATCAAAGACCGAATTTGTTGTAGTGGAGGTAAAGTATTCCGTCCACCAAATGTTTGAACACCTTAGCCCATAGCTTTTGAACTCCTAGCTTGACCCACCCCATACTTTGCACGCCTACTAATGTACCCCTTGCCTTACGAGGGGGAGGTCGGGGGGTTTAAGTCTATGGAGAGAATCGAACCCCCTTTGGTTTTCAACACTTTAATTCCCCGCTAACCCCCCACTGATGTATACAATATTGGGAAAAAAAAAACCTACTGCTCTGTTTTGTACTTCTAATTAACTCATTAATGTGGTGTATGGAACCAAAATGTAACAACTCATGAATTGAAGTGTAAACTCATATATGTGCATATGTTTCGTCACAAAGTTGATTTTAATACAATGGCTTACACTTTTCCTTGTGATATTTTCATTAAAAAATGCTAACCATAGCCCAAAGAGTATTGGTTAAGGTTCAAAAATAGAGTTGGTTGTGTGAAAAAGTGCATACAAATATGTGAAGATGCATTGAGAAGTGTGAACAATGTATTCAAGCTGGAAGTTATGTGTATCTTCAACTGGCCACTAGGTTTTTTTAGTGTGATCAATAGAAATTTACATTTCTATATGAGTAACGTAACAAAAATTCTTAGAGCCACCATTGGATCTCAGACCAATACGTGGGGTTAGCAGAAGTTTATGAGCTTCATTAGTTTTTTGGTTTTTTTATAACCAGATGTTCGTGCCAGCTTGCGCCCTAAAGGTAACGACGGGCATAACCTCCAGCGGTCCCAAGGTTTGGAATGTTTGGCCTCCGTAGGGATGGAACCTATGACCTCATGGTGGGACACTTTTGTTTTCTCACAATCATTGAATCACTTGGTCAAACCCTTTGGGGTTTATGTGCTTCATTAGTTATTCCTGTTGGAAAGATACATCTTCCCACACCAGCCTCTATTCATAATGAAATTATGAAAGGAGTAAATTGTGAAAGAAGTAAATCACTTCTGGTTTTGAGACCTAACACATTGACCCCAAAATCTTTTCAAAGGTCGTATCTGGGCCAAATCGCTTTCCAGTACTTACGTATTGACCCCAAATCATTCAAATACATAAAGAAGTGAAAGAAGGAGACTTGGCGCAATGAGAGGAGAAAAAGGAGTACCAGGGAACTGAAGCAGTAACCGGCTTCAAGCTACTTCTACTTAGTGTTCTCGTTGTACTTGGATTTCTTCCTTTTTCTAACTAATGCTGGAACTGGAAGCTGTCGCTAGCTTCAGAATGTGGCCTCACCAGCTATATTATACTAATTACTGCTGTGGTGTTGGTTTATTTTTTTAAAAATTGTTTTCTAAATAACAAGTTTGTCCCCTAAGATCCTAATCCCACATTCATCCTAAATAACATTTGTCTTTTAGCTTCCTTTTGGTTTTCAGGACTCCTTTTGGATGATACCTTTAGTTTTTATCTTTAGTTATTGGGAAGCGATTTGTAAGTTGTTGGGATCTTTGTATCTTTCAAGTGAATTTCTCGTCTTCCTGTTCTTTTTCCTTGTTTTGTAATAAAATCTTACTTTCTTGCTGATAGTCGAAAATAAAACATACAATAGTTCACAACGTTCAGCTCAAAATCTTTATGGCATTGCAAGAATGTATGTTTCACAATGATCTTGCTTAGTCAAGCAGGGGTGCAAGAGAATTTAACACCATCTTCTGAAACACTTGTGTAGAGGACATGCAAGATGATTCTTCTGATGAATATTACATGATTGTTTCTCAGTCTTTACTAATGGTGTCCTTGCAGAAAGAAAATAGTGTTTCAAGAGCTGTAACATCCCCTGCTTTTGTCCATTCTTCCAAGAAAATAACTTCAACCAGTTAGTTACTTTACTTCTGTTAAATCCTTACAGTTTCATGACGACATTAGTTATTTTTCCTTTCTAGCACATGATTATTTTCAATGTCCTTACTCTGTAGGCACGCTTAGACAAAATTCACATACTATGGGGTTTGGTTCCGCATTGAACATTGAAACGCTTGTTGCAGCAGCTGAGAGAAGGAATACTTCGATGGAGGTATTTTCTTCTCTATCTCGCATATTCTTTGTCAGGACAAATTGTTTTCGTCCACTAATAATTTGTTGGGTGCATTTTAAAATACCTAGCTTTATGTGTGTTGTTTATGACGTCATCTAACATAACATGTATGTACCTTCTATGTGTAGTATCCTGCATCAGGTACTCAGGACAAGATACTATTTATGATCAATAATATGTCATCCTCAAATATTGAAGCTAAGCAAAGGAATTTTCTGAGCTTCTTAGTGAACAACATTATCCTTTGTTTGCACAGTACATGGTGATGAAAAGGTTAAATCAGAAATCCTTCGGCTTCCAAATCACATTCATCAACTTGTTATTTCGTTTTAAGTACAATTTTTTGCTTGATGTGATGTCAAACTGAACTACTTATCAGAGCAAGCATTGAGCCCAATTTCCATGACTTGTACATGAAGTTTCTGGACAAAGTTAATTCAAAAACATTGAATCATGAGATTACTAAAGCTGCCTATGAGAATTGCAAGGTAGCGATGCTTTGCCGTCTCTCCTATTCCCGTTGTTATGAATGAGCATAATTGCTAATGGCACCAAATTTACAAGTTCTTTTGAGATCAGAATTAATAAAATCAAGGTCAGAAGAGCATTCCTTGCGGAAAAATCTGGGTAGTTGGCTAGGGAAGTTCACTATTGGAAGAAATCAAGCACTCAGGGCCCAAGATATAGATCCCAAATCTTTGATAATAGAGGTAATTATGTACTGATCTTTGCGTAAACTGACTGAGGATAATTCAGCTTCTGAATGCACATTATGGATGCCTTCCTAGCTGGGAGTCCCACCAGTTTTTGATGATTTTATGGTTTTTGAATGGTTTTTCATGCAGCCATATGAGAAAGGGTCTTATGATCATAGTAATTCCATTTACCTCAAAGGTACAATTTTCTAAGTCATTTGTTCTGGAGTTTGAAGGGTCCACTTATGAATTATGATATATTACCATGTCGTACTTGCTACAGATTTTGGAACCATGCCAAAATAGCCTCGCCTATCGGCCTCCAAATCCTTGGACTATGGCAATTCTTGGTTTACTTGCTCCTTGATTTAGCTTTTCAGCGTGGTAGCTGAATAGTGACATCTGACATTCTCCTGTTTTGCTTTCCATCCCAACTGTTTTGGTATCTTAGGTCCTCTTTAAGAACCTTGGTGTGGATATGAAAGTAGTAAAACCAACGTCTCTACTCAAGGATCAAGCTCGGGAATCGGAAGGCAACCTGGATTTTTCTATGAAAGATAAGGGGGCATCCCAGCCACAATTGATCACTGGAACCAACACTGGAATTATGTCTACATCTAATGCGGTTGACTTAAAGCCTGATATAATCAGTTCAACTCAGCTTGGAGCCCATTTAAATCTCGTCACAGGTTTGTGCTTCTGTACTTGTTTATCATCAGACAGTTCCCATATGTTGTTTTGAATTAACCTTTTACTCGTTAGTATTATGGGAATCTCTATTTTGCATCTCGTCCGTCAATGTAGGATGAAAAGATGGCAACCTTAAGCCTCTCTGACCAGCTTGCTTCTGGACAAGGGCTTCCTCAAGTACCTCCATCTCAGTCTCAGTATTCTGTTGGTCAGGTGTGCCCCCCTCCTATTTACTCTTGAGTTTCTTAAATATTTTATTGATTACTCTGATCTAGTATTTAGCTACCTTCTGTGGTGGCAACTTTTCTTCACCTATCCATGAAATTGGAAGTCATATTATCTTCAACCAAAAACTCAGTGCTTTGGGCTTGCAATATTTTGAAAGGTTTGGAGTTCCCTTTCCCTGTCTATGTTACATAACCATCAGTCCTGCTTTGTATTTGTAACCCCGTTGGTACTTGTTATGTCAGAAGTGTTCCCCTTGCCATTAAGAGGGCTATAGAGGAGGTTATGGGTCATGTTGTTCAGCACAATGTAACCATAGCTACTCAGACGACGAAGGACCTTGTCTTAAAGGTTTGTATCTTCTTCTTTTTTAATGGCCAATATTCTTCACCATTGAGCTGTAACTTTTTTTATTTCGTTCGACATCTTAGGACTATGCTATGGAGTCTGATGAGACCCCTATATATAATGCTGCACACTTGATGATAGCAAGTCTAGCAGGAAGTTTGGCACATGTCACATGCAAGGTTTTTTTAGGCCATCCTAGTTTTTTGTCATTTTGTTCGTAACTATTGTTTTCTTGCCTCTTTCTCAAGACCTTATTGTTTAACTGTTTGGAGTATTATTCTTATTGTCTTACTGTTTTGGAGTATTATTGTTGTTTTCCTCTAGATTGGACCATCACCTTAGGAACTCCTTGCAGGCCTCCAACATCTCCAGTGAACTTCAAGAGCAAGCTGTTGCTATTATTATGAATGATAACCTTGTCCTTTGTTGTGCAGTGAACCAGCATGCTACAACAGACAACATATGTTTCCATGCTTCAATAACATTCCATATTCCCTCACCTTGTGTTCATATGTAAACAAGGGGGTGTATGGCAATGTTCCTTTCAGTTTAAATTGCGGCCTATGGTCAAAGTAACGGTAAATAAAGTTTGATACGACACTGATATTGAACTGTATCGGCTAATACACGGTTTTTTTGTAGCACCATATTAGACGTATCGAAATGGAACAACTATAAATATCCCTATGTAACAGCTAATGCTGCAACCCATTCCCACCGAATTCTTGAAACTGCCAAAGTATGTTTAACCAACTGGGTTAGCTCAGTTGGCCACCCTTGTATACTTTCGTAGGGGAGGTCAAGAGGTCAATCCTTGCCAAAAGCAAAGATTGATTATTTCTTCCCCTGAACGGGGGGTATTTGTTTAGTTATTTGTTCCCTTAAGGGGCAATTAATTGGGCTTACTAATGTCCCTTTTGATATAATTTAGATACGTGTATTCTCGTACCGCTTGTAATAAACAAACGGAATGCTACATACACAACAACCCACCACAACTCCAACCAAATCAGCCTATGTGGCGTGCCACGTCACTGCTCGGTCCCACCAACTTGTTACAACAAAAAAATAAAAGAACTCAAAAACATTTTCTCTCTCCTTACTTTAACCTTCCACCCCTTCTCTCTCTCATCGCCACCACCACACCGACGCCAACACCCACCACGCCACCACCAGTCCAATGCAACTGTCCTACGGTCGTTCGTCGCTACTAGTCTCTCATTGTCGCGTTCGTTGCCAACCCTCTGCCCAAACACCATCACTCCCTCAGATCCAAATCCACCGCCACCATCGTGGTAATCTACACCTCCGTTGTACACCGCACCATGGACGAGATAACCAACTCACGCCAATCTACTCCGCACAAGAGTTGAAAATGTCAAACAGAAACCTCTTCTTTATTTTCTTTCGATTTTTGTTTGCTCTGTTTAGAGGCAATCCCCATTTGAGGAAACACAGTGATGAAGTTCATCGGGAAAAATGGGTTAAGTACTCTCTACTTTGTAACAAGTACAGAGGGGAAGGATTAATTTACTCTGTGTGATGTGTTATTTCTTTGTACTTCCATGTAGGAAATACTATATGGTGTTGCTTTTATGTTCTTTACTAGTGTGAATCAAAAACCTTGGGTTGATATATTTCTTTCTACTTCCATCGCGGTCCTCTACACGTACCTCGACATCTCTCTCCGGTGGTGGTGGGATATGTTACCTGGAACGCGGATCGTTCCAGGTACGAGGAATGGGAATGGGAATGGGAACGCGGAATGCCACATGCTTAAACTGTGGTACGCTAGGGGTACTTCTATAGATAACGAAACTAGAACTTACTCTTCCAAGCGATAACCATCCAATGCAACTAAACATTTTTTGTCAAATTATTCATACAAAACACATTTCTAGGAGTATAAAGACTGAACTTTTTACACTTTCTCCCCCTGAAAATCCATTTTCTCTCTATTTTTACCATTTTATGTTCACATTTTGGGGAAAAGTAAGGGAATTTTGGATACCGTTTTGGAACGATAGTGTACCATGTATTGGAACGTTCGTGCCAAAATGTAATTTGCTAGGGTAGTAGAGTTCCTTGGTAACCTAGTGAAGATGCAGGTTCAATCGGGGGAAAGAGAGAATCGTGCAAAACATGAGGAGAGACTAGATAGCTAAGTGAAACTGAAGTGGCATCGTGCCAGTGGTGGCATGGTGGGTGTTTGGTGGTGGTGAGAGACAGGGGGTAGAAGGTTAGAGTAAAGAGAGAGAGAATGTTTTTGATTTTGAGTTCTTTTTTGCTGTAACAAGTTGGTGGGACCCGCAGTGATGTGGCACGCCACATAGGCTGTTGAGGTTGTGGTGGGTTGTTGTGTACGTAGCATATCCGATAAACAAATAAGATGTTTACACAATGGAAACTATTCACAAGTATGGTGTACGTAAAAAACTAAGCACAGAGGGGAACAAAATAATGATCCTGGAAGAAGCTCTCAGTTAAATGGAAGACATGATTATAGTAAGACTAGTTATTTATATTTTAAATCAGGATAAGTAGATATGTATTACGCAAAAAGGCCCAAAACCGGCGTCACCTCTTAAAAAATAAGTTTTGTAAAATTTTGAATCTTATTCCCATCAAAGGAATGATAGGGTTGAAAACTGCATGACTTAACACTATATTTGAGCTCACCAATTAAATCAACAAGAATAAAGGATAATTCATACAAATGATGTACGTCAATAATAAACACTGAACGTATTAGACTCTATATTAGATTCAGCTCAACTTACATAGTAAAAAATCTGCCGATTCCTTTTTCCCATCAAAGGAATGATAGGGTTGAAAACTGCCTGACTAAACACTATATTTGAGCTCACCAATGGAATCAACAAGAATAAAGGATAAACACTGAACGTATTAGACTCTACATTAGATTCAGCTCAGCTTACATAGTAAAAAATCTGCCGATTCCTTTTTCTCTACAAGTACTGCATGATGCACAATGGAACCATCATCCAGGCACGTTTCCTCCTCTTTAATTTGCGAACCATTCCCCCAACATTCAAATAACATCAAATGGCGGTAAGAATGACCCAACAACTCGAAAAAATGTAAAAATCTCGAGCCAATGCACAATTGAAGAAGTAGATGATTCACCCTCTCCAACACTTTGCAGCCCACACAACCTTTTTGCTAGATGATCTGTAGCCTTTCTTCCCCAAATAATTAGTTATGGGTAACAAATCTATAGTGTTTGTGCATGCAAAGAGCATCACCTTAGAAGGAGCGCCGACTTCTGAATGTTATTCCAAGGAAAGGATTTGCATGTCCTTCCGCTTAGAATAGAATGGAAGGATCTGACTCAGAATACTCCACTTCCTTGACTCCACCTCAATTTATCAGCTCTGGAATACCAGGTCCTTGACTCCAGCCCTTGAAGAAGTCCAAAGAATTGAAGCACATCACCCAGCTCCTAATCTTGTAGCAGTCTAACAAGTAAAGGCTTGCAAACCAGACTATGACCATGATCACGATATTATCCGCTACCAAAACATTCTTGTCAAAAGCAACGGGAAACAACACTGGAAAACCTTCTCAAATAGAAACATCCCTACACTGTATATCATGTTGAAACATATCTGATATGGTTGCTAAACTTCGACCACTTTGCCTAATAGCTTTCCAAACACCCACCACGAGTGGATCCCTGCCTCTTTTGAAGTCCATCCCCTATGCTCCAATCCAATTCAAGGCTATTTACCCATCAAAAGTTTGGTTGAACTGGCAAAAGCCGCGAATACCAAATCTTTCCTATGCTAATGAATTGCATACCCGACCACAATTGGGAGAGGCATTGGGACAATGCATTTGATAAGGCTTTTTATGCAGCGATGTGCTGCAACGATATATGGTGTATAAAAATATATAATAGATGCTATTATCTGGGAACTTTGCTTTTTGTGGGAAGTTGATATTCAATTAGGCCTACTTTTTTTTCAAAGTAAGACCTGTGGTTGGTCTTAGACATGAAGATATGTTGAGTTGGATTTTTGATTTTCTAACATAGTGTAGCCAGTTTGGAATTGGCCTTTTGTGTTTGGATAACAAGGTGATGCGACTCCTATACATGGGTAAACACAAAAACCCTTACAAACCAACTAAAAACACATGAACACCTAACACACCAAAAGGCCAAAGCTATTACCTATGCAAGGAATACACAGAATCCACAATTTCATCCTATCCCCATATCCCAGCTACTATATACAAGAAGGCAATTAGAAATTGCCCTTGACTATTTTGGGGCTCTGACTATGCATATTCTGACGAAATGCTATTTATTTTAGGAGGTCCATAATGAGGAGGACGACAGACCCACTCACGATCTACTAAAGGGAAGTAGCTTGATTGGTTCGAATCCAAGTCGTGAGATGGTAGTGATCTTTAGCAGATCATGGCCATAATGTCGTTTTCTTCGAATTCATTAGGACCTTATTTTTCAGAGTGAGACTCTCCAGGGTGTTTAAATAGTTTTAAGTCAGCTGGTCAAGTAAGGGATAAGAAACCAGCTTTCGCTTCCTTTCCTTGTGCAGAGCTTCCCTTCCTTCGCTAACTCGCAGCTCGCCTCTTAAACTTGCAAAAGGTGGACGAACTCTAAAGAATTAGAAGATGGATTGCATGAGAAATTGGGGGAGATGGGAGAAGGAGAAGAATCTCCTGATTCAACTAAGGAGCCTATGTCTACAATAGGCAATGGTGAGCAAGAGCTTAGTTCGTCTAGCACGCCAGAAAAATCTACGAGACCATGGCAAACCGTGATAAGGAAGAAAAAGCAGCTTTCAGAGAGGAAGTAAGCGGCAGTGCTCTCGCATCGATTTGAAGCGGTTGTAAAAGCAGTACGGACTAGTTGTATGTACCGGTTAGCTGTCAGTCGACGAACAGAGCATACTTTCTAAACTTCTTACAGGAAGTAGTATCCTAATGAGGATAGGGAAAGTCGCGTTCAAAGCCTTAAGAGGGGCCTTAAAAAGAAGAGAAAGCAGAAACTCGTAAAGTGACGATCGCAAACTGATGTGGTTTCATCACTCATCGATGGCTAATTGCCTGCTTGACTTTTGCAAGTCCTTATCTCAATAAAATCTCCTCTATCTCAGAGTTTATTCTAATATAGAAATAATCCACCAATACCCTTATAATGGATTGAGTTATATAGTGCCATCCAGGTTTTGGAACCCACTCTTTAGAAGTTCATATGCGCACATGCATGTGTCATCAGTCCAAGGGGTCCATAGAATTGAAATATTATTATTTTTCTATTTCGATTCTTAGTTGTTCTGAGAAGAAAGAGAGTAGACGACTACTTTACTTCATCGATTGCTAAGTCAGTCATTCAGTAAGTACAACACTCACTCTGGTCAGTACGTGCAGTGCCCGTAACTAAGACATCCCCGCTAAGTAAGACAAGAAAGCGCTTCTCCTAGCTTGATCTAAGCCTTTTTTATTAAAAAAGCACCCTAGCTGGCCTTCCTCTTTCTGTTGCTTTTAGTCACTTTCCTTGCTTACTGCACTCTCTTAGTTGATTGAGTAGGGGTACTTCCCTGCTTCTTTTGTAGCCATCTTGTCCGTCCCTCTGGTTCTCTTTCTCTTTTTGTTGACAGTCCTTTCTACTGATTCCTTTAGCTACTTGTCCTTCGGTTTTGAGCAATAAATACGGAATTCGAGGTTGTTCATTCCAATCTTCTCTGTATTTCCACTATGACCCCCACTAGCACTTATGCCCCTACTAGCCCTTTTGCTTCCACTAGTTCAGCTGATCGTATAATACTGCTCGATGACTTTCGACTTTACTAGCTACAACGAGCATTCTAACCAACGACTTTCCTGGCGACTCGACTAGCTACTTTCCCGCTGGATGGCTTGTACTCGATGGAGGGAGCTTTCTGGAGGTAGATTTGTCTAAAAAAAGTGGTGGATTACTCGGATTGGTTCTCGCGTCCCTATGCCAAAAAGGATGGGTGAGTTCGGTTTGAGTGTTCATCGATCAGGTGGAGCATAAGAAAGAGGGAGTTAGGAATGGAGTAGGGGTTTAGCAACTCTCATTTATTCTATTTACATGCCATTTTCCTGTATCAACTCTTGAGTTTCACGCATCAATATTGTTAGGACCCCTTCCCTTACCTTAGGACTAGGAATCACTGGCCATAAAAGGCCCTCAAACGGTCATTTGAAGAATATGCCAATAAAGACCAGCATCCTCGCCCTCAAGCTGCCAGACGAGATTCAAGAGAAGTTGGGTGAACTCCTAATGAATGGAAGTAAGAAGCTGCTAAGAGAAGCTCACTATCGGACAATGTCCCGATGGACCGCACAAGTCAATCATTGATTGGACATTCCCCCTTGACTTGTCAACCTTCAACAATTGCTCATGAATTCATAAGCGTGTGAGTGTAGAAGTAGTGCCAGAGGGCGAAGCAAGACATGTTTGACCTCATGTCTAACCAGCGTTAGGTCGAATGAGCCCCCGAGTTCTTGTTTGAAGACCGGAACATCGGATTACTAAGCCTCGTAGGAATACTAGCAAATCCAATGTGACATGTATTAGAGGGCAAGGGCTGTCTTTACTCTTTAGCCTGAGAGGGAAAAGGCTTCCTGCGTAGGCAGATTAGCAATCCCTAGTCTTCCATAAATATTATTGGACTTCTTTTTCCTTCCAAATCCTGGATAGGAATCAAAAGTTATTCCATAATAATAGGAATCCGCTTTCTTAGCAGGCGCATCAACCGACACAGACTCTGAAGCGGGATCAGAAGCAACCAGTCCTGGATAAAATTTAATGATACATTATGAATGATTTTTCAGGCATTGAAAACCATTGACAGTGAAATCAGTCAATGAAAGAGTCATGTTACACACAAGGTCCTATGAGTATAATACCAAAAGTCCTCCACTTGAGACCTGGTCATTTCCAGTGGCGGATTCAGGATTTTGACTTAGAGGGGTCACATGAGTCTGACCAAACCCTGCCAAATGCCAAATTTTATATGCTCGGGTTAGCCATATTTTACCAGTTGATTAATGTTCTTTGTATTGGAGAAGAAAATATGTCCAGCTATTTAGAGATCTGAAGAAAAAAACCAATGAACTGATAAAGTCAAAACAAAAGAATTGTGTAGAAAGCAAAGAGAAAAGGGTACAGAGGATAAAATGTTATGAGAGGAAGGTGAACTACGGAAATAGTTGAAAACAAGTGAGGAGGGGCACTTGACCCCTCTCATCCTATGCTGGATCCGCCAGTGGTCACCTCTCTTATTCCCAACGGCAAGTTTATAAGGTAGCTTTTCTTAACTTTTTCACGGATTATTTCATGCTAATTGAATCTGGGTAATATTTCACTGTTGCTTTATTCTCTCTGATTGCATAGGAATTTGTTCAATTTCCCTGGCAAAATTTGTCTAGTCAGAATTCAATTGCAGTTTCCTGTGCCAGTTTCATCTGCTGATTCTTTTGGCGCTGGTGTCTCGTACATATGTTGCATCTGCTGGAAAGCTTAGCCTAGGACTCTCTTCATCTGGAATGGGGTGTTTGGGGTCAGGTTCTGTTGCTCAGCCTGTGGATAGTTCCGCTGGGCAACATTACTTTGGCGACTTCAGAACCACCAACACAAAGCTTGTGCATCCCACAATGGGATCTCTTGTAAAGCTTCCCTCCGCAAATGATGTATTGGGCTGCTAACCTTCGCAATGCAAGTTGATCCTTCTTGGAGGCCTCGGCTGGATACTCACCCCTTTCAACAAAGTTCCATATATCATGATACCAGGGCATGCCATCATTGACGTCGTCAATAGTGCTAACATACTGATAAGCAAGGCAGTCTCGTTGTTCAATCAGGATAGGTCGAAGTTTAACGCCCAACGGGAGCTCAACCATGGAAGCCAAAGTTGCCAGGGCATCGGCAAATTGATTTTTCAAGCGGGGAATGTGAGTAAAAGTCACCTTGTTAAAACAAGGAATAAGATCTTCCAAGTCCTGATGATAAGGCTTCAACTTTTCCTCACGAACCTTCCTGTCCCCGTTGGCCTAAGACACGACAAGATTAGAATCATCGATAACTTTGAGCTTTTCAACACCGAGCATTAAGGCGGCCTCCATGCCAACAATACAAGCCTCATTTTTCGCTTGGTTATTAGTAACATCAAAATTGAGTTTGAAAGCAAGCGGAATATGAGAGCCGTCAGGTGTTATCAACAAAACACCGATTCCATATCCTTTCTGATTGGCTGCCCCATCAAAGTAGAGGGTCCATACATCATCGACTACTGCTAACACCTCTTCATCTAGAAACACAAAGTCTATATCTTCTGGCCCATCCACGGGATGATCAGCCAGAAATTCTGCCACCACAGGGCCCAACAGGTCACCCTTGCCATAGCCAGCTGTAGACACCCCAATTTGGACCTATTAATTATCCTTAATTTGTGCCCTTGAGGCTCCCCGATGATGAAACGGAATCAAAACAGGCCTTTGACAAACTTGGACGATGCTTCATGGACTTTTTCAAAACCAAAATCCTCTTTTTTCCGACACCCTGAGGGTAAAATTGGCACACATTTTAGCACATAAAATATATTTGAATGAAACTAATTGGGTTAGAAAGAGGACTCGACGAGCTTTCCAACGCTTCGAAAAACACCCAAAATCGAGTTCGGGAGTGTCCGTTGTAGCTCGCTGAAGTTGGGCAGCCACTCCCAAGCGCTCGGGACCACTCTAGAGCGCTCGGGAGTGCCACTCCCAAGCGCTTGGGAGTGCCGACAGGCCAATGCATGTTGAGCTTGGCCTTTGACCATGGCTTTTTAGATTGTTCAACGTTCAAACCTGCATATCCTAAGCATGCTTGAGCTAGCAGAGCATCTAATCATGCCATTTTTCCCTCCCAAAACTATTTTCTCCTTATATTTTTTTATTTTTTTAAAATTCAAACCTATTTTCTCCTCCCCTATATATACTCCCTTTATTCTACATGCAAAGAGCACGAAATTTCTCCCTCTCTCCCCCCTATTTTCAGAAACCCTTGTTCTCAACCACCTTCAAACATTTTTCAACTTCCACCTTCAAATAATTTTCAAAGAAAAATCCAAGGAAATCACAAAAACATTTTCACTCTTAGATACATTCTAAGACTCCATTTCTCACTATTTTTCAGCCCTCATTCAAGCATTCAAGTCAATCCAAGAAGTCTTGTTCAAGCACAAAGGTATAAAATGTAAAAGCCAATGTTTTCCACTTCTGAGGGGGATCAAAGAGCTCACACCAGTTCCTTATACTGGTTGTGAGTTTCCTTGATTTTAGTTTAGCAACAAGAGCAAATGGACCATAAAAATTCATTTTTGAAGCTTACTGGAGCCACTCCCGAGCGCTCGAGAGTAGTCCCAAGCGCTCGAGACTACCTCTAGTCCCTGTTTGTTGTGTTTTGGTGGATAGTGGGCAGCGGTGAAGTACATTCTTACTCGAGATTGTCTTATTATTGCATGCATACGCAGGAAATCCTTTTTCTCAAATCAAAAACGCCTCTTACTAAGGTTCGAATAACAATGATGGTTTCCAAGGTCAAAGGAAGGTTTTTATTCTTAAAGAGTCAAGATTGAAGCGAATGCATGCAAGTATAAGACCACTTCATATTTAAAAACAAGTTGGCTGACATGCAACCCCACTTCCAAGCGCTTGAGACCTTTCTGGAGCGCTCGGGAGTGTTTGCATGTCACTGCAGTTTGTTGTTTCCCCTATCCTGCCATGTTTCTGATATGCCATATGCAGGGATGTTTCCATTTGCTCTTTAAAGAATACAGATTCGATTTTGTTAAAGCAAGGATGCATGGTTTGGGAGATTGGAGTTCAATTTCACTCTGCCGAGCCCTCTGCTGAGCTTGTAACATGTTCAGAAATTACTTCAATTTACATTCTCTAGCATTATTCTCTGTCTGTGCTAACAAAAGCTTGCAGGTTGAACATGCAACACTTCCAAGCGCTCGGGAGTGAAACCAGTGACAGGGTTCTAGCTTTCTGTTATTTTGTATTTCTTTGTCATTTTTATCATCTCCTGTACACATGCACATGCATGCACCCCTTTATTTGGTATACTTCTACATACTTGCTAACTGTTTTCATGAAACAAAATGTTTTCAAAAAATCCCACAAACATTGAGTAGAGACCGATCTCGTATCGGGCGAGGGGGGTGTCGTAAAACCCTTCCCCTCTCGTAACATGGCTTCTGAACCCTCAATCAAATCTCTGGTTTTCAATTCAAGAAATCAATTTTCAAATCAAAACTATTTCTCGGGTGGCGAACCATAAATCCGGGTAGCGACTCTTTCAACTCTTCAAATTTTTTGATTCGATTCGTAAATGTGTGTTTTTCGGGCCGCCCCGATCCACCTGGGGCTATGGTAGCCCACACCAGCAAGAGCAACCAACGTGCTAACTTACCAGTAAGCGCTGGCTTCTCAAATAGATACTTGAGAGAATCCATGCAAGAAATCAGCTTCACTGGATAAGCCAGCATGTAGTGTCTCAACTTCTTGGAAGCCCAGACAAGGGCCCAACACGTCTTTTCAAGAGCGGTGTAGCGTTCCTCACACCCCACCATCTTCTTACTCAGGTAATAGATGGAATTTTCGACACCCTTATCGCCTTCCTGAGCTAGCAAGCATCCCATAGATGAAGGATTCACGGACAGATAAAGTATCAAAGGTTTCCCTGGCACGGGCGGCATTAGAACTGGAGGATTCTGCAGGTAGTTCTGGATAGACTCGAAAGCTGCTTGACACTTGTCAGACCACACGAACGGCGTGTTCTTCTTGAGTAAACGAAACATCGGCTCGCAAGTCAAAGTCAACTTGGCGATGAATCTGCTGATGAATTGAACCTTCCCCAAGAAGCTCCGTACTCCCTTTTCAGACACTGGTGGCTTCATTTCCAAAACTGTCTTGATCTTCGACGGATCAACTTCGATGCCTCGAGTAGTAATCATGAAGCCCAACATCTTGCCAGCTGTGACCCTAAAAGTGCATTTCTGTGGGTTAAGCCGCATGCGAAACTTACGGAGCCTTTCGAAGAACTTCCTAAGAACGGGGATGTGCCCCTCCCGAGTCTTAGATTTGGCAATCATGTCATCGACGTAGACCTCAACTTCCTTATGCATCATGTCATGCAAGATGGTCGTGGCAGCCCTTTGGTAGGTAGGCCCAGCGTTCTTCAATCCAAACGGCATGACTAAGTAACAGTAAGTCCCCCACTCAGTGATGAACGTTGTCTTCTCACGGTCCTCGGGTGCCATAAGAATTTGGTTATAACCTGAAAACCCATCCATGAACGAGAGCAAAGCATGCCCCGCAATATGATCCACCAGCACATCGATGTGTGGCAAGGGAAAATCATCTTTGGGGCTTGCTTTGTTCAAGTCCTTGAAATCAACACAGACTCGTATCTGTCCATTCTTTGTAGGAACTGGCACAATGTTGGCAACTCATGTAGGATATTGAGAAACCATGAGAAAACCAGCATCAATCTGCTTAGTGACCTCATCCTTGATCTTCTGCACCCAATCCGGCCTCATCCGCCTGAGCTTCTGTTTCACAGGCTTAGCATCCGGTAGCAGAGGAATCCGATGCTCCACTATTTCAGGGTCGATGCCAGGCATGTCTTGATGAGACCATGCGAAGACATCACTATACTCGGTGACCAAATCCTTAAAGCCACGATGCTCCTCTGGTGAAAGCGTTGAGCCCACTTGAACCATTCGGGGATCGTTCTCATCTTTCAAGTTTATAGAAACTACTTCTTCTTTTAATGGCTGAGCATGCCTTTTATCTTCCCTCTCGATGAGGGCACAGATTTTCTTGGAAATATCCCCATCGAAATCTATCCCTTCATCGTCGGGGTCAACACAGTTTATATAAAGATCATGCAAGTAATCAGAAGACTAGTCATTCATTTCACAAAACCCCTCAGGGTTGCCAAGTACAAGAGAATCAAACTCGAAATAAAAGCTATGATGTGGAGGGCCGAGAGGCACAAACTCCGACTCAGAGCTAGACTTAGACTACTCACTGGACTCCGACTCAGACTCAGACTCAGACTCAGAAGTGTCATCAATGCAAGTTAAGCGCGGTTTGAAAATGCAATTTTTAAGACTGCCCTTGGCCTCCACAATGAGTGATGTTGGATCCTCCAAAGCATCTGACCTGAGCATGAACACTTCAGCTTCCTCAGCTTTCTCAGCTAAACCCGCTTGGGAGAATTCCTGGAATAACAGCTCCAAGCTCCCCTGATCAAAAACTTCCAGCCAGTCAGTCTTCAACTTTGGCTGACTGAGCTTCCTCTTGAATTCCGCCTTTTCTGGCTCTTCATCAGTAGATGACCAGGTGTCATCAGCAAAAACTTCGAAACCCGGAAGCAGCTCTCCAGTCTCAAGATTGATAAAAGGCTCTGCCTGCCCAGTATAAACTGTGCTCCCGACTTCGCGTATGAAATAGCTGTCAGGATCGCCATAGAGAGTACGAGGTTTTCCTGCTTGTTTTCTTCTCTTGGCATTATTGGCAGAGGCAGTGTACCCTAAACCAAAACACCCCTCGCAAAAAAGGAAAGACAGGGAACTCCGGGACCCCCTGTTGGCGAATCCCTAGACCCAGACCAGGAAAATAAGACATCCTTAGCATGATGTCCATTGCAGCAGAGCTGATGAGGAAGTCCCCGTCCACATTGATAGCCAAAACAGACCCAGAAGTGTCGAACGAGAAGCCCCCGAGGTCAACGTCCTTTTCACCGTGCATGATCCCCAAAACAGGAGTTCTATCTTCTTTGAGCGGGCGGATTCCAGAGTCCCCGCAAATGGTTAGTGTACCAGTAGGTAGTCCCAGCATGACTTTCTGATGGAGGGTTGATGGCACAGCCATGATGTCTGACCGATGGAGCCACGGCCTGCCTAGCAGCAGGTTAAAAGTGGCCGGAATGTCAACCACATGGAACTCAACGTCCATTTCAAAGCCCTCTGCATCAAGCTTAAGCATTAAAGTACCCTCGACTATACGACGGGTGCCGTCATACGCCTTGACAGCCAGGTTAGAAGGTGCAAAGTCTTTCTTGGCAAAACCCAAGCGATAGGCCACCCTCATAGGACAAACGTTGATGGCTGAGCCGTTGTCAATGAGGACAATCGGAACCCAGAGTCCGCGGCATTTGACTATAATATGGAGGGGCGGTTATGCTCAACCCCTTCAACTGGCAGGTCCTTGTCAGTAAAAACCACGGTGTGCTTGGAAGTAGGAGGGAGAATGAGAGACATCATCGCCTCAGGAGTGATGTCGGCCTGAATCTCAAGGCGGGAGAGTGCATGGCATAACATCTGACGGTGCTCTCGAGAGGAATAGATCAGTCCCCAGATGGATATAGCAGCGGGAATCTGCTCAAGCTGCTTCTGAATAAGATCCGTGCTTGGCAATTCGAGTGGTGCAGACCTCGGGAAAGGAATGGGATCATTCCTTGGGTTAGAAGGGTTGGACGAAGTCCCAGCTTGCAGGTTCGCAGGTTGGAAAATCCGTCCCTCCTTGTAACATTGTGCACGTTTCCTGAAGAAGGCACAACCTGAGAACCCTCATTCACATCCCAAAATCAGCAGGGACTTCTCTTAGCTTACGCTTCCCTTTATCATTGGCTGTTGCAGATTTTGGAACTTCCATGTCCAACCCCAAATCTTCAGCCAGGTCCTTCATCAAGAGTGAGTCCCAGAAACTTAAATCAGCAACCATTGCTATTTCGGTAACAGGCTCCGGATTGGCCATAAATGGAACATCCCATAATCCACCCTTTGCCAAAGAGCGATTAACTGCCCAGACTTCATTCCCCACTTGGACATCGATAACTTCATCGACATCCCACAGGTTAGCAGGAGGAACAAGATCGGCTACCATGATACTACAGTTTCCATTGCTGGGATAAGGAACCACAGGACAGGGAAGTCTCCCATCAGTGATGTAAGAACAAGGGTCATGATCATCATCACAGACCGAGTCAAAGACTGAGTTGAAAGTAGAGACATGATCTCCCAAGACCTGAGGCTCTTCCTGAACCAAGTCGTCTTCTACGTAATGCTGCAAATAGTCAGGTATAGCATAGCCCTGCTGAGGGTTAGGATCCAAAACCACAGGGTCCTGCCAGATTGGCTCGGGGTCCCAATTGTACTCTTCTTTAGGGAGAACAGGTTCAGCCTGATGGAACAACATGTAGAGGGAGAACTCATCCAGGGGATCGACCATTGCGACTTCATGACCAGCCATCCATCCATCATACTAAGCCTGATCAATTGGGAGATACTCAGGCTGTTGCGGGAACCCATCCAGTTCGAGTGCTGACCACTCGTTGATTATTAGAGTAGCATAATCCATGTTGTCAGCGATGGCCCAACTTACAGCTCGCATGTCAGCCTCTGGAGGAGGTGCACTGAATGGTAACCGGTCTGTCAAATAGGGAGACGGATTAGGGTCCGTCGCTGTGAAGTACGGACTGTAAAGGGAAGAGGCAGAACTGAGCTGTACAGCAGGAATCGGCTAGTGAGAAAGGACACTGACAGATGCGGTCAGTACAAAGGCCCCATTTTGTAAACGTGCTAAAGGCACATCAATATCAGTAATCTGGCCTTTCTCAACTTGTAAGTACGAGACCTCAGCACAAGGCTCGGGCGGAAAAGATACAACCGGCTTGGGTTGATCTGTGGCTAGTGGGGTCAAATGAGGTAGAGTTGGGGTTGATTTGAGTGGAGCTGAGAGATATCTAGCTAACATGCGGGACAACTTTGTGATTAGGCAGGGAATTGGAGAGGATGTTTGGCTTTTGAGCAGGCGGTGGTGGGGCCTAGAGAGTCCTGTCATCTATGAGATCCTGAATCACGTGTTGGAGGCGAAAGTAGGAGTCTATGAGATGACCAGCTCCCTGATGGTAGGCACAGTACAGGTTGGGTTTGAAGTTTGCCGAGGGATTTTTGGGTAAAGGCATTGGGTCAAGGGGCTTCAGGTGCCCTGACTTGACTAGCTTCTCCAAAACTGAGGACAGAGATGCCTCAATTGCAGAGAAGCTGCGGGGCTGACCGCGGGGCCGGTTGTTCTGTGGTGTTTGCACCTGATTGACATCAGAGATGTGGTTGGCGGTGTTAGAGGAAGTGGTGTTTGTGCCGCTGGTTGTTGCATTCGAGTAAGTCCCACTCCCAAACAGAGCATTGGTGTTTCCAGAGTAAGCACGGGGCTTTGCTTTCGGAGGGTTAGAAGATTCCTCCCTTGACAGTATCCCACTCTGCAGTGCATCTTCGATGGCCAGACCAGAATCGAAGCAGGTTTCGAAGTTCGCAGATGCTTGAGCAAGAACCAGATTTTGGCATAGTCTGGCTGGAGATTCCGAGAGATGATGCAGAGTTGGTCTTTCTCGCTGGGACGATCTGTCATCAATGCAGCCTTGGCCCTCCATCTCTTGACGAAGTCAGCAAAGGTTTCCTTTGCTTCCATTTTTGTAGATTCCAGCTCCCGTATGGTCATCTTTAGTTGGGAATTGTAGCTATACTACGAAATAAACGCAGCCCCAATATCCTCCTAAGTCCTCCTTTTGGCTATGTCGAGTGACAAGAACCAATGAAAAGCAGGGCCCGAGAGGGTTTGAGGGACAAGCTGTCACATGGCCTCGGGCTCGACTGATAAGAGCTTCAGAGCGGCATGGTAACTGTAGAGGTGAGTCCGAGGGTCACCACTCCCATCGAATTTTGCCAGATCTGGCATCTTAAACTTCTCAGGAAGCCTGACATTGGGATACAGGCAGAGTCGATTCAAATCAATACCGCCAGCTTTAACCTTTTCTGCTCTGGCAATAGATTCTTCAAGCTGGGCCATCTTGGTCGGAAGAGCAGCTATGTCTGGATTTGCAGCCGGGACATTGCCCGCAGGATTTTGATTGACAGCAGGCACTTGATGCACCTTAGGGTTGTGCTGCACAATGAGACGTCCCTCGTGGTTTGGATCTGGGACCATGATGGGCTGCTCCTGGTCATCCTCATCGTCCTCGCCTTCCTCTTCGAGTGGAGGTGGAAAACGAGTGTTAATAAGGTCATTGAGACGGGTGATGTTGGCATCAGTCTGAGCTGATCTCTGTTGCATTGTAGTGATACTATTCTGGAGATTCATGAGCATGTCTTCAACAGTGAGCGATTGAGGGGGCGGTGTTCCAGCCATGTTGGGATTTTCAGGAGTGCCTGCAGCTAAAGAAGGAGTTGGAGTCACTGGCTCTTCAAAGATCGATGTTGAGCTTGCCCGTAAAGCGGCCAATGAAGAAAGCAAAGAGTCTTCCGTTGTGACTAACTGGGGTTGCAACCTAACAAGCCTCTGACTCGGATTCCGTTGCAGACGTTCCCAAGCGGGTTTTCGAACTTGCCTCGATACTTTCCTTGGAGGTGCAATGGCTCAGAACCTTTGCTTGCAGAGAAAGAGAATACCAAGATAAGGGTCATGCCGCTACTTTAATCTAAATAAAAGACTAAAGCGTAAATGTAGCCTGCGTCGTCCGTGTCCCCCTAGACTCTAGAACTAAAAGACGAGTCTGTCTTGATTTATCGGAATACTGCCAAAATCCTCAAAATTCTTTTCGGGTATGTATCCTTGCTTGAGGCGAACAGGGCTAATGGATGCCAAAAGAATCCTATACCTTCAGCAATTCCGCTGATTAGGGTTTCAACTTTTGAAACAGGAACAACTCGGTATGAATGTCATGATACCATAACCAAAAACGGCGTGAGCGGCACAGCACTGTTAGCCAGGCGATGTAAATGACGAGTCACTTGTTACCTTTTGGTGTGAGCATCATGGCATTCTGTCACGCCCCGCCCCAAAAACGGCACCCGAAGTGGGCCCGAGTCGGTGCGACCACGTGGCATTCCACACAGAAGACCAAACCACACCTCGCAACCTGTCAGAATGTAAATACCCAGCGGAAGACTTATCACCTAAACATAAAATGAGTCAACGTGTCAACCAACCAACTACAACCTCAATTTACAACACTTTAGGAAATTTCATACTTTAATATGTCCCCTGACAAATTAATTACAACTTAAACAAAACAACTTCTTCCTCAACTACCTACGACAAGCTCGACCATCCACAACATCCAAGGCTAGACCAAACACTCCTCAACACGATGACCGGTAGTGGACCCACTCTAAGCAACCTGCTACCTGGCGGACCAAAAAGGAAAGCCAGAGTGTGTGAGATATAGAAATACTCAACATAATACCACAATACTCGAAGGAATTTCAACATGAATATGAATCCACCAACATACTTAAATTCTCAAATGTATACAACAGTTATAACCAACCTGTCCACCCAACAGAGCAGTAATATTCAATGCACAACAACATGAATATAATTACATCCATGCAGTGACACGTTTGCCACTTCGCATGTACCCAAGACGAGGTGTCCCACATACCATGCTCCCATCCACCGACAATTAGCCGGCATGGCATACGACATGGTATGCCTCACACGCTAACCTTCGGTGGTTCAATCAACACTCATCGACATGCATATTCATCCAACCCGCATATCATAACCAAATCTCGTGTCCCACACACCATGCTCCCAACCATCGTTCATTGAACGATATGGCTTACGACATGGTGTGCCTCACACGCACACATTCACAACATTTCAAAGCTAAACCACAATAGCATGATAGACAACTCACAACTACAGCAATATCTCATTAAAGATAATCGTATCGAAAGCTAACCACAACTAGCAAGATATATACTCACCACCACAACAATATATATATGGAGAAGAACCATATCAAACACACTCACCTTTGTATCGACCGAGGTACGCTAAACTTACGGTTTCGGCACCTCCCAACTCACCGGCTTGACACCTAACCACAAGTTAACCATATCAATTTGTTGAACGCTTAGACGTCAAAACCAAGTCCTAACAACAATCTATAACACCTAATATAGATTAAAGATGCTTAACACATACTAGCATGTCCATCTCAAAGGTTTAGAAGTGCCCCCAATCAAACGTAAAAGTATAAATATGGCATAACTCTTGAAATCGGTTTGAAAACCATGACCATCCTGTCGTATTCTTCCTATAACTTCTTATAGGTTTAAAAGAATACTACAAGACCACCACCACTAGCAAGAAGACTTCTAGTACATCATTCCAGATATAAAATTTGCCCAAATTGAACTCCGAATGACTAAGATACGCTCAAATGAAGTTACACAACTAAAACAGAACTCACGGTTCCAGCAGAACAGTCTGCGGTCGAATGCTCATTAAAAATCACATACTCAATCTTTTCCAACAATTCCAACACCAAAACATCACAATTTGATCAATGTTTAAGACTCATGGGAGCCCATAATCAGTAAGTACATTTAACTATGACAAAACCGATGAAGAACAGAGCTCCAAAACCTGTCCAGATTTCCAGAATAACAAACCACCAATTTCGGAGCAAAAACTGATTTTTCCTAGAAGGAACCAAAGCACGAACCTTACATATTCAGAAAAGCATGTAAGTCTAGTTTCAGAATCAAGAAACGGTGCGTAAAACCGATACCCGAGCAAGAAGTTATGCCCGTTTTTCCAACACGTGTCTGAGCTGCCAGCACAGACGCGAACCAGACACCAGTTCGGTCCACGAATTTTGTAGGCCAAACCACTTCGAGTTATTTTCTGAAAATTTAACACGATGCAATAGACTCACAGATGAATGTTCAGGATTTATTTCAAAAATTTAGAAGATCTCTAGGTACCTTGAATAAATTCATCAAAAACAGGACAGATTCAACTTGATCAACCACAATTAAGCATATTCATACTATGCACGAAATTTCTGAAACAAAACCCAATTTCAACCTCAAAAACCCTCTCTCATGGCTTCAATTCAAAGCATATCAGATGTAGAAGGGAAGACTTAGGATGGGAACCACGAAATTCAGCAATTAAAGAGAAGAAATTACCTAATTAAGCTTCAATTCAACCAACCATAATTTCCTCTTTCTTCTCCTTCTTCTCCTCCTTCTCCTCTTCTTTCTCCTGGCGTCTCTCTCTCTCTCTCTCTCTCTCTCTCTACGAAAATATCAGGGAAAGGGGAAGAAATTAGATATTTAAAAAATATCTCCCTTTGAAAAATTGTATGGTGTAACCACACCACCCATCCACTTATGCAACCGACCAATTACATTACTTAAATACCCATCAAATATAAGATAACCCCATAAAACACATATTTAATTTAAATATGAATTAAATATTAAATATCCGGGACGGGTATGACAACTCTCCCCCCCTTAGAAAATTTCGCCCTCGAAATTAAAGTCACTAGCGACAACCAAAACCAATAGGTCATCAAAACAATCCTATCCCACGACCAATCCTAGCAACACCGTCCTCATAAGCAAATCAATTGCTAACTACACCACTTCATAACACCTTGAAATGTGCAACACCTTTCAAAAGACAATGCATACAGACAACACCTCAAACCAGTCACTCTTTCAAATAGATCGTTGTAATCCACTCTCATATACTTTCATACCAAAACTTTTTTTTTTTTTAACCATGCCTTTATCGCACAAAAAAAATAGAGAGTAACACCCTTAAGATTTATATTTACAAACTTCCTTTTTCCAAAACTTCCTTGTTTCATATTAACCCTTTGACAAAACAATCACATAAGCCCCGTACGTACTAATACAATACCAATTCTACTTCTCAAGAAGAACACACTACCCTCAACTTACATCACGGCATCCACCACGCCATGCCAAAACCACTTTCACCATTTCACATGATTCCACCATAGGAAATTTATAAGCTTATCCTTTAATAGGGTAAATTCCAACCAGCAACTCTCCAACTCTCGTTAAAATTCATACAACACAATCTCGACAATTTTGTTTTAGTAAAATTGTTCTCATCATTGGTACCAACTTAATAAACCACCATGACCCCCAAACCACCAAGCACTGTCAAAACATGAATATGACCTTTTTGGAAAACTAAGTTTTAACCTCATACTATCAACCAGTATAATCACACTACTTGATACACCAACGAACATTAATCTTGAAACAACATTATATGAATATTATATCATCATGCTATACTATCCATTTATCACTCAGACATACCAAAAGAAACACATCTGTCACACACAAACAACACGTAAAGAAATTTTTATATACTAGCATGCAATCTAACCCAACGCATACTAACTCGAATCGACACCCACCTAACCTTCTAACCTTCAATCCACCATAAAACTTGCTACCACTGTAGCTCAACTATCACCTAAGATTTCACATGTAGCCTTAACAATCACTTGTACTTCACTTAATCTACTTCCTCTATGCACTCCCTCATAAACCCCAACACCTTCTCCATCACAACCAAGATCCCAACACTGTTCCACGTCTCATTGTCAACTCAATACCATCCCCGAATTCTGTTTCAGAAACTCGAACTCAGTTATGTTGTAACGTGTCCCTTCAAAACAAGGTTAGTCCACAACATATATATCATTGATGGCATGCGAATATAACAATATGCAAAACATGTCGTGATTTAATAGGCACGTTGCCTATTTCATCACAACACTACTGACACTCCAGTCGACTGGACTGACTCTAACCAGAAGTCATAATGCATGATCATGCTATCAAATCGAACAACAAATAAAAGTTATACCTGTCTCATTCTCTCATAATGGTTTTTAAGAACACAAGCACTCTGCCCCAGTTTCACTTCCGCGAAGTTAACCCATTTCCCATCTTTGCAACTGTTTTGTAATCGCTGCTCTGTCGTACTGCTTACCACCCTCACAACCTGATTCAATCCCAGTCAAATTTGCACCTCCCCGACTTGTACCATTCAAACCCCGTTCACAAACTAGAGCCCAAACGCTCAAAACACAATTCCCAACTCCTTCTAACTCATCACTCCAACCGTTAGGCAACCCATCTCCACCATTAACACCACATCCAACAACTAACTCACCAAACCTTTCCAACTCATACACGTAACAACTTATAAAAATACTCACCCACACCTATCACTCGATAGATAACCAAAACCATATACTAGTTCACATAGAACCAATAAAACCATATTCACATAACACCAAACTATTATGTTTCACATCTACACATATACTCATAACACATGTACTTACATACTCACATGCAGGCAATCACATCCTCAAACTCCATGACATAAGCTAACCTACTAGCAACACTATAACATATTATTCATGCTACAAAAAGTAAGTGACGTATGCTTGCTCACCCTTTAAAGTAATATGCTTGCAAGTCCAAATTCTGCATTCCCAAACTCTCACTATCAATTAAAAAATTTGACTTGTTAATCATTTTGGTCATTTTATCACCAAAAATGGATTAAAATGGTACTACGTCCACCGAGTGTAGTTTTTGAAAAGTTTTCCAAGAATACAAACCCTTCTGTACATGCTTCCAATTTTTAAAACAACGTACCACATGACAATACCACCATCTCACTACAACATAAACCACATTTACAAAAGCCCATAATTACTCTAAGTACACAATAAGCATTAATAACATGGTAATTAGGTTTAACCCTACATTCATTGCCATTTACACCTGACGTCAATCAATATTGAAAATACCTATCTCCTTGACACGCATAAGTACATACTCTCCATAACGCCGTGAACCCTCAGTCCATTTACCTCCACACTTAGAACACAACCCACATACGACATCGCCAGTGCTAACACAATCTGCCAAGGAACAATTACCATTTGCTACTCCGTCAATCAATAACTTGTTTTAACAATTTAAAACACCAACAGCAAACACAATGCCAAGTATGAAATAATCACACGTTAGTCACCCACTAACCCTTACTCGACAAACACAACACCCTATGGTCCATTACCAAAACCCCCAATCGACTCTCAACATAGAGACTAGAACGTACTAGCTCTGATACCAAGCTGTCACGCCCCGCCCCAAAAACGGCACCCGAAGTGGGCCCGAGTCGGTGCGACCACGTGGCATTCCACACAGAAGACCAAACCACACCTCGCAACCTGTCAGAATGTAAATGCCTAGCCAATGAAGACTTATCACCTAAACATAAAATGAGTCAACGTGTCAACCAACCAACTACAACCTCAATTTACAACACTTTAGGAAATTTCATACTTTAATATGTCCCCTGACAAATTAATTACAACTTAAACAAAACAACTTCTTCCTCAACTACCTACAACAAGCTCGACCATCCACAACATCCAAGGCTAGACCAAACACTCCTCAACACGATGACCGGTAGTGGACCCACTCTAAGCAACCTGCTACCTGGCGGACCAAAAAGGAAAGCCAGAGTGTGTGAGATATAGAAATACTCAACATAATACCACAATACTCGAAGGAATTTCAACATGAATATGAATCCACCAACATACTTAAATTCTCAAATGTATACAACAGTTATAACCAACCTGTCCACCCAACAGAGCAGTAATATTCAATGCACAACAACATGAATATAATTACATCCATGCAGTGACACGTTTGCCACTTCGCATGTACCCAAGACGAGGTGTCCCACATACCATGCTCCCATCCACCGACAATTAGCCGGCATGGCATACGACATGGTATGCCTCACACGCTAACCTTCGGTGGTTCAATCAACACTCATCGACATGCATATTCATCCAACCCGCATATCATAACCAAATCTCGTGTCCCACACACCATGCTCCCAACCATCGTTCATTGAACGATATGGCTTACGACATGGTGTGCCTCACACGCACACATTCACAACATTTCAAAGCTAAACCACAATAGCATGATAGACAACTCACAACTACAGCAATATCTCATTAAAGATAATCGTATCGAAAGCTAACCACAACTAGCAAGATATATACTCACCACCACAACAATATATATATGGAGAAGAACCATATCAAACACACTCACCTTTGCATCGACTGAGGTATGCTAAACTTATGATTTCGGCACCTCCCAACTCACCGGCTTGACACCTAACCACAAGTTAACCATATCAATTTGTTGAACGCTTAGACGTCAAAACCAAGTCCTAACAACAATCTATAACACCTAATATAGATTAAAGATGCTTAACACATACTAGCATGTCCATCTCAAAGGTTTAGAAGTGCCCCCAATCAAACGTAAAAGTATAAATATGGCATAACTCTTGAAATCGGTTTGAAAACCATGACCATCCTGTCGTATTCTTCCTATAACTTCTTATAGGTTTAAAAGAATACTACAAGACCACCACCACTAGCAAGAAGACTTCTAGTACATCATTCCAGATATAAAATTTGCCCAAATTGGACTCCGAATGACTAAGATACGCTCAAATGAAGTTACACAACTAAAACAGAACTCACGGTTCCAGCAGAACAGTCTGCGGTCGAATGCTCATTAAAAATCACATACTCAATCTTTTCCAACAATTCCAACACCAAAACATCACAATTTGATCAATGTTTAAGACTCATGGGAGCCCATAATCAGTAAGTACATTTAACTATGACAAAACCGATGAAGAACAGAGCTCCAAAACCTGTCCAGATTTCCAGAATAACAAACCACCAATTTCGGAGCAAAAACTGATTTTTCCTAGAAGGAACCAAAGCACGAACCTTACATATTCAGAAAAGCATGTAAGTCTAGTTTCAGAATCAAGAAACGGTGCGTAAAACCGATACCCGAGCAAGAAGTTATGCCCGTTTTTCCAACACGTGTCTGAGCTGCCAGCACAGACGCGAACCAGACACCAGTTCGGTCCACGAATTTTGTAGGCCAAACCACTTCGAGTTATTTTCTGAAAATTTAACACGATGCAATAGACTCACAGATGAATGTTCAGGATTTATTTCAAAAATTTAGAAGATCTCTAGGTACCTTGAATAAATTCATCAAAAACAGGACAGATTCAACTTGATCAACCACAATTAAGCATATTCATACTATGCACGAAATTTCTGAAACAAAACCCAATTTCAACCTCAAAAACCCTCTCTCATGGCTTCAATTCAAAGCATATCAGATGTAGAAGGGAAGACTTAGGATGGGAACCACGAAATTCAGCAATTAAAGAGAAGAAATTACCTAATTAAGCTTCAATTCAACCAACCATAATTTCCTCTTTCTTCTCCTTCTTCTCCTCCTTCTCCTCTTCTTTCTCCTGGCGTCTCTCTCTCTCTCTCTCTCTCTCTCTCTACGAAAATATCAGGGAAAGGGGAAGAAATTAGATATTTAAAAAATATCTCCCTTTGAAAAATTGTATGGTGTAACCACACCACCCATCCACTTATGCAACCGACCAATTACATTACTTAAATACCCATCAAATATAAGATAACCCCATAAAACACATATTTAATTTAAATATGAATTAAATATTAAATATCCGGGACGGGTATGACACATTCTCTCCATTGTTCCTCGTTCTCTGTTTGAAACTTTAAGCAGGTATAAAGACAAGGGTGTAGAAATTTCTGATTTCCTAAAGTCCCCTATCCCCTAAGGATTTGATTTAAAAAACGCACACCATCGAGATGCACGACTCCTCATCGGGTCCAGCAGTGTCCCGATACTTTTAAGACAGACTCGTTTTTAAACGAGAACCTAGAAGTCGCCCTAAAACATGCTTCTACGAGGATGGCATGAATGAACAGGGCATGCGATATGGAAAGCAGTAACACATAGACAGTATGGGGTTAGATGCAAATAGATCTTACCCTGTAGGTACCTGTCCTAGTTTGGAAAGTTCTAATGCTTTGTATATGCAAAGGCCGGTTTTGGTTTGTAACGGGTTCCTCGGACTAGGGCCACAGATATACCTCCCGTTGCCCGCGATTCGCAGAGCAACAGTCGAACGGTAGCATGACCCATCATCGTCGAAGGTTGTTAGTCATTCGGGGTCCCCGAGCTTCGGTAAACCGTGCCGAATTGCCAAAACGATCCAACGAGCCTTATCCCACATCGATGCAAATGAAAAAAATGCTAAAATTTGTTTAAGAAGAAGAAGAATCACAAAGTTTGCAAAATGCCTTTTCAATTTTGGCTCATTTTATTTAGTCCATCTTTAGAGGAAACTACACAAGTGATCAATCGAAAAAGTCTCCAGGTAGGATTGGCCGGACACGAGGTCCTGTTTAATCACCATTCCAGCCTTCGGCAGCACGAAGCTCACCGTTTTGACAGACTTTTAAGGGATTGTTCACAAGTGTATTAAACCCTAAGTATGGATAAATATTGGTTCGATTATCCCCAGCAGAGTCGCCACTATGGGCAGCATGCCTTTTGAAAAGAGAGGATTTTGTTCCCCGTCTTGCCAGAAACGGCCCGAAAAATCGAGGGAGCTCGAGCGGAGAAGCAGGCGCTCGCAAAAATACAGAGTCGCCACTCGGGTTTGAGGTCCGACACCCAAGGAACCGTATTTCGAAGCACCTGCCGCGCTATTTGATTTGAAAAAGTGAAGGAAACCAGTCCGTCATAACCATATCTGGGTTCGGGAGCCAGGTTACGAGAGGGGAAGGGTTTTAAGGCACCCCTCTCGCGCAATCCGGAGATCGGTCTCTACTTAGGCATTTTGTGAAAACTTTTGTGATTCTTCTTCTTTTTAACCAATTTTTATCCAATTAGGGCGGGGAACAGTTAATCGGGGATTTAAAACTGTAACACGTTTTGCAAGATGTGTTTATATTTAAGCATGGATGGATAAAATACTATGAAATATGGGATAAAAACCCAACCATCTGATCAGAACATCAAGAACACTGCACAAGGCTTAGGCATGCCAACACCATGGCCAACTTTGCATGCATGGATCTATATGCATGCAAAGAACCTGCTCACCCAGGGGGCAAACCAAGCATTTTAATATGTATTGAAATTTAACTAATTATTACAATTCAAGTCAAACAGAAGCTAAACAAATTGAAAGACAACCCCTAAACAATGGGGGTGAATAATCAGAGGCTTTAAACCTTAGCTGCCATGCAAGGGCAATCACTGGAAAACAGAGAATCATCGCGCGAGTATTTAGAACACACGCGCGTGGGTTCTGACTGGACTTCCAGGAATTGGTTTGCATGCCTGAGGCTCTGAAACATACTCAGAAGCAACCACAGGGCATTCCAAACCAGGTAATACTGTGAGATAAGCTAACTATGGCTTTTAACATGCAGCACAGTGATCTAAAAACCTGAACATGCTTCAAAACAGTAATAACAGTATACAAAACTGAAAGACTAGGATACCCTTCCCCACAAGGTTCATCATCACACAGACACGAAGTGTCGCGCGAGACTTTGGAATCATCGCGCGAGGGTTCCCACTCCACTGCTTCTTGTAACTTTGCTGACTTTAGAGCCAGGACTGGTATTGATTACCAGCCTTGGCCCTGACAGCCCCCCTCAGGGATCAAAACAGAAAACAGGTAAATGTTTATACCTTTGCTTGAGTTGTTTTTAAATTGGTTTGAACAAGGTGGTGTAACTTGAAAAATGAGTGTATGTAGAACACAAAAGTGAGAAAATTGGAAGTGTGGTTGGGGTTTGTAAGCCTTTTTTGCTTGATTTTTTGTCACCCTTAGCTTTGGAAGCAATGGGGGTATTTATAGGCCAAAGAGAGGCCAAGGGGTGATGGCAAACATGGCCTAGAAGCCAGCCAACAAGGCTGGCCAGCCAAGAACTTCGTGGAGAAAGTGGGTTCTACTGCCCCATAAACCCCCTGATCATCACAAAATCCAGCTGGAAAATGGTGATGGGGACAGGAGAGAACCGTCACGCGAGGGTTTTAAACACGCGCGCGAGGGTTCCAAAGGTCACGCGAGGGTCAACGGTCAACAGTTTGACTTTGACCCACACCTGGCAGAGAAAGCTCGCGTGAGGGTTCCAAACCCACGCGCGATGGTCAACCCTGGCTTTAGGGTTTTAACTTAGGGTTTCTGAGGTTCAAAAGCTTTAGGGAGGTCCCACACACACAAAGTTCAAACCATCCCAATCTCAAGTCTGTTCTTAATCCGATTTCATCATCGGGGAAACAAGAAACCATAAAACGATCAGGAGATCCAGATTGGGGTGTCTACAACTTTATTATTTCTTCCTTGTAATTTTTACTTTTTGAATTATTATTGCAAAAAAAAAAAAATTCGACGTCAAAATTGTTGACAGCAAAATGTTAAAAATAAGAATATAATTTCCCCTGCAAGGATTCAAACCTTAAAATTTTTCAACAAATCCAGTTTGTATATGCTACAACGGATTTTTTGTCAACCATGGGCAAACTTATTATGTTATAGCTCTATTCTAACTACGAACTTGTAAAACTCTTCAATATTCTATATTTTAAAAAATTAGAAAATACCGATACGAAAATTTAAATACGAGAAAAATTGTCTTCTGCATTAATTTTTTCGTTGTTTTTTGAGGAATTTCCTATTATTAAAGCTATAACCGAAATATCAATTCTCCGCATTAACAATATTATTTTAGTTTTGAAAAATAAATTTTTGTTGTCTTGATTCAAATTCGAATAGAAAAAAAAATAGCACACCAGATTTTGTACATATTTCCACCAAATATGAAAGGATCGCTGTTTTTATAATGTGATCGGCGACTTTGTGGCCGATTTTTTTAATATAAAATTAACAGTAATCAAATTACAGATATACAACGTATTAAGAACGAGAAAAATGAAACGCATCTCAAACTTTTTTATCACTACTTTCTAATTTAACCTATTGAATTATTATTGACAAAAAAAAAATCGACATCTCAAACTTTTTTATCTCAACTTTCTAATTTTACCTTTTCAATTATCATTGACAAAAAAATTCGACGTCAAAACTGTTGACCACCAAGAGTTTAAAAAAAAATTATTTCTGCTACCAGGAGTCGAAGCTGAAAAAATTTTAACATATCAAGTTTATATGTGTTACAACGGATTTTTTGTTAACTTTTTGCAAATTGATTGTTTTCTATCTCTAATTTATATACGAATTTGAAAAACATTTCAATAACCAGTGGTTTGAAAATATAGAAAATCCCGATATCGAAATTCAAATATAAAAAAAATTTGTGTTCGGCATTAATTTTTTCATGGTTTTACAATAAATTCAAATTATCAATGCTATAACCGAAATATCAAGTCTTTCCATTAAAAATATTATTTCAGTTTTTAGAAATAAAATTTTTATTACCGTGATTCCAATTCGAAGGAAAAAAAAATAGCAAATCTTATTTTGTACATGTTTCGTCCAAGTATGAAGGGATCGATGTGTTTATAATGTCATCAGTGATTTTGCGGTCGATTCTTAGTTTTTTTGTGTAAATTTACCGATAATCAAACTACAGATACACGAATTACCAAGTACGAGGAAAACAAAATGTATATTATACTTCTTTATCGATACTTTCTAATTTTTACTTTTTGAATTATTATTCACAAAAAAATATTCGATATCAAATTTGTCGACCGAAAAAAGTTAAAAAAAAATAACAATAAATTCCACATCAGGATTCGAAATCAGAAAATTTTCGACAAATCCAGTTTATATGTGCAACAACGGATTTTGTGTTAACCTGAGAAAAAATTATTGTTATATCTCTAGTCTAAATACGAATTCGTAAAACTTTTCAATAACCTATAGTTTAAAAGGTAAGAAAATCCCGATACGAAAATTGAAATATAAGAAAATTTGCGTTCTTCTTTATTTTTTCAATGTTCTACAAAAAATTCTTATTATCAACGCTGTAACCGAAATATCAATTGCTTGACCGACCGAGTGATTTAAAAATAAGACACGTTCCAAGCGTAGGACTCTCGACCGATGTAGCATAATATCCGGAAGTACCGGAGTCGAATCCACAGAGACGGACGAACGTGTGCAGGACTCAAAGATGATGGGTTCACAGTTTATCTTGGCTCTTAGGTAGCCACCCCTTGCTCGATGAGGTTGATTCACTAACGAAATTACCAAACTGAATTAATTAAATAAAGATTTAAAAAGGAGAGTACAGCCGTGGGAACTCAGCGTCCGCAACTAGCCTAACCAATGTTTACTCGGGCCACAATTATTCACTTTGTTGATTTTAGAATAGGAAAAAGGATCCCTAACAAATGCGCACCACTTGTCACCAGTTTCCGTGCGCATTCGAATTCCAGCGATGCCTGGGTTTTGTTTGTTAGAAGAGTTTTCGTCTTCTAAAATTGCTTAAAGATTAAATTAATTCGATCCCGAGGTAAAAACATTAATTAAACTAGCCACGAGACGCCTTCGCCCCGCGGCCGCACTCTACAAAATTACTCACTTATGTTTAAGCAATAAACGAAGAAAACCCTTGATTGAAACATGCTTCTGAATATGAAATAAACAAAAGATACGAATTAAACAAGTACCAAAGAATAACTTTATTAAAGAACGGAAATTAATAACAAATTACCAGAGTGCGAGTAATTGAACAAAGCTTGAAAACTTGCATGGAAAAGAACTCGGAAGAAAATAAACAATATTGAAAACCAAAGATAAGATGGCAACCACCGTTCCTTTCCTCCCTTTTATAAGTGAGAAGTGCCGACCTTCTAAAAACCCTACTTTCCTTTCTTTTTAACTCTCAGCCGTGTACCTCCAATTTTCCTCAAAGTTGTGGGCCATGCCCATCAGGCCTAATTCTCTTGCTTGGTTCAAGGCTAAAAGTCAGAATATGAGAGTACTGAATAGTAGCCATTTGGGCCCACCAAAAACATGTATAACATGTATTGTTCTGCTACCAATAACCCATCGGTAGCGCTACTTCAATTTGCCCATAGCGCTACCGAGCTCCTTAATGGCGTTGACTCCGTTGACCGTTGGTTTGGCCGTTTTCCCTCTAAGCTCTCGGTAGCGCTACACCATTTTTGGTGTAGCGCTCGCCATGCCTCTGTTTACTTCCTTACAAATTCTACTTCAACACTCAGTCTCCACAGCCTTCCTTGCTCTCCAGCTCCATCACGGCCTTCAAGTCTCTGCAATCCAATCTTGGCGCTAAAACAGCCTTATTTTCCCTGAAAATTAACAAAAACACAAAAACATACCCAAAGCAACGCATCAAGTGGAAAATAGGGAATAAATTAGATAACAACGTGTTAAAACTATCCTATTTAGGCACTGATATCTACGATATTGTGTGCCTATCATCAATTCTCCGCATTAACAACATCCTTTAAGTTTCGAAAAATAAAATTTTTGCTGTCATGATTCCAATTCGAACAGAAAACATAGCAAACCTGATTTTGTACAAGTTTCGACCAAATATGAAGGGATCGCCATTTTCATAACGTGACCAGTGATTTTTGGCCGATTTTTTTTTTTTTTTACTCTAAAATTTCCAGATATCAAATTACAGATATACGACTTACCAAAAACGACGAAAACGAAATGCATCCCATACTTTTTTATTGCTTCCTCGTAATTTTTACTTTTTTGAATTATTATTGAAAAAAAAAATCGACTTCAAAATTGTTGACAGCAAAATGTTAAAAATAAGAATATAACTTCCCCTGCAAGGATTCAAACCTGAAAATTTTTCAACAAATTCAGTTTGTATGTGCTACAGCGGATTTTTTGTTAACCATTGGCAAACTTATTATGTTATATCTCTATTCTAACTACGAATTTGTAAAACTCTTCAATATCATATATTTTAAAAAATTAGAAAATACCGATACGAAAATTTAAATACGAGAAAAATTGTCTTCTGCATTAATTTTTTCGTTGATCTTTGAGAAATTTCCTATTATTAAAACTGTAACCGAAATATCAATTCTCCGTATTAACAATATCATTTTAGTTTTTAAAAATAAATTTTTATTGTCTTAATTCAAATTCGAAAAGAAAAAAAAAGCAAACTAGATTCTGTTCATATTTCCACCAAATATGAAGGGATCGCCGTTTATATAATGTGACCGTTGACTTTGTGGCCGATTTTTTTAATACAAATTTAACAGTATTCAAATTACAGATATACAACGTATTAAGAACGAGAAAAATGAAACGCATCTCAAATTTTTTTATCACTACTTTCTAATTTAACCTATTGAATTATTATTGACAAAAAAAATATCGACGTCTCAAACTTTTTTATCTCAATTTTCTAATTTTACCTTATAAATAACATTGACAAAAAAATTCGACGTCGAAACTGTTGACCACCAAGAGTTTAAAAAAAAATAATTTCTGCTACCAGAAGTCGAAGCTGAAAAAATTTTAACATATCAAGTTTATATGAGTTACAACGGATTTTTTGTTAACTTTTTGCAAATTGATTGTTTTCTATCTCAAATTTATAAACGAATTCGAAAAACATTTCAATAACCAGTGGTTTGAAAATATTGAAAATCCAGAAATTGAAATTCAAATATAAAAAAAAAATTTGTTCGGCATTAACTTTTTCATGGTTTTACAATAAATTCAAATTATTAATGCTATAACCGCAATATCAAGTATTTCCATTAAAAATATCATTTCATTTTTTACAAATAAAATTTTTATTACCGTGATTCCAATTCAAAGGAAAAAAAAATAGCAAACCTTATTTTATACATGTTTCACCCAAGTATGAAAGGAACGATGTGTTTATAATGTCACCTGTGATTTTGTGGTCGATTCTTAATTTTTTTGTGTAAATTTACCGGTAATCAAACTACAGATATACGAATTACCAAGAACGAGGAAAACAAAATGCAAATTATACTTCTTTGTCGATACTTTCTAATTTTTACTTTTTGAATTATTATTCACAAAAAAATTTGATGTCAAATTTGTCGACCGAAAAAAGTTTAAAAAAAAAAAAAACAATAATCTTCACTACCAGGAGTCGAAATCAGAAAATTTTCAACAAATCCAGTTTATATGTGCAAGAACGGATTTTGTGTTAACCTGAGAAAAAATTATTATTTTATATCTCTAATCTAAATACGAATTCGAAAAAATTTTCAATAACCTATAGTTTAAAAAATTAGAAAATCCCGATACGAAAATTGAAATACAAGAAAATTTGTGTTCTGCTTTAATTTTTTCAATATTCTATGAAAAATTCTTATTATCAACGCTGTAAGCGAAATATCAATTCTCCGCATTAACAACATCCTTTAAGTTTCGAAAAATAAAATTTTTGCTATCATAATTCCAATTCGAAGAGAAAACTTAGCAAACCTGATTTTGTACATGTTTCGACCAAATATGAAGGAATCGCCGTTTTCATAATGTGACCAGTGATTTTTGGCCGATTTTTATTTTTTTTTTACTCTAAAATTTCCAGATATCAAATTACAGATATACGGCTTACCAAAAACGAGAAAAACGAAATGCATCCCATACTTTTTAATTTCTTCCTTGTAATTTTTACTTTTTGAATTATTATTGCAAAAAAAATTCGACGTCAAAATTGTTGACAGCAAAATGTTAAAAATAAGAATATAACTTCCCCTGCAAAGATTCAAACCACAAAATTTTTCAACAAATCCAGTTTGTATGTGCTACAACGGATTTTTTGTTAACCATGGGCAAACTTATTGTGTTATATCTCTATTCTAACTACGAACTTGTAAAACTCTTCATTGTCCTATATTTTAATAAATTAGAAAATACTGATACGAAAATTTAAATACAAGAAAAATTGTTTTCTGCATTAATTTTTTCGTTGTTTTTTGAGAAATTTTCTATTATTAAAGCTGTAACCGAAATATTAATTCACCGCATTGACAATATCATTTTAGTTTTGAAAAATAAATTTTTGTTGTCTTGATTCAAATTTGAATAGAAAAAAAATAGCAAACCAGATTTTGTACATATTTCCACCAAATATGAAAGGATCACCGTTTTTATAATGTGACCGGCGACTTTGTGGCCGACTTTTTTTTAATATAAATTAACAGTAATCAAATTACAGATATACGACGTATTAAGAACGAGAAAAATGAAACGCATCTCAAACTTTTTTATCACGACTTTCTAATTTAACCTATTAATTATTATTGAAAAAAAAATCGACATCTCAAACTTTTTTATCTCAGTTTTCTAATTTTACCTTTTCAATTATCATTGACAAAAAAATTTGACGTCGAAATTGTTGACCACCAAGAGTTTAAAAAAAAATTATTTCTACTACCAGGAGTAGAAGCTGAAAAAATTTTAACGTATCAAGTTTATTTGTGTTACAACGGATTTTATGTTAACTTTTTTCAAATTGATTGTTTTCTATCTCTAATTTATATACGAATTCGAAAAACATTTCAATAGCCAGTGGTTTGAAAATATAGAAAATCCCGATATCGAAATTCAAATATAAAAAAAATTTGTGTTCGGCATTAATATTTTCATGGTTTTACAATAAATTCAAATTAACAATGCTATAACCGAAATATCAAGTCTTTCCATTAAAAATATCATTTCATTTTTTACAAATAAAATTTTTATTACCGTGATTCCAATTCGAAGGAAAAAAAATAGCAAACCTTATTTTGTACATGTTTCGTCCAAGTATGAAGGGATCGATGTGTTTATAATGTCAGCAGTGATTTTGTGGTTGATTCTTAATTTTTTTGTGTAAATTACCGGTAATCAAACTACAGATATACGAATTACCAAGACCGAGGAAAACAAAAGTCATATTATACTTCTTTATCCATACTTTCTAATTTTTATTTTTTCAATTATTATTCACAAAAAAAATTCGATGTCAAATTTGTCGACCGAAAAAAGTTAAAAAAAATAACAATAATTTCCACTACCAAGAGTCAAAATCAAAAAATTTTCAACAAATCCAGTTTATATGTGCAACAACGGATTTTGTGTTAACCTGAGAAAAAATTATTGTTTTATATCTCTAATCTAAATACAAATTCGTAAAACTCTTCAATAACCTATAGTTTAAAAATTAAGAAAATCCTGATACGAAAATTGAAATACAAGAAAATTTGCGTTCTTCTTTAAATTTTTCAATGTTCTACGAAAATTTTTATTATCAACGCTGTAACCGAAATATCAATTATCCGCATTAACAACATCCTTTAAGTTTCGAAAAATAAAATTTTTGCTGTCATGATTCCAATTCGAAGAGAAAATAAAGCAAACCTGATTTTGTACATGTTTCGACCAAATATGAAGGAATCGCCGTTTTCATAATGTGACCAGTGATTTTTGGCCGATTTTTATTTTTTTTTTACTCTAAAATTTCCATATATCAAATTACAGATATACGACTTACCAAAAACGAGAAAAACGAAATGCATCCCATACTTTTTTATTTCTTCCTTGTAATTTTTACTTTTTGAATTATTATTGCAAAAAAAATTCGACGTCAAAATTGTTGACAGCAAAATGTTAAAAATAAGAATATAACTTCCCCTGCAAAGATTCAAACCATAAAATTTTTCAACAAATCCAGTTTGTATGTGCTACAACGGATTTTTTGTTAACCATGGGCAAACTTATTGTGTTATATCTCTATTCTAACTACGAACTTGTAAAACTCTTCAATGTCCTATATTTTAATAAATTAGAAAATACCGATACGAAAATTTAAATACAAGAAAAATTGTTTTCTGCATTAATTTTTTCGTTGTTTTTCGAGAAATTTTCTATTATTAAAGCTGTAACCGAAATATTAATTCACCGCATTGACAATATCATTTTAGTTTTGAAAAATAAATTTTTGTTGTCTTGATTCAAATTCGAATAGAAAAAAAATAGCAAACCAGATTTTGTATATATTTCCACCAAATATGAAAGGATCACCGTTTTTATAATGTGACCGGCGACTTTGTGGCCGACTTTTTTTTAATATAAATTAACAGTAATCAAATTACAGATATATGACGTATTAAGAACGAGAAAAATGAAACGCATCTCAAACTTTTGAATCACGACTTTCTAATTTAACCTATTAATTATTATTGACAAAAAAAAAAATCGACATCTCAAACTTTTTTATCTCAGTTTTCTAATTTTACCTTTTCAATTATCATTGACAAAAAAATTCGACGTCGAAATTGTTGACCACCAAGAGTTTAAAAAAAAATTATTTCTGCTACCAGGAGTCGAAGCTGAAAAAATTTTAACGTATCAAGTTTATTTGTGTTACAACGGATTTTTTGTTAACTTTTTTCAAATTGATTGTTTTCTATCTCTAATTTATATACGAATTCGAAAAACATTTCATTAACCAGTGGTTTGAAAATATAGAAAATCCCGATATCGAAATTCAAATATAAAAAAAATTTGTGTTCGGCATTAATTTTTTATGGTTTTACAATAAATTCAAATTAACAATGCTATAACCGAAATATCAAGTCTTTCCATTAAAAATATATCCTTTCAATTTTTACAAATAAAATTTTTGTTACCGTGATTCCGATTCGAAGGAAAAAAAAAATAACAAACCTTATTTTGTACATGTTTCGTCCAAGTATGAAGGGATCGATGTGTGTATAATGTTAGCAGTGATTTTGTGGTTGATTTCTTAATTTTTTTGTGTAAATTTACCGGTAATCAAACTACTGATATACGAATTAGCAAAAACGAGGAAAACAAAATGCATATTATACTTTTTTGTAATTTTTACTTTTTGAATTATTATTTCAAAAAAAAAATTCGACGTAAAAATTGTTGATAGCAAAATGTTAAAAATAAGAATATAATTTCCCCTGCAGGTATTCAAACCTTAAAAGTTTTCAACAAATCCAGTTTGTATGTGTTACAACGGATTTTTTGTTAACCATGGGCAAACTTATTATGTTATATCTCTATTCTAACTAAGAACTTGTAAAACTCTTCAATATCCTATATTTTAAAAACTTAGATAATACCGATACGAAAATTTAAACACAAGAAAAATTGTCTTTTGTATTTATTTTTTCGTTGTTCTCTTAGAAATTTCCTATTATTAAAACTTTAAACGAAATATCAATTCTCCGCATTAACAATATCATTTTAGTGTTGAAAAATTAATTTTTGTTGTCTTGATTCAAATTCGAAGAGAAAAAAAATAGCAAACCAGATTTTGTACATATTTCCACCAAATATGAAGGGATCGCCGTTTTTATAATGTGATCGGCGACTTTGTGGCCGATTTTTTTAATATAAACTTAACAGTAATCAAATTACAGATATACGACGTATTAAGAACGAGAAAAATGAAACGCATCTCAAACTTTTTTATCACTACTTTCTAATTTAATTAACCTATTGAATTATTATTGACAAAAAAAAAATCGTCATCTCAAAGTTTTTTGTCTCAACTTTCTAATTTTACCTTTTCAATTATCATTGACAAAAAAATTCGATGTCGTAACTGTTGACCACCAAGAATTTTAAAAAAAAATTATTTCTGCTAGCAGGAGTCGAAACTGAAAAAATTTTAACATATCAAGTTTAAATGTATACAACGGATTTTTTGTTAACTTTTTCAAATTGATTGTTTTCTAGCTCTAATTTATATACGAATTCGAAAAACATTTCAATTACCAGTTGTTTGAAAATATAGAAAATCCCGATATCCAAATTCAAATATAAAATAAATTTGTGTCCGGCATTAATTTTTTCATGGTTTTACAATAAATTCAAATTATCAATGCTATAACCGAAATATCAAATCTTTCCATTAAAAATATCATTTCAATTTTTACAAATAAAATTTTTATTACAGTGATTCCAATTCGAAGGAAAAAAAATAGCAAACCTTATTTTGTACATGTTTCGTCCAAGTATGAAGGGATCGATGTGTTTATAATGTCACCAGTGATTTTGTGGTCGATTCTTAATTTTTTTGTGTAAATTTACCGGTAATCAAACTACAGATATACAAATTACCAAGAACGAGGAAAACAAAATGCATATTATACTTATTTATCGATACTTTCTAATTTTTACTTTTTGAATTATTATTCACAAAAATAATTCGATGTCAACTTTGTCGACCGAAAAAAGTTAAAAAAAAAATTTCCATAATTTCCAGTACCAGGAGTCGTAATCAGAAAATTTTCAATAAATCCAGTTTATATGTGCAACAACGGATTTTTTGTTAACCTGAGAAAAAAATATTGTTTTATATCTCTAATCTAAATACGAATTCATAAAACTCTTCAATAGCCTATAGTTTAAAAAGTTAGAAAATCCCGATACAAAAATTGAAATACAAGAAAATTTGCGTTCTGCTTTAATTTTTTCAATGTTCAACGAAAAATTCTTATTATCAACGCTGTAACCGAAATATCAATTCTCCGCATTAACAACATCCTTTAAGTTTCGAAAAATAAAATTTTTGCTGTCTTGATTCCAATTCGAAGAGAAAATGATAGACGCGCAATATCATAGATATAAGCGCCTAAGTAGGGTATTTTAGCGAGTTAGAGGCGCGATTTACTCCATTTTCCACTTGATACCGTGTTTTGTCTTGTTTTTATATTTTTGTTAGTTTTGCAGGAAATAAGGCGGTTTTAGCGCCAAGGTTAGAAGGCGTGGTCTTGAGGCCGATTCGTATGTTACCGGGGTGTCAAATGCGGAGGTTGTTCGAGCTCGATCTCCAATAATTTGGGTAAAAAGAAGAATTTATAGAAGTTTTGGATCAAAATACGAAGTCCTTCGAAGTAATTGAATGGCTAATGTGTTATAATGTGAAGTCCAAGGGCCTTTTATGTTATTGGGGGATTAAAACCCTACTCCTATATAAGTCATGGTGTACTAACTTTAGAAGAAAGAAGGGGAAAAAAAGGCTGCTGCCGTGGGAAAAGAAAAAAAACGTCAACAGCAACTTCTGACGCGGAAAAGAAAAAAAAGAACAAAGAAAGCGACGCACAGTGACGAAGAACGGGGCTGCGGCTTTCTTTATTTTCCAACAGGTTTTTCTTTCGATGTAAGAAATAGAAGAACAGTAGCCAGGTTTGTTAGTACAGTTTTTCTTTTGAATCTTATTCTTTTCAAGTTTTTCAAATTTTGTTCAGATCTTCGGACTTCGGTAATTCGTTTTAATTTATGTTCTTTATAAAAGTTGTTCGTTGGTATTCATTTAGTTGTTATTTTTATTGTAATTGTTTGAAGCATGTTTACATCTACGGTTAACATTATTGCTGCGTTCAATTAAGTCATGAGTGAGTAATTTTGTAGTGTGCGGCCGCGGGCCGAAGGCGTCTTGTGGTTAGTTTAATTAATGTTTTTACCTTGGATTCGAATTAATTTAATCTTTAAGCAATTTTAGAAGACGAAAACTCTTCTAACAAACAAAACCCAGGTATCGCCGGAATTCGAATGCGCACGGAAACTGGTGACATGTGGTGTGCATTTGTTAGGAATCTTTTTTCCTATTCTAAAATCAACAAAGTGAATAATTGTGGCCCGAGTAAACATTGGTTAGGCTAGTTGCGAACGCTGAGTTTTCCACGGCTGTACTCTCCTTTTTAAATCCTTATTTAGTTAATTCAGTTTGGTAATTTAGTCAGTAAATCAACCTCATAGAACAAGGGATGGCTACCTAAGAGCCAAGTTAAACTAGAATTCAACACTTTTGAGTCAAACACCGTCCGTCTGTCTCTGTGGTTCGACTCCGGTACTTCCGGATATTGTGCTACACCGGTCGAGAGTCCTACGCTTGGGACGCGTCTGTATTTTAATTCACCCGGTCGATCAAGCATTTTTGGCGCCGTTGTCGGGGACGGCGACGTGTGTTCTGGAGTGTGAGTTTTCGTGTCTTTTGTCATTTAGTTGAGTCACCATAGGTAGAGAGAAGAAGGTGTCCTTTAAACAGGACCCTCTTTATTATCGCGACCCGACACATCGTTTAGCTCGAAAAGAACTGGAGTCGAGTCAGCCTGTGTTTTCTAGTTCTTCATCTTCTAGTTTAGAGTCAAACTTAGCTGAGCACCAATCAGAGTCTATTCCTATTAGTGATCTTTATATAGATTTACCTTTTGAGTCCGTTAGTGTCAGCAATCCGCTTTTCCATCCAGAGTCAGTTTCGGAGTCAGAGTCAAAATCATTTGAGATGGGAGATAGGCAATTAGCTAATCCGCAGTCTGAGGCAGCACATGCATCCTGCGAGGACCACTCCTCCCGGACCCATTGTGTTCCCTCAAGAGACATAAGAGGCACGTAATGCCTTTACAGTCAAACCTGGTGTCCTTAACAACCTTCCTACCGTCTATGGGAAGGAGTGCGATGATCCGTATGAGCATGTGCGGACATTCGAGGGGTTAGCGCACAACCTTGCGTCTAATACCCAATATGAGAGTGCGTGCCTCAAGCTGTTTGAGGCAACGTTGAAGGATGGCGCGCTTATGTGGTTCCGAATGCAAAAGTCTCAATCCTTCACCACTTGGGCATAAGTACGTGACGCCTTTTATAGGAAGTACTTCTTTGAGGCTAAGACTAAGAGTTTCAGGTGTCAAATCAAAGGCTTTAGGCAGGAGAGAGATGAGTCATTTCTCAAGGCATGGGAGCGCTTCAAGGAATTGCTCATAAGGTTGCCACACCATGGCTTTGAGAGAATTCAGTTAATCGGTTTCTTTCATCTGGGTCTCAATGCTGAGACAGTCCAGCACATAGAATACTCGTGCAAAGGGGACGATTTCTTGTCCAAAACAGCGGATCAGGCTTGGGATTTTGTAGATGACTTAGCCGATAGGCAGAGGGCTTTAGAGCCATCCGATTTTGAGCGATCCGGACCTTCTGGGTCCAACGTTGTCCCGGTTACCATTCGTGACCAGCAACTCCAGGCTCAGGTTGAGAAAATGGCCCAGAGATTAGAGGAACTAAAGGTGAGGCAGATCCGTTCAGTTAGCGAGGTATCAATTGAGGAAGTATGCGTGTGGTGTGAATGTAAAGAGCACACCGCGACCGTTTGCCCTGGGTTTATTGTCGCCAAGAGGGCGAGCCAGCTTAATCAAGAAGAGGTTAATGCAGTCAGGGCTTGGGATCCTTATTCTAACACGTATAATCCGGCATGGAGGGATCACCCCAATTTTGGGTGGTCGGACTCCAGACCCGTAGGTGGAGGCCAAGCTTAACCCCTTGCGCTACCTCCGCCGCAGCAGTTTTAACAGGCCCAATCGTCCAGGCCTCCTCAGGGCCAAGTCATCCCATTTCAATTCCAGCCACAACCTAGTAGGGGGTAGGTCCATCAACTCGTGGTCCTCCCCTGGGTTATTCATAGATGACTGCGCGTGATCATAAGTTAGAGGATAATGCAAATTCCCTGATGCAGTCACAGATGACATTTCAAACGGAAACTAGACAGTAAATTGGGAAACTAGACAGGGTAGTACAGCGGGTGCCCATTACTTGGGAAATTCTTCAGGTTCTAATTAGGAGGAGGCTAAGTCGGTCACCACTCTCAGGAGTGGGAAGGAGATCGATAAATCCATGCCACTTAAACCGAAACCAGCTCCACCTCCAGAGCTGGTTGATGCACCAAGAGCAACTCCTGGTATTGTTGATGTCCCTAGGAAAGAGGTAAAGGATGATGAGGAGTCACCTAAGGTGGTGGTGCCTACAGCTACAGCCCCCACAACTCCAACGCCGCCAGCTGTGCCAGTAGCTCCATTTCCCCAAAGGCTGGCGGTGAAACCTAAGCAGAACCTGAACCTTAAGATGGTAGAATTTTTCAAGAGAGTGCAATTCCCTATCACTTTGATGGAAGCGATTGAGTCCTTTCCCCAGTGCGCGAAGGTATTGAAAGACCTTTGCACGAAAAAGCATAAGAGTCAGAACAATGTGGTTCTGACCGAGCAGGTGAGTTCCATTCTTCATACTGAGATTCCTGCAAAGTGCAAGGATCCCGGGTGTCCCACCATTACCATAGACATTGTAGGCCAGACATTTGATAAGGCATTGCTGGATTTAGGAGCGAGTGTTAACTTGCTCCCCTATTCAGTATACTTGAAGCCGGGCCTAGACAATCTGAGAGCTACTCCTGTCACGCTGCAGTTAGCGGACAGGAGTGTGAGAGTACCCAGAATTCTAAAGGAGCCTATTCCTCTAGCCCGCAAGATGCAATGGTGTGTGGATGATGCATGTGTACAGGAATAAAAGGCACGTAAGCAGGATATAACACATAAGTCCTAGCCGTGGGTTCCTGTCCTAGTTGGGAAGGTTCTATGGCTATGTACAAGTGCAAAGGCTGGTTTTGGTCTCGAAAGGGTTCCCCGGACTAGAGCCAAGATGTACTACCCCGTGTCGAGTGTATTGCAAGACAACGGTCGAACAGTACGATGGCTCATCGTAGTCGAGGGTTGTTAGGCATCCCGGGAGAGCTTGTCACCGGTAAACCGGGCAAGATAGCCAAGACACGCTTAGCAAGGCTTGTGTGGTGCAAAGTGTACAGGATAAAAGAGCTTAATCGTCCGAAAAATATTTGAAAATCCCCCTTTTAGAAAACACCTTTCAAGTTTGGCCCTCTTGGTCATTCAATACTTTTGTACACATTTTTTTTTTAAAGTATTGAATAAAATCGTCCCCAGCAGAGTCGGCACTGTGGGCTCCCGCGCCCGAAAAGCGCTAACCCGAAGAGTCGCCGCTCGGATTTTTGAGATGGATCATCCGAGAAACCGAGGAGTCGTTTGGAAAAAGCTTTTGGTCTAGCGAAAACGTTGAGATGTTGGGTTCGGGAGCCACATTACGAATGGGGAAGGTTTTTCTTTAAAAAGCACCCCATTCGCCCGGTAGAACCGGTCTCTACTTAATGTTTTCAAAAGGGAAAATCTTCAATATTATTTGGAATATCAAACTCTTTAATAAAGCACATAGCGGGGAAGGGACATGGGAAATATGTCACATTGACGTGCATGTGGTGCTGTCTGTATAGTAGTGATAAAATGATGTGAGCAGATGAAATAAACAACATTCAGCAAGCGGTCTGGTCCTCAGCCAAACTGTTCACGGCACCTTGAGATGCCGCGCGCGTCATCTTTACCTGCCGTGCGTGGTAGCTGCTCTGCTATCAGACTGTTGCACACTTTCAAAACATTATCTAGCTCACTGCTTTCTCTGTATATCTTTTGAAAAACTCATCAGGAGCCTCACGGCAGTCAGATCATCCCAAAAATGTCATTGTCTTTCTCAAAATATGGTTTTAAAGTAATTTTTAACATATTTGATCATTTGGGATGATCTTGAAAAGCTTTTAAAAGAGTCGGAACATGGCTTGTAGATATGGTCTTATTTTAAGAGCAACAGAAACAGTAAACAGCAGGTACAGATAACCACAACAGAGGAAAACTCAGATCCAGGCATCCTGCTCACAATAGCATCAGTATGTACCTTGCCGTGCGCTGAGGGTCAGGGTGCCGCGCGTCTGATCAACAGACCGCGCGGTTCCCCAACCTCAGCACAGTGTTGGTTTTATTTTATGAAAATAGGTTTTGAGTCAGGATCTAACCAAAAGGGTTTAGACCTACTGACAGAAAAGTCCCCTCAGGACCAGAACGGAGTCTAGTCCAAGGAAACAAGTGTTTACCTTTGGTTTCGAGCTTGATCAAGGGTCGTTGATGCGATGGTATGGATGGATCGTCACGGATGTAGATGGAGGAGGTTGAATGAGACACGGGGAGTATGTGTATGAGTGAAGGTTAGGTATTTTGAGAAATGGGACTTTGAAGTTAATGAAGGATTAACTTCAATGATGAGAAAGGAGTGAGTGAAGGTGCTTAAAGAATATCTTTTGAGAATGACATCCTTTAAGACTTGGAAATGGAAGTGGTATGAAGAAAGTGGGTGTGAGAACTTAGAGAGAGAAAGTAAAGAGAGCCAAAGGAAAGGCAAGAGAGGGACTCAAAAGAAGGGCCCTTTCTCCTTGAGTGGAGGGGTCAATTTATAGGCAAAGGCCAAGGATTTTGAATTTCAAGTGGTGGAGGTATTTTCTGGGCGGGTCAGAAGTGCATTTTCGGCTGAGCCAGTCATTAACTGTGGCTCAGCGGCGTGGCTGTCGCTACGAGCGGTCGGCCTTTTGCTCAAGGTGCCGTGCGGTTCAGTTTTGCCGCGCACGGTCCCTTGAATTTCCAAGGTGCCGTGCGCTTCAGTGCCAATCCGCACGGTACCTCTTCCTTCGGTCCAGAGTCTTTTGGGCTTTGTTTGGGCTTTATCTGGGCTTGTCAGGTTTTTTGGGTTTTTTTGTTTTTTGGGCTTAGGGAGATCCCTTTCAAGCTCGCAAAAGGCACCGTTTCCTCTGTTTCATCATCGGGGTGGACAAAGACTCTCCGAGGTCCGGATTGGGGTGTCTACACTCACCCGAACCCAAATCCGCGCTACACCAACTCTAGCACGACCCCGAGCACTTCCGAACCAATTCCCAATTATCCGAAGTCAGCCTCGACGTCCTGTTGCTTTGTCGCCTTCTCCAATTCTTTCGTAGCCGTCCAAACCAGTTAACCGCTTTTTTGACTGGAACCAAGGTAGGATAATCTCTTCCCTACTTCCTCCTAAGTATATTTAGTTTCTATGTGTCGATTTTGGCAAGTTAAAATGAAGAAATTAGTAGCCACGCATAAAAATTTTGGAAATGCGCATATGCTCTGTTTTGAAAATTGGAAACGAAATGCTACTGTTTTGAAAATTGGAAACGAAATGCTACTGTACATGCATGGATTGCTTCTTCAGTTTATGTTTTTATTATACTTTAAGCTTAGTCTTATGATTCTTTATGTTTCGGCCTGGAACGGATGGAAACAACTGCCCACGCATCAAACCCACCTAATTTGAAAATCCTCTGCTTTCTGTTGGAAATTTTACTGTAGCTTTTAAGTGGGTTTTCAAAGATTGCATACTGAAATTACACTCCACCCCTGTACTTGCTGTAATTTACGAGCCTAGCCTAAGATATTGCTATACTTCCAGTTCTGCTATTGCTCTATTAACTTTTATGTGAAATACATGTCATGATTTTTCTTTACTCCGAATGCTCGTAGCTATTACCCAAATATTAGTGGTAGTTAAAGTTAATCTTAAGATTAATAAGGTTCACAAATAGAAGAATCGTATTTATAGGCTTACCCAAAAAAATCCTCAATGATAATACTAAGACAAACTTAACTTAGAGGAAGTCCATAATACTTTAATAAAATCAGGGGATGGTGATAACGAACAAGTAGAATAAGAAGATTATTTACTAAGCAAACCATTGAACATGAAAAGTTAATGTAGTAAAGTATTGCAGTCAATAATTATGAACAATAATAACAATTGTAGAAAACTAGAAGATCTAAGAAAAAGAAAAATACTGTAAAGTAATTCTAGAAAGAAAAAAAAATGTGTTAAGTAATGAATAAAAATTGTTAAGTAACAGTAAGTTAAAATAGTACCATACAATGTTGGAATTATACAATGTTCGAATTACAAACGGCTAGAAGTTACGGTAGTAATATATATATACTAGATACTTAAACCTTAAAAGATTAACGTATCAAAATTAAAAATTTTACGTTCACTTCATATACCCTATGAGCTTACTAAATCATCTGAACGTTTATAAGTACACTCCTGAGTTAATAAAATTACTATCGAACATACCGTCCGATAAAAAAAATTTGTAAGAATATCAAAAAGCATTGGCCAAATCTCAAATCCTTGTGTGTTTACTTATTCGTACAGTATCAATTGCCATGTTGCTTTCCTGCCAAAATGTATCATATCATTAATTGAGTTGTTATTGGAATTTCCATGATGTACTTGCTAGATTGGATTTAGGTTCACGGGATGGTTACGAGTAGTGATTCACGTAGACGATGTTAAGTAAATGGAAATTGATAAAGTGTTGATGTGTGAGGTTGTGGATTGTGATTTGAGCCATGGCTATGGCAAGGGTAACCAATGGGGTCCTGTGTTGAAATGGGTAACCAATGGGGCCCAGTGTTGAGAGATGTTGTGACGCTAATGAATAATGCGTCATGGGAAAATTCGCTTCTTTTGTTTAAGAGGGAATAGGTCCCATGAGATGGTTATAGTTAGTGGTAGGGATGTCCGACCCTAATGTACAATGCGTCATGGTATGACTCGAACCTCCTGTTATGGTCTTAAGTGAGAACATGTTCAGTACATAACTTAGGTGCGCTCATCTAGGACCCTGGTACAGGATAAGCAAGGGGAAGGGTGGACCCATGAGACGGTTGTAGTTAGTGGATGTGGGAGGAAAGGATCTCATGGAGAGGATCCTTAGATTTCATGTAAGATGATGGATAGTAAAGAAGAAGAAGATGTGCTATTATTTTTCTCTCGTATATTATCAATTGTGATATTATTGTTATTATTGAATGCTAATTGTAGAGTAAGGGGTTGGTAGGATTGAGATTATTCTACTGGGTGAATTATCACTCACGGATACGTTTGTATCCTGGTAAATCGGTTGCTTTAGCGATCAATTTGCCAGAGGGTGCAGGATATTAGGAGACCGAAGAACATGATCCTCTGCAAGTTGATCAGTACCAGAATGAGGACCTCTCAGCTGAGGAAAAGGAGTTCGTCGAGTCTTGGATGTCTTATCCTTAGAAGCTCTGTTAATTTGAAATACTTTTATTTGAATTTTCAAAAGTGTTATCACCTTAGTCAAATTTTCTTTTATTTTTGGAGTTGTAAGATAATTTTGAATTTAGTATTTGAGATTTCCGCTGTTAAACTCTGTTTAATAAAATTTCATTTCTTAAATCAGTCATATGAATTATTAAATCTATTAAAAATGATTTAATTAACGTATCCGAAAATCGGAGTGTTACAGTAAATAAACTATTCAAACTAAAAGCCATAAAACCAAACAAATTAAAATACTAAAAAGTTTTTGAGTAAAATGAATGCGTGGACTTGTGTAGGTTTGCTTCAGTAAAGTTTCCTTGAATTTGTAGCATGTGTGCTTTTAGCAGTAACTCATGTTTTTGATTTAGTAGTTTTGGTTCATTCATGTACGTAAGGATGAAATTTTTTTCCCCTCAATTGATGAATAAATTGCTTGACGTTGGAAAAAAATAAAAATGAATGCGTCGACGTAACCAAGGGCAGTCATAGGCAGCTATGAACACGTAGAGATTGAATGTCAACCCCGATGGACCCTTTGTAGAATATATTTTAGAGTTTTTAGGTTTTATAGTATAGTATAGTTGGAGTATTATTTTGAAAAAAATACTGGGTTTGTTCGTTTGCTAGTTTTCGGTATTTTAGTTTTGGTAGTAGATAAAGAGAGAAATAAAGTAATAATTGAAGAGATGGATAATGAGTAGAGAGAAATAAAAATAATTATTAAAAAAATAAGATAATAATTAAAGAGATTAATAGAATAATAATTAAAAAAATAAACCTTAAAAAAAGTTAAAATGCGAAACGAGCTGCTACTACTACTCCAATATTTTGGAGTTCGATTTGCATTCTTGTCGACACGTGTTGACTCATGATGTGGAGCTGACGGTGCAGACCCTTTCCACCCACCTTTAAAAAAAAAAGAAAAAGAATCACCATGAAATCCCTTCCCTCCCACCTCCCTCCACGTTTTGAGCACTATCCCCTTTCCTGCAAATACTAGTTGTATAGCAGTACTCTCTCACTCTCAAAAATATTTGTCCGGTCTACTAAAAATAATACAATTTTTGTTAGAAAAATTTCAACAACTTTCTAGATATCAATGATTTTTTTAATTTGTGAAAATTTGAATTTTTTTAAAAAAAAATATTATTTTAAAGATATCATTTTAGAGACTAGATAAACATTATTGGACGGATGAAGTGGTAGACTGGCATTAGTATATTTTTGCCGTCCTTTTTCCTTGGAATTTCGACGGTCTCAAATCTTAAAGTGAGACTTAAATAAGGAAAACCGGTCCTGTTATGACTCGTCCTAAAAATGCCCACCTACCAATGTTCGAAAATGTTCATTTTGAAATTTTTCGACAACAACATTAATTATACTGAATTATCTAGACAAATGTCACTCCATATGATTTCAAAAGCACATTTTTGAAAAATAACAATGTCATACTCCCTCCGTCCCTTATTTAGTGTCCAGTATTTCATTTTGGGTTGTCCCTTAATAAGTGTCCATTTTGTAAAGTTAGGGGGGTAAAAGTTGGTTTATTGTCTATTTTGTCCCTAAAATTATATTTCATTTTGAAAAGTTAGTAAGTAAAAGTGTAATAATGATGGGTAAGTAGGAAAAATGGAGGAAAAAGTTGATGTGAAAGGTGTAATGATAATATCTTTTTAATAAGTTGGAGTTATAAAGCAGGACATTAAAAAAGAGACGAAGGGAGTAATAACTTTTTAATGTGTAGTGATTAAGGGTTACTTGGTGTACCATTGACATGATTTTAGCTATAATTAACCCACTCAATGAATTCTGCGAAATGAACCATCAAGATAAATTTGAAGACCCCACCTTATGAGTGCTATTAATCACCCCTGGTGTTAGAACCCCCTGACTCGGGCCCCACCCTTTCCCCTTTTAACATTCCCCTATATCTCTTTCTCTTTCATTTTCTTTTTTTTTTTGTTATAAAATTTTAAATACTAATAACTTTTTGTTCATGTATTTTTTTAAATGAATTTTATATTTTTAAAATATACTCAACGAAACCTATCAAATAAGTCTAATATTGAATATGTAATCATATGTTTAAATTAAATGATTTTTTGGGGCCCAATATTGAAATTATCTAATCCGCTATTAAGTCCTAGAGGGGGGTGAATAGGACGCTTAATTCAAGTCAATTCAAATTAATTCCAAGAAGATGATATGTAATTAATCTAGGCCCGAGCTAAATTTAACAACCAAGCATTCAAATAAAGAGCAAATAACTAATGGAGACAAGACAAGGGAATTACGTGGAAACTACTTAGGGTCTAAACACCCTAAGCATAAAACCATGGCCTAATCCTACTAATTTCCATTAATCAAAAAGGTTTACAAGAGATAACCAAGTTAGGGATTACCCACAAGCCCCTTGCGACACCTAACTCCACCCCTTGATGTAGTACCCCGTACTCCTTCTTTGATTCAATGGACTCCACAAGCTCCAACGTCTTGCCCTCCAAATCAACTCGGCTCCGGCTCATGTAGGAATCAAGTCAACGATGCATGATATGATAAAAATGAAGATTTTTGGTAAAAATAATCAATCTAGAGTGTGTTCATGAAGTATTAGAAAATAACTCTAGATTGACAAATAAAATGATTTAAACACAAAGTTTAAATCATTCTAATGCATCAAAATCACAAGGAATACAAGAGGAAATTATTTTCTCTCTAGAAGTGACCTAATGCAAAGGTGGGTTTTGTAAAATAAAGATTTTTGCAAAAACTAATTCAACCTAGAGAGAATACATGGGAAAGAAAGTATTTCTCTAGATTGAAATCAAGATGAACAAGATACAAGATCTAAGTCATCAAAATGCAAAAGAGAGAACAAGTAAAATGGGAAGAAGAAAGCTTTCTCTCTCTAAAAAAAAATGGCTGCCAAAAATCGTGCCCTAATTGTGTGGAAAATAAGTATATATAGTGACAAGAACACAGGCCAATAAGGAGCCAATAAGAGGACGACACACAAGCGCTACTACGCGCTAGCATGGCTTCCCAGCAATCACATAAGCCAAGCGCTAGCACAGCGCTACCTTCAAAAATGTGCCAGCAAAGCAAAAGACAATGCTGGAGGCCAAGCGCTACCGAGCGCTTCCAAGCGCTACCAAGCGCCAGCGCAGCGCTAGTACGCGCTACCTTTAAAACTATGCCAGCAAGGCAAAAAGGTTCAGATTAGGTGAGGTAGGCGCACACAAGGGCACATGCAAGGGGAAAGCTAGCGCTTGCTAGCACTAGGAAAGCGCCCCGCGAGCGCAACTCACAGTCCATTCCGTGCCTTAGAAAAATTTCTCTTTCAAAGCAAAGCCAGCCACCACTCTATGCCTTAAAAAAATTATTCTATCACCCACAAAAGCAAACAAAGAGAGCCACTGCCTTAAGGGTTAAAAAAAAACGTGATTACTCTATTGAAGTTTAGGCATAAAACTTAGAAGTGATGCATAAAAAAAAAAAAAAAATTAAACTAAATGCATATGAATGAATATACCTTTTTCATATAAAGTCCGAGCATCCTTCAAGGCATGAGCTTCTTAACATTTCTTCATTCACCGGGCGGAGTGTCTAGACAAGATAAAATAAAAGAACCACCTTCCAAACCCAAATGAAAAAAGAACAAAACAGACTCCAATGGTTTTGACAAAATCCGGAAAACGCCAATCATACTAACAAATATATTATCTCTTTGTTTTTATTTTTTTGTCCTTCATTTTTTTTTAAACTTCTATATTTGAGTTTTCAAGTAAATTATGTATATTGAATCCACTTAAATTTACTTTATATTTCTCTGAACAGTTAATAAGGCAAACTGAAATTAAATTTCATTTAAGTATAATTGAGTATATAGAAACAATACATGAACATTAATAAATACACAAATGTAGTCAATATTTTCGCCAAATTGTGGTCATCGTTCCGGCGGATCTATCTCCATTACTTCGTACCACAATTGGAGACATGCTTCATAAGGATGAGTCCATCTGTGTGCTTCAACTGATGCATTGTGCCTCCACCATATGATGATGGGTGGTACAGGGTAATGAGGGTATAGAAAAACTTGCACGAAGTGATTGCCATTAACATGGCCAATAGCTTATGTTTGTGCGCTGCGAATGGAATTGGATGGAAGCTCAACGGCAAGTGAGTAAGACAACTTGAAATAATCATATCGAATGTATGCATTACAACGATGATACTACTCAGGAAATTTCTAAACGAGTGATCCCTCCCATTTCTCCTTCGCGGTATTGGAATACGTGAGGCCCGAGATTCTGAAGTGGATACTGTGAAGGAAGGTATGCGACCTTTGTTCTGCTTATCTCTGCCTATAGGTCGACCTTTGTGTTCTGTGTTGTATGCTAGGGGTCGAACTGTGCAACGAGATGGATCCGCCATATCGAGAAACCTGTCCATCATAGACTCTCGACTGTCGGAATCATTTTATTTAATCTTTCAATAAGTTGAGCTGCCCTGTTGGATCGTGCTCTCTCGTTAGTATGCCTCTGGGCGTGCATAGACAACGTACTCCAGTGAGGGTGAATAGCGCTTAGCGGAATTGGCCTGTCTACAGAACGGTAAAGTGCAATATCGTGAAAGCATAGCAATCCGTGTGTCCTTTTGATCTTACAAAAGCAAAGGTTGGCTTCGTAGGGGGGTTCGTTATTAGTGCGTTATACCTGCTTCTGGATCAAGTTCATTGCCTGTAATGAAATGCGACCTCTGATTTCACTATAAATGCCTTCATATAGACGTATGTGTCGTGGAATGTTGAGAAATTTCTGGAATGACTCTTAAATATCCCCGAACTGACTGGTCAATATCTTTTATATTTTTTGAAAAGATGTTTGAAGCGAGGACATGGTATCTTCCAAGTATCGTTTGAGTTTCGCTTGCGCACACTCCGCCTTGCAATTTAATAATACACTGTGTTAAATAGGAAAGTTACATAAAGTATTCTTTAGTGCAGTATAGTGAATATACAATGACTATAGGAAAGTTAACTTTGGCTTGAATTGCTTCCAAGGTGCATAAACTGGCTTATATATGCTGTAACAAATCGCTTTTGTAAGGACCTAACCATGTATCCCAAAGGTATTGTATGACATTGAAGTATTACTCAAACTCCCCGCACATGGCATTCCACCTCTGTTGCAAAGACATCGGTGTCGATGAATGAATAAGCAACTGCCATGCATCCGAAAACTCTTCCCCCTCGTACCAAGCATAGAGTTGCACTTCTTCATTACACATTGGTTTATGTGCCAAATACAAAGGATGTGTTGTACGAAGGGGAAACATATTCCAATGGTGCCAAGAAGTGCCAGATCCCTATCTAAAACAACCACCGATGGCAGCACCCCCCATTTTTCAACCATCCATCTCTTTAAGGTATCCAACGTCTATATCAGTCGCTCTTTCGTCTCATTACTCAAATATGCAAATATAAGAGTGTAAGTTTTCATTGTGGATGTGATACCCACAACTTTCAAGAGTGGTATCCGATACTCATTACTCCTGTACGTCGCATCAATAATCAACACGGACGGAAAGTTGACAAATAGCTCTAGGTTTCTAGGATGAACCCAAAGAATATCTATGATTTCGTTGGTGTGTTCATTTATAAGATAGTCATAAATGTATTTTTTTTCCATTTAGTTCTTTCAAGATGTACCCAATAAAAGATAGACCCCCCAGTTGCTCTTTCTTATACAGTGCCTTCACATTGTAAATGCTCCTGATTCCTGTACTACTTGACGAGTCTTGTTGTCTCATAAAATTAAGAATTTCTCGAGGCGCGGTGCTGCTGAACATGTCACGAACTAATTGCTGTTGGATTAGGGTCAGCCTTGATGGGTACTCATGTCCCCCAAAACTTTCAGCTAGTTTATGGTTATGAAAACCTGTATCAACCTTCAAACCCCACATGACACCATCTGGAGGTTGTGCTACACATCGCAGCTTAAATGGGCAATCACATTTTTTAGTTCTAGTAATCCTTTGCATATGCCCTTTTTTTTTTTTTTGGGTAATTTAGCTTGAAATAGAAAAACGAATAAGTGAATTTACAGCCTACAAGGGGCATACCCCAGGAGGAAAGAAAGAAAAAAACAAAGATTAAAAAAAAAAAATTGAAGGATGCCAAATGGCTACATTAAATCCACATGTTTCAGAACCATCTAATAGATGAGAGAGAAACACATGCCAAAAGAGTGTATTCAGATTCATAGCCGTTGCAATTTCTGTAGGTGCACCAATAGCAGCAGTAGCTTGCATGCAACTGGGGCAACCATTAGCACTTAAACATACCGTACGGCAATCAGCAAACATCTTAACAGTAAAAGATCCCAACGACAGCAGTTAGGCAGCTATAGGAAGTATGAATACCAGCCATGACAGCAACTAAACGGTAGCAGCAGTTTGCTAGACTGCTGGACAGCGAGACACACCACGGACACAGCGGCCAAAAAGAAGCTGCACCCCACAGACACACCATATGAACAGTAGCAGTAAACGCTCCAAGGGACATCCCCCCAAGGATAGGCCAAATTGAGATAGAAATTTAGAACTTCGTTTAGTTATTACAAAGTAAGACCAAAGCATTTACCCAAAAAAGTAAGACCAAAGCAGCAGCTACAAAGCTAAAACCATGCAGAGGACATCCCCCTCTGCGAGAACTAAGAATTGCCATTGCATTTACAAAAAAAAGAATCTGGACAATCAAAATGCAGCCAACTCATAACAGTAGCAGTAGCATAAGCAGAAGCAGAAGCAGAACAATTGTAGCAGATTACAGATTGCAGTAGCATTTAACAATTGTAGCAGATTGCAGTTAGCTCATAACAGTAGCATTTAACAAGAGCTCACGAAGCCTCGTTCAACTACTGAACTGAACAGAACAGTAGCAGTAGCAGATCAGTAAGCAATAGCCCAAACAGAGAATGTTGTAGCAGCAACAGGTATGGCAAATAGGCATGTAGAAATCCTCAACCTCTACTTTCTTGAATCCACTTACTCCCTCCACTGGACCTCACATGACTCCCCCACTAATTATTACCTCCTCTCTCAAGGAATGTTGGGCTCTAGCACACAACTCACAAGGTCAACACACAATATAGTAAAGACACTCATAAGCTGAATTTCACCACATCAACCAACAAGGATTAAGGTAACTACATGAATAATAGAAGTAATTAATAGCTCAATGTAGTGTTCTGAACCTCACAACTGAACAGCTTAGTGGAGCTTCCAATCCCAACCTGAGTATTTAGAAGTGATTGCTATAACAAATGGCCGTCGGATGCTTTCATGCTCCTGCTCTTGATGCTCCTGCCCAGAAGACCACATACCAACAAAACATTAGCATAGACAACAATAAATCAACATGTGACAATGTTCCATTCATTTGCAATCCACTGTGCTTGTGATTGAGGCAGAGTAGGAAGTGATAAAAGCCTAGCTCTCACCATTGTGCAAATTTTATGAACAACTATCTCCCAAGAACAGCAGTGATTTTGAAACTTTCTCACATTTCTCTCAATCCAAATATTGTACACAGCTACTGTAAAGCCCAGTTTAGTGATAAGACTCTTAAGACTTCTACCTTTTACAGTTGATAACAGTGTGACCCAATTAGCCAAAGGTCTAGCAGGCCACAGCACATGAAGTTTGGCCTGTATTGCATTCCACACTTGCTTAGTGAATGGGCAATTAAAGAAAAGATGATCATGGGTTTCAATCCCCTGACAAAAACCACATTGAGGATTATGATTAAGTCCAAATAAGACAAGTCTATCAGCTGTGGATAGCCTATTTTGAACAGCGAGCCATGTGATGAAACTACATTTTGGAATGTGGCCAGAGAACCATACCAGCTTGTGCCACAAAATTTTGGGGAAGGGTGTTCTCAAATTGTCCCAAAGAGAGGCAACCGTGAACTGTCCATTAGAAGTAAGGGTCCACCTCTTTTGATCATCTCCATTCAATCTAGACTGGACAAGTGGGGGAAGAGTATTTCTCACCTCATTAAGCTCAAAGGTTTGGGAAATGGGGAAAGCCCAATTGGAGTCATGAATGATATGTGATACAAAGGCATCTTTTGGGATACCAGAGTCATACACAATTCTAGGGCCATATTTAGCCACTAAAGGGTCAAGGGGGTGCCAATTGTCATACCACAAGAATGTGGAGTTCCCATTTCCTAAAATACTAAGAATATAAGGCTGCACCAGAGGTCTAAGATTCAAAATTTTCCTCCAGACCCAAGTGCAGTCACCAGGAGTTTTTAAAGTCCAAAAACTCCTCCCTTTGATTAAATATGATTTGACCCATTGACACCACATAGATTGTTCACCCCCCGAGATAAGAAACCAAATATGCTTCGCAATGGCAGCCTTGTTCCATACTTGCATTGATTTGAATCCAAGACCCCCTTCCTCTCTAGGAGAGCATAAATGATCCCAAGAGACCTTAGCACCAGATTTCTTTAGATCAGGACCAGACCAAAGAAATGCACGAAGGATTGACTCGACTTCCTTGATTTTCTTTTTAGGGATGATAAACAAGGAAGACCAATAGGTTTGGATGGAGAAAAGAACATTCTTTATTAATTGAACCCTACCAGCATAGGTTAGGTCTCTATTGGTCCAAGTCTTAGTTCTTGCAGTCATGCTCTCCACAAGACGCTGACAATCAAAGACTTTGAGTTTAGTTGAGAGGAGGGGCGCGCCCAGATACTTTACAGGAAAAGTGCCCTCCTTAAACCCTAATACATTAAGGATGCTCAGTCTAATGGTACTATTAACCCCAGAAAAATAGATACTACTTTTCTCAGGGCTGGGGGATAGACCAGATAAGGCTTGAAACTCAGTGAGAGCATCCTGAATATGATTGATTGAGGACAGTTCACCCTTACAAAAAATCATCAGATCATCAGCAAAACAGAGATTGATGATGTTATTGGTGCCACATTTCCAATGAAAATGGAAATCAGGTAGTTGGGATTTCTCTCTAAGTAGACAGGTTAGAATTTCCATCACAATTACCTCTTTGCATATGCCCTTTCGGTGATGGTTTGTACAATCCTTACTTTTCACAAATAAAAATACACTTCGGTATCTTGTTCCCTTTTATACTAACAAATTTACTTATGACAATCATAGACCCATTTTCCTTACCAACTCTCCGCACCCAATCTAATATGACAATTGTAGTTTCAAATATCTATAACAAAAATAAATAAATACGTATAAGCACAATATTATGCAGCCTACTTTCAAACTAAGTAACAAATATGTATAATAATAACAATAATAACTAACCTGGTCAGTCATAAATTCGGCTGTATAATCATGCCCAACGTAGGAGTTGCTCTCCCCACAAGGAATATCATTCGCAACATCATTCCCAACTGACCAACTATCCGAAAATGAAAAATTGTAATGATCCATAATGTTCTTCTATGAATTACGAAAATGAAATAAAAGTTGAGGAATTTGTGAGGATGTGGTGAATGAGAGTAAGTGTGAGGTAGTTATATATATTGAGAATTGAAGATAAGAAAAAAATCTGAATGGGTGGTTAAAATTGAAGATAAGAAGATAAAAAGAAAATTTGAATGAATGGTTATAATTGAAGATACGAGGATAACAAAATTTTAAATGAGTGGCTATAATTGAAGATAAGAGGATAAAAAGAAAATCAAGATGGGTGGTTATGAATAAAAGTGGAGGGAATAATAGATACAATGTGCTAAAATTATTAAACTATCACAAAAATATAGTTTTTCTGTTTTACATTATTTCATCATCAATATTATGCTAGTTTGATAGTTTTCGTTGAGTAGATTTTAAAAATATAAAATTTATTAAAAAATTACATGAAAAAAAGTTATTAGCATTTAAAATTTTAAGAGAGAAAGAGAGAGAGAGAGAGAGAGAGAGAGAGAGAGCACGAGGCGTGGGGGTAAAAGGGGAAAGGAGGGGGCTCGTGTCAGGGGGTCAGACACAAGGGACGATTAGAAATCTCCCTCCCTCCTAGAAAATTATCATTTCTATTGAACGTAAAATACATGCCCAAAATCACTAACAAAATACCCATGTCCAGTCCCCCAATAATAGTCGGATAGAGTGCTAGAACTATTTGCAACATAGATTACTCGATTAGCTCAACAGTGTTTTTTAAAGGAACCTTCACTAAATGATGAGAAGCCATATGGGTAGGGTAGGGTGAATACAAATAATTTGGGTAAAAATCACTTACACTCCCTCATCTATCACTCTTTATCACTTACACCTCCTCATCTTTAAAATTGATTTGACACCCCCCCAATCTTTCAATCTTTATCACTTAACACTCTTCTGTTTTTATTTTAGGCGGAAAGTGTCAGTTTCCATTCGAATTAATTTTATTTTTTGTCATTTTTACCCTACTTTGTGGGCAGCATGCCCTGGAATTTCCGGATTCCAAAGCGCACGGGCCCGTAATCGAGGGAGCGCGAGCGGAGAAGCAGGCGCTCGCAAAATACAGAGAGTCGCCACTTGAGTTTGAAGGTCCGACACTCAAGGAACCGTATTTCAAAGCACCTGCTGCGCTGTTTGATTGAAAAAGTTAAGGAACCAGTCCGTCATAACCATATCTGGGTTCGGGAGCCAGGTTACGAGAGGGGAAGGGTTTTATGGCACCTCTCTCGCCCAATCCGGAGATCGGTCTCTACTTGAGCATTTTGAAAGCGTTTGGGATTCTTTTTCTTCTTTAATCAATTTTAAGCCAATTAGGGCGGGGGAGCAGATAATCGGGGATTAAAACTGTAACAATTTGCAGGATGTGATAAAACAACATGTTTGCTCTATTGAAACAGTTAGTATAGGATGAAAACAGATTGCTGTGGGAATTAAACAGACTGGAAAGCCCCTGTCTCGGAGTGTTGCACGCAGGATGAAATCAGTATGCATTGAACAAGTCATTGCATGCTGACCCAACCTGCGCACGACACTACGGGACTAGCGCGCGACAAGAAGCCTAAGCCCACGACTCTTATTCTCAACCCTTCCGGGCTCGGAAGGACCGTGCACACCAGGACAAACCAAGCGATTATATGAATCAGAACAAGCAGTTTAAAGGCTGAAAAGCCCTATAAATTGACAAAACACCCCATAAGCAGTGTGGGGACAAAATAATAGCCTAAAACTAAGTTAGACATGCAAGGCCACCCACTAGTCGGAGACAAACAATGCGATCAGCGAGGTTCCAAACCGTCACACGACGATTCGCCCGGCGCGATGGTTCATACCGGGCGCGACGGCAGCGTTCTTTGGCGCTGGTCAACACTCCATTTGACCATCGCGATGGTTTAGGAGCATCGCGCGAGGGTTTGCAGACCTCCAGTGTGTGATTTTGTTCAAATTGGGTTCTGGGATGGTTCAGAATGATCCCAGGGGTGCTCCAACAGAACATAACTAAATATTGAAGTGCAAAGCTAGCATTTTTAAGCTAAAGAAAGCTATAAATTGGTTTTTTGCATGCTTAACAGTGAGATATATGAAAGTAAAGCATAAAACAATAGGACACCATTCCCCACGCAGTCCATCGCGCGCTGGCACAAAGTGTCGCGCGCGGATCTGGGACCATCGCGCGATGGTTCCTACCATGACAGTTTTGAAACCTTGCCCGGCTTTAGGGCCGGGGTGGTATTGATTACCAGCCAGCCCCCCTCAGGGATCAGAACAGAGAGCAACCAAGGTAAGCTATACCTTTGGCTTGAGTTTGAAAGAGTGCTTGAACTTTGAGTTTTGAGATTGAGGTTGATTGAGGATTGAAGAGCAAGGTGGTAGTGCTTGATTGAGGTATGAATGGATGAAGAACAAGTATGTTAGGATGTAGCCCTTTTGTATTTAATTTTGTAACCTTTTTTTTGTAACCAAAAATTGTAACCCTTTGAAAGAGAACAAATGGGGGTATTTATAGGGCAAGAGGGGGTTCTGGTTGATGCCAGGAGAAGAACACAGCCAGCCACGAGGCCTGGCTGAGACTGCCTTGGTGGCCAAGTTTCTGCCTCTGGAAAAGTAGGTGGGGACAGAACCATCGCGCGATGGTTCCAAACTGTCGCGCGAGGGTGCGCCCGGGCGCGAGACAGTTGCGCCCTGGCGCACGCCAGCAGGGTTTTTGGCTTTTGGAGGGTGGCTTAGGCTAGGTTAGTTCCAAGGGTTTTTCAAACACTCAAAGCTCAAACACTCGACATTCCCGGGGTGTTCTTGATGCGTTTCATCATCGGGGAATCAGAAACCGTAAGTAAACTAATCTGGAAGCCCAGATTGGGGTGTCTACATACTTCTTACAACTACCAGGCATTTTCAACCACAACTCCTTCCCTTCCTCCATAAGATGTATTCTTCTTCCTCCTTCAAAAGTAGAAGATGCTTACTGAATAAGCAAAAAGAAGAAGAAGACATCTGTTACAAATGCATAGAATAAAAAATAAATAAATTATGTTATAGTTTATACAACATAGGAATCTTCTTCCCCTATTAGCCTCTGATTTTGAAGTCCTTATAGGGGTTGGTACCCCACATTTGCAAGGAGAGCCTTTATTTTTATTGTTGAAGGAGGAAGAAGAATACAACTTACGGAGGAAGGGAAGGAGTTGGGGATGAAAATGACCGGTGATCGTACGTAGTAGGATTTTATAAGTTTTAAGAGGGAAATGATGAAAATGATGGAACTTTCCATCCAAAATGGAGGGTAAAAATGACCAAAAAAAAATAATTGGGATGGAACTTGACAATTTCCTTCCAAAATATAAACAGATGGGTGTTAAGTGCTAAAGATTGATAGATGAAGGGGAGTGTCTGATTGATTTTAAAGATGAGGGGGGTGTAAGTGAGAAAGAATGACAGATGAAGGGATGTAAGCGATTTTTCCCCAAATAATTTTGGACCGACACCATTTCACCTCATTAGCCATGGTGCATCTTTAAGTATGAAAGATCCTCACAAAATCAGATCAGATGAACAAAATCACAAGGGACAAGTTATATACATTGTCAATACAATTCGGTGATAAGAATGGGAATGACTTTGGTCGAAGTAGACGAAAACTGTAACACCCCTACCTAGAAAATAGTAACATTGGACGTAGCATGAGAAACAAACATGACCCGCGTCCCCTTGATAGCTGCAAATGGTGTTATATTTGCAACAGCGACTACTTGATTCCCTTAGCTGAATTTTAGGAGAGGAACATTCACCAACTAACAAACGAGAAAGCAATGGTTAGGGTAAACGAAAGTAATTTTGAAAATACACCATTTCACCTCACTAGCCATAAAATTGCATTTTGAAGCACGAAAGTTCCCAACAAAATCAGATCAGATGAACGAAATCACTAGGGACACGTTGCAGTGTTCAATATAATTCAACATGCGTAGTGCCAGTGGCAAAATTTTGCAGTTTTTTCTGCCTAAATAACTGAAAAACTGAACGCAGTCATTCCACCATCGACCGAAACAATCTGTCCAGTGATGTATGATGAAGCAGGCATGCAAAGGAATGCCACCAAAGACGATACTTCCTTCGGCTCTCCAGGGCGTTTAAGAGGAGTTCTAGATATTATCTTATCCAGAAACTCTTCGCTATCCAGCAACTACAAAGCAAACACAATTACCGAATTAGGGGGAGGAAAATTGTCATAACAATTGTAGCCATGTCAAATCCAATTTATCCAAATGAGCTCAATTAAAATCCAATTTATCCAAATGAGCTCAATTCAGAATAAGTTAAACAATCATTTAAATATGGTTCCATAGATTAACATTATATATGCAAGAAAAAATTAAAAGGAGAACGTTCATGAAAGTTCGATCCATCGTTACCTGAATAAGGGTAGTGTGGTATTAAAATTCTATATGTGAAGTATAAGTTTGAGATATTATCGAATGTGGAGCCTATCGAGAACTATTAGTGTTTTTAAAAGCTGTTACGTTCTCAGGATCCAATCAGCACGGTACACTATTGCAAAAGAATGAAATCTTTTCCCTGTTAGCTTGCGAGACAATTTGGACAACTTGCTTTAATAGAATTGACAACAAGGTTCAAAATGATGAATTACACAGTCATGATCCACTAAATGCAGTTATGACTGAATGCAGGCATGAGTAATTGTCACTCAGCTTTCCCAATTTTCAACGTCACGTAAATTGTTTTTTAGGGTGGAGGAAGAAGAGGAACACAAATAAGAATCTGGTAGACCGGTAAGTCATTAAGATGTTTTCTGTTCTCTTCTAGCACAAATATTACAGAGCTATAGATAGACTGTTTCACTCAGTGGTGATGATGGACTCATGGAAAGACATCAAGTTAATGGTAAACAATGACCAGCATGATATTGATAAAACGTGCAAAGTAGAGACTACTTCTAATGGATGTTTATTTCACAGTTACATTTTCCACAGTACCAAGTATGTCCCCAAATCCAAATAGCCCAGACAAAGTTGCATGCATCCGTCATTTTGAAAGAACAATGTGCAACAAATGAGAATCTTACATGTTCAACAAGTGAGGTTCTGATATACCAGGGTGCAACACAGTTACAGCGGATGTTATCTTTCGCCCACTCACATGCCAAATTCTTTGTAAGCTGATTCATTGCACCTGTGAATGGCAAATGGGCCCAAAAAACATAACACCCTGAAATTTCTGTGTCACAGCACTAAAAACAACTCTAAATCCAAAAGAAAAGAGAATCTTTACCTTTGCTTGCGCCGTAAATGGATCCAGAACCAATGTGCACCAGACCAGCGACAGATGAAATAAACACGATGCTTCCAACCCCAGAAGCTTTTAAAAGAGGATATGCTAGTTGGCAAAGATGGTATGCGGATTCAAAGTTGGTAGCCATGAGCATTGAGTATTCTACACTAGTGTACTCTGTAGTTGGCTTCCTGATGTTTGTGCCGACATTGTTTATCTAATGTCACAATGTCAAACAGGGTATAAGTCTCTAGAGATTCCAGGAAGCAAGAGAAGCCAGTTGAAGTGATGCCCAACAAATGACATCCTAGGATGCTGAATATTGTTTATATAGAGCCAGAGGATCATGCATAGAAACCTTCGAAAGCTTAAACGATCCCAAAAGCAATTTATCTGAAGTGATTTAATGTGACACATTCCAATTTGAGAAACTGTGGAAATCGGAAAAGATATACTAGGACCTTGCAATTTTTCTAGTCTAACCCCAAAAGAAGGAAGGATAACTGCAAAAACCCAAAATCCACCGATTGGTGGAGGTGGCACCTGTAAATAGCAAGTATAGTATATCATGATTTCCCAAGAAGATGTTTAAAATTTCTTTTGGTTGTAAGACCCTTAAGGAAGCTAGAACTCACCTCAAGCATTACAAAGATGGTGAGTGAAGTGAGCAGATCAGATTAGATTCCTCCCTCAAATGTTTATGAAAAGGTTTTCCAGCAAGCTCATAGGGTATGGGAAATGGACAGTGTGATACTCAAGTCAGTAGTATACGAAAATGAAAGCCCTATAGCATCATGGATTTTCTTTCAGCAAGCATTCTCCGCCTCACCTTGCTCTTGTTGATCGACTGGCTTAAAAAGTCATCTACAACCCTCGTCAGGGTAGAAAGAAAGGATACCAAGTTTCTTGTACACAGTCCTTGCTCATTGGTTGTTTTAGGTTCCTCCGCATTGGTTTGTTGGTGGAAGGCTTTTCAGAGGACCATCTATTTTTTTTTTGATTGGTACTTATTGGTAACTGTTCCATTGTGGCATGACCTCCTCATTTGTAATGCAAGGATGCCCCCTTTTCCTTTTCGCATAGTATTGTTTTACCAACCCAAAGGAGGGAAGGAAATCAGTTGTTTTTAGTTCTTAGTTTTTGCTAAGGCAATGGAGAAGGAAAAGGGAAAGAAAAGAAATAAAATGGGAAACGAAAAAGGCATCATTACTATTGTTTCCTATGTATAGGCAATACAAAAGAAAGCATTTTCTCATGGCTATTAATAGAAAACTGAATTGGTGCATTTTCCCAACGCAATTTCACTTGATTGATCAATTTATCTACCCAAGTTACCATTGAGCTTAAAATGGTTTACATGAACCAGAAAACAAGTACTCAATTATTCTGACCTCTGAAACTTTTCAACAGCACAGCCATGACACAACAAACAAAAAATTCCATACCTATCAAATATAAACTGTTCATGCAGTTAATTTTTATAAGAACCGTGTGTCCTGAAAATCAACAACCAAATGTGATCAGAACACTTAAACAACTAGCCAAGAAACAGGGAGCATTAACTACGTGCGCTATATGGCACAAACTAAGATTAAATAAAACATGTCAATTTGAGGAGGATAAAGATCAATTTGATTTTCTTCCTAATGAACTTCGGGTTGGAATGAATGACCCCGATGCTGTGTATAAGGCTTTAATTTCGATGAAAGAAGGTGGTTCTAAGAAGCCTAATGGAGGAGTGAAGACTCCCTAGGCAGGAAAGAGAGGTAGGAAGCCCAAGAAAAAATAATTTAAGTTTTCCTCTTGGAATATTAGGGGTCATAACAACCCCTATAAGCGAGTGGTGATTAGAAAATTTATTGCTAGTGGAAAGTTGTCCTTGGTTGGGATTGTTGAAACAAAAGTTAGGACTGAGAATTTATCAACTATTATGAAGAATACTAATGGGATTATGCTCATAGTGTCGGTTCTGGGACTGTTGCTAGAATAATAGGGGCCTGGTACAATCTAGGGCCTGCAGTCAGGAGTCCTTTTTCCTCTGAACAGATGATGGTCCTTGCTGTGGAACAGGACCTGAAATCATTCATAGTTTCTGTGGTTTATGACTTGAAGCTGTAGCTAGAAGATGGCTTTGGAGGAGTTAAGGAGGATGCACAGCTCTGTGAATGATCAACCCTGGATCATGATTGGGGATTTCAACAAAGTTAAGAGACAGAATGAGAGATCAGATCACAGTAGTGTTGATTCTAGTGCTGCAGATGACTTTTTTAATGTTAAGAGGATATTGATATGCAGATTTGAGCAATAAGGGGATGTGGTTTACATGGTCCAACAAAAGAGGTGGTCAGAATCATTATAGTAGCAGACTCGGCCACTACTTAACTCCAAAATCCAAATGGCAGGACATGTTCACTGAATCTGAACCAGCTATTCTAGCCCCAGGTAGGGCTGTAATCGAGCCGAACTGAGTCGAGTTTTGAGATACTCGAGCTCGCCTTGCTATATTTTTACTGGGCTCGAGCTCGAAACGAGTTGTGGAGGAGAGCTCGAGCTCGGCTTGAGATTAATTTCCTATGCTCGAGCTCGACTCTAGTAAGCTCGACACACCAACATGAGGGAAGTAGGCTGAGGTTTAGTGTGGTGCTGTGCTTATATAAGTTTCTCTCTGTTGTAGTTTTGCAAAACTTGCTATGTGGGACTACTGCAAAAGGCTTTGGTGGGAGTTACTTGTCCCACATTGAAAACTTATGTATTCACTAACCATTCCCTTGTGCTATAAAGCCTGCCTTCCATGCTCCGTGTGCTCTGGACGCGCGTCTCCAAATGGCTTCCCCTTGGCAGCTGTACATCACTTAAGTTTTGTACGTACAAATATGTGTATACATGAACATGTACAACAGCTTGCAAGCTCATCCGAGCCAAGCCATTAGTAGTTTGAGCTCGGCTCGTTAAGAAAACAAGCCTAGAAACTTGTTAAGAAAACAAGCCTAGAAACTTGGCTCGAGCTCGTTCGTTAACACTTCGAGTCGAGCTTGGACGAGCTCATCTCGAGCCGAGTATCGAGTAGCTCGCGAGCGGCTCGGCTCACTAACAGCCCTAGCCCCAGGTGTGTCCGATCCTTGTCATGTAGTTATCTCTGTTATGCCTTATAGAGGGGGAAGGAAACTTTACAATATTTTTTTATATTTCTGGATGAATCACAGTAGTTTCTCTCCTACTCTTAGTTAGTCTTTGGAAATGCCAGTGGATGATGCTTTTTCTCCTATGATGATATTGCTAAGAAGCACAGATACGGACACAAGACATGGACACGAAACGACACAGACACACGGATATGTTATTCCTCTGAAATGTAGGACACGGACATGTTGAGGATACATTCAATCACCCTGGTCCGTAAGTAAATCTCAAGTTATATAATAAGTAAGCTACAATAAGTTATAAAGAATCTAGTTGACATGGGACTCCAGAAATCCTTCAAACATGTACACAGTTAGGAATCCTCAAGAAATTACTACTTTTCCAACTTTGTAAATCACAGTGATATGCCAAATTTTGATATCTATGATAGTCACATGTTAGCAAGTGTCCAAGTGTCGATGACATTTATTTCCCAGCCATGGATGCCAAAGATGTATCGGACACGTTGCTGAAAGAGTCGGACACGTGTCTGAATTGAGATTTTTATTTACTAATTGTGGACACAGAAAATAGAGTATCACGGACACGCTGCCTTCTTTTAAGTGTCCGTGCTTCTTAGTGATATTGTATAAGAAGGTTGAAACCTCTTCTCAAAGACTTCAACACTAAGTTCTACAGTGATATTCAACAACAGGTTTTGGGGGTGAAAGAGGATTTATCTAGAATTCAGGAGCAATGTGCCCTTTCTCCTGGTGATGGTGGTCTTATGGAGGCAGAAAGGGCTTCTTTGCTTAAATATGTAGATCTTAGTTCTGCTGAAGAGGCTCTGAATAGAAAGAAGTCCAGAATAAGACGGTTGAAGTTGGGTGACATTTTGTCCATCTGTAATGAGGGCTGTGACTTGAGGACCTAGTAGAGGTAAGAACGAAATTACGAGGTTTTAAAATACCGTTGGGTTCTAAATTTGAGTTTAAAAGGAGTTCCCTTAGAGAATTGAGCTTCTATAACGCAGTTCTTGTTGAGCTTCATAATACTCCAATTCCCGTATTTCTGAGGAAGAAATTAAGAAGGCAATGTTTTCTATTAATGGGACAAATCTCCTGGCCCAAAAGCTTATAATACAAGGGTTTTTTTTTCCAGAAAATTGGTCCGTTGGTCCAGACGTGGTGTCAGCTGTGCTATCCTTCTTTGAGAATGGTTCCTTGCTTAGGGGAATCAATGCTACAGCCTTGACTCTAATCCCCAAGACTAATTGCCCTCGGACTCTGAAGGAGTATAGGCCTATTGCCTGCTGTAACGTCATTTACAAATGCATACCTAAGGTATAGAAAACCTAAACAGAGCGTATATATGAGGGGGACACTTACAAGTATGTTGAGCTTGCCGTTGAAGAGAGAGGAGACTTTATCAAACAGCTGCTCTCGTTGCGGCCGAGACGACGCGTCGCAAACCGAACCGGAAACCGAAAAGCCTATAGCGGCCCACCCTTGCAAGCAACGGTTCAGCTCGGCTTCGTTTCGCGAACAGGTGTACACTGTGGCCCCTAGAGAGGCTAGTTCCTCCACAATTGCGTGCCTGATCACATTACAATCTCAAATTCGATCACTACTTTAGAATACGTTTCAACAAAATTCAGCGATAGTTTATTTTTTTTCTTCCCAAAATGGAGAAATAAAAAATTGTAGCCGATGAGAGAGAGAGAGAGAGGAGACCCGATGCCACGAGTGCCGCCGGTGACGAGGGCGGTCATTCCGGTGAGAGACCATCTGGATTTTGGATTGCTGCTCTCTTCCTTGGCCATTTTCGCGATCAGTTGATCTCTGCTACAACTGTTCGAGCTTTTGGAAGAGATTTTTCGGAGTAGTTTGTTGTTGTTTCTATCTCTTGGACTTTTCCTTGGCTCATCTCATTTCAAGCTTTATCGCTTCATTTTCTCGGATTAATCTAGTCTAGTACTGGTGGTACTATTTTACAGTATTTGGATCGGGAGTTCGTGGCCCAACTCAATCAAGTTCAGCACAATACATGAAAATTAAGTACTAGTAAATCTGTTTTGCTCATTCCAGACGTAGTCCAGCAAGCTTACCACTCGACTACGTTAGCAGAAGCAAAAAGGATCCGGTTCCTATATAAAGGAGGCTAGACTACGTTTTATAAGCATTCGGTTCCTATATAAAGGAGACTGGACTACGTTTTATAAAGGATACTGGACTGTGTTATCGTGGCCCTGTGCTGTCATGATTTTTTGTCACACCATCCGAGTTCATTTGGATGATTAGATCTATTTATCGTTTACTCTTTAACCATTAACTTTATTTAGAAATTAAGTTGGTGTTGATAAGTATATAATCGGATTACATCTGTACTGAGAAAAATAGACTTACTTGATATCTAAACCATAACCAAAATCACAGTTATCAATTCGGTTCAATTTCTCACCAAAATCGAGAGTCATAAGTTTTAATAGAGTTTAAGACACAAATCTCCAGCAACAAAATATCCAGAAAAGACAACAAACTAATACACCACAGGTTCAAAAACACTAGATATCAATTCTCCAATAACAAAATAATGTAAAATTTCCAACAAGGTAATACACCAGATCTATCAAATTCATATGCTTCAATTCTTAATCTTCAGGTCTATCAAATTTAACCAAAAAGCAATGACATAAATTAATGTTAACAAATGTAAGACAAATGGAAATTACCTCGCGAGTAACGCATGGTTTCTAATGATCCGCTCCCGCCCTATACAATATTGTCCGCTTTGAACTCCAAACCTCATCAGACTTCCTAATGAGGTCACCCATCCTTGGATTAAGCCAAGGCGAGCACGTTTAACTGTGAAGTTTCAATTGACTTTGACGCCCTCATGACTTTAAAAGGAATTGTACAAGGTATGATGACGATCTATTATTTATAGCATACGACTTATATTTCACCAAGCGATGTGAGACCACCCCTGGCTGACCTCTCTGGTCATCGGTTAGACAACCCGGCAACAACCCGGCACGGGTCCCAACTGCATGCCCTCAGGCCTATCGGCACTACCTGAAACTCCCAGGGGCGGGGCATCACATGAATCCTCCAACTCTACATCGTTATAAATATATTTGCGTAATTATCTTGCAGTTCAGTTACGGATCTACTTGATTTTCGGCGCAGTAATTATCTTTCAGATTTTTTTTTAGCATTTTTGATGCTACTGCTACTAAAACTATTCAAGCCTCAATGCGTAGAGTAGCTAAACGGTAATTTCGATGGCGCTTGTTTTTTTCCTACAAAACAAGATATCTAAACTACTCTAATTTAACACAGTGACGGTATCAGAAAATCATGAAAGGGTGTTCAAAAATATTTACAATGCACTACCTCTAGACCCCAAATATATGAACTAAAATTTACCTATTAATATCAGCAATGCCATCAAAAAATGCAAAATACATGAGATATTACAATCGCATCTGGAGTGTAAAAATTGAGTGTTCAAATCAAGTTAAATTAAAATTACTACATGTTTTATTTAACAAAGCAAAAAATATTGGGTGTTCCGAGTGACCATCCTCTGTAAAGGGGTGGAGCAGCCAGTTTGATTGGTGATTAGGTGGGTGGCATCTGTAACAACTATTTAGTGCGCGGGAGGACACAGCTAACTAACTATTAGGCTACCACTCCATTTGTCGATGACACTTGTTTGACTCGTTAAAAGTTGAAAATTTTAAATAGTCATCCTCTTTATCTATGTTATGTAAAAATTCATCCCGCCCACTTTGTATGCTTATGTTTTCATCATTTCAATGCGTGAATTACCCTTATTACTCCTTTATTATGACATCTACATAGATATATACATTTATGGTTTTCTAAATTAAAAAGATTGGGATGAATATCAATCTTTGTAATTAAATGAGATACAAACTTTCCGATTTCATGGTAAATTATTTGTAGTATTTACCATGAAATATGTTTGTATGTTCCTATCATTTCATGGTTAACTGTTTGAACAATTTGTTATGAAACTATTTCATGGTTAATTATTTGGAATGTTTACCATGAAACTAGTCCGGCGAAATCTATTAGGACGCTGTGCGGACCATTCATATAAGAATAGTTTGGGATGTATAAATACTTATGTTTACATCCTAAAATTCTTTGCCTATATAGATAAGAATTTTGGGATGTAAATTACTTATGTTTACATCCTAAAATACTTGGCCTATATAAATAAGAATTTTTGGATGTAAATTACTTATGTTTATATCCTAAAATACTTGGCCTATATAGACAAGAATTTTGGGATGTAAACATAAGTATTTGTACATCACAAACTATTCTTATATGAATTGCTCCGCGCAGTGGCCTAACAGATTTCGCCGGACTAGTTTCATGATAAACAGTCCAAATAATTAACCATGAAATGATAGGAACATATAGACATATTTCATGGTAAATGCTACAAATAATTTACCATGAAATCGAAAAGCTTGTATAACATATATGGTTTAAAATCAGGCCTATATATACAGTGTAAAATATATACATATATACAATTAACAACACTCAAAGGACAATAGCAGTATTAGAAGTATGAGAAGGACGAAATCCTAAGTTGTTGAAAAAGACAAGACGAATTCATAAGTGAAGAAGGCAATAAGGATGAATTTTTAAGTCTCCCTTAAAAGTTTATGTAAAACCCAATCTTATTTAAAAAGAATTAAGCTTGAATAGTTTCCCAGCGTTACAGTTCTAAACACAACTGTGTCCAGCTCATTTAAATATATGTGAGTTTACATGCATCAAATGATTCGGAACACCATTGTGTACGGAGTTGGGCCATAAAAATTTTATTCCTGTCCTTCCCAAATTATAAGAAACCCCGCAATGGAAATGGATCTTCGACCCTCCAAAGGTTTTGGACGGGACGAGAGAATCCATGTATGAATTCGTCTATTTCTATAATGAATGATTGAAATTTATTCAAAATCTCTTTCATGGTTTTTTTTTGAACAAATCCGAATCATTGATTATACCTATGGACGATCTCAATCTGGACCGTCTCCAATCCCATGGTTTGGATCGGAGAGGATCAAGACAACCCCTAGCCAAGACAACATATTCATATTCCCCTCATGAATAAATCCTTGGAAGTAACCGAGAAGAAACAGACATTTCATGTCCCCATGTGCAACTCTGAGCACTCTGTAACACCACTCTCTTAAAACCTCACTGCAGATCAACCCATTAATGAAAGCCTAGGCTACTCGTTAAAAACCTCTTACAAAAACGAGGCACTTCGTAGAAACCAAACCAAACCAAAGCCAAAATTAACCAATGTCACTTTCTCTGTACTTAAAACAAACACCTGCTATGCGGTTATATCCACCCAGTATTTATTCTCTCTCCCTCCCTCCCTTACACCCCCAGTACTTTCTCTCTCCTCCTATACCTATTTCCCAACTCCCAAATCAGCTGAAAAACAACAAGGCAATCATAAATGACCAGCCTGTAATGGAATGAGTTTGATGGGTGGGTCACATTAATTCCCTCCACATTTAGCTATATTCCCAGTTCCTCTGCCGAACCCATTAAGTCAAAAGCTATGTTACATCTATTTTCCATATCAAGTGTCCAAGATAAACAGAACACAGGGAGATCGCCGTGTATTCTGCAGGAACCTTCGGTACCCAAGGGTTCATGTGCCTACATGCTACGTATATAGCTAGCTAGTCTACAGTTTTACTTTTCTTGATCGATTAATTCTTTGTTTGGAAACTGATTTGTAGGCTAACATTAAACACAATCAGTTAAAAAAAAAAAACATTATAAACCAATAATCATACCGCAATAATGTGACACCACGATTTATTTCAATTTTTTGGGAAGAAGGGGTATATATGCCAGTCAACAACGGTTAATATAGTAAAAAGCCAATAAAACTATAGTTACACCATATCTTCTATGAGACTCACTTAGGGATCTCATATAAATGATTGGAGTCGCTTAACTTTTTAAAAACATTTCTTTAAGCATCATTTTAAAAAATTAGCCTCGTCGGATATTGGTAAATACTTGATTGATTTTATGCCCAATTTGCTGACAGAGTTTCTTGTAAAAAATCGAGATTTGGAGTGTGTCTTTGATAATACATGCGACAAAAGTTAGAGTTTTAACGCATTTTTCACAAATATCAATATAATTTTACAGACATATATGTCATTAAACTAAAAGGATTAATTTTTCACACTGAGATTTTCACCATTATACTAAAATAACACATTATTACATATAAATATTTCTTTCTATTTTACTTTTAGCTAGGTTAAACAAAATATTCTCATTTTTTAATTACGAGCGCGGGTGCGTACCCACTAATTACCCAATTGAAATTCGATGCCGGGTGAGGGCTATGTTGTACTTTTCGGTTCTGATTCGGGGTAGGACAAAATCTGTCCCACTCCCCGGTCGCCATCCCTATATCTCGGAGTGCTCTTTCCATTGCCAAAAAATTAAAAATCTAAATCAACCAACTATATATATGAGCAAAAAATTAAGTTGATAGAAAACTTGTTGTTGGATAAGGTGTAGGGCTTTGAAGATAATTCTTGAAGGGTTAGTAGGTTGGTGGGGTTAGCTGCTCCTCGCTGTGTGTATATGTCATATATGCATCAAACAAAAAAACGCGTAAATAGTGGGAATTATCGATGTGATATTTCTGTCTGTATATAGTATGTTATAATTAAATTTAGCATGTAGTTGCATGTATTACTTTATTCAACTGATTATACGGAGTTGGTGGCCTTTTTTTGGAGTTTTGTAGGAGAGACAGAAGCAAGGAGAAACCAAAAGATAGACGAATTGCTAGCTTCACTATTGGTTTTTTTTTTTTTGAACGGCGAAGAAAGTTTTCATTGATCAGAAAGATGCAAAGATGAAAATGGTATAATAGAAAATGAAATGCATTGAGAAAGGTTCCCCTCGATTTTTTTTTTAAAAAAAAAAAAAGACAACAAAAGAAAATTCTCGGTCATTTTTTTTGCTGATTTTTAGCGTGTACCCTTAAAATCACGTTCTGATCACATTGAACGGCTCGGATCATCAAAATTTGATCGGGAACCATGGGGTGTTTTTTTAGGTGGGGATGGTTCAATGAACACCCTAAAAAAACACCCAACGGGGACACCTAAAATCTCAATCTCATAGTTCTCGATTGAATTTTTATGATCCGAACCGCTCAATGTGTGCAGAATGTGATTTTAAGGGTGTCCACGAGAAATTAGCAAAAAAAATGACCGGAAAAAGCTTGATTAGAGCAGTTTTTATTTGAACCGTTCAATAAATTTTTGTTCAAAACTATCCAGATCAAGCCCTTCTCGGTCATTTTTTTTGCTGATTTTTAGCGTGTACCCTTAAAATCACGTTCTGATTACATTGAACGGCTCGGATCATCAAAATTTGATCGGGAACCATGGGGTGTTTTTTTAGGTGTCCCCGTTGGGTATCCCCGGAACCGCCCTCTATATATATATATATATATATATATATATATGCATCCGTTACTATTGTTTGTTCAGTGGGAAGGGATAGATGAGTCATGAGTAGTATAGTGTACTCTGTCTAAAGTGATATGATATCTAATCTCAGTAAGTAGTACTGTCATTTGTTTTCTCCCATGCATGAACTTCATTGACATCGATCTCTCTTTCTCATGTCACAGTATAGTATAGTACTGTACGTACTCACGATAAGCGATCCCCTCTTTTATACGTGTGACGGAGCAGTAGACCAAGTTTTACATAGCGTACGTGGTGCATATACAATTTAATTTCGTTTTGACATATGTATTAGTGTATCGGTTTTTGACGTGTTCGGTCGATGACCTGCAAATAAGATTTAAGTACACCATTCTGGTGGGAGCCAACACCTTGAGGAAGTAGAAAGTACTCAAGCAATTTGGGGTAGCAAGAGCCACGCTCGTAGCTATATCCCTTGAAATTCGGGTACGTTCTGCACGATACCTATCCGAAATCAGACCAACGGTCGTAATTTTTTTCAAAAATCATTGACTCGAAAGTTAAAAGAACCTTATAGCATGTGAAAATCAGTTATATTAATTTTTTGGATGATGCTATGGTGTCTACCCTTTATTTCGGAACACTGTAATTTTTGGTATAGCCGAACCATTACAAGCATAACTAAGACCAGTGATATGTATAACCAAGTCATAACCAAAAATTGGCATAACACTTTTTGAGTTATGCCTTGGTTATACCTGTCACTGATCTTGGTTATGCTTGTAATGATCCGGTTATGTCAAAAATTACGGTGTCCCCAAACGGAGGGTAGACACCGAAGTAATTCCCTGTTTTTTTTTGGATTTTGGTAAAAAAATCTGTTGTACTCCATCCGTCCCACTTTAAATATCTCTTACGGGAATTTATGCAATTTCAAATTCACAATCCAATGAAAATATATTTCTGCGTATTATTTTTATATTACCAAGCATTTTAATTTGGTGAAAGAAAATAAAAATAAAAGTATGTACAAATAAGATTTTTTTTCATGGTTTAAAATTACATGAATTTCCATAAAAAAACATTTAAAATGGACGGAAGAAGTATTAATTAATTAATTGGTTGATGGGTCGATGGATCGATTATTGATGGTATGTTGAGAGATCGATCCGGGCATTGCAATGAATCCGTACAGGAACGGTTGGTGTTGAAAATTGCCAATGCACTTCCGACTTTTGAACTTACAGCTGGTAGATCAGTTGTAAACGGTGAATACATTTGCCTGAGTATGTACAATACATCAATTTACAGGAAATTTAGACTTGAACAGTACTGTGATCACAGATGAGAGAGAGAGAGAGAGAGAGAGAGAGAGAGAAGGAACAATATCTATGATAGATTCAACAAACGAAAATACACTAGGAGTTTAAATTTCATATTTTAATGACGCAGGAGGCTTTTGCCTGTCATAAGGAAGCAAGCTTAATTAAAGCTCGAGACGCAAAGTAGTGAAAAAGGAATTTCTTTTTTCTTTCTCCTTCCCTAACAATTACCACCAAAATTAGAAGAGTACATACATGCACTAATTAATACTACTAGTTCAGCTAATTTGGTGGATCACCAAGCCTGAGCTCAAGATCCAATTCCTCGAATGACCCAGTTTTCAGTCCAAGCACCTCTGATTGTAAACAACACCTCTGAAAACTTGATGAAACAGTACTAGTCTTATGTCTCTTATGACTGCTAATTACCTCCGGATCAACATCAAACCCACATGGTCGGTTTTGAGAAATAACCGAATTCCGCCCCACAAACAAATTTTTGATCTCAACAAAATCCTCTCTCCTAGTACCCTTTTCGACTGCGGTTTTCGAATCCGGCGAAACCCCAGAAGGAGAGTAGTGGCCATGAGGTGATATTGACAGGAAACTAGGGTTACCACTAGGGTCAAGATTGGAATTTTCATAGCAAACCTGAGATAGGGTATCGAGGTTTAGCTGACGAACAACTTCATTTGGTGGAGAGACAGGTAGCTTGAGCCTAGCTCTATCCCTCCTGTGGACATTCATGTGGCCTCCAAGAGCTTGAGCTGATCTAAACTCCCTCTTGCAAAAGCTACAAGAATAAGATCTCGGCGGCCAGATGAACCCCGAGTTGTAAGCGAAAGCTTGTTCTTCCCACGAGCTGTTGAACTGACGATTGATCATCGGTCCTTGAAAGTGCATGGTATCATACAGAAAGCGTTTGTTGCTTTTAATCCGCAAGGAATAGTGAGAGTAATTTTCCATTGAGGTTAAACCAGAGAGACAGAGAGAGACATATACAAAATTTGGGAATAGTAGTTCTTATGGAGCAGAAGGAACTTTTTTTTATATGTGAGAGAGAGAGAGAGAGAGAGGGTATATATGTTCAATATGGATGCATGAAAGCTACTGAAGAATCTATATATGAGGGAAGTGGAAAAGCCCGGCCGGCTTGAAAATAAAAGTCTTATGGGTGATTTTTAGAAGGTGGCCGGAGGAAGTGGTAGCTAGCTAGCTCTGATTTGGTTTTTTTTTTTTTTTTTTTAAAATTAAAACTCGGTAAGTGAAAGAGATTACTCTCCGTGACTGTAGGTACGTTGTTTTGTAGGTGGTCGATCTGGTGACTCCAGATAGAGTTGTTTTTATTGTTAGTAGGTAGGTAGGATGGAGTACCGGCCTTTTCGATCTCTTCTTTTTCGGAAATTAAAGGCCTGCCAGGTTTAATTTGAAGGTCCCATTGGTCAGCTAGCTAGCTAGCTCATGCATGCAACTCTATCATGCATTAATTTGAAGTTCATTAGGTTTCTCGATCAAAAAACACACACTACAAGAAAAATTACATTGGGTGACGAATGAAAATCGTCACAAATTGCATATTTTTTGTCACAAATAATATAGGTGACGAAAAAAAAATTGTCGACTAAAGGTTGTCGAGGATTTCTACCTGGTGACGAAATCTATTTTTCGTCACCTATAGTGCATTTTGATGACGAAATATTTCGTCACCAAAAAGTGAATAATTGGTGACGAAATTGTTTTCCTCATCTATTGAGCTTTTTAACGACGAAATTTTTTGTCATCAATTACTCCTTTTGGTGACGAAAAAATACGTCACCGATGGGTCACATCGGTGACGAAATTTTTCGTTGCAAAAGGCGTTTTCATATGGGAAAAAAATCCTTCTATCTTGCTCCTGCTGGGTTTCGAACCCGAGTCCCTTGAGTTTTTTGCGCAAACTCCGACCAACTGCACCACACATACTTTTCAATAAATATTTGAAATATCTAATATATAACATATATGTTTAACATGAAAATATATTTCGAATGTAATTTTGAACCTTTAAACATTAAAATTAGCAATTTTGATAAACATAAAAGTTGTAGGCAATTGAGTTATTATTCAAACCCAATTTGAATTATCTCAAACGGAGTTTTTAGTAAAGAGTTATGTCCGAAATATATTTAGTGACAAAGCGCAACTTATAAATTTTGTCACGAAATTCATAAATTTCGTCACGAAAGGTACCCATTTGACGACGAAATACATTTTTCGTCACTGAAAGCATTAAAATGGTGACGAAATTATTTTTTATCATCAAAGTTAATCATTTGGTGACGAAAAAAATATTTTGTCACTAAATTGGTCTCATTTGGCGATGAAATATATTTTTCGTCACCAAGTAATTATCTTTTGTGACGAAAAATAATTTCGTCACCTTTTTTAAGCTTTCGGCGACGAAAAATGTATTTTGTCGCTAAATGGGTACCTTTGGTGACGAAAATATTTTTTTCGTCGCTAAACAGGTATAATTGGTGACGAAATTATTTCGTCACGGAAGTTGTCAAAACAGTGACGAATTTATTTTTTCGTCGCCAAATATACTCATTTAATGATGAAATTAAATTTCGTCGCCACTTTTTCGTCACCAATTTTCATTTTTCTTGTAGTGACAGTACAAAAACTAACTTAATTCATGTGTATATATACATGCAGTACTGTCTAGCTACATAAAGGCTAATTAATTAAAGCACAAGTACAACTCTTCTATCTTTAGTCCCCAAAATTAAAAGCCATGCTTGTTAACTGGCCGGGTCTTCCCTCAGCTATTTCCTTCCTTTCCGGGCTTATTTTTTTCATTAAAATTGCTCCTGTTTTAACTCGTTGGGTAAATTAATGCATTAACCATGCTACTATAAACTATATTGATCTCATTAATTATTTCAATAACATGCAAATGGTCGCCAAACAATATATCTAAAGGTAATTAATTAAGTTTTCAGAACAAACGTATATGTTCCGAGATCAAATTCATCGAAATCTAGACTACACGCGTTTTTTTTTTTTTTTTATTTATTTATCATGTTGATGTTCTCAATAACCTCTAAAAGACGAACGATTAATTAAGTGGTCTAACGAAAAATTCGCAAATAGTCCAATAAGATCGTACCGGAGAGAATCCTATTTCATCTGTATATACTGGAGCTATCAAAATTTTCTGTGTTTTCAAAAATCTTAGTCCCCACTCCGCCTTTTAATGTCTGTTAAGAGGTACGATGTTGATAATCTATAAATGAGAAACGCACTGTAACATGGTGGATGCATGATCGGTTTTTTAATTGCATTAATGGCAAATTATTAGGGATAAGAATTTTAACCCAAAGATTTTGCTGTGCAATTTTTTTTTTTTTGCTAACCGGATGTCCGGGCTAGTATGCGCAAACCTCGACTAATTCCGGGGCCTTAAAGGTAACGATCGGACATAGCGGTGCAATATTTTTTTGTAAGTGCAGTTTATAGGAACAAAATATTCCCATGACCAAGTAGATAGAATTTGGTGATAATGTCAGTTGGAAGCATCCGTATTGAGCCAAGAGAAACAAGATTACTAAATTAAAATCATATACTAGTACTACTGCATACTTAATTAATTGATAAACTTATGCCAGACAGTTGGGAAGATTGAATTAATACAAACGTACTATTGTACAGTTAGAGAATTCATACGGGAAAAAAAATAAAATAAAATGAAAGGCCTTTGTAAATGCTTCAATGATTGTTTCTAAACTTGTACATAAACAATTCATATTTTCAAAACGTTGCAATTAATGAGTACTCCAAGAATCTTTTCTTTACCCATTTTCTTTACACTTAGCATTTCTCTTGATCAATACTTCTAAACTTATCCTTCACCAAAGTGTGAACAGAATCTCTCTCTGGTCTTTCCTTCAAGATCACTACTTCAATTTTAAAGTCATGAGTTAAAGGACTTCTCTCATGAGTTAAAGCATCGAGCAATGCTACATACCCAGAAAATTTATCCCGAAATTACACCGAAAAGAGAGTAAATTCACATTTTTTTCAGTATAATTTTGGGATAAATTTTCTGAATACATAGAATTATTGTAAAGCATCTCTCTCACACACACTGTTTACAAAACTAGCTAACAGTGAGCTACGTACGGATTTAAATTTGAGCCCAAAAGACATTTGGAGTGATCACTTTACAATATGTCCAAAGAAATTATAACCAAATCGCTTTTTCTCTCTCTCCTCTAGGCGATATGAGCGACTCTCTCTAGGGTTTCTTCACCTTGCCGCCGCTGCCGCCGCCGCCTGGGGGAGGAGCGGCTTCTTCCCTCCTCCCCCGGGCTCCTCTCGTCCGCCTTCATCCCCCCTTCTTCCCTCTCTCTCTTTCCCTCCTCCGTTTAGATCGCTGATCTCTCTCATCCCTCTGTTTTTTCTCTGTTCCCTGCTCGTTTCCACTGCCCTCCCCTACGTGGAGGGTGTGGCGGTTGAGCTCTTGCTCTTTCCACCTTCGATCGGAGGGTTCCTTGGTTCCTCCGAGAGCCTAGCGGCATTGGGTGGTGCAGGGTGTTTCAGAGGTGTAGAGGTCTAGTTTGGTGGCGGTGATCTGGCGGGTGTTGTGACTGTGGTGTTGGGTGGTGGTGTGGTGGTGTTGGGTGGTGTCCCATACTCTGTTGTTCTTCTAACTTTTATTTTCTAGGTTTTCTCAAAAATTCAAAAATGATCGGTAAAATGCGGTTTCGATCGGCGATGCTCCTTTCCGAAGGTGGTGAGGTGGATTTGATCCCCATGGCTGGGTTTCTCAGGTCGCTTTGTGTGCTGAAGTCTGGTCGGCGACCATTCCAAGTTTCTCAGTTGGGCGAGGGGTCAACATTTTTGTCACTCTGGGTGTTTGCTGTTGCTGTTGGAGATCGGGTGCTGTTGGGGTTGTTGGTGGTGGTGGTGGTCGTGCTCATCACTGCCCTATTTGTCTTCGGTATCCATTTCCGTAGGCCGGCTCCCGCCGTCGGTCTCTACATTTGGGAGAGGCCGGCTCGGCTTAACGGCGAGGTTGGGCTCTGGTGATTTGTGCGGCAGTGGACATTTAAGGTGGGTAGGGTTTGAGGATTGGTTTGGGCGGGCCGGTCCATGGGTTGGGCCGAATTTGGATGTTTTGAGCTTTCATTGTATAGTTTGCGTATAGAGTTGGGCTTTATCGCTTATTTGTTTTGGACACTTTTAGACCTTTGGGTGTTTCGCGCTTTGCCCTTGAGATGTATCGTCCAACTTTTTGTTGGATCCCCTTTCCCTTTCCCCTTTTTTAATAAAATTTATTTTGCTGATAAAAAAAAAGAAGAAATTATAACCAAGCAGGGTTTAAATAGCAGCGCGCGACTACTATAGAATTTTTTGGCCTCTGGTACTGTTACGTACACTCTAACATATTGGTGACTAGCGCATGCCCGTGCCTGAAGACATGGCTTCGAATCGATGGTAAAATAATTATTCAATTTTATCCCTCTAATAACCTCTTTAACACAAAGATAGAAAAAACTCGACATATATAGCATATATCTTTCTTCACTCACCAATGACTATGTTCAAATGTCCATATCTAAAGACATAACGTAACACATTGTGAAGTGAACCTACATGCATTTTCAAAAGGTACGTGTGTCGAGGCCACAAAGTTTGGCAAACCCAACAAAGACCTTCCATACAAATAATTTTAAATGGCTTTTGTTACCATTTCATCATCCTTCACCCAATATCTAAACTCAAACAATATGTGAAAAGAAGAAGGAGACCTTCATAAACAGGTTCCATTAATCTAGCCAAGGGATATCTGGTCGAAACTCATTTGTTGATCAAATCCCTCACCATCACATAATGAGCTAGCACCAGCTGCTAGGTACAATTTGCCCCGAAGACCCAAGAAAACTACGGTTCGTGTTCCTTGCGCCCGAGAATGAACAGTGACTATGAATAACCACATATCAATCGAATCCTAGTTGCAAAAGAAAAAAAAATTCAAAAGCAGTTGATCATAGTGTTCTCAATGTAATCAAATAATCTTAAAATTAGAGTTGACCAGCAAAGGGATTTTCAATAGAATGGGATTTTGGTCCAATCTCATTTTCTTATTCAATCCCACACTCCCAATTGCACAATACATACCTAGTACTACAACTAAGTGGATTCAAACAAAGTTATACATGAATGCTCAAAATTTCATTGTGGAGTACCCACATCAAGATATCGCAATCTATTTCTTTCTTATCCAACCCAGATACGTCAGGATATAATTTCTATAAGTTCTTATCATCAATGAAATAATTTCTATGAGTTCTTACCCATCTATGTTTTTCTTTTATTTGTGAACTTCATGTATGGGGAGTAAAGCCTCTTTTTTGCTCCCCATACATAAGATTTATGCCCAACTTTGGGTAATAATAAAAAAATAGACTTTATGCCCAACTTTGGTGACCCCAATCCCTGTTTTCAAAAAAGGAAAAAAGGAAAACACCATGTTTGGACCTACACTCAAATGACTAACCTAAAGCACTTGTGTAATTTCTTCACCGATTATTTAATCAAACACTTGGGATGCTGAAATTGTTTGTGTCTTTTAGGCACAGCACAACGTAATACATGAATGCCCAAAAATCTCCTAGTTTCATGGATAATTATTGCACAAAATAAAACAATAGACCAAAATTATGCATACATGCTCAGAAATTCAGTACTCACGTCAAGATATCACCATCTATTTCTTTCTTACCTAACCAAAATAGGTTGGGATATAATTTCTATGAGTTCTTACCTTCAATCAAATAATTTCTATGAGTTCTTACGCATCCATATTTTTCTTTTATTTGTAAATTTCATGTATGGGGAGCAAAGCCTCTTTTTTGCTCCCTCTATTGATCAATCAATCACTTCATTCTGTTTCTCATGGATCTGTCAAATATCTTAAATAGGACATGATTACATCTAGTTATCTAATATTTGAAACTACTATTTGGGATGCAACTCTAGCTTGCCGCGGTGTATGAAATAGTTAATCGACATCATGATCTCTTTTTCGTTTCAAACTCTTACAAACTATATAAAAAAGCCCATATCATGTTAGTCCCCTATCACAAACGTAAGTGATGGCCCCTGTTAGCTAAATAAGTTGCTAAAATATCAAATCATTACCAAGAGAACAAATGGAATCGGTCTGCTGTGATGTCTCTTCTATAAATAAATAAATAAAAACCGAAAAACTTTGACGTGAGATTAGTTGGCGGTGCTCAAAGAGACTCAGCAAACAACCCAAAATATGAACATTTTTTTTATTGGATTATTCGTTAAACCTAATCTACTTTATCCTAGGGAACTTGGGGAGGGGAATGTGTGCTTACGAGAATCGAACTATGCCCATGTAATTCATGGGAATATAAAAAGAGAGTGACCAACTGCACTCCACTCCACTTGTAAAATACGACAACATCAAAAAGGGAAAAAGTTAGAACATATGGAATCAAACTTACTTTGGGGTACTTTGTCAGTCGAACGACTCGAACTCCTCCGAATGACTTGAACTCCTCTGATTTACTACAAAAGAAAAAAATACAGCTATCAGGGAGAAATTGAAGAGAATGTTAATGGTAAGAACAAATCTAAACCGGAAAACATGTATGTACCTTTGACCCTTGTTTCATGGATCAACAACCACAATCCATTACTCGATTGAAAGAATACGGAGGAGAAGAAGTTGATCTGGAAACGATGACACACTAGAAATTTTTTTTGATTAGAATGTTAGAAAAAATGGTTTCTTGAAAAGATTTTTTAAGTCTTTGGGGCAGAAAACCATTTTAAGATGTGAAAGAAATTGGGTCTCGAAATTGGTCTTTCGGTATGGAAGGAATCGCCCGTCTCGCTCGGGCTCGGGCTTTGATTAAAATAAATTGGGCTTGGTTTGCTTGGGCCAAAGTTATTTTACTCTAGCCCAATTTAATTTTCAACGGGAGCGGCTGTTCGGTTTGAACCGAACCAGTGCATGCATATGAAACATTGTATCAGTTCGTTTGGCACCAATGCATCAGTTTGCAGTTGGATTTCCAACCATTGTAGCTGTTGAATTTCCAACCATTGCATCAGTTGATTAGAAACCGACACAACCAAAATCGAAGTGGTGCGTTCCTGCACCTGTTCGGACAGTCACGTGTATGACTATTTAAACAGATTGTGTCCAGCCATTTCATTTGAAGCATCCAAAAAATCCACATAGCACGCATACAATTTGCATATAGAGTCCAAGAGAGTTCTACATAGTTTTGTTCGCGGGGCACGCATTCGAAGTGCTGCGTTTGCGTGCGTAAAGATCGTTGCATCCTGGGAAGCGGACGTCCATAATCGTGAGCACCGTGGCGAGGGCGAAATCTGGTTTAAGGACACAGTGATCCATCGCTGGACTCGATCTATTTCTTCTTCGTTGGTATCTGCAATCCGTGAGTTGTATTCTTTCTTTTACTGTTATTGTAAGATCTTGTTTTCCCGTTGGATTAACTAATTTGTTCACACAGTTTCTATTAGTTTCTGACTAATCTGTTCCGATTACACACAAGTCTATTATACTAGTTTCTAATCTATTTTCAGTGCACAAAAGTATTATCTTTTTCTTACCAAGTTTCCAACATAGAATATGTGTAAAAATTATGAGTTAACATTTCTTTGAACACCCAACCCAAATATCAATTAACATCCAATTCTTATACGCTTAAACACCCAGCCCATGCAGTCCAGTTGGTGGGTCAATTTCATGTACAGAGGCACAATGGATGAAATTATAAGGTTGGACAGTGACACCACACGGCATACTAACTTCAACATGAACATGAAAAACTTACGAAGCGTAGTCTGAGTGCACAACCTAGCTAATTTTTTTTTATCGATGGTTGTTTCGCAAAAACTTTCTTCCCAAAAAAAAAAAACCGACTGATTAATAAGAGAACACTAAAAAAAGAAAAGAAAATGGGTAACAAATCCTATTTACTCAACTATAAAAAAGCAGTGTCCGTAAAAAAACAATGGATCAACTCACCTCAATTTATTAGGTGTTTTTGGTGGTGTGGTGAGAGAGGTAGAGAAAATAAAGAAGAGAAATGGCAAAAGTTGATTTCGATAGAGAAAGTAAGGCTCAGTATGGATGGTAGGAATCTTGAGGAGGAATATGAATGTGATCCCATACTTCCATGATTTCGACGTTTGGAAGGAACATGAATAGGAATGTAATGCCGTACTCTCAGGATTTCCATGTTTGGGAGAGAGACAAGAATAGGATTGTGATTCCTGACGACACATCCGACTAGGAATCACATTACCAGATAGAGTGGAAATTTGATTCCTCCCTTACCCCATGAGAATTTTAGATTCCTGGCTCAATCAATAAAAAAAAGAAATATTGATTTGATAATTTCCAAAAAAATTGATTCATGCAGAAGATTACTGAACTAATCCAAATACTGGAATGAAATTACTTTAGGTATCGTATTCTTAGGAATTTCATTTCTAGCAATCATATTCTTATTCTCACTCAATAAAATTCCTAAGAATTTGATTCATAGTAATCACATTCCTATCCCTATTGAAGATTCCGGTCATCCAAACTGAGCCTATTTAATCAATTACAATCAAAGCCCTAATACTACATTCCACATTCTAATCCCATATAACTTGAGGGAATTCCAAACTGAAAAGGAAACATGAATCATCCTTATGGCAGCAGTTTTCCAAAGATAACGCTGGGAGAACCACTCCAAAGTAATTTCTAAAGGAATCCTTTGTTAAAATTGGTAATTACGATTCCATAATTTTTTCCTCCATGTGATTTTGTGGGGTTCATTCTTTCCAAATATGTCGCTGGTCGGCTATACTTTTTTTTTTTTGGTCTAACGGAAATTCATTAAAACTTAAGCAAGAGAGTACCACATCAAGAGTACAACCAAAGTTTTGGGCAAATGAGCATATGAGCTCGCAACCTAGTCAAGTACTTGCCTGATATTCAGGCTATCTCTAATTACAAATTCTCTCATCGCAATAGGCATGTCCATAACAAACATAAAGTCTTCTGTGTGTTCAGCTCCTAACCTGGCAAGGTGATCAGCGCTTTGATTTGTCGAACGGGGGATATGCCCAATCGTAGTGTTAGTCTGAGCCAGTAAGAAATGAGCTTCATTGATCAGCACACTCTGGGGATGATTGCCTGGGTTTCCTTCCATGATGAGGTTTATCGCTACGAGTGAATCTGATTCGATCTTCACATTTTCCAGCTTCCTTTCTAGTATGATTTCCAGTCTCTTGTGTATGCTCCAGAGCTCTGCCTCCAAGCTCTCTGCTGGTCGGCTATACTACCCATAAATCTCATCTGTTGAAAAAATGTGTATCGATTTTAGGGTCCAAAATATACGGATTTAAAAACATCACTCCCATATTATATAGATCTTTCCGTTTAGAAACTCGATTTTGGAAATGATTTGGCCTTTTAAAAGAGTGAGGAGAGATTCCATGCATGATAGAAGAAAACTGACATACCAAAACAAAGATTAAAAAGAAAACCCTCCAATAAAATTAAAAAAAAAAACAGTAGTAGTACCTCGAATTTAAGCTCGACGCAGAATTTCTCTAAATATATATTTGCTGATCTTTCCTGCAGTAAAATTTTATAAAGTAAGAACAAAGTATAAGAAAACAACAAAGTCATAATTAACATAAAAGACCCAATGTGGTAAGAAAAAAAAAAAACCAATCTCTCCCTCTAATATTTTTTCTCCCAATTTTTGGCAAAAGAACCCCGATATGAGCAAAAATCGTTCAAGAAAAAAATCAAACTTGCATGAAAAATGAAAAAAAATCCTTCGATGTTTGATTCCATTACATAAGAACTGAAAAAAATCGTTCAAAAAACTCCCAATTTTTGCAAAAGAAACCCAATTTGAGTAAAAATTGTTCAAGTAAAAAATTGAACTTGCATGAGAATTGACAAAAATCGTTCAATGTTTAAATTCTTATTCAATAACTAATTAGATTGAATAATTAAAATACTTTATTATGTATATAATTGATATTATTTACATACTTGTGTTGGATATATATTTATACTTTAGATATACAAGTATCCATACTCATCTCTTATCCTATCTAACCAAATTAAATTCTACCAAAATCAATCTTCTACTCCTCTCCAAACTCTTCCTAAACTATATCTCTCTCTCCTCCTTTATTCCACCACCTCCCTACTTATCCTCTATAAATACCTCTCTTCTTTCTCACAATACAACACTCCTAATCCACTGCAAAAACAAAAAAAAGAAAAAAGAAAAGAGGGATCACACCCTTTCAATTTTCGTCCATATCACGTCCCTCTGTTCACGGCCTGTTTCCTCCTAGTTGCTGTTATTTTTAGGCCTAAGTTTCTTCACAAAAGTTGTAGAGGGCGTCGAGAGCTTCGATTTCGACCCAAGAATCACCCAAAACGGTCAAAGATTGATAGAGTTATCGCTGTCCAAAGTTCAGTGAAATTTTCGGATTTCTGTTTCCAGACAGTAAACAGGATTTGTGAAAACTCCCACTTTTCTCCTAGTTTGAATGGTTTTCGGGTTTCGACTTCTTCACAATAGTTGTAGAACGTTTTAAGATCTTCGCGTTAGACACAAGAATCGTCCAAAACAGTAGAGGTTTGGTCAAGTTATTCCAGTGCAAAATTGCTGCTAGAATACCGATCTTTCGCCGCCAAAACGAAAACCCACCGGACTCCATGGAATCGTTTCGTCCCGATTAAAGGTATTATAATCCTTCTCCTACCTCTCTCTAAGTATATTAATGTAGTAAGTTGTTGGTTTTTATGATTAGAATCGAAAAGAATCGAAATTGAAATCAAACGAATGGAACCCAGTTTTTCAAAAAATTCACTGTTCACTGCTCATAAGCGTGAACAGTAATCACGTTTTGGGGAGTGTTCAGAACCGCTGGAAGTTTATAAAAATGGCACAACAATTACAGTTACTCCCTTAGTCTTATTAAAAATTATAATTTTAGCTCCAAGAGATGTGTTTTTATCCTTGGTAGTTTTAACTTACGTGTTATATATGAATGATGATGAAAATAATTGAGTTCATAATTACGTTGCCTTGGTTTAGTGTTAATTGAATATGATACTTGTAGATGCCCCAATTCGGATCTCGGAGAGTTTTTGTCCGCCTCGATGATGAAATAGAGGAAACGGTACCTTTGCGAGCTTGAAAAAGGATCTCCCTAAGCCCAAATAAAACCCAAAAACCCAGAAAAACCTGAAAGGCCCAGATAAAGCCCCGACAAAGCCCAAAAGACCCTGGGCCGAAGGAAGAGGCACCGTGCGGAGTAGAGCTGGAGCGCACGGCACCTTGAAATCCAAGGGACCGTGCGCAGCAAACCTTTACCGCACGGCACCTTGAGCAAAAAGGTGGCCGCTCGAAGCCGTCGGCCACGCGATTTGAGCCCACGGTGATGGTAGCTCGGTAGAAAATGCACTTACGCCCGCCCAGAAAATACCTCCACCATTTGAAATTCAAAGTCCTTGGCCTTTGCCTATAAATTGACCCCTCCACTCAAGGAGAAAGAGCCCTTCTTTTGAGTCCCTCTTGGCATTTCTTTTGGCTCTCTTTGCTTTCTCTCTCTAGTTCCCACACCCACTTTCTTCATACCATTTCCATTTCCAAGTCTTAAAGGATATCATTCCCAAAAGACATTCTTTAAGCACCTTCACTCACTCATTTCTCATCATTGAAGTTCATCATTCATTAACTTCAAAGTCCCATTTCTCAAAATACCTAAATTCACTCATACACATACTCCCCTTGTCTCAATCAACCTCCTCCATCTACATCCGTGACGATCCATCCATACCTTCGCATCAACGACCCTTGATCAAGCTCGAAACCAAAGGTAAACACTTGTTTCCTTGGACTAGACTCCGTTCTGATCTTGAGGGGACTTTTCTGTCAGTAGGTCTAAACCCTTTTGGTTAGATCCTGACTCAAAACCCATTTTCATAAAATAAAACCAACACTGTGCTGAGGTTGGGGAACCGCGCAGTCTGTTGATCAGACGCGCGGCACCCTGACCCTCAGCGCACGGCAAGGTACATACTGATGCTATTGTGAGCAGGATGCCTGGATCTGAGTTTTCCTCTGTTGTGGTTATCTGTACCTGCTGTTTACTGTTTCTGTTGCTCTTAAAATAAGACCATATCTACAAGTCATGTTCCGGCTCTTTTAAAAGCTTTTTTTTCAAGATCATCCCAAATGATCAAATATGTTAAAAATTACTTTAAAACCATGTTTTGAGAAAGACAATGACATTTTTTAGGATGATCTGACTGCCGTGAGGCTTCTGATGAGTTTTCCAAAAGATATACAGAGAAAGCAGTGAGCCTGATAATGTTTTGAAAGTGTGCAACAGTCTGACAGCAGAGCAGCTACCACGCACGGCAGGTTGAGATGACGCACGCGGCATCTCAAGGTGCCGTGAATAGTTTGGCTGAGGACCAGACCGCTTGCTGAATGTTGTTTATTTCATCTGCTCACATCATTTTATTCCTACTGTACAGACAGCACCACATGCACGTCAATGTGATATATTTCCCATGCCCCTTCCCCGCTATGTGCTTTATTGAAGAGTTTGATATTCCAAATAATATTGAAGATTCCCCCTTTTGAAAACATTAAGTAGAGACCGGTTTTACCGGGCGAATGAGGTGCTTTTTAAAGAAAAACCTTCTCCATTCGTAATGTGGCTCCCGAACCCAACATCTCAACGTTTTCGCTAGACCAAAAGCCTTTTCCAAACGACTCCTCGGTTTCTCGGATGATCCATCTCAAAAATTCAGGTGGCGACTCTTCGAGTTAGCGCTTTTCGGGCGCGGGAGCCCACAATACTTATAATAAATAGATAGAGTGATGAAAGATTACTAATTAAATTACTTGTTTGATAAAATTTCTCATTTATTTAATAAATTATGGGCATCGGCCCAATCATAAAATGCTATTTATTTTACTTACTCACACAATATCAATTGTTATGTTGGTTTTCACATAGAAACATATCATGTTTATTGATTACGGATTCATGATTGTTGTATTTGTTGGATCGGATTTTGGTTCGCTTGGTGGTTTCAAATGAGAAATTATGCAGACGTTGTTATTGTTAATGAAAAAGGAAAAACAAATGAAAGTTGTGGGCTTAGCAGGACCTCGGGTGTAGCATGACAAGCCCCTATATTGATCGGGGGTAGCCTGAAAGACCCGGTGTAGCTAGGGTGGCCAAACAGGACCTTAGGGGTAGCCTGATAGGACCTCAGGTATTGAGGGTAGCCTAGCAGGACCTTGAGGGCAGCATGATGGACCTAGAATTGTGAGGATGGCCAAGCAGGACCTCAGGGGTAGCCTGGCAGGACCTCAGGTATTGTGGATAGCCTAGCAGGACCTTGAGGGCAGCATGATAGACCTAGAATTATGAGGATGGCCAAGCAGGACCTCAGGGGTAGCCTGACAGAACCTCAGGTATTGAGGGTAGCCTAGCAGGACCTTGAGGGCAGCCTGATGAACCTAGAATTGTGTGGATAGTTTACTAATACCCCATGATATTGAAGGTAGCAAAACGTTTGAAATATGTTCAGCGGAATTTTGAGTTTGAAAAGCGATGGATACTATGGTGCAGGAATGATTATGAAATGTAAGATTCAAAAGAAGGTAATCTAAAGGCTTGCTAATGGATTTACATATTTAATACTTGTCATTCTATTATTTTCACATGAATTGTGATAAAACTGCTTAGTTGTAAAGTAAGGGGTTAGCAGGGTTAGGATTATTTTACTGGGTGATTTATCACTCACAGATACGTCTGTATCCTGGTGAATCGATTGCTTGGGCGATCAATTTGCCAGAGGGTGCATGATTTAATGATGATGCAATTCGACACGGAAAGAATATCAGGAACGAAGATCGAGCATGCTTGGGATCTGTATCAAGCCTAGAGTCTGCTCTGAAGTTCATGTATTTTCAATCAGTGAATTTATCTTGAGATTGTAATAGCTAAACTTTATTTTAAAAAATTATATTTATTTAGCAAATTTTCTTAAAAAAATTATTTATTTTGTTCCCGAAAAATCAAGGCGTTACACAATTTATCTAATAATCAATAGAAATTTAAATGTCAGAATCACAAGGAACCAATCTTAGTCGAAAATGTGACATTACAGTAGTAAGCTTTATAGTTATCTCTAGGTTTTCTACCATGTAATCTCAGCCGTAGAAAAATTGTGTACTGATCCTAGGGTCTAAAATATAGGAGGAAATTTAGGGGATTTGAAAATCACCCTCCTATATTATACAGATGACCTGTCTCGTAAAGTGGAACATAAGTGCTTAAAAAATAAAAACTTTAGAGAATGAGGCCTTAATATTCTAGCTTTGCAGAAGAAGCTAAATTCTTAGTCTATTACATGCACGAATATATAAATATATATAAAACAAAGCTGCTCTTGAATCCAATAGATAACCAACGTTTCAGATTTATCCCCTCCTTCTACATAAATTTAGACCATTCATTGTACATTGCTTCTAAGTTTTATAAGTTTTCTAATATGGGAGAAGACTAATTATATCCCTCTTCCTTTTTCAATTGATTATTTTGGACCCTTTCCTTACTTTTCTAACAGTTATCAAGATGAAATTAATTATCACCACCTCATTTAGTATATTTAGATAGAGGCTTTCCTATTATTTATTATAGAACGTAATTGATGTATTTATTATATTGTTTGACCTCTTTTTTGTTTTCCAATACCGTGATTTGATCATATCAGTTTCTTTGCCTAACGCAAACTTTAGCACATTCCATTTTTTTTGAGTTAAACTAGGCAATTGTTAGATTAATTGTACAGAGCTCATAAAGATTGTTCTTTTCTATTGTCGCCGGGTCTCGCAACTGGGTTACTTTGAAAGACAAGAAGGTCACTCATTTCTTCATTATAAGGTTCGATTCAAGCTTAATGGGAAAATATCCTCTGCCTTTAGAGTGTAATGCCTATTAATTTGTTATACTTCTATTTATTCACGTTGCTGTGAAACAATAGACTTCTGTAATAATTGTTAATTTGCTATGAGGTTTATATATTGGACACAAGATGTGTCGATTGTTGTAAGGTTGGATTAGTTAAATTTTTTATTTTGGGAAGCTTTGGGTCATCCTCTACTATGATCGACTCTGTGCTCGACAAAGCATTTTATATCGAGATATTGTGGGCAATATCGAAGGGAAACACATTCGTCTGCGGAAGACTTGAGAAGGCGTGCGGACCTATTTTGAGTAATTGATCTTCAACTTCAATAATCTCATGTCTTTTTTTTATGTATTGCTATGAAAAAAGGCATAGGCTTTTTTGCTTTCGTGTTGAATGGTGCCCGATTTTAAGTTTTTGTTTGTGGGATGAAATTGCAAGATTTTTTGTTATTTATGCTTATGATCATCCTATGCACACTAGGGGCCCGATTGGATGCGGTATGTGTTTTGGGTGTATTATTTATGAAGGGGGATAAGATAGTAAGGGGTATTAGTTAAGAAGGGAGGGCCCACATTGATGTGACATTTATAGAGGGTGTATTAAAAAGTAGATGGTTTGGATGATGTATTAGAAAGAAGGGTGTATGATGTAAAAAACTGTAGAATGACTCTTTTGCCCTCGTGCAGTCCCAAATTTTATTATGCCTAACATTAATTATATAATTACAAAACCTAAAATATTTTGATTTTTCTGATAATTCTAAGTTAAATAATATAACAATTTTTTAAAATATAAATTTTATTTACTTTTATAAAAAAAACTTAGAATGTTATTTAGTTTTAAAAACTTTTTCAATTTGTCCCAGCCATCAATTTTTTTTCATCCAGCCATTCATTTTCATTCTATTGTGTACCAAATACACCAAATCATTTTTTCTTTTTTCCCCTCGTTCTTATCGTTTACAAGAGAGAGAGAGAGAGAGAGAGAGAGAGAGAGAGAGAGAGAGAGAGAAACAGACGAAGCGAAGAAGAAAAAAGAAGCAGAGCGGCGGCAACGGCGCGCGACCACTGATCCTCGCTCTCCGATCGTCTCTCCCTCTCTCCCCGATCGGTGGGTTGTCTCTCTCTCCGATCTGTACACAATCCACCCCCAAGAACAGGTACCTCTCTCTCTCTCTCTACGTATACATACATATTTTTTGTGTATTTGTTTTTGTGGTGGTGCTGGTGGCCGGTGATCTGTTGTTGGTGGTGTTCTTCTTGTTTCTTCTCTGTAGCAAATAGAGAGAGAGCCGTTGGGGGAGGGGGATGAGGAGGGGTGTTTTGGTAAAAAATCAGCCGAATACACCCGGATTAGCTATTGCTACCCTGAGGGGTAGCAATAATTTATGGCTGTTCTCGGTGTATTAGCGAATACGGGGATTAACTAATACAGGGGAAAAAATGGATACCAAACTCTGTATTAATTCCTTATCCGGGTGTATTGTGTAATACACCCACCGTATACACCATCCAATCGGGCCCTAGATGTTTTAAGGTTACACCTGTTAACATAATTTCACGCTAAACTCCTAAAGGTATAAAGTAAGGAACTAAAATACCTCACCACCACTTCATCTCATAGGCCTGATTTCGTGATTATTCACAGACCATGGAGAAAAGTTAGTTTTAGCTAGGTTGCTAACAATATTACAAGCAGCTATGTTTTCGATGAGTTGAAGTATATAATTTAAGTTTAGGAAGGCTTCCATTCAATTGAAATATTATAGTGTTGGATTGACACTTTTGGGCATCATTTTTCACTCCCCGTAACTCTTTTACAAGTTATATCCAATTAGTTTAAAGAGTCTTTTGTCCAATTTTTTACTGTTCATATCTTAGGCGGCGGGACCCTTTTTTTTTACTTTGTTGTCTGTTTTTGTTTCTAGACCATGGCTTCTCATAAGCCCAAACCAACCAAGTCGAACTGCCTAAACCGCAAACCAAACCAAACCGATTGAATCATGAAACACTCACGAACTGATATAGACAGAGAAAACAACAATTTGGCGGATGCGGATAGATTTGGGAACCGATCAAACCGATCTGCCAAAACTGAACCTTGGACAGCTCTAATGAGAGATGTGTTTGTGGAAGACCATATTAGGTTCGACGTTAGTTGCGTTTGTGGACAAACTTTCCTAGGGGAGACTCTTAGTGCTCACTTTTATATTTTGGCTCTTTTTTGTGAATATAATATGTTTTGTTTGTGTTTTTTTAATATATCTACTCGAGACACGCATTTTCGGTGTTATGTATCATTTTTTTTTATTTTTATCGGTGTTTGGATGGTGTTTTTATGTTTTATCGAAGTTTATGCGTTTGAATTTGTGCATGCAAAAGTTAGAGATTAAAAAACTATTTGTTCTTTATTTGTTGATTCAAGTTAAACAGATCAATGAATATGCTTGGGTTATTATTGATTCTGCATAGTTGAATTCATTGGGCAGGGGTTGATATATTGAGTTTAATGTATAGTATTTATTTGTGTGGGTTGATCGTTCGAGTCGTGCCTTCAGGCACGGGCATGCATTAGTGTATGTATATGACAACATTGTCCGGTTGTATGGATCTACAAGGATCTCACAAATACAACCAATAAGAAATTAAGAATTACTAACCTAGACTCTAGTTAGTAGGAATTAATGATTCCCTTTTTAATGAAAGTGAAGAAACCCTTCCAAAGGCTTAAACAATAAGAGAAGGGAATTCTACCCGTTACCTTCCTTCAATAATTGTTAAAAATAATTGATTGATGAAGACTAATTCTCCATATTGTATTAGGAATCCCTCCGTTCCAAAATGTTTGTCCGATCCACAAAACGGAGTGTTAAAAATAATACAGTACAATTTTTGCAAGAAAAATTCAAAAACAAATTCAATAATTTACTAGATATCAATGAGTGATTTTAATTTATGCAAAAAGTTTGAATTTTTTCTTGAAAGAATTGCATCATTTTTAAGTTATCGTTTTGCGGACCAAACAAACAATTTGGAACGAAGGGAGTAGTTTTTCTTTTACGGCAAAAGAAGAATTTTATTAATTTTTGAATACAAGATTACAAAAGACAAAAAAGATATCGAGCACGACCCTGAAAGAAGGAGCAAATGGTTGGCAAGAAGCCAAGGTAAATAAATAGTTATATGCTAGGCTGGAGTAGGTTTTCTAGTTAAAATTGATTAATGATTCTACCTAAGTGATCGACTTCGTTATGAGAGGGGGGTTCCTGCACGTTCAAATCTTTCATTTCTTGAATTTTTTTTTTTTTTGATCCGCCTCTTCATTTCTTGATTACAAAACAACAAATTAATAAAACGACTAAAAAATACTTTTGAGGGGGAATCATTTACTTGTAGTTTAATTTAAAGAAATAATTTAGGTACTTCGCCGCCTACTAGAGCATGCAAAAGTCCTACATGATATCAAGGGCGACATGACACACGGTGACTTGATGAAAGTTGGTTTAACATTGCTTGAAGAGAAAAATGCTAGTATAATACAAGTACACTTTTTGCATTTTCGTCTGATCACTTTTTTTTTTTTGGGTCAAAAGTGAGAAGATTATATTGATAAACGTCTAGCGGCACTTACAAAACGAAGATCATTACAAAAGATTGGACAAAGCCAAACCAATCGTCTAACAAATACAAAACAAGTAAATCACAAGGCAATCGATGTCTTTCTCCCTAACTCAGACATGGCCTGACGCAATAGCGATACTTTTAAATTGTCTAACATTTAATTAAAAGTCTCAAAAGAGAAAAAGTGTAAAGTTAAGGACAAAAGATACCAAATACCCAGACGATTAGATACACTTCATCCAAGTATGAACGCACCAATGAACTCTCAAGAACTACAGATCTGTCAAGCCGCCACGGATTGCCCTGCCAAAGACATCGTGTAGGGATAGAACGTTGAAGCACAGATATCGTTATGAAGCAACCTCGATTAAGAGAACCCGGTCTATAGACAAAATTCGTTCAAAAACGAAACTAATAACTCTCGTTGAACGAGAGACAAAACTCTCGTAAAACGAGAGACAAGTCGTATATCTGGAGAGACAGAAGGGAAAAAAATAAAGAAAAGGAGTCGGTAGTACTATGGCCTCCCCCTCCCGCCGCCGCACACGGGTACGGAACCCACGGGAGGAGGGGAAGGAAGAAGATCGAGGAGTTGTGGTGGCTAGGGTTGAGAGAGAGGGAGAGAGAGATAGGGTTACACATACACTTCATATCTACGAATTGTGTACATTGCTCGTAAAATGTTAATTAAGGCGGATTTTATGAATTGTGTGCAAATGTTAAGAAAATTTATACAACTATTGAGAATTCGAGCCACTTAGAGATACAAAGACAAGCAGGTTTCATATATAGTGGTGATTCACTATGTGAAATTCAATCAGCAATAGCTGCAAGTCATCGTTTGGAATCGATTTCGTGGAAAGGGATGAACTAGCTATGAGAAGATTGATGGATGATGAAGCCAAGGAGTTCGAAATATTACAGAGTAACAGGTTTGTAATTGTACAGAGAAACATCACCGCATTTGAGTGTATGTGAGTGTGACTGAGTCAATTGCTGCATGTGTGTGCGTTCTAATGGATGTTTTGGGGATACTTTTTGGTTTGGCTTGTGTGTGTGTATGCATGGCTTTGAGGTTTAGGAGTGTGAAGTTTAATTTGATCGGTGTGGTTTTTTGGTCTCCTTTGTGCTGTTTCTGCGTCCCTCTCATGTTTTGTTGAGGTTTCTTTGATTTTAATTATATCGGTCGGGTGTTGCTGCTGTTTTGGGAGGCATGATTGTGGAGTTTATTTTTGGCCGTTTTGGGCTGCTGGTTATGATAGCTGTTGTCGATTGTTTTCTGCCTTGAGGTTTTTATATGGCTTTGGATCAATTCTACGCGAGGGTTCTATTTTGCTTCGGATTCTGCAATTTTTTTGGAAGGCCTAACTCTACTAGTAGTTTTCTTGAACGGCTTTCTTGGGGTTCGGTGGAAAAGAGTTTGAGGTTACTCGATATCGTGAGGCCTTGATTGAGGAGTTTCTTCAGGGGTTTCATTCAACAAATTTTGTTGGATATATTTTTATCCTTGTTTTTGTTATGGGTCTTTCACGGTTCATATTCATCATTGTGATGCGTGTGTTATGTTCCTCTTTTTGTTTCCTTGAGCCTTACGAGTTTTTAATAATATTTTGTTGCCGCGCAATCAAAAAAGAAGAAGAAGAACCTATATATGAACTTTTCTTTACTTAGTTTGTCGGTAGAATCATGTCTATAGTTTCCATTCAAAAAAACAAAAAGAAAAAAGAGTCATGTCTATAGATTTCCCAATGGATTTTGCATAAATTGTGATCATCATGACTTCACTATTAGGTCACTTGAATTGAACCAAAAAAAGTAAGCTTCTTATTGTCTGATTAACTCTATCGTTTAATATGCTGTGAATCAAATGACAAGACCGTGCATTAATTTTGATAAGATTGTTTGATGTATGCCGGTCCAACAAGACTTAATGTTAATTTCTGTACTACTATTTCATTGCAAGTGGTTTGTTAATTAATTGTTCTTTGACTCTTATCCTTACATAAACAGAACTATTATTTTATGAATAATAAAAACACAATCATTCAATTGCTTAATTATGTGTGTCAATTCCTTCAATTTGTCTCTCTATGAAAATGAGACATCTGACGTGAGAAAAATTCAATTCTAAATCAAGAAACCCTGGTCTACTATCTCAATCTCTTTCATATTAAAATAGTAATTCTTTAAGGGTATTAATTATTGTTATTGAATTGAGTATATAGTATATATTGTTGACCTGACTCTAGAGTTATCAGGATCCATGTAGAATTTTGACAAATTGGGTCACCTAAAATTAATGGCATTGATCTAAATCAACAAACGTTAGTAGTTATACCTATTAATTAACGGTCTTGCTAATAGGTGCCCCTAGGACGTAAGTTAGCGGCACATGTTTATGATTCTTTAAATGCTTTAGGTGCAATAAATAACCTAAATTCATGAATTGTGCTTATGGGTACTCACAAAATATTACTTTTCACCACTATTTTCTAGACTACCCATAAATGTTTGTAATACTCTTGTTTAATGAAAATACTACCCTCATTTTCTTTTAAAAACTAGGTAGATTGAAAGGTTTTCCTTTTAAAAATTTAGTCTGCTGGTTTCTAGCTTCTCGTCCTCCTTTTTTTTTTTGTTTTTTAAACCACGGTTGTTCCTTCTTCCAGTATCATCCAAATTAGGTAGATGAAAGGTTTTCCTTTGAAACAATGCTTGATGACACCTAATTTTCAAACAAAACAATACACGGAAAAAAAACTAACAAACATAAGAATTTCAATTGGATAATACTACCACAAATCAAATAAAAATTCAGGAGTCCCTATTTTTAACGTCTAAAAAAGAGAGTATTTTTTCTTTTCATTTGGGTTAACTCATAGTTCATCATCCATTATCCTACAAATTAAAATACCTATATCTGGTGAAAATAGGGGGAAAAAAAAACTCTTTATCAAGAAAAATAATGCTATAAAAATTCTTTCCAAAAATAACTCAAAAAAATATATGTGAAAATAAACTAAAGAAAAAGTTCATACCTTTGTAACAGAATTTTTTTTTTTTTTTTTGTTTTCCCTTTGAAACAGAGGTCAGACGAACTTCTCCGTTGAGCATTTGCCTTTGCCTCTGAGGAAAAGAAACTGGCGGCAAGAAAAAATTCCCGATGAAGAATCATGTCGTATGGTCAACTAAGATTTCACTCCAAATTAAACAATAGTTTATTTTCTCACTTTAAAGAGTGAAGAATATGAAGACTTACAAGGTTACTTTTGTCATTCAAAATATTGTTTGACTTCTTTTATTTTAGTGGTTTATATTTTCAATGTCATTATTAGTAGATGTTAAAATGATCGAGTATGAGAAAATATAATTTAAACATTTAATGAAACCCTAATCTTGTGCCCTAAACTTGTGCCCCAGGGGCACCTTGTAGCATTTGCCATTAATTAAAGGATGTCCTTATCTCACTTGCCCTACTAACAGTCGCAATGCGAAACCAAATTAATACCTAAAATAATATTGGTATTTATTTATCTACGTACTCGTGTCACACCCGGCCTTAATCATAGAAAAATGAATAATACAGTAAGTAATATATCCGGCCGTCAATCGAGAAGAGGAAGAACGTTAACTTGTTTGCACATGCTAGCTTACTTCTTCCTAAAACGCGTATTCGTAGCTAGCTCCCAACATTTTCAATCAAAGCTAAAGGAAAGTCTTCTCACACCAAAAGCATATATGCTGCATCTGCAACACTTATGAGGATTGTTTGATATGCTTTTGCCTGCCAAGTACTTTTGTTTTTGTTGGGTTAGGGGTGGCATATCATGATTGGCGAGTGATTGAGTTTCAACGTTGTTGGAATGTTTCCTCTTCGTTGTAATGCCGTCATACTTTTTATCCGTTTAGTCTTTCCAACGTTTCAAATGTTAATAATTAAAATCTTCTTTTTGCTGTTCAAAAAAAGAGTTTTCTTTTTTTTTTGCTTTTATCCCATATTTTTTCTACCTCGTCCCTAAACTACAAGATAATTTGGTGATTTCATCTTCTCAACTATTATGTTGTTACCTACTTAGTCCAATTGATAATGAAAATTAGGAATATGGACGGAATTGCCACGTATGGCCCTATTTGGTACTTGCATGAAATTGATAATTTTTTAAATTTTTGTGGGTCTCATTACGGGTCCTACAAAGATTATTCAAACCGTAAGTTATTCTTAAATTTTTTAATTATGGATTCCTGAAAAAAATTAACTCAATCCGATTTCGGTAAGTGCTATTTCATAATTCGTAGACCAACCAAATAGGGCCTTACGTGGCATTTTCATGTTTCAAAGATCTCTTATTTTTTATTTTTGTGGATCCTACAAATTAAGATGATTCAAAATTGTAAGTTATTATTAAAATGTTTTTCTATGGGTTCCTAAAAAAAATTAGTTCAATCCGATATCGGTAAGGATTGTTTCATAATCCGATATTGGAATCGTAAAATTAGTAGTTTAGAGACTAAATAGAAAGAATGTAATTTAAGGAATAAAAGCAAGCAAACCGTAAAGCGGAGTTAATTATTCATGTAGCTAGCTAACCGTCGTTTTCTAGGACCAACTAGCTAGCTAGCCACTCCCACAAGGCAATTGAAAGGTTAATAAAGTCAAATTGGTTTGTTTATCAAATTTTATCGAATAATTTTTCTCCACCAAAGAACCATTGGTTTGTTTATTTAGTTCTTTCATATAGCTCGTGATTCAAAGCCCAAAGGATATCAATTGCACATTACTTAATTTTGATCATGTCATTATTTCTCCTACACACTTTCTTCTTTTACTTTTTTTGTTATTTATATTATCCAGCAATTTGCCTAGCTGGTTAGTACTATACTAGGTTGTTAGCAACGTGCTTCGCACATTCGGTCATGGTCGTTGGTCTACTAATGAAATTTATTTAGCATTTATTGTTAATTTTGGGTTTTTTTTTTGGTAGATTGCTTCGCACGATTAGGTCAGCCCATTATTTTGGACGGCTATTGTTGCGACCGGAAGATTAAGAGCTGATAGTAATTTGCTTTTATGTACATAAGAACTCGAAGGCTTTTATGTACACATTTGAAGTTGCAAACACATTTTAAGTACAATTTCAATTGCAGAAGACGCACAAAATAGTCAGTGCCATATTCCCAAACTTCACATGTTAGAATTTTTGAATCAAATACACACACAAACCCAGAAAATTGACAAGACCATAATTCATAAATTCCAACGCAAAATACCCATAAAAACTTCAAATCCAGGTTTGGAATTGGTTGGACTTCACCTTAAATCACTTAGGGAGAGTCAAAGTCTACAGAGACCTCATCCCACAGCAACGCTTAATTGTCCGAGGTATGTGTTGGCTTGTAGACTTGACTTGGGGGAGCTTTACGTTCACTTCATGCTATGGTCACCCGTGGAGTTCCCCCTGCAGGCTGCAGCTCCAATTAGCTCTTGTCATGTTTATCTATCAATTTGTTGAATCTCATATGCACTGGTGTAAACTGTCTCCTTGTTTGAATTCCAAAGATTCTTCCCGAAACCATAAAGAAGACAAAAAAACCAAAACACCCAAAAAAAGAATCTGGAATATTTCTAAAGAAAAAGCAAATGAATCAATCCAACCTTACAAAGGGGCTGAAACAGTCTTCTTCTTTGCCAACTCCATACACTACAATATTAACAATGAGATAGTAAGACTACATGAGAAAAAACACTTACATAATAACCAAAGCAATCAAATCTCACTTACAATCCGCACTCCCCATTCTTGCTTTCAATTCTCACTCTTACAAAATTTAGTAGTATGGGTCCTATGAATTACCGCAGGATCAGAATGGCTTCTTGTAGATAGAGCGAAGTATAAAAGGGGTCAAGATGGTCAATGCCAAACGCTTTCCATTCATCTCCAGTCTTGAACTTTGTTCTTATAGAAAGTAACAAGCGAAGCCACTACAAGCACAAATAAGTTGTATTAGGCTGCATGTGACCTTAGATTGTGGTGAAATATTTCTAAATAAAATAGGATTAGAGATTCTTAATAGTACATACACCACACTAACCAATGTACTAATGCAACCAAGCCATCCATAGAATAGATTCTCCTCCATCTCAAGGCCAGCATAAGTATACTGCAAAATATAGCAATCCCCACTGTAAAACTTAGTCTGTTATGCAACAGGAATAAGGGATACTTCATCAGCATTTACCCGCCAAACCTAAAGTGTTAAGGCCGTATTAGCTATCAAGACAATGTGGATGACATAAGCTTATATTCATCACGTCAAAACAACGGATGTTTTTAAAGAACGCATCTTTAGTGTGCCACTGCAATCAATACATGGCTCACAGTCTTCTTCAGGTAGCTTTTTGACGTCATAACCACTTTGCTTAAATAATGCTGATTATAGAAAGGAAAGTAAAAGGTAAAAAAACACAATTACTTACCACTATAAATACCCTATAACGATCTTCCTCAGTTTTCAATTGTCCTCTAATTTTTCTTTGTATAAGATTGTTGCATGCCAAACACACTTGCTACTTTCCTTGGCCTTCTTCATAAAGCTTTGGTTCCACTTTTTGAGGCCATCTATCAAAAGATGACCTAAATAAGGCAGTTTCTGAGCCTTCTGTGGAGAGAAACCAGTAATAAGGTAGGAAACACAGCCCTGAAAACACATTTGGGCAAGTGCAATATGTTTCATTCATAGTAACAAAAAGGAAAACTTTCAACAGAATACCACCTTTCAAAATATTGCATCTCTATATTTGCTTTCATCACAAATATAAAGATTATTTGGGTGTTTGGTTTTACAACCAGCATGACGTTTGAACTCATATGCATTAATCACCTGAACAAAACAATTGTCCGCAATTAACTAAACAGTATGCTTAACAGAAGACTCTTCATGAAACAAATTTAATACTCAACTGACCTTAGAAATTTAGAATAATACCATGCCTGACAGCCACATAGATAACCAGAACCTTTTATAATACCATGTACCTCCTTCTATCATGCACAGAAGAACCATGAGTCATAAAAGGACAAGATTATCAGAAAGATGAATATATGTAAATAAAATTTACCTCCCGCAACCAGGCAATATAATTCACGGGCACCCCATCAAGCATACCAGTTGAAAGCAAACTTCTAACGTTTGAAGGGAAATTGTTCGAAGTAGGCTTTTTAGACCCTTTCTTATCCTCCTTAGAAACGTTTTCAACTGTGGTGGAAGGTACCTTCCGAGTTTGGAAAAAGATAATTCAAGTTATTTGCTTTAGTAACCCATTGCTTTAATTTTCTGGAAACTTATGTTTATTGCGATATGCAATTCCTTATCAAACAAGCATTCAGTAAATTGGCCTGTGGTAGACTGAAAACTGGAAGGATTTCCCCAAAAAGAAACATTTGAATTTAGAAGTCCTGAAAATAAATTCTGGTTCGGAACCTCAACTGCTTGTTTCTTGATGGGGAATAGCTCAAACTCGGTAACATCCATAAACCACTGATGCGAGTGCTTTAGCTCAATTCTAGAGTTGTCATAGGCCATCTCACCATCGGTTAAACTACCAGGACCCTTTTCCATCCAATATCCCTGGAAAGACTATCAGAAACAAGAACTCAGATTTTTTCCCATACTATTATTATTAGCAAAATAAAATGAACCTAGAAACATTCAAGGTCAATATAAACACTTTACAGTCACAATAAACTGAAAATTATTTGCATCTGTCTTCTACCCCGTCTAGACATTGCATCAAACTCCAGTCTTACATATAGAAGTCTTTGTAATTTGTAAAGGCAACTTAAAGTCTTTAACATAGGTTACATAGGTACCTTCAGATTAGAAACACGTGTATATGGAATAGAGCTCATCACCGTGATAAATAGTTGAATGTAATTCACACAATGCTTTTCATAGCATGCTCACAAAATTACTTATAAGATAAATCTAATTGTAATTGACTCTTCGAAGTATCCAACACTGCCTCCGTGTTGTTAAACAGAAAATGATCTGGCCACTCACTCTTTTAAACTTCCAATCCAACACTGTACTAACTTTGACAGCTTGTTACCTAAGGGCTCAAGGCTAGTATTTCTACCAAACTCTCACATTTTCATGCAAATAGAATTAGGCTTAGAGTGGGACTAATTCAGATGATTCCACATAAAAACACAAAGTAAAGTTTCTTTTGGCCTGCTTTACGATTTGTCACACATAAAAGATTTCACCACAGTAACATACAAAAAGTTTGTGCAGAATTTAGAAAAGCCACATTTAGACACTACAACAAGCATATGAACAAGTTGACTTCTTTCAAAGTTCAAACAAGCATATGTAGTTTTTGAGGGTCGCATACCAGTACATACATCTATAGGTATAAGATGAACACCACAAATACACAATTATTTTATCAGTACAACAAAAAGAAGTGCCCTGGAATAACTGGTTTGGACCATACTGGGCCATGTGACTCGATCAGGCCCGTTTGGACCCATCAGGCAGACAGGATTCTTCTTGTGGGGATAGATCGCTTGGTGTAACCTGCTCGCTCGGGTGTCTTGCAAGAGTCCTCTCCGTTGCGTCTGGTGCCGCATTGCCTATCTGTATGTCTGGTGTAATCGGCTCGGATTCAATTGGCACGACTTGAATGATTCACAGGAAGCATCTCGCTCACATGCACCTAACCGCCTGGCTACATGCATCGTCATGATGTAGGCCGAGGAGGTTACAGCACGCGGCGAATGTTATCATTACGGCCAGGTTAAACCATGTGCGCCATAACTACCTTATACGACGTGTCATATGTGACGTCACCAAAGGCAGTTACCGAGCGTGCCATATACATGCTTACTTGGCCAACAAGTCAAGGGGGTTCTATATAAAGGAAAGATCGAAATCCCAATGAAGTACGATGTTCCCACTGAATCTTGCTTTCCTTTCCCCCTTCCTGGACTAACTTGATTGTCGGAGGGTCATTGGGCTATGATTAAACTATGATCCCATTCGGTTTTATACTATAATATGCATTAAAAATATATATATATATATATATATATATATATATCCTTTTTGTACTCGCTAGTCAGTATATCCCACGATTCAAAAGGTGTGAACAATGCCCAGTGAAACTTCAAATTCCAAGTAAGAGTTTAAAGCATACCATCTCTGATTGCTTCCTCCACAATCTTTTCCATTCAAGTACTCAATCAAGCGATTTGGAGTCCTGAAGACTTTACCAGCAGATTTCTCGGAGTGCCAAATTCACCCTGGTTAAGTGAATTACAAACTCACAGCTACGTTTGTTTAAAATAACGTTCCAAATAGCCGCAAATTATTTCCACGCGCTCAATCTGCAGTCTGCAGAGCAGCAAAGAAAGAAAGAAATAACATCAAATTCAAAATTATGAAACAAATTCATTAATAAGTTTCTCACATTTTTGTCAAAAACCTTCATATAGTAAATTGAAACTAACAGAAGACACGAACACTGAAAAGCTCTACTTTCATACGCAATCGTCTTCTTTTCAGCAAACAAATGCTCTGTTGGAACTTTACTACACTACCGTCAAGCAAAAAATGCCTTCCGACGAACTAAAAACTAAGATCAATTCACCCAAACACAAACAAAAATATCAAAACCCTAGGAGGAAATCAACTTACCCAACTCATTAGCCGAGCGCAAAACCAAAGGAAAGGTCGTGCTCCCAAACTCCGACGCACGAGTATGTCGCCCCAAGATCTGTTCCAATCTATTGCAACCGCTGGTCCTCTCCCTCATCTTCGGTCGTGATAAACAGAGCTTGTCACAATCGGCCATAGCCTCTCCTTCTTCTCGGTTCCGTCGGTGGCTCAAAGAAAGAGAGAGAGAGAGAGAGGGACATCGAGAGAAGAATACCAGACGCGTGAACTGTCAGAGGTGGGAAGTTGGAAAGACTAAAATGCCCCTGAAGAAATCTTAAAATACCACACATAAAGACAAAATAGTATACCTTTTTTGGGGACACATACGGAATAATAGGAAAGTCTGGAAACCCATATTAGTCATTTTGAAATTAGCTAAACAGTGGCAGAGGCCCACCACAAAACAAGGGAAAAGACGCAAATGCCCCCTAACATACAACTGCAGCCTCTCCCACCAAGGCCCTCTTGGAAATCCATGCCAAAAATGGCTCGCCAGGAAATTGAATTCTAGCCTCTATTACTCCGGAGGTTGATATGGTGAATTACTAACACAAAAGCATTCAATTACTTCCTCATAAGCTCGAACTGAACAAGACGTCTATTATTACTACTAGGGTACTACAAAGGAAACACCCATTGGGATGAACAACACTTAACTATATTCTTTTCAGTAAAACTGTTATACATATTTTCTTCCTCGTCAATCACGGCCAAAAGGCGTGATCGTTTCTCTTCTATCACGGTTATTAGGCATGATTGTTTCTCTTAGGCATGATTGTTTCTCTTTTCTGGGTGTGATTGTAAGTCCAATACTTTAGATCACCATAATAAACGTGATTAAAAGTTCAAAATGATCGCACTTGTTAAGTGTGATCGTATGTCACGATAGATCACGGTCTATAACCGTGATTGAAAGTTCAAAATGATCATCACACTATAAATTGAGATGGAAAACCATTGCGTATGATCTTTTCTTTATATCTATTAGACCATCTTTTCTTATCATTGTCAAGTTTTGTAAAAACCCAGATTTTGACCCTTTTTTTTTTTTGAAATAATAATAATGATATTATTGAATCTTATTTTTGCATGCAAATATTGCATAGTTTTATATGTATATAGTTTCATACTCATGCATGCATGCATTCTCCATACCTCTCTTCCTCCCTCCTGCAGCGTCTCTCTCCCACAGCTCCTTCTCTCTCCATCCATTACTCCCTTCTTTTTCTTCCCCTACAAGCAAAACTAAATTCGTCCCCCCTTACACAAATCGAAAAATTCCTTCATCCCCAAATATAATCCGAATTCAATAACTTCTTATCCTCATAATACATCCTCCCTGACCTTAAAACCGAACCCAAATCGTCCATTTCAAATCCAAAGAACCTAACCTCCATTAAATTCGATTGTATCCAACCTCTTCAAAATTCATCTATATAAACCCCTCCCTATTAGCCCACGAGCACACCACCATCCCCCCACGCTTCACTGAGCCAGAAAAGAGAGAAAAATCGAGGCCAATTCGAGCTCCAATCAATGGAGTTCTTGAGAGAGAAAGTGAGAGAGAAAAGTGGATTTGTATCCTAGACCTAACCGAAACCAATTCACCCATTCCAATCACTTTCCACAACTCCAAGCATCCCCAATCATCATTCAATTCGGTCACAAAGCTCCCCCATGGCCAAACCCGTAGTCATCTTCTCCAAATTCAAAGTTTTGATTTTTCATTCAATTCAACCATCCGAGGTATTATAATCCTATCCAATCATTCTCTAAGTATATATTAAGTGTTTTTAAGGATTAAAAAGTAGTTAGTGACTCTTTTTTTGTCTTTATTTAAATATTTTCGTATTTGTTAGTTTTACATCAAACTTTTGTAATTTATTGATTTCTTATAAACGAGAGAAACTAAAAAAGTAATAAAAAAAAGGATGTTCGTTGGCTTTGCATCAAACTTTTTATTCTTATTGATTCATCTTGACGCAAGGAATTGGAAAAGTAAATTGATTTACTGGCGTATGTTTGTCTTTATTCAAAAAAAGTTTGGATTTCGATTGTAATTTTTTATTTTTTAGATTCTTCTCGTCACAATAATTTACAAAAGAATCGACAAAAAACTAACAAATACGAAAAAAATTTGAATAATAACAAAAAAAAAAAGCCAATTTACTTATGTAAGCCAAAAAACAGCCTCAATTATAATTACTATAGATATAGCTCCAGGGGTTGGTCGGTCTTGGTCCTTGGAGAGAGAGAGAGAGAGAGAGAGAGAGAGAGATGTATCTCACCGAACCCATTTTCTAACAAAAAATCGTGGTTTTGTTGTCTAGTACAGGATGTGTACAAGAGCCAAAACAGAAAATGCGGGGGCGACAAGGAAGAAAATAGAAAAATATGAGAGTGTGGGTCTTTTAAGTCTAATTCATATTGAACCCATTTTCAACCCATCTAAACCCATGTAAATATGAGTTTATATGGGTTGAACCCATATCAACCCATTATACAATATGAGCGGATTGGGTTGGGTTATTAGGGGACGGATTTGGGCGGGTTAAGAAATATGGGTTGAGATTGCCACATCTAGTTATTACTGTATAAAATTACTCAGTTATGCAGAAAACTAAAGATTTTTACCTTCCTTATATTCAATTTCCAATTTCAACTGAATAATACCGCCGATAATGCATTTTTTTTGTGTTTCCGCACATGCGCGTGGGTGTTCTTTTTTCAGAGGGTTTTTCTTTTCTTTTTTTCTTTCTTGTGTTGGTTGAGCTGTTTTTTTTTTATCAGTTTAATTGTCTCGCGGACTCTCACAATTGATGTAATATCCCGGATTTGTGCTCGTACTCATTTCTGTTGTAAAATGATCTCTGCAATCAATTGAAAAAAAAAAAGTCCTAAGATTTATTAAGTTACCTCTTCAACAGTTGTTACATTTATTAAGATAATAATATTCGGATGTGGCACTTAGGCTGTGTTCCAGAACTCTAAAAAGTTCTTATTTTTTGTTGAAAAAGAAGCCCCGTTCCACAATTGTTGTCTTCTTATTTTTTAAAACAAGTAAGACCAAGAATTTATATGGGTACCCCACGGCCGGGGAGGGCGGCGGCCACGCCAGGCCGTCTCCGGCTACCAGAAGGCCGATCCGAACCGTCCAAAAATTCTTAGAAAAAAGATCCAAGGGGGCCTACGCGGGAATCAACGTCATCCGAGGTGTGTAGAGTGCTTGATCCGAGCACCCCTTTTCCGTGTACGATTTCCATATCATATGCACACGGAAAAGAGGTGCTCGGATCAAGCACACTACACACCTCGGATGACGTTGATTCTCGCGAAAGCCCCCTTGGTTTTTTTCTTTTTAGAATTTTTGGACGGTTCGGATCGGCCGTCCGGTGGCCGGAGCCGGCCGGGCACGGCCGCCGGTACGATTTCCCTCCGCCGGCGCCCAACACAATAGCAACGGTCTTGTTTTTTTGTATACGGCAACTTGAAACTCAAAAATCATGTGTTTATGCAAATAATTTTCTTATTACTATAGATCTTGTTTGATAGATCTCATTAAGATCTTCAATATGGTGCAAAAAAAATTAAATTTTTTTTTTCATTTGCATTATTTTTAAGTTTGAAAAAATGAAATGAACTTTTTATTTGGGAAAAATAAGAAGGCTGGATGTATTTTGAATTAGAAGTAGAGAAAATAAGTACTTATTTTTTAAGAAGCGTTGCGGAACAGAGCCTTAGTGATATCCCAACAGAGTTGATTTTTGGTTTATTTGTCCTACTTGACGAGTTCTATAGGAGCAAGACCGTAGCGGCGGCAATTTGTCGTGCACAGCACGGGGCTGTGCACCACTACCCTCCAATCCTTATTTTAGGAGTTTTAGATTTAGATTTTGCATTCTCATTTTCTTAAATACACGAATAGCCAAAAATAACCCTAACCATTTTAGTAGGGCTGCAATGAAACAGAGCCGCTCGAAGCTCGCAGCTTGCCTCGATAATAGCTTGACTCGGCTCTACTCGTGACCTTTACAAACAAGCTCGAGCTAGGGTTTTCAGCCAAAATCTCATCCTTGTACCCAGCAATTATTGTGCATGTGTGATTTTATTCCTTTCGGTTAGGGGGAAATCTATGTTTTCCCTGTGGAATTAGAATAATTGGTTTGGGATACTACCATCAAACTCGTTGGATTTAGCAGGCCTGACCAGAATAAGCCTGGCCCGTGGATCAGTTGAGTTTGCAAAAGGAGTCCTTTTAGGCCCACATCCACAAAGTAACATGGGAAACAAATCTAGGCCACGTGCAATGATCCTGTGCATCTCCCGTCCCATAAATCCACGCCACGTCCAACATTCATTTATTACCGACGGACTACTTCAGCCCCCACCAACGCAAATACTACTCCTACCATTTGCTGGGTTTTTGCTTCTCTCATTTTCATTTCTCTGCGTCAGTTACAGTCTTATCTCTCTTACAGAAAAGAACAGAGCAAAATCCACATCCCAATTCAATTCCCATTTCTCACTTCACAACCCGCACTCTGCATTTGTACGGACACCATCAAATAAACAACCCACCCACCCGAAAGAAAAGATCTCTCATCAATCCACTTGGGAATTTCCTTGGAACCTAAATACTCCTATCATGTCCCAGTTTCGGGACCCGAATCCGACTCTCCACCCCTTCAAGCTTTTCGTCTCTCGCGCCACTGATCACCTAACAAAGTTCTTCAAATGGGCCGTTTTGATCGCCCTACTCGCCTCCCTTTCACTCGTTCTCTACTCCGCATTCACCAACCCCACCGGGTGGTTCCCCTGCCCCGACTACCACGCCCCGACCCGAAACACCACCCATCTCTTCAACGAAACCCGCAACATAAGTATCGGCCCCACCAACATCTCCCACATCGTTTTCGGCATCGGTGGGTCCGCGAAGACGTGGGCCCACCGCCGCCGCTACAGCGAGCTTTGGTGGCAACCCGACGTCACCCGCGGGTACGTCTGGCTCGACGAAAGACCCGAGCCGAACACAACCTCGCCCGGAAAGTCGCTCCCGTACCGGGTCTCCGAAAACTGGACCGGGTTCAAGTACTCGAGTTCGCAATCTGCGGTCCGAATCGCCCGGATTGTGTTGGAATCGTTTCGGCTCGGGTTGCCCGATGTGAGATGGTTCGTGATGGGTGACGATGATACGGTGTTTTTCACTGACAACTTAGTTTCGGTGCTGTCGAAGTACGACCACCATTCGATGTACTACGTGGGTGGGAACTCCGAAAGCGTGGAGCAAAACGAGATGCACTCGTACGAGATGGCGTTCGGCGGGGGCGGGTTCGCGATCAGCTACCCACTTGCGGCGGAGCTGGTCAAAGTGTTGGACGGCTGTATCGATCGTTACTACACATTCTACGGCTCTGATCAGAGGGTGTGGGCGTGTGTGAAAGAGATTGGGGTATCTCTCACTAAAGAACGTGGGTTCCACCAGGTAAATATGTTGTTGTGTGTTTGATTTTGTGATGTGTTTTTTTACACTATAAAATAATGTACTACTGTAGTAACTAACAAACTTTCAGAGCGCTCTCACCTTATTAATTAGTACTATTACTCCAGTATTTTACGGTAGTACTGTACTGCTTTTTTAAAATGTGAATGTTTTTTAACACTTAACTAACTCACGTCTGCGATCTCGATCACACACTTGGGACGCTCAAATAGTTACTCCCTCCGTCTCAAATTGGATGTCAATTTTTAATGTCTGTGTCAATTTCAACTCCTTATATCTTTCAATATGGATCTCAAAACATATGCAATATGGATCTTGTGTGATAGTTCTCGATTAATTCTATTAGACAAAATTTTCGAACTCATAAAAAACATTATAGATTGAAAGATATAAGCGATTAAAAATAACACGGATTTCAAAAATTGTCATTTTTTATGGGACGGAGGGAGTACTACTTTTATAAGGTTGGTCCTTGGTGTTGGTTTTCCGCCCGCGTGGGGATATTATGGAGGCGTGGAAGTAGGGGATAGTGTCCGCAGTTTGTGCCGTCATTTTACCGTCCATACCGGTGTGATATGGATACCTAGCTACCTAGACTCTCTCTCTCTCTCTCTCTTTTTTTTTTTTCTTTCTTTTTTTTGGCAACGCGGAGTTTGTTAGTTGGCCGTGTTTGTTTGTTTGTTTGTTCCTTCCAACGTTGAGCTCCTTCCTATCTTCTTCTTCGTGATGAAAAAAGTATTAGTCAGTCAATTCACGAGTGACTTGTGGAACGGTTTTGAAAATTCGTTGGATGTACAGTTATATTATTCTAGCTCACTTAACAATCACTTGTTTGTGTGAACTCCACTGATTTTTATCCCATATTTAAAAGTTTTTGGCCTAACCTCTTAAGACCCCGTTTGTTTTAGGATTTTAGATTTATTAGGTAATGTGTGTGTAAAGAGAAATAGAGATAATGATTGGAGAGAGAGAGAGAGAGATTGAGAGAAAATTGAGAAAAATAAGATAATGATTAGAATTCAAAATCTAAAATTCTTAAATGAACGGGATCTAAAGCATGCATAAGCAAAATCGACATCGTCAGTTTACCCTTGTTTGGTTCTTGCACAGTCAGATACTACCATTCTACCTTTGAACTCATTCTCATGCCGTGAGGGTTAAGATCTGACGCACGTAATTCGTGTGCTTGTGCAGGTGTGGGCACAAACGTAAAAGCGTCTTTAAAACATTTTCCTACTAAAATCCGCGAGAGCAAATGATTGAGAGCGTCAGCTTTGGACATTAGGATAATATGACGAGGTTAAGATTATAAGCAGAAAGAAGCCTCCTTTGGCTTTCCCTTTTACTTTTCTCACTTTTGTTTTGTCTCTCCACAAGTTTCCAACCACAGAACCCACAATCTTGTTGTAGTGTCCGTCCAGGCTAGGGCCACTTTCAGTCCTTGGTCCACACACCCCACAAGAATAAAAGCGTTTCAACATTCCCATTCATTCAACTAGCAATAGTTGGCATCGTACGTCAATTAGTGCAGTACTGCAGTCCCTAATGACTAATTATTCCAAACCGCTTGGCACCACGTGATGGTACTCCAAACTCTTCTCCTCCATACCACACAAATGTGTGGTAAAGGAAGAGCTTGGGACACCACTTGGCGATGCCCCAGGGGCATTGAATAATTTTTCGTGCCAAACCCAGTCTACTATGCAAATGTTAGTTTTGACACGGACAGATTTGGCTAATTACAGAGGAGTTTTTTGCATCACAGATTGTTATTATTGTTTGTTTAACAAGTTAAACGGTACTGTTACTTCTGTTAATGATTTCAATTCTTATGTTACTTTTTTCGCATTGTGAAACCAATAAACCAAAAAAAATCTACAGATCGATGTCAGAGGTGATGCATATGGTCTACTAGCAGCTCACCCAGTGACACCCCTTGTATCCTTCCACCACCTCGACTCGGTAAACCCCTTGTTCCCTGGCCGAACTCAGCTTGAATCATTGCAAATCCTGATCCAAGCATACCGCATTGACCCAGTCCAAACCCTGCAGCAAAGTTTCTGCCATGACCGTAAGCGGAAATGGTCCATTTCCGTCGCATGGGGCTATACTGCCCAGATTTACCCCTCATTGTTGGCTGCAAAGGATTTGGCGATGCCTATGCGTACTTTTACGACGTGGAGGAGCTGGAGCAACGGGCCATTCACGTTCAATACCCGGCCCGTTAATTCCGACCCGTGTCGGCAGCCGATTATTTACTTTTTGGACAAGGTTGAGGAGGTGGGTCAGGGTCAGACCCTGACTACGTACAAGGTGAATTTGGGTGAGCCACAAAAGAAGTGTGGCTCATCCATAACGGCTGTGCAAAGAATTGTGGTCTTAGCATCAAAGATGGACCCTCAAGAGTTGGTGGAGGTAATTCTATTTTCCACTTTTCTTTATCTTTTCATGGATAAACAATTTTGCGATAATTGCTCCCAAAATATTACTTCTAAACTCATCGTAAGAAACCCCATCCCCATTTGTACGAAACACATAAAACATCATGTGTCGCTTAGTTTAGACACGATACAATGTTTTTCCTGAAATGTCTTTACTACCCTTGCATTTTTGCCAAACTTTCTTTTATAGTATTGGCTAAACCACTGCTATAATTGACGTTTTTTTGTCTCTGAAACAAGACCTATGATCTTTCTCCTCTCTTTATCTCGCTTACGAGTATAAAGTAGCACACAAATATTTGGTTTATTGTGCACTTCAGCCCAAACCACTTATACACGGGGGATGTTGTCCACTTTTGAACCCGTAAGGTGTTAATTTGGTGTTGGCCAAACCACATGGTAATGTGTGATTAGTTACCCATGTAATCTTCGTATATTGATAGGAGTGACATTTTTTTTCCCATAAAGAAAGGTGAAGCTTGTATTGCTAATATTGGCTTCGATGGTCAAGTACTGACACCGAATTAAATTATCAACATTTTTTGATTAATTAGTCAATAAACGACTAACTGATATTCTATGCGAATGTCGAATGAGCAGGGGCCACGCAGGAGGTGCTGCGAGATTGGTGAAAGCTTGAAGAGAAACACCATGAGGGTAAGGATTAGAAGCTGTGAAAGGTGTGAAACAGTCACTGTTTGAAGACCAGTCCTCATTTCACAATCTGTGTTGTAAATAATCTGTTGCGTATTTTATACACTCAAATCAGTCTCCACCATATAATTCGCTGCGCATTTTGGGGCCTGCTCTAATTTTAATTTATAGGGGGGGAATTTTCTTTAAAGCCCTCGGATTCTGTGTTTCTAAACAACGGCTGTTGCTCCTATGCAAGTTTCCATGTTCCTCGGCTATTTGTAATAGGAAGTTGGGGGAGCGAGGTCTTTTTATTTTATGAAGGGGATGACACACGCATTAGTTTTGTGGAATTCGGGCGAGCGAAACAGAGGAAAAAATTTGTACAGATCTTAATGATAAGACTCGAACTCAATGATAAGACTCGAACTCGAGCATCACGTTTGATAGAAAGGATCAACGTCATGTATGTCAACTCTGCGCACGCTCCAATAGACGTGAGACTGTGAGAGTTGGTTTGGTGGAGTTTGCACTTCTTGATACATGGCCATTGAAAAGGGGACTAGTTGTGTTACTATAGGAATATGTTCTTCTCCGGTATACAATTTTTTTGCTAACAGGCCCAGTGGTGGGGAGAAAAAAAAAGGTATGGTTTTGATAACGATGGCTACTATTCCTTCTATCTCTTTTTAAAGGTTCATTATGATTCTGGATGTCATTTTCAATGGCTTATATATCTCTTGATACATATTATGTTTTACATTTTTAAAATCATTATCTTATAAAATAATTGAGATCTATCAAACAATATTCATATTGTATATTTTTAACAATATACATTTAGAGATATAGGCAATCGAAAATGACACGTAAAACCGTAATGAAACACTTAAAAAGAGACAGGAGTATAACTTTCGCCTCCCATTAAAAAATAAGGTGGCTTTTGAATAGACAAAAGAACATGAACAAGCAAATTTCAAGACAATTGGCAACTTCAAAATCCCCAAGGCAGCCTGTAATGACAAAGAGGACAAGGGTCCCTTAGTGCGTTAATGCGCTATGGGGTGTAGGATGTCTCAGCAATCAGCATGCTTAATCAAAAAAATTTAATGGTGATATGAATAATTAAGTTTGTAGAGTATGCAAAGTGGATCATTCAGGGAAAAAAAATGAAATTGATCCGGATATAATTAAAGATGGGTTAGCACAATCAATATCTACAATGGGAGCTGATGTCTATTTTTTTTTTTTCCCCCTTCAACAAGCAGATACATCAACTCTTAAATCCTCCATGTTAAATATGAGAGGAGAAACGTTTTATTGAATTCGATTATGAAACTGTACAATGAGACATTTATTTATAGAAGGGGAATGACCCTAAGAATGGAAAGGAATTATCCCAATTATAATGAAATCGTAATAAATTACAATCAAATCACAATCTCAATATTACGATATTATTATTTAGTATATGCAAGGATTCTAACACTCCATCCTAGCACTTGTATCTCCATCTTTACATCTTGTTAGCATAATATTAGTGTAAAATTATTGCTGAATATTCACGCTTCCAATGTCCAGAGGGCATTTCCCCTTCTAGGGTGATGTTAAAGGTAGTTGGTGCTGGATTTGTAAGTCATTCCTTGTATGGGCTTTCAAATTTGGAAGAAAGAAACTTTAAATTGTCGTTCCTATGTACGTGCATAGCTGCATGCTGAAAGTTGTGAATAGCTCATGCTAATTCCTCGTAAAAAGATGGTTTATATATATATATATATATATATATATATATATATATATATATATATATATATATATATATATATATATATATATATATAATGATGAAAACAATCCTAGTCTACGTACCCAGCTCCCCGATAATAACTAACGTTCAACTAATTGCTTCTAAGAAACCGACCTACTCTGTTAGTGTCAACATCAACGGTTGATTCGGAATGGATCATAACCCGGAACAACTGGTTGCACACATGGACAACAACATGCAGTGCGAACTTTGAACCAGAGAATATTACATCACAAGTGCATTTATATCAGTAGCATTTTAGCAACGCTCAAATCCATCCTCCGGAAAATAAAACCGAATGGAGTACTCCGAAGCACAACTACATAAGGTGGCAACTCCTAATACAATGACCCGGGTTTTCTTAACGTCAAATAGACAAAACTTCCATCGTTGCTATAAGCCCTTAATAATACCTTGATTTGATTACTCATAGCAACTCAATAATGCCAGTGATGACAAATTCAACTCTCACAACTCAGCTTAACATTTTATTCCTTTTAAAATCAACTCTTCACCGATAATTCAAGCAGGGGAAGTAATGTTTGGCTGCATCAGTCTGTAGCATCCGGCTCCCATGCCCCAATCCGGTTTTGGGGCATCATGCCCCCTTTTTTTTTAAAACCGTTGGATCTCCTGATTCAATCTCAGCCCTTGATCCATCTCCTTCTCTCTCTCCTCTTAACCTTTTAAACTGGTTACTCCTCTCACTCTCTCTCTATCTTCTCTTCTCACGCCCACAGCTGGGAGCAGGACACACGCCATGGCCATGCTCTCCTCCTCCTGTCCTCCGCCATAGCAGTCCCTCCACACCAACTTCTCCATAGCATTCTCGGATGCTCCTCCACAACATCTTGTCTTCTCCTCCATAGCAGATATCACTCGAGGTACCTTCCCTCTCCCTCTCTCTCTTTGGGCCGAACACACACATAGTGTGGGTTGCTTGGAAAAATCGAGGAAGATTTAGGGTTTTGTGAAAATTAGGGCAAATTTAAGGTTTTGTTTAAACCGTGTTCAATCTAGCTTGGATCAATAATGTGAGCTTCAGATCGGTAGTGTGGTGGTGGTGGGCTTAACCCAGAGCTTTGCTCTAGGGTCTGGTGCGTTCAAGAAGATGGGACGGCAGGAGGGGAGATCCATCATCGATCGATGTGGGTTGCGTGGTTTTCTCGGAACTCTAGCCGCCTTGGATTTTGTTCCAGCCTGCGGTCTCCCTTTTGGTTGGTGGTCAGCAGCAGATCTTGCGGAATGGAGTTCTGTTCTTCGGCTGCCGTGGGCGCGTTAGGCCTGCCGGAGTTCTGCCCCGGCGTTGCCTTGGTCTTCGCGCCCGGTGCCTCGCGTGACAGTGGAGGTTTGCCTCAGAGCTCCCCCTCGGTGGGCTCCATAGCCCTGGATTGGGTCTCCCGGTCTAGTTCGGGCCAGCGGCCGTTGAGGCTTGTCCTGGGGAATAGATCTTTCATTTCGTTTGCATTTGTTGTTGTGTGATTACATCTGTGTTTAGTGTTTAATGGTTTGTGCTGGGATCCCATTTTGGTATCTCTCTGCCTAGTCCCGAACGGGATTCCTAGGCCGACACTTGTGTCGGGTGCTTTGCAGGGTGTCCATGAGTCTGTAGCCTGTTGTGCTTAATGTAGTACTCGTGTCTCGGATTAGGTAGTTTGGTGTACTCCTGTTATTGCGATGTAATCTATGCCTTCGGGTATGAATTAATGAATTCATTGACATCTTCAAAAAAAAAAAAATCTAGCTTGGTTATTCATGCTTTTTGTATTATTGTTGTCCTGTTCAAAAAAATTGAAAGTGGTATTTTCAGGTAAACTTTGGATTAAGTGATTTTCTAGCTTAGTTATTGTTTTATTGGGCTATTTAAGACATTAACTTCATTACTACTAGTTTATCGTAGGAAACGGGTGTATATATCCCTTCTCAGATGATTACACCAAAAGCTTGTCGAGTTGATTTTGTTAGAAAGGACATGACATTCTAAGCTAACAGTGATACCTTGAGATCTTGTTGGTTTACTGGCAATGTGAAAAGGCTTGTGGAATATTTCCCTTTAAGAAAAGAATGTTTACTTTGACCTCGGGGCAGTTTGTTTGGAATTAGAGATTTGTTATGTTACGTGATACTACCTGTTTTGTTTGGAGAGTCAGCATCATTTTATTTATAATTTTATTGCTCAAAACTACGAGATATCGCACTATGAATTTTTGTGCTTGTAGTTGTAGATGTGGTTAGATTAAGATTACTCTCACTGCTTTGTAGAAATGTTAGATGTATGTTTGACTTAGAAAACAAATGTCATGGCTTTTGTTTGAGTCATTAAAGGAAAATTTGAGTTATGGATATGGTATAAAATTTCACTATTCTAGGTATCTAATTACTCAAGAGAAAATTGACATGAGACTTGAGAGACTGTATCTTGATTGTTCTATGGTTCACAAAAGAGATCAATGCCCTTTTTTCCTAAACAGTTCTAACTTGGTTGTTTTTTAGCTCTTTGTTTATTCCATGACTGCTAAATGTTTTCTTACCTTAAAACAGGTATATTATTTGAAGAGTTGAAAGAAATGGATGAAAAATGCCGTAATGAAGTTCCGAAGCACCCTCGTAAAGATTATGGAAAAGGCTAATGTGGGCTCCCGCGCTCGGAAAAAGGCGCTAACTCGAAGAGTCGCCACCCGGGTTTTTGAGATGGGTCACCCGAGAAACCGAGGAGTGGTTCAAAAAAGGCTTTTGATCTAGCGAAAACGTCGAGATGTTGGGTTCGGGGAGCCACATTACGAATGAGGAAGGTTTTTCTTTAAAAAGCACCTCATTCGCCCGGTAAAACCGGTCTCTACTTGATGTTTTAAAAAAGGGGGGGGGGGGGGAATTTTCAATATTATTTGGAATATCAAACTCTTTAATAAAGCACGTAACGGGAAAGGGACATGGGAAATATATCACATTGACGTGCAGGTGGTGCTATCTGTACAGTCGTGATAAAATGACATGAATAAATGGAAGTAAATAACATTCAACAGACTGTTTGGACCTCAGAATACCGCTCACGGCACCCTGAGATGCCGTGCGAGGCATCTCAACATGCCGTGCGTGGCACCTGCTCTGCTGTCAGGCTCTGAATACCGCTCACGGCACTCTGAGATGCCGTGCGAGGCATCTCAACATGCCGTGCGTGGCACCTGCTCTGCTGTCAGACTGTTACAGTCTTTTAAAACATCATTTAGCTCACTAGTTTCTCTGTAGATCTTTTGAAAACTCACGAGTAGCCTCACGGCGGTCAGATCATCCCAAGAACGTCATTATCCTTCTCAAAACGTAGTTTTAAAGTAGTTTTCAACGTTTTTGATCACGTGGGATGATCATGAACAGATTTTAGAAGAGCCGAACATGGCTTGTAGATATGGTCTTATTTTAAGAGCTAGAGAAACAGTAGACAGCAAAAACAGGTAACCACAAAGAGAGGAAAACTTCAGATCCATCACTGCTCACAATAGTACTAGTGTGCATCATGCCGTGCGGCTGAGAGTTAGGGTGTCGTGCGTCTGATGAGCAGGCCGCGCGGTTCCCCAACCTCAGCACAGTGTTGGTTTTATTTTATGAAAATAGGTTTTGAGTCAGGATCTAACCAAAAGGGATTAGATCTGCTGACAGAAAGGTCCCCTGAGGACCAGAACGGAATCGAGTCCGAGAAAACTAGTTTATACCTTTGGTTTCGAGCTTGATCAAGGATCGTGGATGCAAGGATGTGGATGGATCGTCACGGATGTGGATGGGGGAGGTTAAATGAGACAAAGGGAGTATGGGTGTGAGTGAAGGTTAGGTGTTTTGGGTGATGGGGTCTTGAAGTTAATGAGTGATCAACTTCAATGATGAGAAGGGAGTGAGTGAAAGCTCTTAAAGAATGTCTTTTGGGAATGACATCCTTTAAGACTTGGAAATGGAAGTGGTAATGGAAAGGGAGTTTGAGAACTTAGAGAGAGAAAGTAGAGTGAGAGAGCCAAGAAAAAGGACTCAAAAGAAGGGCTAAGAGGGGACCTCTTTCCCTTGAGTGGAGGGGTTAATTTATAGGCAAAGGCCAAGGATTTTGAATTTCAAGTGGTGGAGGTATTTTCTGGGCGGGCTAGAAGTGCATTTTCGGCTGAGCCAGTCATCAGCTGTGGCTCACACTGGCGTGGCCGACAGCTTTCTGAGCCAGCCAGCTGTTTGCTCAAGGTGCCGTGCGGTTCAGGTGTGCCGCGCACGGCTACCCTTGAATTTCTCAAGGTGCCGTGCGCTCCAATTTGACTCCGCACGGTACCTCCTCCTGTGGTCCAGGGCCTTTTGGGCTTGGCTGGGTTTGTTGGATTTGTTGGGTTTTTGGCTTTAAAGGAGATCCTTTTTCAAGCTCGCAAAGGTATCGTTTCCTCTATTTCATCATCGGGGTGGACAAAGACTCTCCGAGGTCCGGATTGGGATGTCTACAGTAGTCCCTCTTTAACGTAACTCGGATACCATTAGTTGGTACGAGTGACGCTTAAAGAATAGGCATCCCAATCCGTTGCTCTAGTGCCTTTGAACAGAGACAAAGTGAAAAATGCAAGTAAATAACGATGGTGGTCGCGCTCAGAGAGCTGCCTACGCGTTTGCAAGGATCGGACCAGCGTAGTTCAATTGGGAAAATGCAATGCGAGAAACGAGTCCGGAGGACAAACTTATGCAAAAGCGCTGCGGTGCGGTGTGTCATTCAAAGTATTGTGAAAGACTTGAAACGAGCCCTCGGGAGGCGAAAATCGAGACGAGCCCTCGGAAGGCGAAAATCAATACGAGGAGAGACTTTAGATCCGTTAGACCGTGGCTCGAGGGGAGCGGGCAGACGAGCCTCGGCAAAAATTCGAGTTTAGAATTTTGAGACAAGCTCGGAGGCAAAATTCAACTTAGAATTTTGAGACAAGCCCTCGGAGGCGAAAATTCAATTTAGAATTTTGAGACAAGCCTCGGAGGCGAAAATTCAATTTAGAATTTTTGAGACAAGCCCTGGAGGCGAAAATTCAATTTAGAATTTTTGAGACGAGCCTCGAGGCGAAATTGAATTTTGAACTTTTGAGACGAGCCCTGGGAGGGCGAAAATTGAATTTTAGATGAGCCCTCGGAAGGTTAAAATTGAATTTTGAATTTTTGAGACGAGCCCTGGAGGCGAAAATTGAATTTTGAATCTTTGAGACGAGCCCTCGGGGCTAAAATTGAATTTTGAGACGAGCCCTGGGGGCTAAAATTGAATTTTGAATCTTTGAGACGAGCCCTCGGGAGGCGAAATTGAATTTTGAGACGAGCCCTGGGAGGGCAAAATTGAATTTTGAATCTTTGAGACGAGCCTCGGGAGGCGAAAATTGAATTTTGAGACGAGCCATCGGAGGGTTAAAATTGAATTTTGAATTTTTGAGACGAGCCTCCGGAGGCTAAAATTGAATTTTGAGACGAGCCATCGGAGGCGAAAATTGAATTTTGAATCTTTGAGACGAGCCCTCGGAGGCGTAAAATTGAATTTTGAGACGAGCCTCGGAGGCGAAAATTCAATTTTGAATTTTGAGACGAGCCCTGGAGGCGAAAATTCAATTTAGAATTTTTGAGACGAGCCCTGGGGCTAAAATTGAATTTTGAGACGAGCCCTCGGGAGGCGAAAATTGAATTTTGAATTTTGAGAAGAGCCCTCGGAGGCGAAAATTGAATCTTTGAGACGAGCCATCGAGGCGAAAATTGAATTTTGAATCTTTGAGACGAGCCTCGGAGGCGAAAATTGAATTTTGAATTTTGAGACGAGCCTCGGGAGGCGTAAAATTGAATTTTGAGACGAGCCTCGGAGGCGAAAATTGAATTTTGAATCTTTGAGACGAGCCTCGGGAGGCGAAAATTGAATTTTGAGACGAGCCCTGGGGGCTAAAACTGAATTTTGAATTTTGAGACGAGCCCTGGGAGGCGAAAATTGAATTTGAGACGAGCCCTGGGAGGGCGAAAAGGCGAATTTTGAATTTTTGAGACGAGCCCTCGGGAGGCGAAAACTGAATTTTGAATTTTGGACCTGCTGGGGAAAATACGTCGGATCCTTGAACCAGTCACGGTGAGTCCCGGAGGACGAATACCGAGAAAAAGGGGAATACGGCGAATTCCCGGGGGATTAAATGGCGCCGTAACCAATGCACGACATTCTAAGGGATATTACTGCAAAACGGCTGAGAATTGAGTTTCCAAGAGGATTTTGGTGGCTGATTGGATCAATTTTCGAGACAAGGCATTTAAGCATCTGAGCCAGGGTGCCGTGCGGTCTGAATTATGGGCGTGCGGCACCTCGATCTTCTAAGCACCCCTTCGATTTCCGAGAACATTTGGCAGATTTGAGGGCACCCATTAATTCGGGTGTGTCTGTTCGATGGCTGGGACGACTTTATAAGCATGGTGGTGCCTCATTCTATGCACCACCAACAAAACCTCAAAAGTCTCTTTCTTACTTCGCATCCTTTGAGACCAGCCAACCTTCGAGCATGGCGAACAATGATCTGGTAGCGCGAGTGGGTGCTCTTGAGGCCGAAATGGCCTTTTATCGTGGGGAGATCGAACAATTGAACGACCAGATCGCGAGGCTCATCTCCACCATTCGGACCCTTCGCCGTGCCGTCTCCAACCTGCAGGACTTCGCCTTTGATCAACTGGACGACAAGCACGACCCCGAATCCGTCCTCGGGCGTGACTCGGAGGACACGGCCGAAGACTCCGAGGGCAACCCCAACGGGTCGGATGACCGCTTGGACGGGGCGAGCGACTAAGACGGAGGGCTAGAGGAAAAAAGGAAGAAGGAGAAGAAGGAAGAGGAAAAAGGAAGAAGGGCAGTAGGCCCTGCAGTTGTTTTTGTTGTTTTTCTCTTCTTTTTTTTTCTTTTTTTGAAATGTAATGACAAATTCCGGGGGTTACCCCGGGTGTTATCAATGAAAAGTCCTTTTTCTTCTTTTTTTTTCTCGCATATATCTCCCTAACTCTGAATCGAATCGAACGTGAATATGTCAAACTGCTTTCAGGAAGCAGACTGCTGAAACAGATCAACCTGTCGTGCGCAGCTAATTTAGGGACGCACGGTAACAGAAATTAAATGTACTACATGCTCGTCCAGGGTGCCGTGCGACCTGTCCAAGGTGCCGTGCGACTTGGCTGGCTGTGAACCCGGTCCAATGCTGGTTTCCGAGTGGTCCGATTCAGGGAATATATATATATACGGGGTGTACACAGTACACCCCACTCGTTCGAATTTCCCTCTTTCTATCTCTCTCTCGATCACTCTCTCTCTCTCGCTCTCTCGCTCTCCCAACTGCTCTCTCTCTCGCTGCTCTCTCTCTCTCTTGCTGCTCTCTCTCTCTCGCTGCTCTCTCTCTCTCTCTTGACTGCTCTCTCTCTCTCATATATTGCGATCATGGAGTCCAGGGACACACCTGGTGACAGTCACTCATCACGAGTTGATATTACTTCGCCTCCGATCGTCCCGGAGGTTTTGGCTATGGCCGAGGGTGTTCCAGAGGCCATGGGGGTCTCGGACCAGGCGACATTGGCCGAGGAGGCCACGGCCCCGGCCGCTGTAGTGGTTGGTAGTGGCGGTGATGATAGTGGCGGTGCTGTATTGGCCGGGTACGGCCAGGAGGCCGAGACTCCAAGTGCAGTGGGGTCGAGGGATGGTGCCGGGGCTTTGGGCCGATCGGAGGGTCTAGGCGGCGGTAGTTTGGGCTGGGTGGCAGAGGAAACAGAGGCCTCTCCTTTGAGAGAGCCTCGGACGGACTTGGGGAAGGCCCCCGTCGTCGAGGGTGAGACGGAGGTGGAGCCGGTAGTGGAGGACACACCGCCTATGTTTATGGGCAGCGGTGGAGGTGCGGGGTCGTCACGCCCTATAGGCATGGGCGACTACTTAGCGACGGCGTCCATGGAGGACGTACTGGAGGTGGTGCGGGGGTTTCCTGGGCTGGCGGACGCCTTACTCGCAGCCCGCGAGGTGGAGCTGGAGGCCGGGGCTAGGACTGGGGGTGCCAGAGAGTCTGGAGCTGAGGAGAGGCGAGCTGAGGAGACCGGGTTGACGGCTCCTCGCATCACTGTGGTGGCCGAGGCGACACTGGCCTTGGAGGGGCGAGGGCCCTACGACGAGGTGGCCTACGTGCCCTTTCAGCACGTGGTGGTGCCTTCACTTTTTGACCCTTACACGCCTCGGAGGCCAGCTTACGACGAGGCTCTGGTCCTGAGGGACCCTCAGCGGCACCTTTCTTTGCGCCGAGACGAGGTATACTTTAAATATCTGTATTTCAAATTCCAATGCATCGTACTTCCATTTCGTTACATCTAAATATGCCACTGTATTGCATGCCATGCCTGTTTACTAAATATTTATCCATTTGTTGTAACAGGCGATCTCGCTCTCGTGCTATGGAGGTTCGGCGGCCGTGCCGACGTTTTGGGAGAGGTTGCCCGAGGCTTCGCGGGAGATAGTGAGGCAGGCGGGCTTTGGAGAGTTTGTGGGGGTGTTGGCGAGGGGTGTGTGCAACGACCGCCTGGTGGTGAGGGCTTTGGCCGAGAGGTGGTGGGATACGACGAATACCCTCCACTTCTCTTTTGGTGACCGTGACGTCGTTGGATTTGGCGGCGATCACCGGTCTCGTGGTCGGAGGTGACCTATTCCTTTCGACGCCACGCGAGGCGGCGGCGTTCAATGGCGATGCCGGGACACGAGCCGAGAGGGGCGATGGCACGCCAGCTCCTGAGGTTTTGGACAGAGAGGCTCCCGACTGACAGGGCGGAGGAGGAGCAGATGGCGAGGTGTTTCCTGCTATACTTACTTGGTGCGTCCCTGTTTCCCAACAGGCACAACCGAGTGCACATTTCGCTTCTCCCAACCCTGAGGGACGTCGAGGAGATCGCCCGCTTCGACTGGGGAGGTGCGGCGCTGGGGACGTGCTATGCCTTTATGGGCTCTCTTTCCCGTGGGGCAGGAGTGAGTCTCGGAGGCTACTGGAGGGTTTGGGAGGTACATTTCTTTTCCTTTCTCATGAATAGTTAGCTTTCCATTTATATCAATTCAATATATATCTTGTGCTAACTTTCAATGTAATAAATTGCAGCTTTGGACGTACGAGGTGATAAGGATGTACCCTCCCGAGACCACGTGTCCCGATGACACGATACTCCCCTAAGCCCTACGCTGGTCGACAGAGTACAAGGGCGTGAAGAGGGGGAGAGGCAAGCTGGATGCCTTCCGTCTTTACTTGGACGAGTTGCGTCCTGATCAGGTACTAAAGCGCTTTCATATCTATTTCCAGCTTATTTTCATTCAATCAGCACCTTGATATTGCTTATTCTTGATGACAGGTCCACTGGCGGGTGTGGGACCGCTTCGAGGTCCCCTTCGTGACACAGAGTAGGGAGGTTGCCAGGGGGAGAGTGCTTCTCGAGTCCCCCTACGGCTGGCAGTGGTACTTGGGTGACCGAGTGTCACGCCAGTCGCTGAGGCTGGACGCCTTTCGAGTCCCCGGGCTGCTTCCTGCTCTAGTGCAGAGGATGCAAGACACGCGAGGAGGTCGGCGATTCACACGGCCGGACCTCGAGTTGGAGCCGTTGCTCGAGGCAGGTGCAGGCCTTGCTGCTGAGCAATCTTGTTCTCGCACGATGGCGGGTTCTGAGGATACGTGCCGCTTGGGAGGCGGCACAGGCACGAGGCGGCGCTGGAGGAAGAAGGGGAAGGAGACGAGGCGACGGAGTCAGCGGAGGAGACGGGCGTCGTGGTGACAGAGGCGCGGTGAGGGTGCGGGCCCGAGTGGCACTAGCCTCTCTACTCTCTCTTGGACAGTGGCAGGGAGCCCCCGGCCTAGTTGTAGTGCCACGCCTTTCAGCTGAGGCTCCAGCGTTTCTCGTTCAGGTACAACATGCTTTCATTCTTCCATACGTTCGCTTCCACATGTTCTGATTGATTTCCTTCATTGCAGGCTCCTCCAGTGCGTGAAGGAGATGGCGAGAGGCCATGATGGGCTGAGGCGGTTGGTGAGACAGTACGCCATGGGCCACCCTCCGGAGGTGTTGCCTCGCGTCGGTGGGTCGATGGTATACTCTCGAACTTCAGTCAATTGCTTTACTCCTATCGTTTATATTATGATTATGATGCAAATGTTATATGAATGCTGTACCGTTGCAGGCTAGAGGAGGGGCTACACGAGGGTTGCGGCGGAAGTCCGTCCGTCCGATAGTACGACAGGTGTCCTCTGCCGGCTCGCGGGAGGAGCCGGCATCGAAGAGGACACGACGCTCTGTAGGGACCGAAGACGAGCCTATTGACGTCTCTGAGGACGATACACCCGAGCCTACAGACGTTGACCTGGAGGTCACCTCAGGAGATACTGTGCCTAGGGTGACCGGTACTCAGGCGGCGAGCAGCTCTCCTGCGGGTGAGGAGATCTCCGTAGAGGACGAGGAGGAGAGCGAGGGCGAGGACGAGGATGAGAGTTGAGCTCCTCTTTTGTTTTGCGCTTTTGACAGAGCCTGCGTACTTCTTTTGCTAGGGCGCCTGTTTGCCCTTGGTAGATAGGACTTCGATCATTGGGTCATCGTGCCCCTCTTTGTACTTCGACTCATGGATGCTTTTGGATTTATACAGAGATTTTGTTCTTTCATTGTTTATGTCATTCAATTTCCTTTTGTTTGCACGAAGAAAACTGAATAACCAAAACATTAACCGAACTGTGCAACTAGTCGCTGAGTTGAATGTGAGGTTTGTGAGGAGGGACATATTAACAATCGAAGTATATTGACAGTGGAATAGAAATCAAAGAAGGCAAGCAAACCGTTGTAAAGTAGACTCTGCATACAAGACTTTATATAGACATCTTTGCGACTGAATAATGACCTTTGAATCTTGCTATGATGCTCGAAAATTCTATTTTGCCTCTGGAATATACTCGAAAAGTAGGAAAACGTTGACTCTAACATGTGACATTTTCGAGTTTTGACTCTGGACATGAACCGGAACTTGGACTAAGTCACTTTTGACCATTATGACCTGTAGGACTTGAAAGAACGACTTGGAATGACCCGGAACGGACTTTAATACTTTGACATGGCTTAAGGAACGGATTTTATCGAGTTTTCGTGCCACGACGGCGAATCCGGGAAGTTAACTTGAAACGAAACATCCACGAAGTCCCAAATACCCGTTAGAGTGTGTTTAGGTGCTGGTTGGTTCTTTGTAGGGCCTTGATTCCATCTTGGGGTGTTGCTGCCAAAAACTGCAGAAATGCAGAGTCCACATGCCGTGCGGATAGACCAAGGTGCCGCGCGGGTGGAAATCTGCCTCACGGTACCTTGATCACTCTGCCGTGGAATTTCTCTGGTTTCAACATGCCGTGCGACCCATCAAGGTGACGCGCGAGATAATTTTCCTGACAGATTCCAGTTTTGCTGCTTTCCAAGGTAGATTGCTCGGGGGTTGAGGTTTGACCCATGCAATGCCATTTCTGAACCAATGCATGTCTGTTTTGCACCTTTTAGGACTTGACCAAGCTTTTCCCGATGTTGGACTCATGAAAAACTTGCGTTTTTCAAACCCGAGGCTCTTTGAAAGTTGAAGTCGTCCCTTCCCCCTCTCCTATAAATTCAAGCTCTCTCATACCACATTCTCATCACCTCATTCAACTCTCATCTTCTTTCCTTACTTCTTGAAATGGCTCTTTCTCTTACCGGTTCACTTCGTCCATAGTTGGCTTCGATGGAAGGTGTCGATTGGCTCAACTTCTGAGCTCATGGTCTCTATTCCATGCGGTACCTTCGCAACATCCGTCTTCGCCCCGAACTTTTGAGGGCAGCCGTGAGTTTCTGGGATCCGGAGGTTCACGTGTTCCGGTTTGGCAATCAGGAGCTCTATCCCACTGTCGAGGAGTTCCGTGCGTACCTCGAGGGCTTTGGTTCAGGGGAGGTCATCATTCCTCCTGTGCGCGAGAGCGCTTACAGGGTCTTGGCTGCGGCCCTTGGATTGGGTGATGGTGCTGCTCGCTACTTGGTTAGGAATGGCCATCTTAATGTCATGCGCCTTATCGAGCTATTTTCTCCTCCTGGCGATCTTGGAGACATGACTTATCAGACTCGACGCATGACTGCTCTCTGCATTTGCCTGCTTGCGGCCTATCTCTTAGTTCCTTCTACCGGTCACGCTAGTTCGGCGCTGATCAGCGTTGCTGTTCAGGTAGAGGCTCGAAAGGACGTGATTCCGATGGTTTTGGCCGAGACATTGATTGGTTTGGACAAGGTTCGTTCTGGAGGGACCGAGACTTTCGGTGGTAGCCCCTTTCTCCTACAGGTTGGCTTCTCACTCAGCTCTTCTTTTTCGGGTTTTTCTCACGTTCTCATTTTACCTCAACACTCAGCTTGGCTTTCTACGGTTTCTTACTTGTTTTCTCTCTTCCCACAGATTTGGCTTTGTGACAAGGTGAATGTGCTGACCATTCCTTCTGGCAATTGGTCATATGAGGCGAGGTTACTGTCTCAGCGATGCTTCGAGTTTGAGGACAGGAGCAGGGTCGAGTGGGTCGACTTCCTCAGGCGCCGGCGAGCGGAGACTATTGCTTGGAGGTGCCGATGGCTGGATCTTCCTCCCATGACAGTGCACTACATGGGCCCTCAGTGGGTCGTCCTTGCTGGTTTGGGAGCTTTTACCTTCTACATCCCTTATCGCATCCAGCGACAGCTAGGTTTGAGGCAGGAGGCCCCTGCCGAGGTTCTCGTGGATGTGGTTCTGCCTCTCTTCAGCCATTCGGTTCTTTGCCACTACCAGTGCTTTTGGATGACACGCGAGGTGACCGACGCACATCCTTATCCTTCTGTGGCGATGCGCGGGAGCTATCGAAAGTGGCTTAGGAGGGACATCGCAGCGAGGGCTGGAGCCCAAGGAAACTGACTCGATCCTACTTCCCTGACCGTTGAATAAATTGTGGACCCTCTTCTCATTATGTTGTATTTCTTTTGGTTTTGAAATCTTTGCCCAACCTTATGTAGCAGAAGTAATCGTGTTAATAAAAGCGAGTCTTGGAGGGTTTCCCCATTCTCGACTTTTGTTTTTCAAACCTTCTCAACCTGGATCTTTATTTTGATGGATTGTGACCGGGTCTCAATGTGAGACTGCCTACGTATCCTCCTGGCGAAGGAATCAGGTCATGACGTAGTTCAGGGTAGGGTTCGCTCTGGTTTTAACACTCTCCTTTTGCGCTCTAACTTTTGCCTAGAACCGCCCTTTCGGGTTTTCGGTCTAGCGAGCTCATTTATTGTATGCCTTAACTTTTGCCTAGGATGCCGTGACGGGTTTTCATCCTAGCAGGCTTTGCTCTAATTTTTGCCTAGGACTGCCTGCCCTTGCGGTTTTCAGCCTAGCGAGCTTCTCTCAGGGGTAATAGCGCTTGAGTTGATCCAGGTTGACCAAGGTTGAGAATTCATTTCCATCCAAGTCGATGAGTTGCGCAGCTCCTCCAGAAAGGATGGTCTTGATAATGTACGGTCCGGACCATTTTGGTCGAAACTTTCCTCGTGGGTCGTAAACAGGAGCCCGGATTTCCTTTAAAACCATGTCACCCTCTGTCAAGTTCCTGGGTTTCACTTTCTTGTTGAATGCCCGTGCAATCCTTCGTTGGTATCCTTGAATATGGTAAAGAGCCCTTAACCGGCGTTCATCGAATAGCATAAGTTCTTCGAACCGATTGCTCAACCATTCTGCCTCTTGGATTTCACATTCAATCATAGCTCGAAGAGATGGGACTTCCAATTCGATGGGGAGCACCGCTTCCATTCCATAAACCAAAGAGTAGGGGGTTGCTCCCGTTGGTGTTCGCACAGATGTGCGATACCCCCACAGAGCCAGGGGCAGTTGTTCATGCCAGTCCCTTGAGAATGATTGAATGGTCTTCTCCAGAATGGCTTTGATTGTCTTATTGATGGCCTCCACGGCGCCATTAGTCTGCGGCCGATAAGTCGTCGATTTGTGCACTTGAATTTGGAACTCATCCAAAACTTTCCGGGCTCGTCCTTTGAAATGAACCCCATTATCGGATACGAAAGCTTGGGGGACCCCGTACCGGTAAATGACATTTTGCTTGATGAAATGTGCAACTTGAACCGCAGTCAAAGTGGCATAGGAAGCAGCTTCTACCCATTTCGTGAAATAATCGACGGCTACTAAAATGAACTTGTGACCATTGGATGCTGCCGGCACTATCCTTCCGATGACGTCAATTCCCCATGTCGAGAAAGGCCATGGTGAGGTCATTTGTTGCAGCTTATGTGGCGGGACATGCGTGAGATTAGCATGAATTTGGCACTTTCTACACCTTCGCACATATTCCACACATTCCGTTTCCATGGTGGTCCAGAAGTATCCTTGCCTGAGGATTTTCTTAGCGATCATTATACCATTCATGTGAGTGCCACATACACCTTCGTGGACTTCCTCCATTACCCTCTTCACATCTTCCCCATGGACGCATAACTTGTGCGTACCGCAGTGTGATCTTCGGTATAGGTTCCCTCCACAGATAATGTATTGAGCCGCCATTCTCTGGAGAGCGATTCGGTCCTTCTTGCTTGCTCCCATGGGGTACTCTCCTCTTTCTACATATCTCCAAATATCGAAGTACCATGGCTGACCATCATCGGGTTCTTCGATCGTCATGACATGCTGGTAGACTGGAGTATCCCTTTGTTCTATCACGATCGGCCTTAACTTTACGCCAATAGGGATCTCGACCATCGATGCCAATGTTGCCAAAGCGTCTGCGAATTGATTTTTGAACCTCGGGACATGAGTGAATGTTACCCTGGTGAAGTGGGGGATGAGATCTTCGAGATCGTGGTGATATGGCTTTAGTTTTTCTTCCTTGACTTTCCAATCACCATTTGCCTGGGACACGACTAAGTTCGAATCTCCCACGACTTCCAGTTTTTCTATGTCGATCTCAATGGCTGCCTCCATACCGACGATGCAAGCCTCGTACTCTACCTGATTATTGGTGACTTCGAAGTTAAGCTTGAATGCCAACGGGATATGCGATCCATCGGGCGAAATGAGCAATACACCGATTCCAAATCCTTTCTGGTTGGCTGCTCCATCAAAGTACAACTGCCAAATGTCCTCGGCTACCGTCATTATGTCTTCGTCGGGGAAATTGAATTCGGCATCCTCCCCTCCCTCAACTGGGCAATCGGCCAGGAACTCTGCGACGGCTCTTCCTTTCACTGACTTTCGGGTGACATACTTTAATTCAAACTAGGCCAGCATCAACAACCACCGTGCCATCCTACCCGTGAGGGCCGGTTTTTCAAATAGATACTTTAGGGGATCCATCCGAGATATCAGCCTCACCGGGTAGGCGAGCATGTAATGCCTCAACTTCCTGGAAGCCCATACAAGTGTCCAGCATGTCTTTTCCAGGGGAGTGTACCGCTCTTCGGGTCCAACCATCTTTTTACTGAGGTAGTAAACAGCCCTTTCAACCCCATCATCTCCTTCCTGTGCCAACATACACCCCATTGAGGACGAAGTGACCGACAGGTATAGGATCAAAGATTTTCCTGTTACGGGCGGCGTTAATACCGGTGGCTTGTTCAGGTAGGTCTTGTTGGCTTCGAAAGCTTTTTGGCACCTATCGTCCCAAGCGAACGGCACTTCTTTCTTGAGCAAACGGAATAGGGGTTCGCAAGTCGAGGTCAGCTTTGCAATGAATCGACTGATGAATTGCACCTTGCCGAGGAAACTCCGTACATCCTTCTCAGATCTCGGCGGTTCCATTTCTAGGATGGTTTTGATTTTCGATGGATCAACTTCGATGCCTCGGGTGGTGATCATGAACCCAAGCATCTTCCCTACAGTGACTCCGAACGTGAAACTTCCTAAGCGCGGGCAGATGTCCTTCTCGCTCTTTGGCTTTAACAATCATATCGTCAATGTAGACCTCTACCTCTTTATGAATCATGTCGTGTAGCAATGCCGTGGCGGCCCGCTGGTAAGTAGATCTGGCGTTCTTTAGTCCGAAGGGCATGACTCGATAACAATATGTTCCCCACTCAGTGATGAACGTAGTTTTTTCCCGATCCTCTGGAGCCATAAGGATTTGATTGTACCCCGAAAAACCATCCATGAAAGAGAGTAGGGCATGACCGGCAGTATTATCAACTAACACATCAATGTGTGGTAGCGGGAAGTCATCTTTCGGGCTGGCTTTGTTGAGATCCCTGAAATCGACGCAGACCCTTATTTTACCATCCTTCTTTGGTACTGGGACGATATTTGCAACCCACTGAGGGTATTCAGTTACCATTAAAAACCCAGCGTTAATCTGTTTAGTGACTTCTTCCTTTATCTTAAGCACCCAGTCAGGTCTCATGCGCCTTAGTTTCTGTTTTACTGGTTTTGCGTCAGGATAGAAGGGAATCCGGTGTTCCACGATTTCAGGATCGATTCCGGGCATATCTGCGTGTGACCATGCAAACACATCTTCGAATTCTTTGAGCAGGTTTACAAGGGCTTCGCGCTCTTCAGCGGATAGCGCGGAACCGATCTGGATCACCCGGGGACTCCCTTCATCTCTCAAATTTATTAAAACGATTTCTTCTTTTACAGGTTGAGCATGTCTTTCATCTTCCCTGTCGATTAGGGATCGAATTTTTTTGGGGATATCCCCATCGAAATCAATCTCTTCATCACCAGGGTCGACGCAATTTATTTCAAAGTCAGGGAAGTAAGCAGAATCAGATTCATTCATTTCATGATCAACGAAGGCCTCGGGGGCACCATACACACGGGTGGATTCGAACTCGAAGTACAGACTCTGAGAGTTTGGGCCAAGAGGCACCAACTCGGACTCAGCAGACTCAGAAGACTCAGAAGACTTAACAGACTCAAATTCAGACTCAGATTCAGACTCAGACTCGTGGTGAGTTGCACTCGGTATGAAGGTCCAGTTCTTGTATCCTCCAGCAGCATCCATGATGAGCAAAGTCGGGTCCTCAGGGGTATCTTGTTCCATCATCAGCACTTCCGCTTCCGCAACTGTACCCATTGATTCATCTTCCCTAAACAGAGTTGCGAGACTACCTATGGGAAAAACCTCAATCCAGTCAAGGAGCTCTTTCTGCTTTTCCACAACCTCAGCTTCTTCATCACTATCTAGCCAGACATCGTTGGCGAATATCTCAAACCCTGGCAGGAAGGTATTGGTTTCCTCGTCCCAAAACGGTTCCGGCTGTCCCTGATAAATCTGCTTTGCTTCTTCTTTGACAAAGTAGTCCTCCAACCTGTTCCCCCTTTTCACTTTGCTGCCATTTGAGGGTGAGTAACCAAGGCCTGTTGTACGCATCAGAGCGCCCTGGGCTTCAAACTTCGCAGGGCCTTGGAGGTTCTTTCCCAGTCCCAATCCTGGCATGTAGGACATTTTCTTCATAATCTTGATGGCAACATTGCTAATAACGAAGTCATCATCGATCCTAACTGAATAGATCGACTGAGAGGTATCTAGAGAGAAGCCTCCCAAAGCGATATCTTCTTCTCCGTGTTGAATTTCCAAGAATGGGGCATTATCCTCAACAGGGGCATGAATCCCCGAGTCTCCGTGGATAGTAAGCATTCCTGTTTTCAGTCCCAGCCGAATTTTCTGGTGGAGTGTGGAGGGCACGGCCATGATGTCTGGCCGATGCAGCCAGGGCCTTCCCAAGAGCAGATTGAAAGAGGCAGGGATATTCACCACGTGAAATTCCACTTCCGTCTGGTATGGTCCGAAGGTCATGGCTATCATGAGAGTCCCAATCACATCCCTCCGAGTGTTGTCATATGCTCGGACCTTGACTTCTGATGGAGAGAAGTCCTTATTTTTGTACCCCAAGCAGTAAGCAACACGGAGTGGACAGACATTAATCGCTGATCCATTGTCGACCAAGATTGCTGGAACCGACTTGCCATGGCACTTCAAGGTGATGTGCAGCGGACGATTGTGATCAGTTCCTTCGGCAGGTAAGTCTCGATCAGTAAAGGTGATGGCATGTTTGATAGGTATGGTTTTGATCAGTGCCACAAGCTCATCGGGAGTTATATCGGAAGGAACCTTTAGCTGAGAGAGTGCCTGGATGAGGCCTTCACGATGGCATGTGGAATGGACCAGCACATCCCAGACAGACATCTTGGCATGGGTTTGCTCCAGTTGGCGCTTAATCATCCCTTCGGGGTTCTTTTCAGGTCGGGAAGGCTCCTTAGCCGGCGGGTCCAAAGGTCGAAAGGTGCTCTTGACCGGAGTGGTAAAGGGATCAGAGGGTTCTGCGGTTGCAGGGTTGGAAGGTTCCCCAACTTGAAGGTTCGGAGGTTGATAAACACGGCCGCTTCTGGTTAGATGATCAATCTGGCGGTACTTCGATTCCTCACTCCATAGGTCGGCTAGGGCTTTACGCTTGTTTCCGATAGTTGTATATTGTAGATTAGCGGCCAGATCAGCGATAACTAGATCATCCCACAGATCCTCGGGTGTCCACTTTTCAGCCTCTATCATGGCTTTGTTAACAGTCCATTCTTCGTTTCCCACTTTCACGTTAACCACTTCAGTGTTGGCCCACAAGTTTGCTGGTTCATCTTCCCATAAGTTTATCATGGCAACTTCAGCGTCTTTCGGGAAAGTGACTGATGGCTCAGATTCAGCTCCGTCCACGAGGTAGTACATCTGGTCAAACTCATTGCTAGCAACTTCCTCCTCGAACCTAGGAAGGTCTGGGTACGGGGTGAGGTTCACATTGTCATACAGGTTGTTGACGACAAAATCATTAAAATGAGAGAAATCTGGGCGGAGCGGGGCAAGTTCCGGCCAGTTGTACGTCACCATCTCAGGTGGGTATCCAAGCTGGTATTCTTCACCGAATAGTGTCGGCAGGGAGAAGGTATCCAATGGGTCATTCCATGCCAAAAGCTGATACTCATCCGGGGTCGGGTCCCATTCCCATTCGGGTACATCTTGGAAGACCGGGTATTCTTCCCCTTGATTTTCGAATAATGCACACAAAGAGAATCCATCAAGAGGATCTGTGTGGATGTTTTGCCAATCAACCTCCCATCCGGCCTCGAACAAAGGTTCGTCGTTTCTTTAGAAATTGGCAGCTTCAAATTCTTCTCAGTCAGCAATCAGTTCTCCCCACGTGTCTTCCCATTCCCATGTAGAATGGAAGGCAATTTCTCCGGGAATTTCACCAACAGGCATTGGTTCGGCATCAGGGAATAGGGTAGAATTAGCTTCTGGGAGACTTGGATCTTCGGCTAGGGTGATTTGGTTGATACGGAAAGGGGTATTATGCTGTGGCAGGGGGTTTGAGACGGTGTTTGGTTTATCTGTGGGTGGAGCATCGACAACCTTGTTGTCAATGAGGTTTTGGATTTCATGACGGAGGCGGATGCAGTTGTCGGTGGTATGGCCGGACATTTGGTGGAAGTCACAGTAGACTTTTTGGTTTAGGTTTGGCGGAATGGTTTGTGGTGGCGGAAGAGGTTTCAGCACCCCAATGTCTGTGAGTTTCTTAAGGAGAGTGGATCTTGGAGTGCTGAATTGGGTGAAGGTTCGGTTCTAGGATTTTGGTTTTTCGAAAATCTGGTTAACTTCTACAGGTTTTGTGGATGAGGTTCCTGCCTGATTGGCATTCCCGAAGAGAACATTGCTGTTTCCTGAATACGCCCGTTTGGATTTGGACCCGGACCCTGATTCTTTCTTCTCCAAAGTTTCGTCCCGCAGAGCCTCCTCTACAGCCAATCCAGAATCATAAAAAGTTTCAAAATTTGGGGCAGCCTGAGAAAGAACCATGTATGGTGCAAAAAAGCTTGGCAAGTTCTTGGTTATTATCCGTATTTGTTCTTTTAGGTCAGGCTTATTCTGCATCTGGGCTGCCTTTGCCCTTCAACGCTTCACAAAGTCAGCAAAGCTTTCCTTCTCACCCATCTTAGTACTTTCCAACTCTCTCGTGGTCATCTTCAAGTCGACGTTGAAATCATACTGAGCTACAAAGGCCGTCCCAATGTCTTCCCAAGTCCTTTTCTTGGATGGCTCGAGAGAGAGGAACCATTGCAGAGCTGGGCCAGACAAGGACTCATGGAAGAGTTGGGCCATGGCTTCTCCTTCAATGCCGCGCATAGTGAGGGATCCGACATATCCCTGAAGATGGGCTCTTGGGTCGCCGGTTCCATCGAATTTTGTAAAGTCCACTCCTTTGAACTTTTCTGGCAGCTTGGCATTTGGAAAGAGGCATAGTTTCTTCATGTCGATTTCTCCCTTCCCAAGCCGTTTGGTTTCCTAGACAGATTCCTCCAATTTACCAATCTTATCCATGATAGCAGCCAGGTTGGGGTCAACTGCTGGTACCTCAACTTTAGGTGGTTGCTCAGATTGCAGAGAAGTCTTGATTAGGAGCTTGTCAGTGATTTCCTGCATGCTTTCCATTATCATATTCATGTCATTTTTCATAGAGACTATGGCGGCCTTAAGCTGTGCGTCAACACCGGCGATGGATTGTTTAAACTGAACATCCATGTTAGCCACGTTCTGCCTGAGTTCCTCCATTTCGTCTCCCTGATCAGCCATGGGTAAGGGATTTTCGGTCGGGAATGAGACTACGGATTCTTCTACCACAGGTTCTTCCTCTTCCTCAATTTTGACCTCAAACAGCGGGGGTCCTTCCAGGGTGTCTACGCGAACTAGTCTTTGGGACAGATGGAACCAATTGGGTACAGCTTCTTTTCTCCGCAGGCGATCAATGTTGGCAACACTGGTAACAAGTCAAAAGGGAGCAACTCATAACCAATCCGAATACTCGCCCTACTTCTACCCATCTCCTAGAAACGAGGCCTAAGACCTACCGTTGCTCGAATCTCACTTAAGACGTCCGTACAGAAGATTTCCGATAGCCCGGGTAGGTGCCGTCAGGCAGGTTAAATTCCGAACGGGTCGGAACCAGAGTCAATCTCCTTATCATGACCATCCGATACAGAGCAATGTGGCTACCGGAATCCAGATACGGGCATGCTTAAGGCTAGACCCAAACCAAGGGAGCCGTTCGGGCACAGCAAACACCGGAGGTATCACAAACTCCATGGATTTAAAGTCTCCTAGACTGACCGGAGGGCCCTAAAGAATTCTAAGGAAGCCTATTCTTCTAGCCCACAAGATGCAATGGTGTGTGAATGATGAGTGTATGCAGGAATAAAAAAGCACGTAAACAGGGTATAACACATAAGTCCTAGCCATGGGTTCCTATCCTAGTTGGGAAGGTTCTATGACTATGTACAAGTGCAAAAGCTGGTTTTGGTCTCAAAAGGGTTCCCTGGACTAGAGCCAAGATGTGCTACCCCGTGTCGAGTGTATTGCAAGACAACGGTCGTACAGTACGATGGCTCATCATAGTCGAGGGTTGCTAGGCATTCCGCGAGAGCTTGTCACCGGTAAACCGAGCAAGATAGCCGAAACACGCATAGCGAGGTTTGTGCGGTGCAAAAGTGTACAGGATAAAAGAACTTAATATTCCGAAAAATATTTGAAAATCCCCCTTTAGAAAACACTTTTCAAGTTTTGCCCTCTTGATCATCCAATACTTTTATACATTTTTTTTTAAAAAGTATTGAATAAATACGTCCCCAGCAGAGTCGCCACTGCGGGCTCCCGCGCCCGAAAAAAGGCGCTAACTCGAAGAGTCGCCACCCGGGTTTTTGAGATGGGTCACCCGAGAAACCGAGGAGTGGTTCGAAAAAGGCTTTTGATCTAGCGAAAACGTCGAGATGTTGGGTTCGGGAGCCACATTACGAATGAGGAAGGTTTTTCTTTAAAAAGCACCCCATTCGTCCGGTAAGACCGGTCTCTACTTGATGTTTTAAAAAAGGGAGGGAATCTTCAATATTATTTGGAATATCAAACTCTTTAATAAAACACGTAATGGGAAAGGGACATGGGAAATATATCACATTGACGTGCAGGTGGTGCTATCTGTACAGTCGTGATAAAATGACATGAATAAATGGAAGTAAATAACATTCAACAGACTGTTTGGACCTCAGAATACCGCTCACGGCACCCTGAGATGCCGTGCGAGGCATCTCAACATGCCGTGCGTGGCACCTGCTCTGCTGTCAGCTATTGGGCCTCAGAATACCGATCACGGCACTCGAGATGCCGTGCGAGGCATCTCAACATGCCGTCCGTGGCACCTGCTTTGTCAGAATGTTACAGTCTTTCAAAACATCATTTAGCTCACTGGTTTCTCTGTAGATCTTTTGAAAACTCACGAATAGCCTCACGGCGGTCAGATCATCCCAAGAACGTCATTATCCTTCTCAAAACATAGTTTTAAAGTAGTTTTCAACGTTTTTGATCACCTGGGATGATCTTGAAAAGATTTTAGAAGAGCCGGAACATGGCTTGTAGATATGGTCTTATTTTAAGAGCTACAGAAACAGTAAACAGCAAAAACAGGTAACCACAGCAGAGGAAAACTCAGATCCAGTCAGCCTGTTCACTAGTGTGCATCATGCCGTGCGCTGAGAGTCAGGGTGCCGTGCGTCTGATCAACAGACCGCGCGGTTCCCCAACCTCAGCACAGTGTTGGTTTTATTTTATGAAAATAGGTTTTGAGTCAGGATCTAACCAAAAGGGATTAGATCTGCTGACAGAAAGGTCCCCTCAGGACCAGAACGGAATCTAGTCCGAGGAAACTAGTTTATACCTTTAGTTTCGAGCTTGATCAAGGATCGTGGATGCAAGGATGTGGATGGATCGTCACGGATGTGGATGGGGGAGGTTAAATGAGACAAAGGGAGTATGGGTGTGAGTGAAGGTTAGGTGTTTTGGGTGATGGGGTCTTGAAGTTAATGAGTGATCAACTTCAATGATGAGAAGGGAGTGAGTGAAAGCTCTTAAAGAATGTCTTTTGGGAATGACATCCTTTAAGACTTGGAAATGGAAGTGGTAATGGAAAGGGAGTTTGAGAACTTAGAGAGAGAAAGTAGAGTGAGAGAGCCAAGAAAAAGGCAAGAGAAAGGACTCAAAAGAAGGGCTAAGAGGGGACCTCTTTCCCTTGAGTGGAAGGGTTAATTTATAGGCAAAGGCCAAGGATTTTGAATTTCAAGTGGTGGAGATATTTTCTGGGCGGGCCAGAAGTGCATTTTAATTTGAGCAGTCATCGGTGTGGCTCACTGGCGTGGCCGACAGCTTTCTGAGCCAGCCAGCTTTTTGCTCAAGGTGCCGTGCGGTTCAGGTGTGCCGCGTACGGCTACCCTTGAATTTCTCAAGGTGCCGTGCGCTCCAATTTGACTCCGCACGGTACCTCCTCCTGTGGTCCAGGGCCTTTTGGACTTTTTTTATTGGGCTTGGCTGGATTTGTTAGATTTGTTGGGTTTTTGGCTTTAAAGGAGATCCTTTTTCAAGCTCGCAAAGGTATCGTTTCCTCTATTTCATCATCGGGGTGGACAAAGACTCTCCGAGGTCCGGATTGGGGTGTCTACAGCTAAAAAGAAATATCACAGCCTAAAGGAAAAAACTGATGATATTGTGGAGGAAAAATTGACCATATTGCTGTCGACTGTGTAGTGTTTTGAATGTAAATGCAGTTGCTTTCTTGGTAGTTAACATGGCTGCTGTCTTTTGGATGTATACTGTGACTCATGTAGATTGCTGCCTTTAGTTAGCATGCAGCTACATTTTTGTTAGTTCACATGGCTGCTGACTGACCATGTAGATTGCTACTAATGATATTGTGGCTGCCTTTTGTTATTCGGAATAGGTAAAAATTTATTATATGTATTCAATGATATCGAGGCCTTTCTTTATTTTGATGAATGTTGAGAAATTTTATGTCTGCTTGTTGTGAATGGAGGGATACCCTACCATTTTAGTGGCCATGTCGTAAAACTGGAGGTGTTTACCATGTTAAATAACATACTTACCATGAATATAGGGTGTACATAACTAAACTGGACATTCTTATCACAAATTTTGGAAGGAAAAAATAGTGACTAAAGGTACTTACCACGACAAAAAACATACTTACCACAAATACAAGATATACATAACCAAAACTGGACATTCTTACCACAGATTTTGAAAGAAAAAAATATTGACTGAAGGTACTTACCATGACAAAGAACATACTTACCACAAATACAGGATGTAAGAACATACTTACCACGAATACAGGATGTTTATAACTAATATTGGACATTCTTACCACATATTTTGGAAGAAAAAAAATAATGACTCAAGGTACTTACCATGTCAAAGAATATTTTTTCCACGAATGCAAGGTGTTTATAACTAAAAATTGGACATTCTTTTCATGAATACTGAATGTTTTTAAGATTACAAATGAAAGACGTTACATGAAACAAATGTTACGATTACACTTTCAAACTGCATACGATTACATAAATAGGCTAACGCACCTTCCACGTCCCCATCCGCAACCTCTATTTTGCATTGAGCAATAAAATGATTGTAAAAATCTTTTTTCGTGTATCCAACCTTGTCATATCCACCAGATTGTTGTGCGGCAAAATCCATAATATGACTTGTTTTAATGCCAACTTTATGCATCGTATTGACCGAGCCTTTATCAGGACTACGAACCTTCCTGTGGGAGTGGAGAAAGGGCACCCTCGTCGGCCCTATCAAGTTGTGGTTATGGAAGCTTATAAAGTTAGCTACCACGTATTTGTTTGATTTTCGATCTAATTTGAGATGTAATATAGCAGGACATCCAACTCTAGTTAGTGCCATTGGCTCTTTTTTCCGATCTTCTCTTTCCATATATGTAGCTTCTCGATATCCTTCTTTTGAACAAACTCACTTTCTTGAAGTGACAATACATTGTCCTTGTGAATATTATCCTTTTGGACACTAAAGCCTTTCACTTTGGCATATGCATTATAAAATCTTTTTCCATCCTCATTCGAATCGAATATCATTTCATAAACATCTTCTTACGTTAATTCATCCAACTGATAATCGTCAAGTCCGTCATCAAACACCATATCCGTCATCATCGTTATGTCCATCATCATCACCATATCCATCATCATCACTATGTACGTCATCACTAATGTCTATCACTACATTCTTCCCTCTCAAATTGTCATCCATCTCTCTGAATCTGGTAAAATACGACCACAATCGATGGTAAGTGGTTTCATATATAGTGGTAAAAAAACGCAACACATTATGGAGATAATTCTGAATCTGATCAAATATGATCATAATTTGTGGTAAGTATTTTCATATATCGTGGTAATTAATTGATATACATTATGGTCATTTTTATCTTACAAATCAACAACAAATCAAAAACATAATCATTGACCTTTTGCTAAAAAAAAAATTATATTCAATATTTAAGAATCACAACTAAAATAAGACTTCATAATATGGATAAACTTACTTGGTCAAATTTTTCAATTTATTTTTCTTGAAAGTTGAAGAGATTTTTCAATATTCATTTCCTGAAACAAGAAGGAACATGTGTGGAAAAATGAAAAATCAGATGGATAAGTTTAAGGAGTTTAAAGTAGGTAAAGAGGAATTTCGTATCTTTAATGGCATAATGTGGAGTAGATAAGCATTTATTACACAAGTTCGAAAGTAAGTGAATCATTTTCGAAAGTAAGTGAATTCTTTTCAAAAGGTAAGTACTAGTAAGAATTGTGGTATGCACACATATATCATGAACAACCGAGTATTGTGATGGTAACAAAAACCAGATGATGTGGTATACATAGCCTGATTTTGTGGTAAGTATGACATTAATGACACGTAAGTACGTATTCATGTAACATAACTAATGCACCATAATGAGAGTAGTTAATAAGGTAACTACCACAATAAATGTGATGTTACTTAGTTCTACTTAATTTGTATTACTTTGAAATTAAAACATAATACATTGATAATTAATGAAACTAAATAATGTATTGAATGGGTTATTAGAGATCAATAGTTAGTGGTTACTCTTACATTAGCTAATTGTATCAATCACTTATTGATTGCAACAAAAACTACTGTTAACTACTACTTCTATTAATAACATTGATCACTATTAACCTATATTAACCAATTCATTTTAGCCAAATATATTAATATTCAATTATCACTATATCATCACTTATTGAATATGATGAATCAATTAAGCTCTCAGTCAAATGATTCTGACTACTATAGTTGATTATAGAGACTAATCACCACCTTACCAATAATTAAATAGTCTAATGTCAATTATAACTACTAATTGTAACAACCCGTAATTTTTTATTATTAATAATACTATTAAAAATTATTATTGCATTAATAAAATTCTTTTCCTTAAGTAGATATATACAAATATAATTATCTTATCTTATATAATTGTTACTTAAATTTATTTTTCTTGATTTACATGCATATAATTGCATGCATGTACACTTCTCTCGTCTCTCACTCTCCTACTCAGTTTCTACCTCCTTTGTGATCGTATTTTCATTCATATCTCGTCCAAATCCAAGTCCTAAAAGGATACAACTTCTTTAACCCAATTTTAATTGAAACTCTCCTCAATTCTCCTATAAATACCTCATTACTCCGAACCTAAGGTTCACCACGAAATTTTCCACACCTTACCAATCCAGAAGAAAGAGAGTATTCGAAAAAAATCGAACTCCAATCCATGGAGTTTTAGAGAGAGAAAGAAAGAGAGAGAAAAGTGGGTTTCGTAGCTACAATCAACCGAAACTCAAATTGATCATTCTGGTCTCTTCCCTTAACCCCAAGCATCCCCAGACATCATCCAATTTAAGCCCAAGGTCTCCCGATCGAAGAACCCGAAGTCATCTTCTCCAAAATTCAAGTTTCGATTGAAAATCAATTCAAACCAATTCAAGGTATTATGATTCATTCCAAACACTCCTCTAAGTGTATATTGTGTTTATATGCTTAACCCTATACCCCAATTGGTCTCATGCATCAAAAAAATCAAGCCAAAACGAAAAAAATAGTACTTTCGGTCAGATTCACCAAATTAATATTATTTCTGAGCCCGACATTTTATTTGTAATTATTTACGTAGAAGATGACCATTATGATATTTATTTTATAATCTTTCTGATATTAATATTATAAAAGATTACTGACTTGATATTATTTTTTAACAGCGTAATATCATCTTAGTATAAAACATATTAATTATATCAGTTTAATTTATTTGGCAGATTGAGTTGATAAAAAACGTTCGAAACGACTTTTCGACATCCCGGATTTCGATTTTGACCCCCGGACTAATTTTCCTAGACTTTTCATACTTCAAAGATCATAACTTGTTAATTCATATTTTTTTTATTTTATTATCTATTTATTTTCAATCAAAGTTTACAAACGAAAAATCTTTGCAACCTTTCGAATAATGTTTCTAATACCCAAACTATTTTTCCTAGACTCCTTGCATCTCAAATATAATATGTTATTAAAATAATAATTTTTTATCTAATTAACTATTTATTATTATTTACACATTGTTTCTAAATAAAAATACTTTACGATATTATAAATTATGTTATTAATGCCCGAATAATTTTATTTAGACTTCTTACATCCCTGAGATGAAACGATGTTAACCTTAATGTATTTTTAATTACTTAATTATTTATTATCTAATTATCCTTCTTTCGACTATTTCTTAATAACTTTATTCCAAAATAATTCCGAAACTCTCTAAACCCAATTTTTGACCCACAAACTTGTTTCATAGGACCTTTAGGACTCTTATTAAGGTCACGATAATTATTTTAATATTTTTACCTAATTAATGTATTTAATTAGTATTTAATTAATCTAATTACTTAAGAATAATTAATAAAAGTCTAGAAAATAATTTTTTTTAAAGTCTTTTATGAAGGTTCTTATCTTATTAATGATTTTGCGGCCATATAAGATTAAGGGCAACAGCCCAGTCATAAAAAGTTGTGGGATTGCATCCGCGTATTATTTGTTTTGATCAGCTTGTTATTTGTTTTTATTTATTATTGTGATTAATATTGTGCCAATACTTAATTTGAATACTAGATTGAACCCTAGAGACACGGGGTGGTATACGGAGTAGAAATCACTTAGACGATGCTAAGTAATGGATAAATTGTGAAATTTCTTTCTTCTTTTTTTTGAGGTTGCCTGCAGGCGTGATTTTGAGATGTGATGAGATTTGTGATGAGATTGAAACTGGCAAAGTAAGCCCAGTGATGAATTGAAACTGGCAGGAGTCCAGTAATGAATTGAGACTGGTAAAGTAACCCCAGTGATGAATTGAAATTGGCAAAGTAAGCCCAACGATGATTGCAACGATTGTGAAGTGGTGCATAAGATAGGCGAACCCTATCTGTGATTCAGGCATGATAAGCTTTCCTTTTGTTGGAATGAGAGGGATACACGCTAGGTACATAACTTAGCTGCAATCCGCGCCAGCAAAAGGAAGTGATCTCATGGGACCGAGCATGGCTAGTGGTTAGGGAGGAAAGATCTCGCGGATGAGGTCTTAGATTTCTCATTAGGTTAATGGATAATAATAAACTGGATTATGTGAAATATCTCTGTTTTGACTTCTTCGTATTATTATTATCATGTTGCCTGCTAGCTGTAAAGTAAAAGGGGTAGTTGGATTTGATTATACTATGGGGTGAACTCTTTCACTCAGGCACCAATTTCCTAGCATCCGTGTCAGATTTTGCAGAGAATCAGGAAGAGACACAGAATCCCGATGGCGAACAGTTTTATGCAAAGGAGAATCCAGATGTGGGAGCCGAGCTCGAATACGATTGGGATCCGTATCAAACTTAGAAGTCGGCTCTGTTATTTAGTCTATTTTATTTCCCCAAAGACTATTTTAGTATTTTCCCACTGGTTTGTAATAAATGAACCTCGATGTGGAGGATTCTATTTTGGATTTTAAACTTTAATTAGGAAAAGTTTTTAGAAATTAATATTTAAAGTCTTCGATTTTATCTCCGAAAATCGGGGCATTACAACTTGGTATCAGAGTCTTAGGTTCAAACCCTCGGCCTTGGGTAGTTTGGGTAGATCACAGCAGATTGAGTATTTCACTACAAATTTAAAAATGTCACTAATTGAAATATACCAAAACCTAACGATAAGTATATTTTCTTTGCTTTTATAAATGGACCCCACGTTTGCAAACCAACTAGCCGATGAGTGGAGTAGATTACAAGACCTCTTGGAAAACACCGTAGGATCCGACTTCTCTTTTCGAGACCTCTACGTACCTGCTGAGTTCCTGATTCTGTATGCCCAGTATCAACAGTTGATGGCGAATTCGCCAAACCAAAGAGAAGTATACACGGCTCAACATCCAAGCCCATAGAGAAGGACTAATCTTGAGAGGGAAATCCATGACATTCTAGAGAGTATACCAGACTTTAACATTAGGAGTGACCCCTAGTACTTACATTATAGGGATATGGATAACCAGAACCCGATTCCTATCCCCAAGCTATAATGGCTACTACCTCATTGCCGTACCCCGCGGATTCTAGGAGCATTACACCGACCGCATCCACTATCCTCGCGTCGCAAGGTCCCGTCCCAAGCAGGAACACCGTATCATTATAGAGAATGCCGACTTCACTGATCACGTCACCTATACAGAGATACCCATCCACTTAGAGCCATATAACAGCCCAAACCCCAGCGAAGGACAACAGGAACCACTATGGTGAGTGACTTGGCGTTATTACGGACTCACAGATGACACCGTCGAAAATCAGAGTCATCTAGAAGAACATTTCCCAGCGCTTTTCGATTGATTGATTTTCTTTATCATTTTTTAGGAAATAATTGTGGTAGTAGGAACTATCTAGACTTTTAGTAGCTTGAACACTTTCCGTTATCTTGATTTTTTTTAAGGAATATTGTGTTTGTTTCGTTTTGGTTAATGAAAAAAAAAGTTTCTTATGATGTTATGTTTCCATATATATTATAAATATACAAATACATATATAAATATAAATATATATTATAAATATATATACAAATACATATATATTATAAATATGTTCTTATAATAAACCCCCCTTTACTAAATTATAACATAACGGTATCTAGAATGGAGGAAATAAGAGACAACCAGAATAACGAGCAAAAAAATGGACAAAATTGAGCCAACGGTCAAATTGGGACTCCCGAACTAGTCCAACTCATGCAAGCGTTTATCGCCGCTGCTACTGCAAATAACCAGAATCAGCGCGGACCGCCGCACACACCCCGAGGGCCGATGACCAGGAGTTAGGCACTGAATGAATTCTGCAAGCGACACCCGCCCTACTTTCAAGGAGAACCTAACCCCACAGCTGCGGAAGCTTGGCTGGAGGAAATCAAGAAAATTCTTGAAACCCTATACATTCAAGAAGCCAGCAATCAAATTGCTCTAACTACCTACCAGATGCAAGGTGAAGCTCAGCATTGGTGGAACCTGACGAAAAACACCCATGACGTGGCAACCATGACTTGGGAAGGATTCGAGGAAATTTTCCTTGACAAGTACTTCCCAAAACCTATCAAACAGGCAATGGCCCTAGAATTCATGAACCTTGAGCAGGGTATGATGACCGTTACCCAGTATGCAGCACGGTTTGAAGAACTGTCTCGCTATGGCACAACAATCATACCTACTGATGACGACAAGGCAAGGAAATTTGAGTGGGGACTCAATGAGACACGCCGAGCGGTAGTGGCACAGACACTTCCCACCTACTCACATGTGGTGCAATGCGTGCTTAAAATGGAGAGAGAGAACTTGGATTTCAAGACAAGCCGTGAGCAGAAGAAACCAATACCTGCAGTTGGAGGACCTATCCGCACCAACCCTAACAACAGGGGTATCCCAACCTCTCAACCCTACCACCAAAACTACTCTCGTCCGCAATCGTCGCAATTCAACCCAGCTTGGAGAAACCCCAATCCAGGATTCAACCGAAACCCTAACCCTAATCCAAACCAGATCCAAGTACCGAACCGAGACCCAAACCCTAACCCCGGACCAAACCGCAATTTCGTTCCCTAAAATCAATATCCAGGTCGCCGCTGTTATTACTATCACGAGGAAGGACATATCCAGGCCTACTGCCCTAAGTTGACCGGAGCTGGAAACTAAGGAGGACAACCGCCGCAAAATCAGGTCAGGGATACAGGATTTGGAAATCAGAATCCAGCTAGACTGGTTGGGAATGGTAATCAACCCGGGGGACAAAACCAGCCTCATGGTGGGTGGAACCAACCGCCAGCTTGCCCTTTCTAGAACAAAGGATCGAATGGGCCAATCCAGCCCAATGCTGGGAGGATGTTTGCACTTCAAGGAACAGAAGAGGAGATGAACCCTGCAGTAATCCAAGGTATCCTCACTCTTTATACTACATGCGTTCAAGCACTATTTGATTCTGGAGCTTCGCACTCATTTATATCTGCTGCATGTGTATTTACGCTTGGATTAGAAACTGAAACCCTAAAAACAACTATGCATGTGAACTCACCATTAGGGGGTAAGATTTCAGTAGTACTAATCTGTAAAGGATGCGAACAAGAAGTATCGAACTTATGATTAACCTGCGACTTACGAGTAATCGAAATGACGGACTTTGATGTCATACTTGGGATGGACTGGTTGACTACACACCGAGCTGTCATAGACTGCCATCGAAAGATGGTGACAGCTTATGCGCCAGATGGTACGTGTTTCAAGTTTAAGGGGGATAGACAAGACCCTTTTGCACCCTACACGCATAAAACGAAGTGGCATAGGGAACTTTCGGGATGGTTAGCAAGCCTCATGTTAGAGGAAACGGACCGAATGGAACTGGGTCTTCCTCACATCGTTTGCGAATACGAGGATATTTTCCGAAGAGTTACCAGGATTACCGCCGCTAAGGGAAATGGATTTCACCATCGAGTTACAACCTGGCACAGCCCCTATTTCTATGGCCCCGTATCGGATGGCGCCAGCAGAGCTTCGAGAGTTGAAAACGCAGCTTCAAGAGCTTTTAGAAAAGGGCTTCATCCGACCTAGTACCTCACCATGGGGAGCCCCTGCTCTTTTTGTCAAAAAGAAAGAGTGAACACTCCGACTTTGACTACCGCCAACTCAACAAGGTCACAATCAAGAACCGATACCCCTACCGAGAATAGACGACTTGTTCAACCAACTGAGAGGGTCGACTTGTTTCTCGAAGATTGATCTAAGGTCTGGATATCACCAATTACGAATTCAAGATTGTGATATACCTAAGACGGCGTTCCGCACGCGCTACGGACACTACGAGTTTGTAGTCATGCCGTTCGGTCTAACCAATGCTCCTGCAGTTTTCATGTGTCTGATGAAACAGATTTTCACCCCGTACTTGGACAAGTTCGTGGTAGTGTTCATTGATGACATTCTTATATACTCTCCAACGGAGAAAGAACATGAGAACCACCTGAGAATTGTCCTCCAAGTACTTCGAGACAACCACTTGTATGCCAAGGCTAGCAGGTGCGAAATTTGGATGAAAGAAGTTAAATTCCTAGGACATGTGGTGTCAGATAAAGGAATTTCAGTCGACGACAGCAAAGTAGAAGCAGACACAGACTGGAAAAGACCTTCTTCGGTGTTCGATATTAGAAGTTTCTTGGGATTAGCTGGCTACTACAAAAGATTCATTCAGGATTTCTCCATCTTGGGAAAACCATTGACGCGACTGACCCAAAAAGAGGTTAAGTTGAATGGAACGAAGCATGTGAGAGATCCTTTCAAGAACTTAAGAAGAGGTTGACTAGTGCTCCTATATTGATCATACACGAACGAGACGTAGGGCATACCGTGTACTGCGACACATCCAAAGATGGGTTGGGAACTGTACTCATGCAGAACGGGAAGGTCGTTGCTTACGGATCCCGACAGTTGAGGCCGCATGAAAGGAATTATCTGACACACGATTTGGAATTGGTAGCAGTAGTGTTCGCCCTAAAGTCTTGGCAACATTACTTATACGGAGTGCAGTTCGAAGTATTCACGGACCACAAAAGTTTGAAATACTTATTTACACAGAAAGAGCTAAACATGAGGCAAAAGAGATAGGTGGAATACTTGGAGGATTTCAACTTCACTATGTCCTATCATCTTGGAAAGGCAAACGTAGTCGCTGATGCGCTGAGTCGCAAGAACCGAGGACAAGTGGCTAGTTTAGCTATAAGAGAATGGAAGATGATGGAAGACCTTAACGGATTCAAGCTCCAGCCAACCGCAGAAGGCACCAACGCATGTCTCTCCGCCGTAGTCGCAACCCCAGCCTTACACCGAGAAATTCTTCTCGCCCAAACCTTTGAACAAGAATGTGATTTCATCAGATACCAACTCTCAAATGGAAAAGTAGCAGCCGGGTAGGAAATCCACGTTGACAAAGGCCTTCGCTTACAAGGAAGAATTTTTGTACCAAAAATCGGTACCCTCCGGGAAGCAGTACTTAAGGAATTCCACCATTCTAACTTCGCCGTCCACCCAGGGAGCACCAAGATGTACCAAGACCTCTGCCGACAATACTGGTGGACTGAAATTAAGAAGGACGTGGCCCAATACATTTCGACGTGCCTCACTTGCCAACAAGTAAAAGCAGAACATCAGAAACCTGGTGGAACCCTGCAACCTTTACCTGTACCCGGATGGAAGTGGGAACATATTGCCATGGATTTTGTGATAGGACTACCTAGATCACCCCAATCAAACACCGCCATTTGGGTGATAGTCGATCGTTTAACAAAATCCGCCCACTTTTTACCCATGAAGATGACAGACTCAATGGACTCTCTCAGTAGACTCTACATCCGAGAAATCGTATGATTACATGGGGTACCTGTATCCATTGTGAGTGATCGAGATTCACGATTCACGTCAACCTTTTGGGAGCCTACAGAAAGCTTTGGGAACCGACCTTCGTCTCAGCACCGCATTCCACCCGCAGACGGACGGACAATTCGAAAGAACGGTTCACATCTTAGAAGACATGCTCCGTGCTTGTGCTTTGGACTTTAAGGGAAGCTGAGAACGACCCTAGTCGAGTTCGCCTATAACAACAGCTATCAATCTAGCATAGAGATGGCACCATACGAAGCATTGTATGGGCGACCTTGTCGATCGCCAGTTTGTTGGGCTGAACTGGGAGAAGCAAGTTTACTAGGACCAGAATTAGTCCGAGAGACAACAGAAAAGATCATAACCATTCGCCAACGGCTCCTGACAGCACAGAGTCGGCAGAAGAGCTACGCCGATAAGAGAACCAGACCATTTACCTTTCAGGTTGGAAAACATGTGTTCTTAAAGATCAGACCACGAAGAAGAGTTATCTGATTTGGAAAGAAAGGAAAGCTATCATAACGATACATTGGCCCTTTTGAGATCCTCGAGAAAATTGGAGAAGTGGCGTACCGCCTGGCGCTACCACCACAACTGGACCGAGTTCACAACATGTTCCACGTGTCAATGCTCCGGAACTACATGACACATCCCTCCACGTCATTAATTGGGAAAACATTGAACTCAACGATGACGTCACTCTCGAGGAACAGCCAGTGGAGATCCAAGACTGTAGTGAGAAGTGCATTCGAGGCAAAACCATTCAGCACGTTCGAATCCTTTGGCGACATCGAGGAATTGAGTAATCAACCTGGGAACGAGCGGATACTATACGCGCCAACTACCCGAATCTGTTTCCTCCAAACGGTACACTCTAATTTCGAGGACGAAATTTTGTTAAGGGGGATAGGTTGTAACAACTCGTAATTTTTTATTATTAATAATACCATTAAAAATTATTATTGCATTAATAAAATTCTTTTCCTTAAATAGATATATACAAATATAATTATCTTATCTTCTATAATTGTTACTTAAATTTATTTTTCTTGATTTACATGCATATAATTGCATGCATGTACACTTCTCTCGTCTCTCACTCTCCTACTCAGTTTCTACCTCCTCTGTGATCGTATTTTCATTCATATCTCGTCCAAATCCAAGTCCTAAAAGGATACAACTTCTTTAACCCAATTTTAATTGAAACTCTCCTCAATTCTCCTATAAATACCTTATTACTCCGAGCCTAGGGTTCACCACGAAATTCTCACACCCTACCAGTCCAGAAGAAAGAGAGAATTCGAAAAAAATCGAACTCTAATCCAAGGAGTTTTAGAGAGAGAAAGAAAGAGAGAGAAAAGTGGATTTCGTAGCTATAATCAACCGAAACTCAAATTGATCATTCCGGTCTCTTCCCTCAACCCCAAGCATCCCCAAACATCATCCAATTCGAGACCAAGATGTCCCGATCGAAGAACCCGAAGTCATCTTCTCCAAAATTCAAGTTTCGATCGAAAATCAATTCGAACCAATTCAAGGTATTTTAATCCATTCCAAACACTCCTCTAAGTATATATATTGTGTTTATATGCTTAACCCTATGCCCCAATTGGTCCCATGCATCAAAAAAACCAAGCCAAAACGAAAAAAATAATATTTTCAGCCAGACTCACCAAATTGATATTATTTCTGAGCCCGACATTTTATTTGTAATTATTTACGTAGAAGATGACCATTATGATATTTATTTTACAATCTTTCTGATATTAATATTATAAAAGACTACTGACTTGATATTATTTTCTAACAGTGTAATATCTTAGTATAAAACGTATTAATTATATCAGTTTAATTTATTTGGTAGATTGAGTTGATAAAAAACGTTCGAAACGACTTTTCGACATCCCGGACTTCGATTTTGACCCCCGGACTAATTTTCCTAGACTTTTCATACTTCAAAGATCATAACTTGTTAATTTCATATTTTTTTTATTTTTTATCTATTTATTAAATTTTTTATTTGTTTTCAATCAAAGTTTACAAACGAAAAATCTTTGCGACCTTCCGAATAATGTTTCTAATACCCAAACTATTTTTCCTAGACTCCTTGCATCTCAAAGATGATATGTTATTAAAATAATATATTTTTTATCTAATTAACTATTTATTATTATTTACACATTTTTTCTAAACAAAAATACTTTACGATATTATAAATTATGTTATTAATGCCCGAATAATTTTATTTAGACTCCTTACATCCCTGAGATGAAACGATGTTAACCTCAATGTATTTTTGATTATTAATTATTTATTATCTAATTATCCTTCTTTCGACTATTTCTTAATATCTTTATTCCAAAATAATCCCGCAACTCTCTAAACCCAACTTTTGACCATCAAACTTGTTTCATAGGACCTTTAGGACTCTTATTAAGGTCACAATAATTATTATAATATTTTTACCAAATTAATGTATTTAATTAATCTAATTACTGAAGAATAATTCATAAGTCTAGAAAATATTTTTTTTTAAAGTCTTTTATGAAGGTTCTTATCTTATTAATGATTTTGTGGCCATATAAGATTAAGGGCAACGGTCTAGTCATAAAAAGTTATGGGATTGCATCCACGTATTATTTGTTTTGATCAGCTTGTTATTTGTTTTTATTTATTATTGTGATTAATATTGTGCCAATACTTGATCTGAATGCTAGATTAGACCCTAGAGACACGGGGTGGTACAGGGAGTAGAAATCACTTAGACGATGCTAAGTAATGGATAAATTGTGAAATTTCTTTTCTTTTTTTTTTTGAGGTTGCCTGCAGGCACTATTTTGAGATGTGATGAGATTTGTGATGAGATTGAAACTGGCAAAGTAAGCCCAGTGATGAATTGAAACTGGCGGGAGTCCAGTAATGAATTGAGACTGGCAAAATAAGCCCAGTGATGAATTGAAGTTGGCAAAGTAAGCCCAACGACGATTGTGAAGTGGTGCATAAGATAGGCGAACCCTATCTGTGATTCAAGCATGATAAGCTTTCCTTTTGTTGGAATGAGAGGGATACACGCTAGGTACATAATTTAGCTGCAATCTGCGCCAGCAAAAGGAAGTGATCTCATGGGACCGAGCATGGCTAGTGGTTAGGGAGGAAAGATCATGCAGATGAGGTCTTAGATTTCACATTAGGTTAATGGATAATAATAAACTGGATTATGTGAAATATCTCTGTTTTGACTTCTTCGTATTATTATTATCATGTTGCCTGCTAGCTGTAAAATAAGAGGGGTAGTTGGGTTTGATTATACTATGGGGTGAACTCTTTCACTCAGGCACGGATTTCTTGGCATCCGTGTCAGATTTTGCAGAGAATCAGGAAGAGACACAGAATCCCGAGGGCGAACAATTTTATGCAGAGGAGAATCCAGAGGTGGGAGCCGAGCCCGAATACGCTTGGGATCCGTATCAAACTTAGAAGTCGGCTCTGTTATTTAGTCTATTTTATTTCCCCAAAGACTATTTTAGTATTTTCCCAGTGGTTTGTAATAAATGAACCTCGATGTGGAGGATTCTATTTTGGATTTTAAACTTTAATTAGGAAAAGTTTTTAGAAATTAATATTTAAAGTCTTCGATTTTATCTCCGAAAATCAGGGCGTTACACTAATTGTTATAATATCACCTTAAATGATTGCATACATCATTTCAAATAAATTTTTTAAACATAATTAGGAGATTATTACAATTATCTGGTTTATATTTATTATTTTTAAAAATTTGTTATAAGAAACATATATACACAAAGTAAAAATTTAAAGGAATACATTAACAATATTAATTGTAAGTTATTCAAAACAACAAATGAATAAATGTTTTCTCAATAATATTTGTAAAATACTTTTTAATTAAAAATAATTTAATGAAATATATTAACTACATGAATCTAAAATTAAGGCAATTTTTTGGCTTAAATATTTAGTTTCGAAAATTGTTATAAAAAATTTGTTTACAAATTAATTATTATTAAATTAAAATTATATTTTCACCCAATATTTGATAGTCTACTACACAAATGATTAGAAAAATGACAAAAAGTATGGTGAATATGACAAAAAGTGGTGTGAACTTATAAATTTTCAATAATTAATAAAATTCTTGCAAAAAGGTACATTTTTCCACCAAAAAAATTTATTTTCCTGCCAAACCGGTTACCTAGAGAACAAGTTAGAGAGAGAAAGGGCAAAAACGTTGAAGTGTAGTCTTTTGTTGTGGTAAGTATACAATATTTTGTGGTATGTATCAGCATAAACTGTGATAAGTAGAGCCAATGTTCATGGTAAGTATAAAGACGTTTTTTTCTGAAAAAAAAAGACAAAACCACCATACTTTTGGGAAGTGGTTTTGATCCAAGGGCTGAGATTCATCCAAAACCTGATCTAAAGGCTCAAAATAAATGGGGGCATGATGCCCCAATAGCACATTGGGGCATCATAGAAAAATTGCAGTATGTAGACATGAAATTGTAAATTCTATACCTGACTCGGCTCCTACTCCTGGCTTTGTTTTCAAAATGTTTTGGAGAAATAAAACAACAGTGAAGGTGAGAGTGCTGCAATCCATTATCAAACAACATTACTCCGCACTAGTTGGCAAGCAAGAAACGAGCATATATATCCATTCAAAAATCCAACTTTCAAGTGGAAACCTAGAGATACAGGAAAATAAAACATCATTCAACATGGCGTTTCTAGTTCCTTTTCGGACAACATAAACCTCGTCATTCTTGTACATCTATCCAATTCATGACAATAGAACGACATGAAATTGTGTCGTAGGAACTTCTGATAAATTTGGAACGATACGACAAAATTATATAGCGGGAATGTCCAAAAAAAATTGCACTCATAGAATTGGCAAACCTTCTCAATCAGTGTATCCTTAGTGGAACTCACATTTACCAAACCAAAACTCCAAGCAATTCCAGACTTCTGTAAAGAGGAGTTATCTGGACTCGCAGAAATTTAAAAAAAAAAAAAAACCCCATCTTACCTCGTTCCGTAATCAATCTCCAGAACCGGAACCACTAGTTATATCATTGTAATCTACATCTCTCGAAACATAGATGGTTGCTTATAAAAAAGTGAGCAACTGAGATAAAAAGCCTGTGATGGTTTAAAAAACAGATAAAAATTGTATGGAACTTCGAAAAGACCAATCCAACAATCATATAGCTGATATCACAAAAGGAATAACATGACACACACAAAAAATAATAACATTAATCAGCTCTAGATTGCCTCCAAGTATGACACACATAACCCCACAAGTAAACATCAAGCTACTTGCGCTAAACATAAAACTGTCCCCGAAGGACTTTTTGGAATTTTTGGGTTTTTTCTTGTTTTGTCTTTATTCCAAAAAATTATTCTTTTTGGGCTTTTTCTTGGATATTTCAAAAAATATTTGGGTAAAAGTCATTAATTTTTAGTTTTCCGATTTGTCTTGATGAGATGAAACAATAATCCACAAAAATTAGGCGCAAAACTAACAAACCTGAAAAAAATTGAATAAGGAGAAAACAAGAAAAAAGCCCAAAAATCTTAGCGAAACTTAGCCTTGAGAAAGGCCCAATAAACTTGAGAACCACTTCCCTTAATATGTCAAAATAGTAGACAAACATAGCGTTTTCAGCTGAACAGTGAGCACTACTTTAGTCGGCGTACATGAAGTCATTAGTAATAGGAAAAAAAAAAAAAAAGAAGTTTTCAAGACCAGCCCTATTCAACTGCCCACAGATCTGTGTGTCAAAAAATGCCTAGCTCAATTCATCTTAATGCGCCTATACACGCACAATGTGCTTTCCACTTCGTGCATTGGAAGATTGTCACTTCATTATGTGGCTCAACTTTGTTTAGATAAGGAGACAAACAGTATTTGACCTTAACAATGCTATCATCTCTCAGAGGCGCAAATAGAGGAGGAACGGCAAAGATCTATAACTCGAAATCATATATTGCGTCTGTGAATAAAGAAGCAAAATGGCTCTTTTAAAAATGGATATGAGTCTTCATACATCTCATATAGTCTTTCCGTGAAATTATTGCCAAATTATGAATATCTACAGCTCTACAGAAACAATGATCCCACTCCCTTCATTTACACTTAAGCGATATGCTTTGGGATTGTACTAGTTGCAAAGTAATGTGTCTCGTGTTGCATTACCGGTTGTTGGATTCACCCTGGAGAAAAAATAATCACTCCAGTATGAATGAAATACATGAGAAGATTGAAATTTAAATCATATGTCGTTAAAAGCACAAAAAAGTGAAAGATGAAACATATTACCCATCCGCAATTGTGCAAAGGTATTCTCGTTGATCATCTCTCAGAGGCACATCTGTGAAGTCTGATAAAACATATGACAAATGTCACAAATTAACAAGACTAGCTAAAAACCAACATTAAAAAATTAGTCTTAGGTCCATTATGTGAACTTCATAAACCCATAAGTCCACCTATTAATTTTGTAAGGTCTCAAGACCATTTTAGGGTACCCTAGAGTTTAGGCATTTTCATAAGATTTTAGGGTGCACTTTCCTATTATAGGGTATGGTAGATTATCCTAACGTAGGGTAGCCTATCGTAGGATACCTTAGAATTTAGGCACTTTCATAAAGTTTTAGGGTGCACTTTCCTATTATGGGGTTTTAGTGGTTTAGGCAGTTTTATAGGGTTTAGGAATTTAGGCACTTTCATGGGGGTACCCTAGGGTTTAGGTTGTGTGGTCTTGTGGCTTTACGAAACTATTAGTTGGACTTGTGGGCTTATGAAATGTCTATAGTGGACCTATCACTAAATCTCCCTAAAAATATTTAACAAGATATCTCACATATTTTAGTGAAGTCACAAATTAAGGCTAATGAACTTACATGGGTGAATGTTTATCTACCACAGAAATAAAAATCACTCCACTCAAAGTTGAGATCATGCCATGCTCAAAACCATTCTTTACACAGGTCACAGACTCATAAAAAATCAATTGAAGATGTGATTCATCACCAACAATATGAGAGAGAGAGAGAGAGAGACGCTCAGAATCTGTTTATCTTCATATTCATTCCAATGCTTCTATATATTTTCCCACATTCAATAACGCAAGTACGCACATCAAGGTTGTTTGTACGTACCCGCACCAGTTATTTTTGAACCCTTGAAAGATGTGTTTCCAGTTAGCGTTGCTCCTTCCAAGTTAGCATTACTCAGGTTTGCCTACATCAGAACACAACCGCAAAACATTGGCAAGGGGATCTCGAATTAAATCAGATATTCTGAACAGAAGAGAGTTCAATCTACAGACCCAGTTAGGGTAAAAGAATCCAAGCATGGGCCGTGCAGTGTACATATACATCAGGAGAAATGTTATGGCCATGTCATAAGCCCAAGGAACAAAGCCATGATTCCTAAAGTGGCTCATTCAGTGGACCTGGGTGTTTATCACCACATGGGCATCAAATTCACAACAACTTGGACAGGGAAGCCTCTAACCTCAACCCAACTAGAATCAACTTCCACACAAATGAGGTACGTTTTTTACTACAAACGCCAGCCTAATACTGAATGGTATCTAAGAGCATCCGCAATGTAATAATCAAAAATGAATAATCAAAACTTGCCACATCAGCTTTTGATTATTCATTTAGAAGGTTACTAAAAGTTAGCAATGTGAAGTCCCACATTGTTACTTTTGATTATTCAAATGCCCAAATTTGATTATTGGTTAGGAAGTTGCTAATTTTAATTACTCCCTCCGTCCCATAAAGAATGACAATTTTTGAAATCCGTATCATTTTCCATCGCTTATATCTTTCAATCTATAATGTTTTTCATGAGTTTGAAAACTTTGTATAATAGAACTTATCGAGAACTATCAAACAATATCCATATTGCATATGTTTTGAGATCTATATTGAAAGATATAAGGAGTTGAAATTGGCACGGATATCAAAAATTGACATCCAATGTGGGACGGAGGAAGTATTACAATGTGAGCACTTTTTTAAGCACATATTGCTAACTTCAACAATCTTTTGATTTTGATTATTAAATTGTGGATGCTCTAACACCCTTCGTAATAGGAGCCCAGCAATTGAACTACGCGAATTCTCTTACAAGTGTATATAGTATCTTCATTTCACATTTATGAGCTGCAGGAATCCCCAGCTCCAAACCAGGTAGATACCAAATCGCATTGGCTTCACGCCTTCGCCCAACATGGCCTAACCTAGTCCACTTACGAGTTATACACTTAAGAGGCAAGTAGGCAACAGATTTGCATCATAGCAACGCACAAAAGGCATGCATCATTTCAGGGTAATTCTGCTTGACCTGAGTAAAACTCGTGCAAACCAAACCAAACCAAACTGAGCCTTATGTCCCAATCACTTGGGGTCGGCTACATGAATCCTTTTCCTCCATTAAGCAATAAAACTCGTGCAAGAGATATGTAAATCAACTGTTATCCTGAATTGAACATAGTGTTTTCCTACATTTTCAGGGTGCTAATTGTTCACGAAGTCAAGTATAATAGCTTTTGTACCTTTCCCAGCGGCTCGTTCATTATGACTCAGTGGTGTATGGCAATGCTATCTATTATTTAAGAGCAGTGTTCATCACTTATTCTGCAAGTAAAACTACATTTTTCAGTACAGTCCTTAGGTCCCTAAGCATACTGCCTAAGAATGCTGATAATAGTTGATTACTTTTGATTCCTAGATATTAGATAACATTGAAATTTCAAAACTTATTTTTCCTAAAACAAATACTGACGAAGAAACTATGGAAATTTTTCCATGAATTGAAAGGACTGTAGAACTTTAGCCAAAAATCACCTTCGTCACACTAGCCAAGGAAAAGTCCGCACCTCTGAGGTCAGCATCAGAAAGATCAGCCCCTGAATGACAAGGGAAACAATAAAAATTAGGGAAAAGCTCATCATATGAAAATCCAATTGTCGCACATAATACTCCAACAACAATGAACTACATTGATGAGGGCCTAAAATTCTCAAAGCAGCCATGCCCATAGACCTCCCTGGGTGCTTAATATCACATATGTTAGCACAAAGATGCCATGTTTAAGCAAGTATAGATTGACAACTAGGAGGTTGTAGGCCTAAAAAATGCCCAGGTGGAATCATGATGGCATTCAAAAGTAACGGTCTGCATTTTGCTTAAGTTACATAAGAAGTATCAGAAGAGATGGGTAAATGCAATGTTCTCCTCTACGAACAAATAGGCAATCTGAATACTATCACGCAAGGACTTATGCAGTGTGATTAGGAAATTTTGGTGGGGCTCGAAAGAAGGTGAGAACAAAATCAGTTGGGTTAATTGGAATACGCTTTGTGATAGCAAATTGCAGGGAGGGCTTGGCTTTCGTGATTTTCATGATTTCAATTTAGCTTTTCTTGCTAAGCAAGGATGGCGTTTGGTTAATGGCCCCAGTTCTCTGTTCCAGCGTTTGGTCAAAGGGAAATACTTTCATTCTTCCTATTTTTGGGAGTCCTCCTGCCCAAAGTCAGCCTCCTGGGCCTGGAGGAGTATTTGTGCAGGTCGAACAGTGTTGCGGAAAGGGTGGAGATGGTGCGTTGGTGATGGTAAAGCTATTAGTATTTGGCATGATCCTTGGCTTCCCCGTTCACTCAACTTTCGTGTGCTTAGTCCCGCCCCACCAGTGGATTCTCTATATCACAGTGTCACTCGGGTCTCTGATCTTATTGATGAGGTAACTCACTCTTGGAATATCCCTTTAATCAAGACTTTATTTTCTGATATTGATGTGGAAGCTATTCTTTCCATTCCAATTAGCTCTCAAGGTGCTCTAGATAAAAGGGTATGGCATTATACAGATAATGGTTTATTTTCAGTCAAATCGGCATATCACTTAACGAGATCTAGCAATATTCCGCACAACTCTAGAGAGAGAGGAGAATCCAGTTCGGGCTCTTTACAGGATGGTATTTGGAGACTAATTTGGTCCGTACGAGTTCCCAACAAGATTAAATTATTTTTATGGCGATGCTCTCACAACGCTCTTGCGGTGTTATCTAATCTTTTCAATAAAAAGATTGATGTTTCTCCTCATTGTCTGAGGTGTAATTCTGCATTTGAAATTTTCGAGCATCTCATTTTTTAGTGTAAATCATCCAAGGAGGTGTGGGCAAATTCACCCTTTGCGAATGCAGTCTCACCCTCCTGGGATTCTTTCTCATTTACTGAATGGTGGATTGGTATGGTCCAGTCGGTGCGTAATTCTAGTGGAGTGGATGATCTCCATGCTATTTTAGCCACTTTGTGCTGGATGTTATGGAAGGGGAGAAACACTGCGTACTTTGATAAAAAGTTTTGGACTTGCTCTGCTACAGTTGAAAAAGTGATCACCATTTGCGAGGAGTTCAGGGCAGCTACAGAAATGGTCCATGCCCTCCCTAGACTCTCCACTCCACCCCACCCCTCGTCGTGGCTTCCCCCTTCACCTAATGTTATTAAACTTGATGTTGATGGTGCTGTTAACAAGAAGAATGGCATTTCTGGTGCGGGTATTGTAGCAAGGAACCATTTTGGTGAAATTTTGGGATCTATTTCGATTCCTTTTGCTGGGTTCTTATCGCCGCGTTCTATTGAGGCTTTGGCATTTCGTGAAGCCCTTGTCACTGCGGCTATTAGAGGATTTTCTGAAATTATTGTTGAAGGTGACTCGTTGCAGGTAGTTTAGGCTTTGATTCAAGATGGAAAGTCTCTCTCTGATTGTAGCTCTATTCTTGCTGATTGTGTAGAGCTTATTCCTTTACTTTCATCTTGTTCTTTTATTCATGTTAAGCGTTCTTGTAATAGGGTAGCCCATTCTTTGGCTAAGCAATCCCTATTAGGTGCTAGACTGGAGTGTTGGGGGGGTCCTGTCTCCCAACATCTCGCTAGTCTTGCCCGTGATGATATTCAGTCCTCGGACTGCTCTTTGTCTTAACAAAATTATCCCTTCTTCCGTGAAAAAAAAAGAAAAAAGAATACTATCATGCATGATACCTATCTAGTATCTACAACCCCGTCCATCCTTTTTAAGTATTAAAGACCAAACAATACACACTGAGATTCTGGTGGGGTATATAGCTAATACTAGCCAGGTTTGCATCTTTGTATTACAAAGATCTCTGGTGCAGGTCAATAATATATCCCCTAACCAGGGGTCATAAACTCACAAAAATACTCCCTTTTCCTCTTTTATTCTCCTTTGTACCAGATGGGAACATTACCCAATTTAAGTAGACTCAGAAACGATACCAAGGCAATTCTTAATTCCTGCACAAAAACTACATTTAATTTTGCAATTCCATGATTCTACCCTACATAGGATCCCAGTTTTTGCTTAAACAATAAAGCTCAAGACATTTAGTAATACAACAGCATCTACAACATTTTAAAGTCCCTGCTTTACTGCATCTTGATTGAAAGTAATGTCTCCATCCGAAATCAGACGCGTAACATACAAATAGATATTAAGAAAAATTATATACGAATCAATGAATAAAAAGTGACGATAACTGTCCATGAGATCACAGGTTACATTCCCATGGAGGCCAAACATTCCAAACCTTGGGGCCACTGGAGGTTATGCCAGATTGCCAGGTCGTTACCTTCAGGGCTCCAGAATTAGTCAATGTGCACGCAAACTGGCCCGGACATCCGGTTATCAAAAAACAAAAAGGGCGTCCGAGTTGGAGTATAACATCATATGGCACGATATTTGTGTCACAGAAACAAGGTAAAGTGCATACCCAGTAGAATTATGCACAATGAATCTACAACAAGAGACTTGGAAAACAAGAGGCATGTTTCAATGAGAACAGGGGTCCTATACTCTACTGGATTCTGGAAGTTCAATTATTAGAACAAAAGCTCCAGTCTCAGCCTTTAATTGCAACAAAACTGAAGATCTGAGTGCATAGCTCTTAGAAAGTGCCAGTTAGATAGATAAACATCACAACATAAATTACGAGACCTGTTAAATCAGCATCGAAGAAGCTAGCTCCTAGTAACTTTGCACCTTTGAAATTGGCTTGTCTCAATATTGACTGCAACCAATTAGAGAAAACTCTATAAGCAACAATAATAACAAATAAAACATTTAAATTGCCAACATACTCAGAAACGTGCACTAATTGATGGGAATGAAAAAGGTGGGATTAAGAATCGGAATAGAAAGCACATGTGGGTAAATATGAAATTGATAGTATAAAGAATGTGATAGCGAAACACCAAACCAAAATCTGGAGTACCCTTCAGATAGCGAACTATCCTTTCACTGCTTGCCAATGCTCCAGTTAGCAGTTCGTAGCTCTGATCGATCCTAACCAGGGACTTGCATCTCCTAGTTCTCTGTTCCTAGTGATTGGCAGGCCTCTCCGCTTGAGAGTCAGTCTCCCTTTATGTTCATCAGTCGGAGTATCGGGCAACGTGGATCAGTTCCGACTCACTTTCTTTATAGAAAGACGCTTTCCATGCTCTTACCATCTCATTCCCTTCTCTCAGATTGAGAAAGCTCAGTCCACTATGGACTGAGGAGAGTCTCCCTGATCTTTATGGTTCATTTGACTATACGATTCCACCTACCTCATCAGGGGCGGAGGAGTGGGTGATCAGTGCAGTGCATTTCCAGTTTGGCTGGGAGAGAAGAATCATTCTAACTGAGGAGGAAAATAATCCCAAGCCCAGATTAAAAATACTACCACAAGTGATATTACATAATTCCTGAGAACAAATAATCTCACCCTAGTCCAGTCTCATCTTTATATCCCACGTAACAAGCGTAGTCTAATAAAGGAGAACATGTGGAGCCGCGTGTTTTCCAAGCTTCCAAACCCCTAGTCTCACATCCTGGCATCAAGGCTCTGGCTATGATGCTCCCGAGTGGTTTGGGCGCATGATGCTCCCAAATAGTTTTCCCCTTATTCTATGGTAAGTGTAGTCAACAAGTATGGTAAGTGTTTTTTAGGAAGCGTAGCCATATAAGGGTTGTCTTGAAGAATGGTATATAAAACGTGTTTATGTGGTAAGTAATACGGTTTTTTTTTTTTGGTCAAAACTTCTTAAAACCATCTCGTTTTTAGCAAATTCACCCTACTTTTTGTAAGTAGTTTTGATCTAAGGGCTTTAATTTACCTACTTTTCAATTTAAGGGTCCATATTTAATGGGAGCATCATACTCCCATACCGCTAGGGAGAGCATGGTAGAAGTTTGTAGAGGCCATCAAACATGCCCTGTAGAGGTTAATCAAAAAAAAAAAAACCTGTAGAATTCAGTTATCTAACTATTCACGTGTAATAATTGTAGTCTAATTACGGAGTTGCAGTCAAGTGATAGGCGCTTGCACCAGTTGAGGGTTCAAACTCCACCAGCCCCAAACCCTTCCCCCTAGATTACTAGTACAACTAGGATTCTCCTTGTTAATTAAAAAATAAAAAACTATGCACGCGTACAGAACGGATTAAATATTTATATGTGAATTGGTACCGTTTTGAAGTCTTGCTTGATCAAGCTCTTGCCGCTAAAATCTTTTCCAGTGAGATCCTGGCCCCTCGTTACTTCAGCACCGTAGGGACCTCCGCCCTTACCACAAATTAATCAAAACCCATCCGAAAAGTTCAGAACACGTTACAGAATTATACAATTATGCACTCTAATTGGGGGGCGTGGGGGAGGAAACATTCATAAGTCATAACCCAGGCAGATACATTGAAGGAGGAGGGGAGATTGTTGGGATTATTACCTTGAATGCGAGCGCGGGATGGACGAAGAAGAGGGAAGAAGAGAGAAGAGCGACAAATCCCACCTTTGCGACGGATTGGGCGATAGGAGAGAAGAGGTTTGGAGAAGGCTTGAGTTGGGTTTGGAGAGAGAGAGAAGAGGGATGAGGCTTGTGGAGGAGAGAGAGGGGTGGATTTGGAGGGAGTTTTGAACAGAGGGAGATGTTGAGAAGGGCCATTTTCGCCTGAGACGGACGAGTCTCTGTCAGTGAGAGTTCAACTTCAACCAGTAATGGATAGGATAAATGGAGTAATAATGCGTTCATATCCAGTTCGATATACGTACACACACGTCCACGAATTCGGGATGCCATGTCTTTATACTCGGGCTCGGGCTCATAGGATTTATGATGGAAAGGGTAATTCTACTTGCACACTTTCAAATGGATTGAGTTAAGTTACGCGTTTTTTACAATCGAAATCATTCATTTTGCAGGTCTTCTCGGGACATTGCAAAAAATCTTGAAAAAAATTATGTTTTCCTTGACAAAAATGCATTGTTTAAATCCTTCTGGTTATTGAATTGGTTTGAATCAAATTTTTGTCAACATCCAATCAAATTTTCCAATCAATAATATTTCTAGGATACTAAGATCACTTCTGTTTAACTTTTAGCATTTTTTATTCTCATTTAAATTTTTTTTGCGTTTTGTTATTTTTGGATCAACTTTTTGTGCAATATTTTTACCCAAATATTTTGGAAAATAATCACTTTTTAACAAAAAAAAAAGATTCAAAAAAGTCGATTTTTTTGTTGTTGTTGCTGAAAAGTGGTATTTTCCCAAAATATTTGGTAAAAGTAAAATTTTTACTTTTCCAATTCGTAACAAAAAAAAAAAGAGATGCAAAACTAACAAACGCGAAAAAATCAAATAAAAACAAAACAAAAAGAAGTCCTAAAATTCTTAAAAGTCCTTAGTGGAACACCACCTAACTTGGTATTTGATTTATATATGGACTAGACTCCTTTTCCAAAAAGAAGAAGAAAATAATTGATTAATTCAAGAGCTCAGTTCCTTTCGTCTGATAGCAGGAAGTCGAAAAAACTATTTATTAAGCGATCCAACACATAAATTGGTAGCTAGTACTCTACAAGAGTCAAACTCCGATAGCAAAAGCTCTCAACTTTTTATTGTTAGGTGACTAACTACGGTGCCATTTCTTGTAGGTTATATGCTAGGGGTACTATTACATGTTAAAAAGGATGTTTTCTTTAAGGGTACTCCCCTCTGTCCTCGTATAATTTTAGTTTATCTTTTTATTTTGAGATATCCAAAAATGCATGTCCATTTTCTTTGTATTTTTTCCGAAATACCCTTCATAAATGGATATGAACACTTTGAAAGGTAATTGGGATAGAGGGTCAATTTTGACAAGAAGTATATATATTTTAATTTGACTTAGAGTATATCACTTGCATGTTTCCTTAACAAATTTGGAATTTCAAAAATAGACTAAAATTATGGGACGGTGGAAGTAAGTAAAAAATAATACGAATCCAGATGAAGTACTTCAATAATTATTGGATGACAAATAATTTAGGAGGGAATGAGATGTCATTCGGAATTTTAAGATTCCAACTTTTGAGTAGACTTCAATTGGGAAAGTGATTACTGATCTCTTACTCCAAGAGTGATGAATCGGTTTTGGATGCCCTCGACCACTAGATTTGGAAGTAAGAACTTGACACATGTATGGTGCCGACCAATACCTTTTTGACTCCTAAATTGTGTGTGTGTGTGTGTAGCTGTGATGAAAATTTAACAAGACACGTTCGGGACTTAGGCAGAGCATCATGAGAGAGTCATTTGACAACTCATGTTGCAGCCTACTGCCTTGAAAAACTTGTGTACAACTCTAAGCCATATGCCTTAATTATGGTTTTCAACTCTTTATTATCAACAGAGAGGTATGTGATGGCTTATTCATGAGATATTGGTAGGTAATCCTCCTGATCTTTTACAAATAAACCCTCATATGTCTCTTGATTCCTAACAGATACATGAGATAACACTATGTCAATGTTGGTGGTATATGTTTATGTGTTAAAACTACAGCATTTTGGTTCAGATTTTGTTCAAGGTTTGGTTCAGTTTTGTACCTGCATTGTGGTCTAGTTTTGTGGGGAAAAAATTGCATGATTTGGTTGTGAATTATGAAGGATGTCTGGGTTTAAACATGAGGTTTCGGTTCAAGTTTTAGTTCTGATTTTGTGAGTGAGTGTGTGTGTCTGTGGTGGTGCATACTGCAACATTTTGGTCCTGTTTTGTGCCCTGTTTTGGCCTCTGTTTCATTTGGTTTAAAACTGCAAGAGTTAGTCTCTATTTGTTCCCATTGAAAACTACAAGTTATGTACTCTATTTGTGGGTTAAAGCTGCAGGTTTTGGCCATTGTTTGTTCAGGCAGGTTTTGGTTCTGTTTTGGGTTATGTTTGTGGTTAAAAATTGCAGGTTTTTGGCCTATATTTATGTGTAAATACTGTAGCATTTTATGGGTAAGAAATGCAGGTTTTGGTTCTATTTATACAAGCAGGTTTTGGTTTTGTTTCTGCCTAGGTTTTGGCCTTTCTTTGTGGTTAAAAACTGCAGGTTTTGGCCTATGTTTGTGGGTTAAAACTGCAGGTAAGTTTTGGTTCTATTTTGTGCCTGCATTTTTTGGGTTTATATTGGAGGTTTTGGTTAAGGTTTTTTGGTGGCTATGATGAAACTTTTTTGAGCTAATCTTTTTTTCTTTTCAAACCCAGATAATACAGGCACAAACTAAACCAAAACTTGCAATTTTTAACCCACAAACAGATGCCTAAACCTGTAGTTTAAACTGAACCAACACTTGCAGTATTTACGCCACAAAAATGCAGGTTTTGGTGATTGCTGGTACTATAGTTGGTGTGTGGGCTCCCGCGCCCGGAAATGAGCGCTTCGCTCGAAGAGTCGCCACCCGGATTTTCGAGATGGATGATCCGAGAAACCGAGAGTTTGCTTGAAAAAGGCTTTAGGTCTAGCGAAAACGTTGAGATGATGGGTTCGGGAGCCACATTACGAATGAGGAAGGTTTTTCTTAAAAAGCACCCCATTCGCCCGGTAAGACCGGTCTCTACTTGATGTTTTCAAAAAGGGGAGATCTCCGGTATCGTTCGGAATATCAAGCTCTTTAATAAAACACGTAGCGGGAAAGGGACATGGGAAATATATCACGTTGGCGTGCAGGTGGTGCTATCTGTACAGTCGTGATAAGATGATGTGAACAAATAGGAGTAAATGACATTCAACAGACTGTTTGGACCTCGGAAAGCCGTTCGCGGCACCCGGAGATACCGCGCGAGGCGTCTCAGCATGCCGCTGCGTGGCAACCTTGTCAGACGATTTGATCTCAAAACGTTATTTAGCCTACTGTTTGTTCTGTAGATCTTTTGAAAACATTATTTAGCTCACTTCTGATCATTTGGGATGATCTTAAAAAAAGGTTTTCGAAGAGTTGGCACTTGGCTTGTAGATACGATCTCATTTTGGGAGCTACGGAAACAGTAAACAGCAAGACCAGATAACCACGACAGAGGAAAACTCAGATCCAGACCGTTTAGACTTTAGAAAGCCATTCACGGCACCCTGAGATGCCGTGCGACGCATCTCAACTTGCCGTGCGTGGCAACGGCTCTACTGTCAGACTGTTTCAGTCTCTCAAAACGTTATTTAGCCCACGGCTTTCTCTGCATATCTTTTGGAAAGCTTATCAGAAACATCACAACAGTTAGATCATCCCAAAAATACCATTGTCTTTCTCAAAATAGGGTTTTAAAATAGTTTTTAACATTTTTAATCATTCGGGATGATCTAGAAAAGGTTTTTTTTAAAAGAGCTAGAACATGGCTTGTAGATGTGGCCTTATTTTAAGAGCAGCAGAAACAGTAAACAGCAGATACAGATAACCACAACAGAGGAAGACTCGGATCCAAACAGCCTGCTCACAATAGCATCAGTGTGCACCATGCCGTGCGCTGAGTGTCAAGATGCCGCGCGTCTGTTCAACAGACCGCGCGGTTTCCCAACCTCAGCACAGTGTTGGTTTTATTTTATGAAAATACGTTTTGAGTCAGGATCTAACCAAAGGGGGTTAGACCTACTGACAGGACCCTCAGGACCAGAACCGAGTCTAGTCCGAGGAAACTAGTTTATACCTTTGGTTTCGAGCTCGATCAGGGACCGTGGATGCAAGGATGTGGATGGATCGTCACGGATGTAGATGGGGAGGTTGAATGAGACAAAGGGAGTATGGGTGTGAGTGAGGGTTAGGTGTTTTGGGTAATGGGGTCTTGAAGTCAATGAGTGATCAACTTCAATGATGAGAAGGGAGTGAGTGAAAGCTCTTAAAAAATGTCTTTTGGGAATGACATCCTTTAAGGCTTGGAAATGGAAGTGGTAATGAAAAGGGGGTTTGAGAACTTAGAAAGAGAAAGTAGAGTGAGAGGGTCAAGAGAAAGGCAAGAGAAGGGACTCAAAAGAAGGGCTAAGAGGGACCCCCTTCCCTTGAGTGGAGGGGTCAATTTATAGGCAAATGGCCAAGGATTTTGAATTCAAATGGTGGAGGTATTTTCTGGGCGGGCCAGAAGTGCATTTTCGGCTGAGCCAGTCATCAGCTGTGGCTCACACTGGCGTGGCCGACAGCTTTCTGAGCCAGCCAGCTGTGCGGTTACGGTCTGCCGCGCACGGCCACCCTTAAATTTCAAGGTGCCGCGCGCTTCAGTCGTGTTCCGCACGGTTCCTATCCTTCGGTCCAGGACTCTTTTGGGCTTTGTTTGGGCTTTTGTTTGGGCTTTTCAGGTTTTTTGGGTCTTTGGGTTTACATGGGCTGAGAAAAGTCCTTTTTCAAGCTCGCGAAGGTACCGTTTCCTCTATTTCATCATCGGGGTGGACAAAGACTCTCCGAGGTCCGGATTGGGGTGTCTACATGGTGCTACTGAGTGTGTGTTTGGCTGTGATGATAATTGTACAAGTGTAGGTGTGTGTGTGTGTGTGTGTGTGGCAATGTCTATCCCTTATTGGTTTAGGATTTGGCAAGTGTGTGCCTGGCCGTGATGAAAACTGCAGGGGTTGGTTCAGTTTTGTGCCTATGTTTGTAGTTTAAAACTGCAGAGGTTAGTTTAGTTTTGAGCCTACATTTCTAGTTTTATACTGGAGGTTTTGGTTTACATTTTGTGCCTCTAGTTGTGGTTGAAACAGCAAGTTTGTGGCCTCTGTGTATGTGTTAAAACTGCAGGGGTTTGGTCCTATTTTGTGCGTGCATTTCTGAGTTTAAACTGGAAGTTTTAGTTCAGATGTTTGGGTGGCTATGATGAAAGCTTTCTGAGTCACAAACTGAACCAAAACCAACCTGTATATACTGAACCAAAATGCAACCACTAACTGAACCGAAAGTTTAAACCCACAAAGAGAGGCGTGTGTGTGGCTGTGATGAAAATTGAACAAGACACCTTGGGGACTTAGGCGGGGCAACATGAGAGGGTCATTTGGCAACTCATGTTGCAACCTAGTGCCTTGCAAAAGTTGTCTACAAATCTGAGCCAAATGTTGCTGCTTGTTGTATTGCTATTTGACTACAAATTTGCTATTATTTATGGCTGCATTGTTATTTGTGTCCTAACTATGTCAATTGGTAATGATGAACTTTGAGCCAAATGCGTTAATTTTTGTTTTCAACTCTTTATTAGCGATTAAGAGGCCTGTAATGGCTTATTCATGCAATATTGGGAGGTAATCCTCTTGATCTTTTATTAAAAAACCCTCATATATCTCTCTATGATCAACGGAGAGTTAGAATATAGTATTTGGAATAGATTACGACCCTCTCTTTATTCCATGTGTTTGTGGTGACTTATAATATTGTTTTCAAATAGATTATTCAATGACATGTGAAGAGAAAGACTACTATTGGGTGGTTTTCGTTGGGCATATATACAACTTGGGGAGAAACTCAACTCCAAGTTAATGGATACTCAGGAAGTATGGTGAAAAGGTACAAGACATCTGATGAAGCCGACGAAGCATTGCTAAAATTTCATGAGGAGAGATACAAGCTCACAAAGTTAGAAGGCAAAATTTCCACATCCGCAAGTGCATTGGGAGTTGAACATCAAATCAATGGGTGCAAGACGGTGTTGTAATTTTTTTGTTAGGTTTCATAGGTTGTATTTTGTTGGCACTTGTTCTCGATTCCAAATGCAGTTGTACATTCCACGATTATGTAAAATTAACATATTATGAACGGAGACAAGTTGTAACATTATTTTAAATGAAGACATTCCAACATTACGTTCTAACATCATGAACAGAGACAAAAAAACACAACATCCATGGGTAATGCTATTTATTCTTTGCCATCTTGACTTATTCCTCAGGCTCCTTAAGAGAGGAAATGAAGCAAACACGCCAATCATCAAACAGTAGAAATCGAACATCTCTTGCCACTCTAGCTTGTGGATTAACCTAAGTCAAAATGAAAAAATTGAGAACAAAATATATTTTGACCTTAAAAAATTTGTAACACTTTATTAAGACTTACTGAGAGGAATGCAGCCCAAACATCGTCTTTAGCTACCACCATGTTTTCACTTGCATCTCATTCAAACTCGAGACGATCAATTAGGTCCACAATGACGAAGCAAGTACGGCGCCACTTCTTTACCTTCGCTTCAATATGTCATTCCTCAATGGCAGCGTCGGGAAAACCCCTGTTCATGTAACGTTTCAAGTATCTCGCATAACTTGGATGAAAGTGTCTATTTTCGGTGGTCCACAATCGGGACTCCACCATTGATTTCAGTACCAAAATCAACAGGGTCTCCTCAGCCTGGACCTAATTATGACAAGGAGGCAGACGACCAGCCATACAACAAAAATGATATATGAGACTTGTTTTTGTAATTGAAATTGTTGATGAGTTTGCTTGCTATTTATAAGCAAAATTTATCAACTATTTAACAACATATCCACCATTCAATAATATATCCTCCATTCACCATTCAACCAACTTCTACTCTTTATTATACCCAGAATTGTACTTTCCATTCAAACCTATCCTAATTTGTCTAGAACGTTAAAAAAAATCACTTTAAAAAAAATGATAAACAAATACAAACCATTAATTAAAAAAACATTTTTTAATATAGATTTTTTAGAATAGACATTTTTTAATTAATTAATTTTTTTATACTTCCAATTGTCTAAAATTGATTAAATATATTGATTTTTAAATTTATATACTTATTTTAATGTAAAATCAAAATAAGCATACCAAATATGTACATAAACATATTATGGAGTCAGTTTGACAGCACTCAACTTTCGGTGAAGATAATTGTGACGATGGGACTCCATGTGTACCCGACAAGAATCTTCATTTCAATTTGAGTGTAATTGTACTTTAATTTGATTTTCATTTAGAGTTTGTATTCTCTATAAATAGATGGAGTTTGTATAAGTTTGATAGGTTTTGAATTGCCCTTTCTCTCTCTCTAAAATCCAAGCTCCCTGTCCTCCTTCTCTCTTCTTGTAATATTGGCTTCGGCCTTCTTTTAATAATCATTTAGGACATTGTTCCACCAATCGTTAATCATTCCAGTGAAATCGACTGTTATCCAGCCAGCTACTTCTTTATCTTCATTTTTATTATTTACACAAATAGTGTTGTACATCATCATTTGATGTACCACTCCAAAAATTTGGTATTCAGTCATACCATCTATGTTCCATTCATAAATGGTTCTGCCACTATAAGACATTTATTTTTGGTAACCAGATTCCTCATATAACATATCTTGAGGAGTTGGTTTAGAATAGTAATATCTATCAGCTCCTGAGTAAGGAAAGTCCTTATTTTTAGGACATTGAATTTTATTAACAGTATTATTTTGGGATTGGAGAAAAGAATTTTCCAATTCTAAAATTTCTTGATAATTCATTTCTAATTCATTTTCTTCAGAAATAACATTAATAGAAGACCTCTAGTCTTTTTTGCAATTTTTTTACTAATTCAACATTTTTGTTTGGATTACTCAAATTAAATCCAATTATCGGAATTGGTGGCTGAATATTTGAAGGAGAAATTTCATCTTCCTTAATCTTTTCTTTAGATTTAAGGTCTACAAATTGTTCGCTTATTTGAGCAATTTGCCCTTCCATTCGGATTAATTGATCTCCAACTGTATTAAGATATAAGTTGGTCTAATTATTTTGTTTATGAATTTTTTCATTTATATCTGTGTATGTAGGTTTAACAAACGCTACAGTTTCCAAAGGAGGATTAGATTCTGAATTTCCTTCTAAGGACAAAGAGATTGTTGAAGGATGTACCGCACTTATTACGGTTTCATTCACAGATCTCCAATTTCTATGATAATCCTATATAACATTTATGGATCTATCCAATTTAGTGTAATATTTTCCATAAAACCATTGGGTAAAAGGAATAATCTTCTTTGAAATTTCAATCCAATTATAAAATTCCTTTTTAAAATTTTGTAATTGATTTTCATCATATTTTGAAAAATACCATTCCTTAAATTCTTTGTATTTAGGTTGGTAAAATTCTTTATTAATCTCTTTTCTAATTTCAGGATCTATTAACATCATTAATAGTAAAATTCATTTCACTGGCAGTAGGTGATTCTACTGTATTTGAAGGATTATTGTAAACCCCATGAGGGATCTGATTTTGAGATATTTTTATTCCTGTCAAATTAATATCCTCAATAGGATGTTGTGATTCTGGAATTTCAGATGTCGAGTGTCTACTAGTAGTAGGAACACTAACCCTATATGGTACGTGAGTAGAAGAGAAACTATTTCTAGAACTTCTACTTCTAAGAAATCTTTCTGATTGAGAAGAATTTCTAAAATTTAAAGAAACAGTACCCTCATTATCCTGGACAATTTGTTCAATTTTATTTATTATTGGTCTAGGAGGAACAGCACTAGTAATAGTCCAATTTTCAGGAAATGTAATTTCTTTCCCATTTATCAATCTGTTGGTTGTTATATTAGATGTCAACATATTTGTCTCTATTAAGACAGTTTGGTCAGGAGGTCCTAATTGCCGCACCCTTGGATTTACAGCGTTCATCATTTTATAATATATTCTATAAACTAAGGCTATTACCTCGGATCTTGGCAGAAAATCATAACCTCTAGTTTGAATCCTACAATTAAAGACTTCACCAATATTCCTATCCGTAAGTGATAAAGTAAGATTAGGATAAGCATTAAAATAAACAGAACCATGACATAAACTGGTCTCTATAGCCCCCATTATTAAGGATCTCTAATCATTACACCTGCCATCCTTTAGAGTTACCTGAAGGCAAGTATTCATTCCTAACAAAGTTAATGGTTTAAGAGCTATTTGCATTAAACCAATATGAATATATTTGTAATTACGCATATGAGCAAGTAAATCAGCTCTATCCATAAGATTTATTATCTTATCATTAAGCTCTACGCTTTTAATTCTTTCCATGGTTTTAATTGCCATGGTATTCCTAAATTCAAACAAACCATGTCCATAAATTGTTGATGGACGAATTGGAGGAATTGTTCAGTGATTCAATTGTTCTTGCACATTAGCATATTCTATTAATTCAGAATTTTTAATTCTATCATTATCAGATCTAAATAATCTTCTCATTTTGAGATGATTGCGTTAGTGCTCATATAAATTATTTTTTCATGATTTTGCCTTCTTTTTTTTCTTTTCTTTTTTAATAAATGAAAGAAGACATTATAAATAGCACGTCTGTCAACGGTTTACCGGAGTAAGGCCAAATTACCTTTCTCAGGTCCTCATGGTCGGACAAATCCGAACGCGACTTGGATGACGTCCCGCTACTCATAATGTTTTCTTACATTTAATCTTTAGTTTATATATTAAAAAGGTTTCATCATGCTAAAATAATCTATACTTGCACTAACAAATTAATTTAAGTCATTACTAGCACTGATACCAAATATGTAGAGGATTGATAATAGAATTTAATGAGAACTGAGGAAAATTGACCTTATTATTAAAAGAAGGCCGAAGCCAATATTACAAGAAGAGAGAAGGAGGACAGGGAGCTTGGATTTTAGAGAGAGTGAAATGGCAATCCAAAACCTACCAAACTTTATACAGACTCCATTATTTATAGAGAATATAGACTCCAAATTAAAATACAATTACACTCAAATTGAAATGAAGATTCTTGCCAGGTACACATGGGACCCCAGCATCATAATTATCTTCACCGAAAGTAGAGTGCTGTCAAACTGACTCCATAATTGAGTCTTCACCACCGAAAGTAGGTTAGCATTTTGCAAAATTATTGGTGCTTTACTTTTTCCTTTTTGGAGGACAATTTTTCTGTCATCAATTCTGACATACTATCCCAAAAATCACCCAAAGTCGACGAGGATGTATTTGCTTCATCTTCATAGGGGTCTTGAGATTCTCCCGCTAGACAAGTGAAAGGATTATTATCCTCTTCATTACTTTTTGCTGATGTCATTGATTCATAATCAGCTTCCTGATGTACCGACTGAAGAAATTGCTCTTTCATGAAATCCATGGTTTTAATTACAACTTCATCGTCAGTTAGATTTGGATTTTTCGCTCTAATTTGAGCTAAGATTTCCAAGAAAGGATTTTTGATAGAAAATTTTTCTTTTTGTTTCAATTGCAGCTTCAATTCTTGATTCTTGGTCTTCAATTCTGTTATAGTCTTCTGCATATTAGCACATTTCCACCATCTATATTGGAAAGTTTTCTAGAGTATTGGCAATCCCAATTAATTTGTTCCAATTTGAACATCCCACTTCCATATCCAAGGAATTCCAAATATTGTCATGGCGTCAAGGAATAATTTTCCTTCTGAAATATTACTTCCCCGTAATTGAGAATAATATTGTAAGAAGGGCTCCATTTCCTTTTGAATTTCATTTGACAAATAATCTTGCTGAGGTCTAAATTTAGACCACCAAATAAAGAAGTAGTTTGGGAATCCATTTTGTCCAAGAAGATTAGGACATAATTTGAAGAACCAAGAATGCTTTCTTTTCTGATTTTGGTAATAAAATGCTTTTGTCCAAGCTTCAATATAATCCCAATAATTATATTGAATTGGAACACCATTTTTTGCTTTTATTGACAAAGATTTTGATTTTTTTGGGTGAATTCCCCACTTGTAAACTAGTAAGACCATCTTTATTATGGCCTTGCTATAGCTAATTGGACTTTTCTGACCAATTTTGCTATCATAGGTGTGGCTAATTTCCACAGATCCAGATTCTGTAAGCATTGCTTCATAAATATATCTGAATTTTCCTTCAAGAACTAGATAGCTCATTGTATCCAAATATTGAGACCTAATTTCCCACGGATCATTCTTCCATTGTTCATCTTTTTGTTCCAAGACCATAATTGTCTCAGTAGTTTTCAATGATTTGAAACCTTCTTCGGATTGTATTACTTCCTTCATTGAAAGAGATGAGGATGATGCAGAAATAGCTTCCTGTAGTGATGGAAATTGAATTTTGTTAGCCTTTAAGTAGGCTTCCACATCGGCTTGGGTGACTCTTGGTCGACCCCTGCCTCGAGGAGAATTACCTTGTCCACGTCCTCTATCTAGAGGTCTATTCATTCTGCAAAATTATGCACGAGATAATGTATCCAGTCTATTCTGAATCTGCTGAAATCCTTTATTACGATAGCCATTAACAATAAGATCCTCTTCCTCAGAATTGGAATAACCATATTCTTCATAAAATATCAAGGGCTTGTATAGCCTTTGCCCACCCTTTCAAATAAAATCTTGTTGGGAGGTATCTGTTGAAAAATTGCTCCCGATTAGCTTGAGACATATTTTTCATTACTTTTCTAAATTTTTTTCCTTTTCAATTAAGAACTTCAGCCTTTTATCAGTGACCGAGGGAAAAGCCATTCTAATGGTGGATTCTAGCACAGAGCTGTCTATTGAAAAATTTTCTGGATTTATTAAGTGGCTAGAATACGCAATTGTTCTTTCAACACGGTGATTCGCCGTTTGTGGTAGGCCAAATTTATCTTGTAGACATAAATTGACATATCAGATATACTATTTAAATAATTCATACAATTTTTATGATATTTAATTGCTTGAATAATTTCAAGTCTCTGATTATCCCTGTAAAAATTCACGAGTAAGAAAATCTGGGAGAGAATTATTTTCTCCTTTTATATATTCAATATCAAAATCAAATGCAGACAATTCTAACTGCCATCTAGCAAAAATTTGCTTTGAAGCAAGATTTTTAATATCTTGTTTTAAAACTTGTTTTGCTGCACTACAATCAACTCTTAGCAAAAATTGTTGATTGAGTAAATCATCTTGAAATTTATTTATACATTTAACAATAGAAAGAATTTATTTCTTTATTGTGCTATTATTAGCCTGAGCATTCTTAAACAGTCCAGAAGTAAATTTGACTGATTCCTCCTTAGAGGTATTGGGGTTATATTGTTTTAAGATGCCACCATAACCAATATTAGAAGCACCTGTCTCAACAATTTTATTCCATTCTGGATTAGCAATTGCTAAATAAGGTAGTTGTTTTGCTTTAGTTTAATTTTTTGAACAGCCTTTGGATGGCGTTCTATCCATGGAGGAGGATTCTTCTTAAGCCTCTCATACAGAGGTGCCGAATCCTGAACTAATTCCTTATAATAATCTCATATATAATTGAGACTTTCAAGAAATCTCTGTAATTGAGTTTTATCTTTTATTTCATCAGGAAATTTAGAAGCAAATTCTATGCTCCTATCAATGGGGATAATTTTCCCTTGATGGATATTGTGTCCTAAGAATCTGACTTTTGTTTGAAACAATTTCATCTTAGGAGCTGAAACAACAAGACCATTTTTTTTATCACATCCTTAAAAATTCTAAGATATTTGATATGCTGATCTATGTTCTGTGAAAAAATTAGAACATCATCTATATAACAAATAGCAAATTCAGCATAAGGATAAAAAATATCATTCATAAGATTTTGAAATTTTGACGGTGCATTTTTCAGACCAAAGGGCATTACATTCCATTTGTAATGGCCAAAAGGGACAGTGAAAGCTGTCTTATAACTATCAGATTCCTTAATTTGAATCTACTAATATCCTGATTTTAAATCAAATTTAGAAAAAATGACAGCTTTATTCAGTCTGTCCAATAAATCTTTTTTTTATTGAAAATGAGATATCTAATCCACATTAAAACTTCATTAAGAGGTTTATAATTAATAACTAATCTAGGAACACCTCGTTCCTTTTTAGCATTCATATTAACATAAAATGTTGAACAACTCCAAGGAGAGTAGTTTTTCCTGATTAATAGCTTCTTAAGAAGATTGTTAATTTCATTTTGACACATCTCCATTATAAAACACAAAGGTGTGGAGACAAGTTGTTGGAATGGCTTAGATTCATTTGATCCAAAGGCTGTAGTGCATCCTCCCACTTCCCGGTTAACTGCCCATAGATTTTACCTAAATCACACAACTGCCATCCCCTTTCAACCGGGATGCGTAGTGCTGTAAGCACGGGCTAACACTAGTTAGTAAATATTCTTGTTTCATTTAAGAAGGTCTAGCCTTGGTTGGTATTTTTCTTTCATCAAAATCCTTCTCATAAGGAAGTGAAATAATATGTTTCTTTCTATCCCAAAATGCATTTGGGATAGCACTACAAATTTCTTTATTGAAATTCTCTTCAATTTGAGAAATTTTCTCTTTCATAATAGGTTTTTGTAATGCTTCTTCAATACTCATAATTCTAATTTCCTTTTGAAGAAAGGTTATTTGTTTGTCTTTATTAGAAATTTTTCTCATGATATCATTGATTTCCTTGTAAATAGGAGGAGAAACAAATTCAAAGAATATTTCATGACCATCAATGTGGGCAGTTATTTCAGCAATGCTGGTTTTTATTGGCATTAGCATTACTAAGAAATGAGTTGTCACACCCCAAAATGGTAAGTGACCGGCCGTGAACTATGAGACTAACCCATGGAACACGCAGCCTAAAAAGAAAATAAATTAAATACCAAAGTCTTGAATCACTAAATAAATTTTATTCAAAACAGTATCAGCCAAAAAGGTTTAGACAAAAGCATGGGGCACAAACATACCACGAACCAAATAATACCAAGTGATCCACCAATAATAAAAAGGATTCAATAACTGACAAATGTTTTAAATGCGGAAGCGATTAATAAAATAATAATATGAAGAGACACCCTAAGGAGGTCAAACTAAAAGAAGTCCCCGAGATGCCACCAGAGTCCTTTCCTAACTCCCCAACTTGCCTGAAAAAGAAGTTGGAATAAATCCGTCAGCTGACGAGCTCAGTGAGTAGTTAAGCATGTATAATAGTAAAATTCTAAAACATGGCTAAAAATAGATTATCACGTTAACTTATTTTGGCATACGAAGGTGTGCATAAAACCAACAAATAAGGCCATAAATCATTTACCAATAAGTCTCAATGGTGATCACAATCCAATCTCCAACAACAATGGGGAACCACAACCAATACCAAATAGTATCAAGTGCCAATGAATAAATGTCTCAAAATTGGATCCAATATCGAATCTTAGAGTCACCACGAGTAGGCAGCCCGTGGAACTTTTCCCAAAGAACGATCCGGTCAATAACAACCGTTGAGCATTAGGGTCACCGGCCTAATCCGGTTTCTTCCCTAATGGCCAGAGTCACCCGCACACAGAGGATTAATTTCCCTGGACTTCCAAAATATGTTCCCATCAATATTCACAAAGTTCTCACCCAAAGATCATCCGAACAATAAATAGTTTCACCAATCCGCATGCCAATTTCAAGAACCAAATAAAACAAATACATGTTCCCAATTTCAATAATTAATTTTCTAAAACAATAATTTAAGGGATACGGAGAAGTTCGCAAGTACGTAACATGCTTAACCACTCACCTGGGTCCAAAAGTAATGCACCTCGAGTACGCAAAAGATGCTAACCTGAATAAAAGAACCGTATACGATCACCAAAAATCCCAAATATAATACTACCTAGACTAATAGAAAATTACAGTTTACTAATTAATCCTAGTGCTGAAGTCAATTAAGACCACCAGGAACACCCAACTCTATAACTTTCTTGTAGAGTAAACTCCTTGATTCCCATGTGGACACCATGGCCGCACACCTCCTGCTCCTTAGAGAATTCACCCAAAACATATTACACTACCTGCACCGCCACACACCACTTCGCCCCACACACAGCACACCACATGCCGCCACGCACAAATCTCGACATCGATCTGGTCTCGCACCCACATCACAACACAACATCTCCACTACTCCATATAATCTCCTAGTAACTCCTTTGTTCAATAACTTTACTCTAATCCATGTACAACAAAGAACGGAAAAAGGGACAAGAATAAAGGAAACAAGTGCCGCATACCCGATCACAAACCAGCCAAACTCAAACTTCTCTGCGGCTTTTGCCTTTCCACACAAAGTTCTCTCAAACTTCTTATCTCAGGCGTTCTCTCCAAATAAAATCCCTACACCGTGAAAATATCTCCTAATTTTCTAAAACTACCCACTACTCCCTATATTATAGCTAATTAGTTAATTAGAATAAGATAGAATGTAATACAATTTATAAAATTACCATTCGGTACCATTATTTTACCCAAAATCAATCTCATACCCCAAATATTACAATCGTGTCAACAATATCCATAGCGCGCACAAATAATTAATTAGAACCCAACCATATCACTCAAATAATAAATGGCGACATAATTAAATAAATAAATAAAAATGCCAGGCCGTAACATGAGTTCCTAATATTAATTCTTGCTGGAGATTTCTTATACAAAGAAAAGTTGTCTCCAAACAAATTCCTTTATTGCAAATATAAGCATTATTGAGTTTATATTTGATTACCATTTTAGAACCACTTGAATTAGTGAGACTTTGAGAAGTTTTCTCAAAATACTAAGTTGAAACTATTCCTTTTTGGATACAATTCATATCTGCTCCACTATCAACCAAAGCAATAATATTGTTGATAGTATATTCTTTTTGTATTACTAAGTTTACCCAAACATGCCATTTTTGATAAACTACATTATTAATTAAATTTAGATCATTTGAATCATCATTATGACTAGTGCTACCTTTCCTTTCCAAAGAAATTAATTTTTTATTCATATCATGAAGCTCTTGAGTAGCTTTATTTTGAAATGATTTCAACAGTTTTATTTCTGTTTTTAAAATATTTATTTCTCCCTTAAGATCAGGAATTGTAACAGGCTTATAATTATCCACTTGTTCCAATCTGTCCAAAACATTTTTTAGACTATAATTTTCATTGGGAATTTGAGGTTTTTCTTCCTCTTCTTCTTTAGTAGAAGAAATACATGTTTTTATGATTTTTATTTTTAATTGGGGATCATCAATTTGATCTATTATATCTAATAAACCTTGTTGTTTATCAGTAAGAACATTAATACGAAGGCCATTCATCTCAACAATTGCCTTCCAGTAATTATCGGATGTTGAACATTCAAGATTATTACAATTACAATTGTCAAGAATTTCTTCTTCTTCTGAACTGGAAGAATGATCTTCTTCATCAGATAATTCATTAATCTGATCTTCTGGTTCTTCTTCCGATTCGGAATCACTAGAATTGAGCATTAATTTGAAAAGCTGTTGTTTTAAATCTTCATCAGTTTGACAGCACTCTACTTTCGGTGAATATAATTGTGACGATGGGGCCCCATGTGTACCCGGCAAGAATCTTTATTTCAATTTGAGTGTAATTTTACTTTAATTTGATTTTCATTTAGAGTCTGTATTTCTTTATAAATAGATGGAGTATGTATAAAGTTTGGTAGGTTTTGAATTGCCCTTTCTCTCTCTCTAAAATCCAAGCTCCCTGCCCTCCTTCTCTTTTCTTGTAATATTGGCTTCGGCCTTCTTTTAATAATAAGGTCAGTTTTCCTCAGTTCTCATTAAATTTTATTATCGATCCTTTACATATTTGGTATCAAAGCCAGTAATGGCTTAATCCCCCCATTCTATAAACCATTCAAACAAAGTCATATTTTATCCCCCTTTTTAATACCACATTCAAACCACATAATATTTTATCCCCCTCCATAAATATCAAGTCGATGTGGGCCAATCCATCAAATTAATACTCCTTACTATCTTATTCCCCTTCATAGTTTTTACCCTTGATTTTTTACCCGCATCCATGCGGGCCCTTAGGATAGTAGGTCCGTAACCCACGGTAACTTCCTGTATTTAGCCACATGTGATCTCATGAGTATGTGTACACTCGAGCAGAGCAGAATTAAGGTTTGTCATCGGTCTCGACCTATCAAGGAGTAGATTTCTGAATAGGTGAGGAATCTGATCCTTTCACTACCCTAGCAATTTGAGATTTCAACGTAATCTCTGTGGGGGCTGGTTTCAACCTGGACCTCTTGAACCTTTCGCCCCTTTGCGGTTAGGTCGCGGGAAGATGACGCGGTTCGCCGGGTACCTGCAAACCGGAGGATGGTGTTCCTCCGGGTAGAAGCTCCGACGATTAAGTCAGTATAGAGAAGAAGTACAGTGGAGTATGTTAGGAAAAGAGGAATTGCTTATGAGAGGAGTGTGTAACCATCGTCTCTTGAGTAAGAAGTACCACTGTATTTATAGGCAAAGGAATCTTCCGCGCTAAGCAAGCCGAGCATAGGACACACGCGCGTTCCTACGCTCGGATGACGTCACCTGTCAGAGGCATTTAATGAAGGCCGCCTTCCCAGGTTTGTAGAGGCACATGGGTTCGTGTCAGGCATGTCACATCATACATGGGCGGCACGCCTATCAGAAGGGAAGATAACTTACGTATCACGTGGAAGGTTCCAGAACGTTCTGTACTAGCAGTGTCCGAGCAAACAGGTCCCGAAGGAAAGGTGACCGGCCGAACAAATGGAGATCAGGATGGGAGAGGTGCCACGCCGAACAAAAGACTTCGTTACCGAACAAAAAGCTGAGTGATGACGTTCGGAAAACAATCTATGCTCGGCCGAGCAGTCCGTGGTCCATCCTACGCTCGGCGACAGATGAGCGACGTGTCATCGTGCCAAATCAGCCCTAAACGAACTGAGACAACTGAACGATGGACCCCGGGTATGACCCCTTTGAATCTTGTGAACCCTTTGGATATTTCGGCCCACTACAATAGCCCCTCAACTTCTTCTTCTTTTGCTCGGAAAAGAGGGAGGAGTTGATCCAGTGCGGCCGAACAAAAATTTCATATCTTAACAAAAAAAGTAAGACTTCCGAACGTTGACTTCTCCGAACAGAGTGCACAGCCGAGGTCAAATATGCTCCAGGCTTCGAGGTGCAAAAGCTGAGATTGCATTTATTGCTCCTGCAACCGCCAACTTCAAATGTGCCACGCGTTCATAGGCCATTGGGGGGGAGAGACAGCGCCTGCTGGAACTGCCACGCGTCGAGCATCCAACGACACATCAGTCTCCCGCCCAGATCTAACGGCTGGGCGCTCGGCACCGTTTCAAATGCCGCCCTAGGTATAAAAAGTGGAGCGGGGAGAGAGAATCACTTTTTCTCTCTCCAGTCGTTTGCATTCTCTGGCCAAGGCGTCGTTCAACACCAAAACTCATCAAAAACCCAGATTTTGCTGCAGTTTGATCTCAAATTTCCCTCGATTCTCAGGTATTTCTTGTTTCTCCACTGTTTTCTGCGTTTTTTGGTTATTTTTGCGTACTTTTTGACCCAAAAAATGGGTTTTCTGCCACATTCGCCTGAAACGCTTTCTGGGCAAGGAAGAACAGGTTGAAGATGTTCATGTGTTCTTCCGAACGCAAGTTCATCTTCAACCAGTGTTCTTCCGAACAGGACACCTTGCTCACCCGAACGTGGGACTCATTTTGAAGCTCGTTAACCTTCGGGCGAACAGAATTGTTCTATATCGTTCGGACAGCTTTACCCAAAGAAAAGTGTTTGCTCGGGAATTCTGAGACGCACTCGGCGAGATTAGCTCGTAACACTGAACATAAGCACCTCTAGGAGACTTGACCTTGCATTTCGCTGACGGTCTTACCCCCTGCACTTGTGTTTTTAGGTATGGAGTCTTCATCAGCTTCCTCGGCGGAATCCTACGTCTCCGTTGACCCCAACGAACCGGGCCTCGGCGAGGTTGACCCCCGCATAGCTGAAGTAATCAGAGCCGCGGCTCGCGAGTATAGAGTGGGCGGTAGATCTCTACCTGAATCGTTCGAGGGAGTCTTTGTTCCGGCCAACGTGACTCCACTTCGGACAATTGGCCCTGATCACGACGTAATAAACCTCGACGAGGAGCCTTCGGAAAAGGAAGCCGATGATCCCGAAGAGGAATACGACGCTGAAGAAGACGAAGAGGCAACAGAGGAGGCCAAGGATGAGGAGACTCCTGTTGCTTCTACTAGCCAGGCTGAGGGAGAAGCTGGGGTCGCAGGCGCGTCATCTTCTCAACCGCCGAAGACGAAGAAAAGGAAGTCGTCGCACTCGACCCCGACGAAATACCTCCTCGAGCAGGAAGAGATCCGTGTCCCTACTGGGATTGTTTCACCGATCAGGAGGGGATAGATCTTTTCCGAACAACCTATCACATTCCCGAAGACGTCGTAATTTCCGTGATCCCAGGGCCTCGGATTCGGTTTTCCGATGAGCATATCACGGTGCCACTCATGGCCATTACCGAGGGTGGCCTCAGGTTTCCAATGCACAGGATCTTGAGGCAGATCCTCCACTACTTCAACCTCACCCCGTGCCAGCTGAGTGTGAACTCCTACAGAATCATCCACTCAATCATCAAGCTGGCCGAGGTTAAAATGTTCGACCTCCAAGCCCACCACATTTTCGAGAACTACATGGTGTCTCGGAATGTGAGGTACTCGCGCTTCTACTTGTGCTCCCGGAGGAATATGGTGAAGATCATTCCCGAGGGTATGTACGATTCAGAGAAGTGGGCTTCATACTACGTCGAAGTTCGGGGAAATTATGAGTTTCCCCCTGGTCAAGATGATCAACTTTACGTTGCCAAGGCAAGGGGCAACCCAAGTAAGCAAAAATTTGACTTCATTGTATTTGATGGTTAACACACGTTGCTCGGTCCACTTTTAACGTAAACGCCCATTCCCTTTTGTACTGAATATTGTTCTTTCCCTATGTTGTGTTCGGCAGATACAACGAAGATCAACAAGAATTTGCTGAGGCTTGCCAAAGGTTGCGGACTTGCGGACTCTCTATTGACTATCCAGAGCGAAGAAAGAGACGCTCCAACCATCCTCCAGTACGACGCAACATACGGAGGACGAATCCGAGGAAAGGGGGCAGAAGGAAGCAAGAAGAAGAGCTTTGTAGTTGACCTCTCCGAGGATCAACTTCCTAACCTAGAAAAGCCTCTCCGAGGAACGGTGCGCCTACCAACCGAAGGAACCCCCTTTGCCGAAGAAGAGATGCCTCCTCGAAGCATGAGAGCTATCCTTCAGGCGAAGCTGGAGGAGAAGGCGGCCAAAGAGCTGGCCGAAAAACAAAAATCTGGGGGGCCTGGTGCTTCGGGTTCGGCACCGAAGCCCAGCGCTCCAAGCAAGAAGACCGCACCGGATGCGGTCCCCCAAAAGCGTCAACTACCTCCCACTGCTTCGTCCGATAAGCCGTCGAAGCGATTTAAAATCACTGCCAAAAAGGCTGCAGCTTCGGCCGATGCAGACACGTCTCCCAGCGCCGAAGGACAAGAAGGGGGGGAAAAACCAAAGGGGACCGGTCATGAAGACGAAGCTCCGAGCGCCGACGCTATCTGGGCGCCGAGCTTCATCACCCCACGAGGCAAACAAATCCTCCGCACGGATAGCCTCATCGACGACCCCACCTTGGCCTTCACTCTACACTCGGGGCTTAGGCTGCCGAGGGATATCAACTCCCAGGTGTCCCTAAAGTCGGCGATTACTACTACTTCACTGGCAGGGTAAGTTGTCTGGTTTGTTGTAAAGCATAAATAATTCCAACTGTTTTGCTTCGGACTCTCATAGTTTGTTCCATTTGCAGGCCACTCAGTCTATCATGTGTGCCCAACGCCACCTTGTTGACCACGACAAGCAGGCGAAACTCCTCCAGCAAAAGCTGGAGTCGAGTCATGCTACGGCCGAGGACTACAAGAAATGCCTCGAGCAATCAGAAGAGGCCCGCCGAGGCCAAGAGATCACCATCGCCAACTTGAACGATGTGATCAAAGGGCTTCAGGATGGGGCCGAACAAGCTCGAGCCGAAGGGAAAGATGAAGGGCTAAACGAGGGCAGGGCCCTTGGGAGGAAGGAAATGCAGGAGGAGATGAGGAAGGAGCTCAAGGTCTCCTACGACAAGGGCTACTACCAGGCAGAGGAAGATGCTGCCGAAGAACTTATGTCCTTGCAGGCCGAGCTCCAGGAGGCCCAGCATAAGAAGAGCTTTCTGCTCGGCTTCAACTTTGGTTTCGACCAGGCTGGAGTCGAAGCTGATGATGAGAGAAGGTCCCTCGTCGAGGTACCACCTTTTGAGCCAGCAGAAATTCAAAGGGAGCCTTCAATTCCCGAAGATGCTGCAAAGAATGCGACCCAAACAGCTCCCGTTGACCAACCCATCACTCTCTCGGTCATAACCACTCCCGAGGCTCAAACGTAGAGTTTTGTTTTTTTTGTTTTTTTTTTTATGTAGTTTTGGTTTTGAATTTTGATTTGAACTTTAAAATGGGACGTTCGGCTCCATACATGTTGGAGTTTGGAGTTTTCCGAGCGTAAGTTGTAAGTAACAGATTTAACTGTTGTGGATGCTTGTTCTTTAATCGTTTTTCAATCAACTGTTTCTGTTCGGTAAAAAATGTTTTGACCAATTCTTGATTACCTTATATCCCTGCTAACACAGCTGTTCGAACATTGTCTGTTTGTTGCACTGTATCTGTTTCGGATGAGGCTCATTCCAAACATAAACCAATGAAACTCGGTTTAATTGGTTTGGATAACATTATATGGCCGAGGGTCCGCAGTCGTAAAAACAAGTACCATGTAAAAACCTGCTTATCTGTACCCACATAGTAGCCCCCCTGCCTTCGGGCTGGTTTTAGGAAGAAAAACAACACGAAGGCAGAAAAATGGGTACTCAAGCACTCGGTAAAAAGTATAAGAGAACCGAGGTAAAAGTGCCAGAGCCCCCATCGTGGGCGAGATAGGATACCCAATGAACGAATGAGGAATCCGAAGAAACCGCGGGCGAGATGTTATACCCAATGAACGAATGAGGAATCCGAAGAAACCGCGGGCGAGATGTTATACCCAATGAACGAATGAGGAATCCGAACAAGCGAATGTAACGAATAAGTATTATAACCAAAACGCCCGCAGGCTTACAATCCGAACAAAGCAAAAATTACAACGAACAAAAGTGGCCGAGACTAGCCATGGAACTTCCTAAGTTTTTGGGCGTTCCAAGGGTTAGCAATCGGCGTACCATCCATCTCAGCAAGCTTATAAACTCCGTGGCCAATTTTCTGGATCACCCTATAGGGGCCTTCGTAGGGATCTTTCAGCTTGGTCAACTGCTTGGCTTCTACGACCATCCGAAGAACGAGGTCACCAACTTGAAACGGCCGAGCACGGACGGTCTTATCGTAACCCCGAGCAACTTCCTGTTGATAAGCAGCATGGTGCAAACTGGCGTTATCACGTAATTCTTCGGCAAAATCCAGCTCAGCACCAACTAGAGCATCGTTGTCCACAGGATTGAAGTTCTCGGACCGAACAGTTGGGACGAGCGCAGAAAGGGGAAGGACCGCTTCCATGCCGTACGCCAAGGAGAACGGGGTTTGGCCAGTGGAGCGTCGCGGGGTCGTCCGGTAACTCCATAAGACATGAGGAAGCTCGTCAACCCACTTACCAAGCTTGCGATCCAAACGGCGTTTAAGCCCCCGAGTAATGGCTTTGTTGGAAGCTTCGGCTTGTCCATTTCCTTGCGGGTATGCCACCGACGAAGTGTGGATCATAATATGATGGCGCTTGTAGAAGGATTGGATTGCTGCTGCTACAAACTGGGTGCCATTGTCCGAGAGGATGGCATAGGGCACTCCGAACCTGGAAATGATGTGTCTCCAAATAAAGCGTTCCACATCCGAAGCTGTCGTTTTGACCAAGGGTGCGGCTTCCACCCACTTGGTGAATAAATCCGTAGCAGTGAGCAAATATTCGAAGCCACCCGGGGCCTTCGGCAACTTGCCCACAATGTCCAAGCCCCATACAGCAAAGGGCCATGGGCTGGTGATCATTTTGAGGGGAAAGGCTGGTTGGTGAGGTATGTAGGCGTGCTTCTGGCATCGAATACAGCGCTTCACATATTCCTCGGATTGCTTGACCATCTTCGGCCACCAGTACCCCTGTGTTAACGCTCGGTGGGCCATTGTGCGGCCACCGGAATGTCCTCCGCAGCTTCCCATGTGTAGTTCATCCAGAACGCTTTGGACTTGATCCTCATGCACCACCCGAAGATCTGGACCGGTGAACGTTCGGCGGTAGAGCTGGTCTTGTGGATCCAAGAAGTAATTGGCCGCTTTGCACCGAACTTTGTGGGCCTCCCTTCTGTCCAGTGGAAGGGTCTGATCCTTCAAAAAGGCAATAATGGGATCCAGTTGACTGGGGCCGAGGGGAACGTTGCTGACCGAACATACAGCAAGTTTGAAGCTTGGATTAACAACCTCGTCAAAAACTATGGTGCGAGCCCCGGCGGCCTTATACACCGAAGCAAGCCCCGCCAAGGCATCGGCATGAGCATTGTGTTCCCGGGCAATCCACTCCACTTCAACTCGAGCAAATTGCTTTAGAAGGGCTAAAACGTGGCTGACATAAGCATTCATCCGTGCATCCTTGGCTTGATAGTCGTCATTGAGATGACCCACAACCAGCTGAGAGTCACAGAAGACGTGAACCGAACCAGCCCCCAACCGAAGAGCGGCAGCCCAACAATGAGAGCCTCGTACTCAGCTTCGTTGTTGGTGGCAGGGTAGCCAATGGAAACAACATGCTCATGGACGGTTCCAGCTGGAGAAACAAGCACAATGCCGGCCCCAGCCCCGTCGACATTTGAAGCCCCATCCACCGTCATCTTCCATGCGTCGCCGGAGAAAAGTTGCCACTCTTTCTTCGGCTTTCGTGTGCCTAAGACGAACTTTGAGCGAAGACGTTCGCGAGGAGGTTCACACCACTCAAAATGTTCTTCGGCCTCGGCTAGCCGGGCCTCTTCGGCAGCTGTCGCCAGTGCGTTCTCTTCGTCGTTGAGCCCAGGAGTAAGCTCGGCAAAGAAATCTGCCAAAGCCTGTCCCTTGATGGCTGTCCTTGGTTCGAACTGGATGTCATAGTTCGCCAGGTCTTGAGAGAATTTCAGAATCCGGCTGGACGAACATGTTCTCCGAAGAACCGCTTTGAGAGGAAACTTAGTGAAGACCACGATCCTATGGCATTGAAAGTATGGCAATAGGCTCGTTTTAGCTGAGACGAGTGCTAAAGCCAACTTCTCCATAGGCAGATACCTCGTCTGAGAGTCCGTCATCGTCTTGCTGGAAAAGAACACGGGCAAATGCTCCATCCCTTCCTTTCGAACAAGCACCGAACTCGTGGCATGATCCGAGACCGCCAGGTATAGATAAAGATCCTCTTCGGGAAGGGGGTGACGAGGAGTGGAGCTTGTGCAAGATATTCTTTTAAAGATTGCAAAGCCACATCACATTCCTCAGTCCACACAAATCTTCGCCGACTGGTCTTTATCGCCTGGAAGAAAGGTCTGCAAAGATCTCCCGAACGTCGGATGAAGCGACTCAACGCGGCTACCATACCCGTTAGTCGTTGAACTTCTTTTATTGTAGTTGGAGCCCGGAGGTTCTGCACGGCCGTGAGCTGGGTGGGATCTGCTTCTATGCCACGGCGACTAACCATGTAGCCGAGGAATTTTCCCGAGCCAACGCCAAACGCACACTTCTCTGCGTTCAAACGAAGCTTATATTCTTTGAGGATAGCGAAGATCTCGCCTAAATCCCGAAGGTGATCCGAACTGAGCTTGCTTTTACATACTAGATCATCAATGTACGCCTCCAAAGTCTTGCCGAGCTTTTGCAGGAACATCTTGGTGATTGCTCGCTGAAAACTAGCTCCTGCATTCTTCAGTCCGAACGGCACAACATTGTAACAGTAAATTCCTCGGGGGGAGATGAACGCCGTCTTCTCTTGATCTTCCTCGGCCAAGGCGATTTGGTGATAGCCTCGGTAGGCGTCCATGAAACTGAGGCGCTCGTGTCCAGCCGTTGCATCCACCATCTGCTCAATCCGAGGAAGGGGGAAGCGATCCATCGGACAAGCATCATTAAGGTTGGTGTAATCAATGCAGACTCGGAGCTTTCCGTTCTTCTTCGGAACAACGACCGGGTTCGCCAGCCACGTCGGGTACAGAATCTCTCGTATAGCCCCAGCTTTGAGCAATTGGTCCACTTCGGTCATTACCGCGTCCACATGCGACGGAGCATAACGACGGACCTTCTGAATAACAGGACGTCTGTCCGGGTCTACGTTCAAATGATGGGCGGCAAAAGTTGGATCTACTCCAGGCATTTCTTTGGGAGTCCAAGCGAATACTTCGATTTTCTCTTTGAGGAAATTGAACATCTCCGTACGCTCGGTCTCGACCATAGAACTGCCGAGCATAAAGTACCTGCTTCCATCCTCCGCTATTGGCATCTTGATGAGTTGCTCGGCTGACCTTTGCTCGGCAGGTAGGCCCACTTCCTCCAGTACAGATGTGTTGGTTGTATCGACGCATTGCACCTCCAAATAGCTTGGTTTGTTGGTCACAGTGCTAATGTAACATTTCTTCGACTGCACCTGGTCCCCCTGAAGACTTTCCTGTCGTCCGTTCCACCCAACGAACTTCATCACTTGGTGCAAGGTTGATGGGACTGCCTTCATCTCATGTAGCCAAGCTCGACCGAGGATAACGTTGTAGGGGCTCGGAGAGCTAACCACTACAAATTCGACGTTAACCACTCGGGAACCGCACGCACGGGAAGTGTTATCAGCCCGAGAGGCCACCTGTGAAACTGACGAGCGGGGTGGTAGCCAGCCGAAGTCTATCCGGTGAAAGCCCCAAACTTTTATAGGTTGACTGGAACATGATTTCCGCCGAGCTTCCCTGGTCGATCAACACCCGTTGGACTCTGGAGGAATCCACCGTGACAGTAACAACCAGAGCGTCGGCGTGTGGAATCTGTATTCCCTGCATGTCTTCGGCTGAAAAGGTTATCAGCCCTCCAAGGCTCGGATCTTCCCATTTGCGTTTTTGTGGCATTCCAACATTACAAACGGACAAGGCAGCAACAGCCTTATCAATCTCCGTACGAAGCTCGGCGGCCTTTCCTTCGGATACTAACCCCTGGATCACGCCAACGAGATTCCCAACTACAGGAGGGGGAGGAGGAAGTGGGTTTCGCTGAAGATCGATCCATTGGTTAAGATGCCCAGCAGCAACTAGTTCTTCCAGATATCGTTTGAATGGCTGACATTGGGTGGTATAATGACCGCGCTCCTTATGAAAGCTGCACATTCCTGGTCCGTTGCCCGCCGTGCCGAGGAATCCCGTCGGCCAAACAAAGAACGGCAGTTGGCCAATTATACGCAGCAGCTTATAAATTGGCTCAGTGAAGGCAGTACGCTCGGCGACATACTCCTCAGGTCTCGGATCCCTTCGTGTCTGCTGCCAAGGCTGCTGTTGCGGGACCTGGGGCGGTTTGGGCTTGTTGTTCGGTCTATTTACTCCCGAGCCAGAATTGTGCTATCCATTCTGCCCTTGCCGAACGTTAGCTACATGCTTCTTTGCTGTAGCGGACTTTGGTGCCTCCGTGTTCTTTGGTACATTTCGCTCGGCAACCGCCTCCTCGTGGACGCAATCCTTCTCTATGATGACCATTAAATCGCCCATTGTCTTCGGTGGGTTTCTGGATAAGTCTCGGAACATTGCCGAGGCTGGATCCAACCCGTTCATAAAAGACTCCGCCGCAACGCCTTGATCACAGTCTGGAATTAAGTTGTAAACTTCCCAGTAACGTTCGGTATACGCCCGAAGAGTTTCTCCTGATACTCTCCGCATGTTTACCAGCATCGAGAGTGTCTTCGGCTGGATGTTACTCGTCACGAACCGTTTGGTGAACTCCAATTCTAGCTCGTTGAAACTCTTGATGGACTTTGGCTTGAGCTGATTATACCACAACATAATGGGCTCACTTAGTGTAAGAGGAAAGATCTTACACATGAGTGTGTCGGTGAAGTTGTGGAGGCTCATCGTCTGACGAAATCGACAAACGAACGCAACAGCATCCTCCTTTGCCTCGTAGCGTTTGAGTTTTGGCATAACAAAACGGTCTGGAGGCCATTCTTGTTGAATGGCGTCGACGAAGGGGGATGCCTTTGCCTTCCCGAGCTTGGAGTTATCCACAGGCACAGGTACAGGTGCGGGTGGAATGACCGGTGCTGGGACATCTTGCCGAGCCTCGTTGTTTGCCCTTGGTTCCCTGTGGCGGCGCTTATGTTCCCGCGGGGCGTGACGACGGTGCCGAACTTCAACCGAGGGCTCCGGATATTCTACCCTTGGATCTTCATTCCGAACGTTGCGAGGGTCTCCTCCTTCGGCCACAGCTTGATACACCACTGGCTTTCCCGTGTATTGATCATATAGGACAATGGTATTTGTATGTTCGGATCGTGTTCCCCGGCTTGTAGTTCGTTCACCTCGGGAACCTGCAGCATGATGACCCCCAGGGTTGCGTTCGGTTAGAGACCTGGATTGCTCTGATCGCTCGGGAAGCTCCCCTGTTCGTTGGCCAGCAGGGTGCTCATTGAGATTTAAAGGCCTCTTTCCATCCGCCCGTTCCTGTTGTCGTCGGCTAAGGCGATGTGTCCTCCCCGAGACTCCCATCCTAAGAGTTCCAGCTGTTGAATGTGTTGCTGAAGATCTTGAACTCTCTTCCCTGATGATGCTTGCCACGCGCGGACGAGAGGGAGTTGTATGATCCCGAGGAATGCGTTCGAGCCTGTCAAAGACAGTGCGACGCTCGGATGAAGCTCCTTCGGATGTCCGAGCTTGGTGTGTCCTTCGTCTTCGTTTTTTAGAGGCTTCTTCGGTTGACTTGCCTCGGCTTGATGGCCTCGGGCAGGGGTTACAGCCGGACCTCCATCCCGTGCTTCGAGACGTTGTTGCAGGAGGGCTATGACAGCTGCCTGACGTTTTTGCTCCGCCAGGGCAATGTCAAGTTCAGTTGGTGGATAGCTGAGTGGACGAGCCACTGGTTGCGTTGTCCCAGCGGTGTTGCCAGGTTCGACGTTCAGTGTTCCGTACCCAGCTAGACCGAGGGTAAAGTTCTCCGGGCCAGGTGGAGGGAGGCGTTGCGTCATGCCTGAGACGATGAGGGAGGAAAAGGGGAGATCTACGGCCGTAACACAGTCCCACACTTTGTTAGGAAAGCGTGTGTCCCCAGCAGAGTCGCCAATTGTGGGGGCTGGTTTCAACCTGGACCTCTTGAACCTTTCGCCCCTTTGCGGTTAGGTCGCGGGAAGATGACGCGGTTCGCCGGGTACCTGCAAACCGGAGGATGGTGTTCCTCCGGGTAGAAGCTCCGACGATTAAGTCAGTATAGAGAAGAAGTACAGTGGAGTATGTTAGGAAAAGAGGAATTGCTTATGAGAGGAGTGTGTAACCATCGTCTCTTGAGTAAGAAGTACCACTGTATTTATAGGCAAAGGAATCTTCCGCGCTAAGCAAGCCGAGCATAGGACACACGCGCGTTCCTACGCTCGGATGACGTCACCTGTCAGAGGCATTTAATGAAGGCCGCCTTCCCAGGTTTGCAGAGGCACATGGGTTCGTGTCAGGCATGTCACATCATACATGGGCGGCACGCCTATCAGAAGGGAAGATAACTTACGTATCACGTGGAAGGTTCCAGAACGTTCTGTACTAGCAGTGTCCGAGCAAACAGGTCCCGAAGGAAAGGTGACCGGCCGAACAAATGGAGATCAGGATGGGAGAGGTGCCACGCCGAACAAAAGACTTCGTTACCGAACAAAAAGCTGAGTGATGACGTTCGGAAAACAATCTATGCTCGGCCGAGCAGTCCGTGGTCCATCCTACGCTCGGCGACAGATGAGCGACGTGTCATCGTGCCAAATCAGCCCTAAACGAACTGAGACAACTGAACGATGGACCCCGGGTATGACCCCTTTGAATCTTGTGAACCCTTTGGATATTTCGGCCCACTACAATCTCATTACGGGAAAAAGAAAGGAATGCCCAAAAAATTCCCTCCCATAGCTCCAATACCAACATTACATTTATTCTCTCCTCTTCCTAGCTTTTTTCCCTGCAACTTCCGTGCGAGATGAAATTATGTTAGCTAGTGGAGCCTTCTGTGATCAAATGGAACTTCGAATTAGGAACGAACATGAGGCCACTGGAGGCGCCATGTACAGCCAAGGGTGTTCAGTTGAATACTAACTTTCTAAGTTTGCATGCTACTATTACCCATTGTACTACTACTAATACAGAAATGATCGCAAGATATCACTCAATATTGAATACTCTTTTGTCAAATGGAGGTGTCTTCGAAGCCGATACGAATTTAAGAATCTAAGCCCCGTTTCCGAAAGGGAAATAAGTACTTATTTTTTAAGAAGGTAATTTCAAACTCAAAATTTATGTGCTTACGCAAATAATTTTCATATAATATGGATCTTATTTGATAGATCTCATTGAGATCTTTTATATATGGTGCAAAAAAATTGAAAAACTATTTTTCATTTACATTATTTTTGAGTTTTAAAAATATAAAATAAGTACTTATCTTTTAAAAAGGTGTTCTGGAACGGGGCCTTCAAGAGGAGTGGAATCGGCAAAGGCTCTTTCAAGTTTGATCTGAGACTTAATTTTAGACTCATTTAGTAATAAATCGAATCTGAATCTGACAATATTCAATTTAATTAGGCTTGCAAAATTGGAGTACTTGTATAGTGTCTTTATTTTATGTAGAAACTTGAATAAGTATGAAATTATATAACTTGTATGTGCATAACTTACATAGGTACATAATGAAAATTTTATAATTCACACATTTATAAACTTTTACAATTAGTATACACGTCTATATGTATATGTTTTTATAGTTTTATATTACGTATGAAGGCCCCGTTCCGCTAAGTTTTTATTTTATTTTTTAAGTAATATCTTTTTACTTTATGAGATAAGTCATTCATTCACAATAAATCACTTTTAATTAATAAATAAGTATTTATTTAAAAAAATAAATATTTATTTTCTGTAGCGGAATGGGACCTTATTTATGTATTTATTTGCAAGTCTAGACTTGTATAAGAGTATAAATACCTGAAATATTTTGCTCGTTAAAATTTGTGAATAACTCAAATTTGACCCAAGCTTAGACAAGCTCGGATCACTAAATTTTCATTGAACTCAAACTTGAGCTCAAATTCGCTAAAAAATTACTCCGTAAACAAATTTAAACATTCTAAAGTTCAACACAATTAGGCTCATTTGGCGAATAGTCAATTTTGCATAAAATATATAAAAAAATAATGATTCAAGACAGATTTTAATAATTAATATCTGTCAAAAAAAATATTTATTAATGTTAAAAATATTTTTAACGAGTACAATATTAATTACTATTAAAATATGTCGTCATTTTTGTATGAGGTTATATTGGGCCTCCGTGAGGCCTTTCGAGGTTCATCATCACAATATACACGCGTCATTTGCAGCGTTCGCTGAGCACAATTAAAGTTACTCCTTAAAATACTACAAGCTAGGCCACCAGTAGACACCTTTCCGTCTGGGTGTGAAGGAAAGGAAAGAGAGATTATTCCATGCCTATGGGGTATGGTCACGTGGTGTCTCAGGGGCTTTATGCACCACACATTGTAGTGGAGTCACTAATATGTGTGGTGCAGAGAGCTTTTAGAACACCACGTGACCATGTCTCAAGGACATAATATAATTTTCCGAAAGGAAGGGAAGGAGTGATTCTTGCGGACATTGGCATTTCGATACCTTGTCGGGACTTGCAAACAACTGTGACGTGCTCCCACTACTCCGTCCACCCCTCATGCCCACGTTACCCCACGCACTCCCCTTCTTTTCTCTCTCTCTCTCTCTCTCTCGTAAATTTCTAGAGAGAGAAATACCAATCTCTTGGGCAAGGGCTACCCCTGACCGTGCTCACCCAATTCCCTCTCTACCCCTTACACCCGCTACCAATCCGTATAGGCCCACCACCCACACCTAAACACGTAACACAGTGCGAGGGTCAATATTGTACTACAGTACTACTTATTACTTAAAATGTGGGCATCTTTTCACAAACCTTCGTTTGATGTGGTTAGGAATCACTGGATTCAAACTCCGACCTCGAAACAACGTCAAACCGTTTACTGGGGGTACATGAAAAACCAGCAACTGTGACAAAACCACTACTCCCTAATAAAGCATAGATATCCCCACTGCAGATCTTAATCGTACGCCTGCCTAAAGATACTTACCCAGTCTTCAGTTAGCGTACGCCCACTTTCAGAAACTAGGAAAGTTTTTACTCCAGTCTTCACTCTACTCCAGTCCAGAACTGAACCCTAGCCGTACTCCACCTACTCCTACTGAACTTCAATCTGGTTTACGGTACATACCTTTCTTCTCCTCTCAGAACACATATCCGTATGTTATACTCCTATCTATTGCCTCTACATGATCACGTGGTTTGGTACATAGCATCACTTTTTGTGTTTGCAAGGGGGACTGGAGGAGTAAAAGCTGATTTCTGGGTTGTTTGGTGCATAAATCTGTACTTGCTTTTGGATTTCAGAGCTGGGTTTTTGTTTTGGACTCAGACCTAGGATTTACTACTTTAAGAGGGTAGTAGAGACAAGGGTTTCCAACGAAACCAAGGAAAACCCACAAGAGCTTATGTTTGCTAGCTGGGTTTATTAGTGCTGGTTTAGGAAATGAGATAAGGTTTTGGGTTCTATCTGTTGGATTTGGCGACCCATCTCTCTCTCTCTTCATTAGATCTCACCATCCCTGACTCCGTACTCGGCTACCAAACAAAGTATAGTACAAAAAAGGAAGCAGATAGAGGCAGCTACGTACCTAGGTCTATCTTTCAACTGTGGAGCGGTGTAATCTTGAAGGAAGATTTTCCTCCAATGTGAAGAGAGAGAGAGAGAGAGAGCAAAAGCTAAACATGGCGAACCGGTGGTGGGCCGGAAATGTGTCGATGAGAAGCGCGACAGAAGATGACAATGGTACTGGGGGATCAAACAGTAGTGGAAGCAACCAAACACACGGAGGAGGAGATGAAGAAAGCCAAGAAAATACTAATCAACAACCAGCAGAAGGCAAAACCCCCGGAGACTCGAAACCGGGGAGCTCCGGCCGCCGGCCCAGAGGCCGACCGGCCGGTTCGAAAAACAAGCCGAAGCCTCCGGTCGTCATCACGAAGGAAAGCCCCAACGCCCTCCGTAGCCACATACTGGAAATCACCAGCGGCAGTGACGTCTCCGAGAGCATCGCCGCCTTTGCCCAGCGGCGCCATCGCGGTGTCTCGGTACTCAGTGGCAGCGGCGTCGTCACCAACGTGAACCTCCGCCAGCCAGCCGCCCCGGGTGGAGTGATCACGCTCCACGGGAGGTTCGAGATACTGTCCTTGTCGGGGGCTTTTTTACCTGGACCGTCCCCGCCTGGGGCGACCGGGCTGACGGTGTACTTGGCGGGCGGGCAGGGGCAGGTTGTGGGAGGGAATGTGGTGGGGCCGTTGGTGGCGTCGGGCCCGGTGATGGTTGTTGCGGCGACGTTTTCGAATGCTACTTACGAGCGACTGCCTCTGGAGGAAGAGGCTGCGGGGGTAGGAGAAGGAATGGAATTGCAGCCGCCGATGATGGGTAGTGGGAGTGGTTCGGGTTCTCAAACGCACACCTTGGTTAATCCTTCAGGGACTATGCCGATGTATAATCTGCCTCCTAATTTGATGCCCAGTAGTGGTGGTCAGATGACTCATGGCGGCCATGATGTGTTTTGGGCTCCTCCTCCACATCCCCCTCCCTCTTATTGATTCTAGAGGTTGAGAGAAGGGGGAGGAGAGAGAGGAGACCTGTGTGTTTATTTGTTGAGTATTTCCCTGGTTCTTGGTTCTTGTAATCATGGAAAGCAAGGTAGAACATTTTGTGGAGTTTTATGGGTACTCCTCTTGGGCATCACAGTTTCTCAAGATCTCTTAGGTTTTTTTTTTTATTTAAATTATTATGTCTTTGTTTTTTGGACTTTGGTGGATCGTTCATAGTGCTGTCTTCACTTCTTTTACTTTGTTGTAGAAGTTTTCATTTGCAATGGTGCAGGCGATGCATGACAATGTAGTGAAGAATTAACTGGATGTGGAAGCCATTCGGTCAGTTAAGAAAGATCTTCCATGGTAAAGCTCTTCAACTTAGATTTCATCTTCACTTTTGGAAAGTTTTCCCATTATCCCATATTCATTCATAACTCCCTTGTAGCATATCTGGTCTGAGGTTTAAAATGGCGGTCTGTACGCAAGTGATATTGGTACACTACCGTACGCGATAGAAAAAATTCACACGCTAATAAGCATACGTATCGCATCATATCCTAGTTTTTTGCCCAGGATGACCAATATAGTTGACCTCTTTGACTGCTTTAAGTGCTTTCGAGTGAAAAATGATTTGTACATGTGATTCATTATCGCCACACCGGTTCTGCTGCATATTGTCCATATTCGATTGGCACGACTGGTTCAGGTCTTCTAGACATATACTAGGATTTCTGAAAAATTCCAGACCGTAACCCTAATTTCTGAACGGTTCAATAGTACTCTCAATGCCATCGCGATGGTTGCCATAGTGCCATAAAACCATGGTCTTTGGATTTGGTGTGGCCTTTTTGACAACTCCTGAAGCATCTACAACTGAAAGGTGTAATGGCTTTACATGCAAGTGCATGCTTTTTTAAGCATTGTGGTCTGGTTCATGAGATAGTTCCAGAAATGGTACCTGAGGGCCTTTCGTATCCAATTTAAACAAATTGACAGTTGCCAATAGTACGTACGTTATAGGTTTCCTACGAATTAGCTGTTCTCCAACAGTAATTTCTTTCTTTTATGGCAAATAGTGGATGGGATGGAGTCAACCCTTTACTTCCCAGCAATATTATTAACGGCTGCGACATGAATACCAATACATTATACATTTACCGAGGTAGTCTAGTAATGCATGCTTTATGGCTGCAATGACTCAAATATTGTGCTTTTTAATGGAAACATCAAAGATATTTTTAGTTGGAGAAGTTAAAGACTTGAAACTCTGTGTTAAGTGACTTAGTCCTTCTTCATTATATATCAGCATTTACAATTCAATCTATTGCTGGTTTAGCTAAGTATGGTGCGCAGCTTACTAGTCGGAAATTGATGTAAATTTTATTCGTTTAGCAACAGTAGCCAATTTCAAACTAAGTCCGGATGATGGTAATCATAGCTGCAAAATGCAGATTGAAGAAACCGAGTGTTGAGTTCTCTTTTGTTGTGAGGTTTATGGTTCTGCTATCTGTCCCCTAAAAAAAAAAAAAAATTTATTTGCTATGGTTTTGTATTACTCTTAGTTCTTAAACTTATTGCATGAGGTTGTAGGTAAGTAAGTGATGGATTACTGGAGCTAAGTTTGTGTGGGAGTTTAGGCAGCTTGAGATGTGTTTGACTAGCCATTTGTGTAACTCTTGAAACAAGATTACTTGCAAAGATGACTGAACCTTTACTGCACCAGATAGTGTCTTGTGGAGCACACAATGTAACCAATTCAAACTTCCACCAAGAAGATTTTAGAGTGGTAGGAGCCACCAATGGAGATGGCAACGATTTTAGATTGTAGATACGAAAAGAGTGAGATACACGAGAGAGCAGCATGGATGGAGATAGGATAAGGCCATAAGGCTTAGTTAGGGAAATTTCCATTCGAAAGGACCAATTTAGAGTTTTAAATGAAAAGTCAAAAGGAAGAAGTGGGGATATAAAAGATTTAGTGGTCATATTGAAACCTGTTCTATTACTATGTATAATGTAGATATTTGTGGAGCGCTTATAATGTAGATATTTGTGGAGCGCTGCCCCTTCTGGACTCTATGAGGTTCCGCTCAAGGTTTTAAATAACGGTATAAGTACATAGTACATGGAGCTATAACGGTCGAGGTGTAACGGTATCAAGAGTATCAAAAAATATGTAATGGGAATCGATTGTAGCAATCGTGGATTTTTAAAAATTATTTTGAGAGTTTTTTTTTTTGTAATGTCTAAATCACTCGTATAGGTCGAGTATCGGTTGTAATGGCAGTGGATCGGAAACGAACCATTACGTAATGGGAACCAGATGATACGCATGTGATTTTTCCCTCTCACCGATATACACCGATCTACCGGGTTGTAACAGTATCAGAAGGCCGGAAAACAGTTATGTATCGGCCGATTTTTAAAACCTTGGTTCAGCTAACAGTGTTAGGATGGTCTGAGGACTGAGGATATGCATTTTTTTTTTGTACTTTGGCAATAGATCCTCTTACCAAGTGGAATAGAAGAATTAATAGATCTTTTCTGTCCAAAATATGTGTCGACTAGGGTATGCAATTTTAATCTATTATCTTGTTCATTCTAGCCCGCCCTTCGGCCTTAGCAAACCAAGAGTCTAACAACCGCAGTAATCCCGTAGAACATCCTGTTAATTCCAATTGTTCATAGCATATTTAATGGTAGAAACCGCAAAAATCCTATTTCTTAAGATAGGGGTCAATTCCTGTTGTTCAACAGTAGTGGGGCAAATGGGTTTTGTTGATTTGATAAATGAAGGTGTTTAGGTGTGTTGCGTATGCACATGGAATGTTTCCAAATTTATATTTTGCTCATTCTTACAACAAAAAGTGATAAAGCCTGCAAAAAATCTCTCTAGCTTATTAAGCATTGATTTATAATAGTAATTCACCAAGGAGTAACTCCTACCCTTTTAATGCTTCACAATTACATTACCTTAATTAGCTTCCTCAAATTTATAGATGGTATCATCTTTCGCTGAGTAGGACGGATACGGACGGGACACAAAGTTTCTAGAAAAAAGGGAACACAGTCACAGGAGGGGACACAACAAAAATAAATATATATAATTGAGTCATATTTATTTTATACTAGTGGAAACATAGTTATATGTACTTATGTAGAAGCGTGAAGAATCAATACATATAAACATGTATCATTTATACGTCCTATACACATCATATTACACTTTTAACCCAAAATATTTGAAGCAATATATATTTATCCCAATTTTTTTTGAAATTGCATATTTTACCCTTGCCACGCCCCTTTACATGTCTTGTCCCTGTCGTGCCACCTAGAAGAATTGAATAAATATAATGGACAAACAACGTGACGTGCCCCATATGTTTTTTGCCGTGTCCCCATGTCGGATAAGGGGACATGCCGGCCTCTAGGAGTTTTTTTTATCAAGTATTCTTGTTATCCACTCATAATTCACCACCGGATATGTGCTTATCCTATTATTCATGTTCCTCCCATTTATCTCTTTCTCTGATCCCTTTAGGTTCTAATATATCCTCTCTTTTTCTTCCATTTCAATGTTTTATCTTTGTTGATGTAATTTTTGTCCTTGTCCTACACTCTCACTACCACGTCCGATTACAGCGAGATATCCTGTGAAATGATTTGTTTGGTAAATAAATGTTGTTGTTAGAGCCATTGTTAGAAACACAAGATCCGAAATTATGTTTGCCTTCTTGGAAGAAGGCAGATGTTGCTGGTTCCACCTATATCTACTATTTTGTACGAGTTGTTAGTCACATTCTACTCAGAATTTTGAATTACAGAAACATGCTGCTGCTGCTGTCAACATAAATTGTAGAGAGAAAATCGTAGTTTTGCATTATACTGTGCCATAGTAGTTTTCCATGTTATCAACTCTACCATGTCAAGGGCACAATCAATTCTTTTGTAAACATTGCATGTGCAATTTTAATACTTGCGGTGATATTATCACGTTATGGTCTGCTTTTGGAACTGTTGCCCGTCTTAGTGCTGCCTATCCTACTTTTGACTTCTGAGGAAGATCAAAACGAGTCCCTTAACGGTAATTGCTTCTCTGGAACAAAGTTGTTTCTGACAGTACTTTTGCCCTCGGTTTCAAGCTGATGAAGGTTTTCACCGTTGATGGTTCTTTAATCTTCTGCGATTATAGATGAAGGTAAACAAAACAGACAATTATACACTGTCAAGTTTTTTTGTGTTCGAATTTTGTGGGGGATGGTAAGAACTATTAGCGATGTAGAAGCTAGGTTTTTTAGCAGAACAGAAGATCCCCATTGTCATGGCTGGCGAGGTAATAGCAGTGTGAAGCGATTAGTGAATCTTAACAGAGAAATCGAATGTGTTCAATTTCTTTGTGCAGCTATTGGCATCTTTTCTCATTTATAGTAGGAAGGTTATATGTATTGGCGCCTTCTTGTGCAAAATTGGTGTCACCCCCTTCTCAAAAAGGTGAAGGAATTAATTGATATCTGTCGATCATGATCGTGGGTGTGTATGGGCTTGTGATTTGGAGTTAAAACTTGATTAAATGCTCCTTATTTGTTACTACTAGATTAGAATACGGGACCAATTAGTTGATCCAGGTGTGTCCTATATATTTGTAGCTAATGTATGAGTAATAGCTAGGCATTTAAAGTGTACCTCTCTGTGTGGATAAATGAGCACAGGTATTCACCAAGAAAGTCCTCTTTGATCAGCTATCTGCTAAAGCTAGTAGCATTTTCAGATGCCACATGAAATGAAGATTTTTCCTGGCATTTTTTCGGTGTCCAGTATTTATGTAATTAAGTTTAGCGCATCAATGTATGATGCATTTCTCTCTGCCCAGGCAAGGCAACGTGTGATGGATGATTCAGACTGGAATTTTAAAGTGTGATGGATGATTCAGACTGGAATTTTAAAGTGATTGTTCTCAATTTATAGATAAACAAATCCTATCTATGCTAATCTATCCAAGAATGAGGAGGAGGAGGAGGAGGAGAGAGAATGGGGCTGATGGGAGTTCAAAATCAATGGAAAGAGACTTCCAATACACACACAAACTCATAGACGCGGCACACACGCAACTTACATACCAATCCGACTGTGAACAAGAGATGTTGGGTTGGCAACAAAATCTTACAATATCATTACAACATTCTTAGAGCCCACCATTTCACCGAGAAAAGTGTGTAAATGGTGGGCTATGACGTGTAAGGATATTGCAAGTATGTAATAGGATTTTGTTGCAAGCTTAGCAGTTTTGGGCTGTGAACTTGTCAAATTTGTACTGATGGTGTACCAATAACATTGTGAGGTCCACTCTGTGATTTCACATAAATGATCCAACTGTTCGAATAGTTTTTCGGCTAGCCACATTAAAAATGAGATTGATCAGATAACTCTAAATGGTAGATAAGATTCAATCATCTAACAATTCATTTTGAAAAATTAGACAATTGGACCAAACAATTATAGTTATCCGATTGAGTTGAAAAATAGTTTTAAAGTTATTGCTTTGTTTGGTTTGTGATTTGAGTAGTATTTTTGGATAATGAAAAGAGAGAAGTGAGAGTAATTATTGGAGGGAGAGGTAAAAAGTGGAGTGATAGAATGAGAAAGGAGAGTAATGAATGAAAAGTTAGAGAGATAATTTTTTTTTTTTTTTGATCAGAGAGAGATAATTGAATTGAGAAATATTTTTTGAGTAAAGTAGTGAAGTAAACAATGCATAACAACTTAGGTCATTTGTATAGACACCAAAGTGGGCCACTAAATCCGATCTGTACATCATCATCGGTAGAAATCTGATCGGTACCCATAGGCCCTATTTGATAGGAGGGATTAGAGGTAGGATTGGAGCCTTTAATTCTAGGACTAATAATATCGGACTATTAAGGGAGGTCGAGATTAAGGGCAAAGTCACCAAAATACCCCCTTGTTTGCCCTTAAAGTTAAAGGGAATAAGGGCAAACTTAATCGTTTTCTTTTTTCTGTAAAATGCAAACATTTTGAAAACAAGCCTTCGATATGTTGTTCTTCTTTTCGATATAATTAAAAAAAATAGAAATTCTTTTAATTTTGGTTTGGTAAATAAAATAACAGATAACTAATCAATTTTTGCATTTCTTTCTTTCTTTCTTTTTTATTTGATCTAGCAATTCTTTTCTTCTTCTTTTTTTGGCTTGGTAAATAGCAGTTAGCTAATCAACTTTTGTTTTTTTTTTTCTTACTTTGTTTTCAATATGATAAAAAAATAGGAATTCTTTTCTTCTTTTTTTTTGGGTTGGTAAATAAAATAGTCCGCAGTTAGATCACAACCAATGAGCACAAAATGGTGGAGTAACAAATCATGGAAGTTTGCTTAGATTTCAGCGGAAAAAAAAAAAAACCAAGTAGAGCTTGCTATCTCATGATCAAATCTAAATCTTTCCTCTATATATACATATATATCCCTTTAGCATCCATTTCTTTTTGTAATTATTGGTTAATTAAAAAAAAACCCCTTAGCATAAATTGCACTAAGGGCAATATGGACAATTGAGCCATTAATCCTTATAAAGTGGTATTCAAAACAAACATGGGACACATAAGATTGACCACAATCCAATCTAATCCCTTGCACAAACAAACATGAGATATGAGGGATTAGACTCCCAAATAGTCCCCTCACTAATAATCCCTTAACCACAATCCCACCTAATCCAATCCCTCCTATCGAACAAGGCCATAGTATTACCTACGCACTTGTAAAGGCCAAGGGTTCCACACCCACCCATGGAGTTCGAAATCAATAGACAAGCGAAAAGACTTGCAGTTGAAAAAGGGGGAAAAAGGGAAAAGACTTGAACCCCACTCTCTCTCTCTCTCTCTCTGTTACAAACTTTTACAGTACACTAGCGTTTGTGCATGTTCAATGCACGGGACCACTGCTACATGGTATCCCAAATTTATTTTCCGCCACACGTCTTTCAATGTATAAAGTGGGACCAATGCTAGCTTCCATCAAACGCGGAATCGGAAAATATTAAATAATATTTTGGGTTAATTACTTGTTGCCCCATTTATCTATATATTTTTCACTTTACCCCCTCCTACTATAGAACGCTACAACCTATTCTCTTTATTTTTCAATTCCTAACACATAAGGCCTGCTGTTAGTCCAGGATCCAAAAAATCGTCAAAGGGGCATATGCATGTCACATGACCTGTAAAAAAGAAAAAAATTAAGTGTTCTAATTTTCAATCCGTTTGAATCGGTGCAAAAATCTTATTTCTTTGATCATTTTATCCTAAAGGATCATAATTAATTTTTGGCTCTAGGGCTCTCGTTAGTTAATCCTAAGAGATATTTGGTTCTACTACTTTCTTTAGAACTAATTAACAAAAGTTCTAGAGTCAAAAATTAATTATGCCCTTTAGGATAAAATGATCATAGAAATAAGATTTTCGCACCGGTTCAAATAGATTAAAAATTGGAGCACTTAATTTTTAATCATATTTTTTAATATATAAACTACCTCTGAAAATTAAATGCTTCAATTTTCAATCCGTTTGAACTAGTACAAAGATCTTATTTCTATGATCATTTTATTCTAAAGAGTCATAATTAATTTTTGACTCTAAAGCTTTCGTTAATTAATTCTAAGAAAGTAGTAGAACCAAATATCTCTTAGGGCTAACTAACGAGAGCCTTAGAGCCAACAATTAATTATGATCCTTTAGGATAAAATGATCAGAGAAAATAAGATTTTCACACCGATTCAAAAGGATTGAAAATTAGAGCACTTATTATTATTATTACTCCCTCCGTCCCTAAATAAGTGTCCAGCGCGCAAAATTAGGCCTTATAAAAGATGCATGTTTTTCGTTAAAAAATCTAATTTTTTTCCACAATCTAATAGAACCCATTGCCATCTATTGATTTGTGAAAAAAAATTGATTTTTTAAACGAAACAAATGCATTTTTTTAAAGGCCTAGATTTGCGTGCCGGACACTTATTTAGGGACGGAGGGAGTATTATTTTACAGATCATGTGACATGCACATGCCCCTTTAACGATTTTTTGGATCCCAGACTAACGGCAAACCTTATGTGTTAGGAATTGGAAAATAAAGGGGTAGATTTTAGCGTTCTATAGTAGGAGGGAGTAAAGTGAAAAACGTATATAGATAAAGGGGGCAAAAAGTAATTCACCCTAATATTTTTTATCATCTAGCATTGTGCCCATTTGATACACGGGACGAAAAAATAATTTGTGCGGGCTCGACACTTTGTAGTGAGAACCACACACGTGTAGTGGAGAGATAAATTGGGCCACCACATAAAAATTGTCACTGGAGCATTGGATTATTTTTTCTCAATTCTCCTAAAATCTCTCCCCCTCCCGACGTTCTCTCTCTCTCTCCACCTTCCCATCCCATGTCCCCTTTCTCTCTCCCTCACAATTTAAACAAATTAAAAGAAAATCAAAATTCTAGAAAATTAGGGATGAAAATTTGGAGAATTAGTAGGCCTAAACACATTCCTATAGAATATAGATAGAAAGATAGGTAGATACATACATACACTGGGACTGGGGTGTATTTTGAATCCAGAGCAATGCTTCTTATGTTTTTGTCCCTTTGAAGGCTCTTGGTTTTTATCACTGAGGGGGATAAGATTTGGATACTTCCAGACAGGGATTGATTCAAAAATATAGTGTAGTGGGAGCACCTGTTAATTATAATGGAGAAAATTTATTTTTGTAGTCAACCACAATAAGATCGCACAAAATTAAGGCATGTATTACTAACTACAAAAGTTTATAGCGCGTACTTTAAGTTAACTTAGGTAAAAATGAGCACAAAATCTCATATAAAATTTTTAAAGTATGTTTTAAATGAACATCGACAAGTTTTAGAATGACCGAGTTAGTTTTGGTAAATGTAGCGGGCCGAGCATAACGGTCCAAACCCACACCCAAGAAGACTGGGCCAAGGTTGGGGCTCAAACGGGTAGCCGTGCTTAACCCCGGGTTCGGCTCTAATTGAGGTTTGGTATTGAATGATGGTAGGTTTGGTATTGAATGATGGTACATTCATCTGACGGCTAGCTCGTGAAAGAGAACCTTTAGGCTCGGCCACCTTCAAGACAGGCGATTCAGTTGTCAATCCCCACGAGTCATCTACCTTCGAGCTCGGCCGAAGGTGAGGCTTGGCCAATCACGATGCCACGTGCCTCCCCACGCGCTGAAGCGGTTACGCCAAGAGATAATGATGGACGCACATGGGGTTGCCAGCTCATACCAAAGCGGTTACCATATCTTATTGGTGACGTCGCAATGACATCAGCTGACCCGTGCAAGGCACATTCCAGAACTTGGAGAGCAAGCCAAACAGACTCTATAAACACTACAACACGAAAGGGATATAGCGAGGATTCAATTTCCTCGCCGAAGAACCTAATTTCCTCGCAAAATGTATTAGCGAGGAAAAATTTTCTCGCAAGTTTTCCTAGCTAAAAGCTTGTCGCAAAAAGTATTTGTGAGGAAAAATATACTTCCTCGCCTATTCTGACACAATTAGCGAGGAATGTTTTCCTCGCAAATTCTATTTGTTGTAAAGGCTACGAATTTACTAATGGGCGAGGAAATATTTCCTCGCTAATTGTAGTTTTGGCGACAAAATTATTTTCCTCGCTAAAAAAGTTGAAATCCAAAAAGAAGGCTGTTTCTTCGCGGCTACCAGCACTCGAACCTTGGACGTCTCTAATTGGAGGCGAAACACTTACCAACTGCACTACGCTACATTTCTGATGAAAATGTTGAACTTTTTGATATATATCATAATTTTAGCATGTTTTTCACCTCTCCAACTTACTTTCTTCAACATTAATTATGATCTTCCGACTTTTTGCAAATTCGTAGCACAAGTTTAATTTCTTACTTTCTTCAACATTAATTCAGAACTTTATTTGAACAAGTTTAATTTTTTGTTAGCACAAAAATTTTTTTGGGTTTTTTTTTTCCCTTCGTTAATCTTAATCTTTACTATCCTAGAGGACTTTGGGATGGGGATGAGGCTTACGGGGATCAAACCCTGCCTATTTACATTTGAATATGTAAAGGAGGCCAACTACACTATACTCCATAAGCATATTTTGTTTGAAACATGTTATATTGGTAACTAACAACAACTTTTGAAGGACTAATAATATGTGTTATTATTCTAATTATATGATGGGATTATCCTACCTTTTATGGAATGAGTATTTTGTCATCATAAGCTCAAGATATATATATTTTAGTACGCATCACATTATGAATGACAAGAGGCATCGGTGTCATTAATATTTAAGAGTGAGTTTGGGCTTCTTCTTTTTTGCCAAATACAAAGGGAATATAGATTTGTAGCTTTTTTTTAAAGCTTTTTCTCATCATTTCTATAATAATATGAACAAAATTCGTAAATATTCAAATCATCCAAAAAGCACTAAAGAAGATACATTTTTTAAAAAAATTCATCTTTAACGAATTTTTTAAAATTTTCAATTGCCCTATATCTCTCAGACACATAATATTAATATGTGTATATATATATATATATATATAAATGCATGATACTTTCAAAATTGCATTTGAAATTAATGTTTACATACTTATCTCTTACAAAGGAATTGAATGCCATTAGAATCACTTAAGTTGGTTTGAATAAAAATCAACAGCATTTTACAAAAAAAAAATTCTTCCCTGCATAAATGCATAATAGATATGAAATTGCATGTATTTCTGGATAGCAGTAATGTAGATGTTTTGAAAATAGATTTGTGGTGATCTAACTACGAGATATTTTCAATACAACATCACTTCAAGATGTTTTTAACTTTGTCTTTTGTTGAGTTTTTCATTACTATGGGATAAATCATCAATATCTACACTTCAAGACACTCAACTACAATAAGATAAAAAAATTTCAGCATGTCTTTAAAAAAAATTATTGAAACAATAAATTTTATGACAATTTGAATAAATTGACATTGTTTACAATTAATTTAAAATGAAAAAAATGAATGCATAGAATTAGTGAAATATATCATTCATTACTAATTAGAATAAGAAAAGGGACGAAATAATTTTTCCCTGTTTATCACCTTTTTATTTTAATAAATTTGATGATGGTATTCTACTATATAGTTTATTATGTCTTTACCATCATAATATTACAAATACATATAAACATAGTTAATAATGACGTATATATCAAAAATTAATGGGTCGTAAAAAAGGCGAGGAAATCTGCTTTTCCTCGCTAAAAAGGGCCTTTTGGCAAGGAAATCTGTTTTTCCTCGCTAAAAATGACTTTTTGGCGAGGAATCTGTTTCCTCGCTAGAAAAGGCGACAAAATTGAATTTCCTCGCAAATAATGTATTTTTTGCGACGAAATCCATTTTTCTCGCCACATTTCCTCGCCATAGCCCTTTCGTGTTGTAGTGAAATACCAAAGGATGACAACCCTAAGAGGTACATGCTTCTACACACCTAAACCCCAGTCTCTTGCACATTCTCATCCTCTCGCCGGAGGGCTTTGCCGAGCAACCCTGGTCAGGTCTTAGTCATGCGTTCACTATGCAGGATAAGGCGAGAAGACCAAGCAACCCTTGAATCAACGGAGGAAGGACTCAAATCAAGGAAACGGGCCACACATTAATGACTTTGTTTTACAATATTTCTCCCAGAGGGTTAAAAATAAAGAAAATTAAGAAAGAATAGCTCCAAAACAGACAAACAACTTGTAAAGGAACAAGTATAAAATACACCATATGATGAAATTCAGATGTAAAACTAATTCTGTATGTGTTTTTTTAGATATATGCAAGCGTGTATGTTTATATATTAGCACACTTTCATAATTATGCTAATTTATACAAAAAAAAAATATTGAGCAAGGGCATGCGTTTGAGTGGGCACGTGCCCCCTTCAGTCCGTCCCTGCTTCCAGACTTTCGGTGCTTAAAAAGTAGTACTACCTCCCTCCTAAATTGGTTGACAATTTTTGATATCTGTGTCAATTTCAATTTCTTAAATCTTTCAATATGAGTCTCAAAAAATATCTAATATGGATCTTGTTTGATAGTTCTTGATTAGTTCTATTATACAAAGTTTTCAAATTCATAAAAAAGTAAAAAACATTATAGATTGAAAGATATAAGCAATGAAAAATTGCACAAATTTCAAAAATTATCATCCAATTTGGGACGGAGGGAGTATGTGACATAAACAGTCGTGGCATTTTATTAATTTATTCAGCAATGCTATACAGGCTACATACACATAGAGTAATGCTACGGCCACCGAAGGGAAAAGCGGTGGCCGGCCACCGCACGTGTGTGGGGCCCACTCTGGGCCCCGCACGGAAAATCCGAGCCGCTCAATAATTTAAAAAAAAAAAACCGAGTGGGACACATGAGAAATCACCCCCGTCCGATACGTGTAAGTGCTCGATTCAATCTTTCTCTTTTGAACGGCTCGGATCATCTGATTTTTGGAAGTTTAGATCGAGCACTTACACCTATCAGACGGGGGTGATTTCTCAAGGTTCCCACTCGGTTTTTTATAGAAATTATTGAACGGCTCGAATTATCCGTGCGGGCCCGAAATGGGCCCCACACGTGTGCGGTGGCCGGCCACCGCTTTTCCCTTCGGTGGCCGTAGCATTATTGATACACATATTGTCTACAAACAAATTGTGCACATACGGGTCAGTGGGGCCACTTTAGAATCCCAACAATTGATCCAATCCATTCATTGAATTAAAATTATTTTTTTGTGTCATCTTGTAAAAAATTAGTTCAATCGGATAACTTTAAGTTTAAGTACTTGATCAAATCTTCTGAATTTTCATTCAAAAGGAAGGATATTGAATTTTGAAAAAAATTAGATGATTGAATAAAAACCTTACAGATATCCGATTGATTTGATTTTTTATGGTGTAACACAAAAAATTATTTTATGATTAACGAAGGGATTGGTTTGTTTGTGGGGGCCTTGAGGTGGGCCTCACTAACATATCTGTGATTGTGCATAGCCAATCTGTGTATGTATTTATTTGCTGAAAATACACAAGGAGCGTGGAAGTCTGGAAGATAAGATTGTTAAGAAATACACCTATTATTTTGTTATTTTCGGCTTTTCTTACTGCTTTTTCTTGTTTAGATCGAAATGTTTGTTTCCTAGAAATTCTGGCATTCACTTTTTTGGGTACGTAGTTTGTTAGAGGAGTTCGATTGCATGTCCAATTAACAGTGCTTCGGAAATGAATTATAAGCTGTTCATCTACCTAATCATTCAATTGAAGGACAATATATATGCTTTTTGAAGTACTTAGAAAACTGGAAAATCTAAACCCATATTGTTTTATACAGATAAACACAATATTCATCCGGGTGAAGGGTTGTAAACAAATCGAGCAGCTTGTGGGTTTGGTTCGGCTTGTTTACTAAACGAGTTGAACTTAAGTTTTTGAGAGCTCAAATTTTTGGAAATGAGCCGAGCTCAAGCTCGACAAAGCTCGGCTAGGCTTGTTTATGGCCAATGACATGACTTTTGTTCATCTATCGTATGACTTGCAAAATTGGAAATATACAGAACATATATAAGTGGTTTGTGTTTGTAATGGCAAGGTTTATAGTATTACACACAAGACCATTTCAGTTTTGAGTCTTTTGACCCTAGCTAGCTCCTAAAGTGGCCACTGTAGCTTCCAGTGTTAAATCCATGGCCATGAGTGTAGCTTCCAAGGATCCCTTGGTCCATTAATTCCTTCAAAGAATCTATCCCTAGCCTGGGGTGCGGATTGGGGCAGGGAATATAGTCTTGGCCCTCTAATCCATCTGTGATTGGAAGCTGAATGTTTTTGATCATCTGGCTATTTGCATACCTCTTGATCACTTCATCTTCATGGGACAAAGGTGGAGTTTCTTGACTTAGATAAGTTTGTCGATTATTCATCTGATGATGCTGAGAACCAACCTGCTGTAACTCATCGGTAAAGCTGTTTGTAATTATTGCTTGAGAACTTCCAAAACTAGCATCAACTCCAAGATTACCCATCTGGTTTTCCAGAGTTTCTATCTCCTCCTGTAGGTGAACTACCTGCAAAAATTAAATAAAAATTCTTCCGAAAGTTGAAAAAACGAAAAAAAAAAAAAAAAAGAAACAATTTTGTTTAGATAGTTGATTTTCTCATGAAACTTGAAGTTGTTAGGAGATGGACAATTCTGGGACCCTGTTAAGCACCCAAAGCATGAACTAAACTTTTTGAACTCTTTTCAGGTTTGGGTATAGATACTTAATTTTACCTTTTCTATTCAGGAGGATATATTCATAAAACTAAAAGAAAAACTTATTTAATTTCAAAGAAATACCAACTCTTTAATTACTTATGTTTCTTCTAAAGCTTTTTCGAATTCGGTGAAGAGTTGATCTTTGTTGTCAGTGCAACCTAAGAGACATAACAACAGGATAACAAACACAGATGACAAGACCGGAACCTGCTGTTGGAGCACAATGATATGAGCAACACAACCATAAACAGGATCATGCATCCGAGCTAGCGCTTCGTACGAGATTGAGGTAGCTGCTTCGCTTCGATTGTCTTGAGGAAGGTATGACAATAGCTTCGACACATTGCTTGCACCAAACACCTTGTGCACCGCCGCGAAATGGGCTGCTGCCTCATCATAGCAGAAATAAGGAGCAAAGACACACTCACTTGTGCACTTTCTCCTCAAGAACTTACATGCTCCACATGAAGAGCCAACCCCCGTCATTGTCCAAGTCTTTTGCTTTCTCCCTGATCAACAGTTAGTTACTAAGACAAACTCACTCTTTGGCTTGAGGATGTCATGGTTAATTCTTCAGATAATTAAACTCTTTATAGCCACCACTTTTCGGTAAGGGACATTCTCACTTTTAGCTTTTTGAAAAAAAAATTCCTTTAAGGTCTGCTTTGTGGCTAACATTGTCATTCTGAAAAGGGCTTCATTCATTGGAAGTTAATTATGACAAAAATGACAGCTGATCATGCAAGAATTAATTAACTTAATCATGGTTTCAATGAGTTGGGGTCTAAAAGTGAGAAATAATTGGTGATTAGTATTGTGAATTAATGTTTGTGGTGTGGCCAAGTTCAATAAGCCCTTTCTCCTTTACAATAATTAATATCAAGTTCATGTTGCCTGCACTATATATATATATATAATATAATATAATGATGACAAGAAGTTTTGTTTCTTTCTTTCTTTTTATTAAAATGGCTTCTGACGTCTAAAGTTGTTAAAAAGCAACTAGTTAATTAATAGGGCATAAATCTCCAACACATGGGCTGTGTGTCATTGTTCGCTGTTCTTGCAATCCGATTATATGTGTAAGACTAGGTACCGTGCCACGTGCAAGGCACGCGTGACTGCCCGTTGAATTGATCGGCTTTAAATTTTCGTATGATATAGCTGCATATACGTAAGTTTTATTTATGCTTTCAAAAGGTTTATCTAGAGTAGATTACAAAAGGGCTAGCAATAAAGTAGTTTTTGTGTGTTTTTGGACACAACAAAAGTCTATTGCTTGCAAGCTATTCATGGCAAAAGTTTGAGTGGGTCTGCAGATGTTGGAGTTGACTGGCTATTTGCTGTCGTTGGGGCTCTTGGATGTCTGTTCAGTTGTTGCAGTAGAGTTTTCTGGTGGGCTGTTGACTGCTGAAGTATCCACAACTGGGAAGGACGAGGAGCTTGCATTGTGCTCTGTGGTCTTGCTTTTCTTATTTGCAGCATTTGAAGACAGAGTTAGGAGTGCCTCTGAACGGTTTGGTGGCTCTGTCATGTCTTTGGCGAAGATTGAATGGACTTTGAATTTTACTTGGCTGACACTTACAAGGTCAGCTAAGTAAGATTCCAGTTTATGGAGATTTACATAAATCAAGTTGATAGCATCTCTACTCTCACAATTTGTCCATTGAGAGCCTTCCTAGTTCACTTCTGGCAGTTCTCAAACATAAGAGGGAATGAAGAGCTCCCATCAACAGAAGAATCACACTACAAAGTCATCACACACAAAATCTAGTTACAAAATATATGGTATATTATCCGAAGTAAGATGCACTTTTCACGGTTTGTGTGCAGGAATGAGTATAATTGAAAATTCAACAGGGAAAGGAAAAGAAACATAACAAAATGAATGGCAACTACAATAGGGAAAGTCCCGCAAAAAGAGGTTATATGATAGAAAATTAACCTGATGCATGGCATGAAAGTGGCTAATAGAAGCCTCCAATTTTGAGAATAAACCATTAATAGTTACCAACAGTTCAGGCAATGATTTCTGAGGATCCCTAACTAAATCCTCACCGAATCTGTCAACTCTATATATACCTGCCTGACCATTAAACAAAATTAACCCAGCATTAACTATTTACCTCAAAAAAGAAAGAGAATTAACTATAATCATCCATGTCCATGGACACATTGTCTTCCTTCCTATGCATTCTTTCATTCTTCTCATATTGAGGTTTAATTTCAAGTTTTTGGAATCAATGGGACCTATGCCGCCCCGCCCCGCCCCGCCCCCCCCAAAAAAAAAAAAAAAAATGTGACAACAAACACACAAGAAGGCAATTAGGATTCTAGGAAGATAAAGTAGCTCTACAAATCTAATAATATAGCTATCCTCGTATCCTATTCAATACACAGTTGTCATGACCGAGTGTAGCCTGCACGAGAAGGAACATCAAAGGGGAGTTATTGATGATAGAAGAGAACACAGACCCTCAGGAAACCAACAAAAAAGCCAAAGGAAAGGAATAATCACGGTCACTCTCGCATGTGAAAGAAAAGGGAAAAAAAAAGGACAAGAATAACTAAATAAAGATGCGATTGTAGAAAGCATAATGTATAGAATGCGCCAAAAATATAACGAAACCTGTGCCAAAAAAGTAGCCAGATGATATCTTAAGGTAGTTAAGACGCTTATCCTCTCCGATATATGAGCAGATGCAGAGCGACTGAGATTCTGCATGCCAGAACCTCAACAACACATTCGCGTACCAGTCGAATAGTTCCATGAATAAATGCCCTTGGCCCTCTCTCAAAAAGCAAAAAGTACACCTTCCGAGCATTTGATGCCTGAAAATGAATGAAACAATTAGAAGTTAAATTTTGAGATTGCATATAAGGAAGCACCAACTAAAAAAGTAACTACACTCCCCATGAAAAAAGATTACCCACTGCGAGGACCTCAATTACTCTGCTCTAGATTGCCAAAAATGTAAGTTCTTCTGGATGTTATGCAAATCTAAACAGATATGCTCCAAAATATCTTGTAAAACATCAAACACTCTCGAAGCCTCAGAAGTTCCCTGTGTAAATAGACCGCGGGGTCAAGAACCAATTATTTAAGGACTCAAAAGGTCCAGAGCTCCAATGCAGTACGGCGTTGATATAACAAAACTTCACAAAGGATGCTCATAATTTTTTTAAATTCAACCCATAGAAAGCCATTTGCAATATAAAAAAAAGTTCGTGAGTGATCCAAAGATTCCAAACTATCATCTAAAATATACAATTATTTGTCCTTACTAACTCATATTTGTGAGCATGAACAAAATCAACAGGTTGGCCAAAAAGGGCGAAGATACAAAGAGAAAAAGTTCCTCCATACACTTGAAACATGAATAGAAATAACTACATGTGTGTATATGTATGTCAAGAGAATGAAAATAAGGCATATGTGCAGAAATAACAATTAATTCTACGACCTACTCAAATTAGGTTGATTACCCTTTCGAGAAGAGTCCCTTAAAGAGTACCAAAAAGCACCAAATGGCCTCCCTGAAGAATTGGATGTGTCCTCAGTCTACCCACAAAGGACTCCCTAAGAATCATAGTAACCAATGAGTACTGACTGTACTGGGAATGGCACTCAACAATTGTATATGGGCGGCATTCCCTTAATGCCTTTTTGGTAATATAATCTTTTACTTACCAAAAAAAGTGAATGACAGTCAACAATGAAAATTCCACATAACAAGATAACCTTAATATCTCAGACTGTTACCAAACCTTTTCTTACCAATTGCACTTGCATGATCGCATTCACCTATCGAAGGGATCTACAGCCAGCAATAAAAATTTACATGGCACGCCTGCCCCAAGTTGAGCTAGCTCATGTCTCCGCTCCTGTTATTGTGCAGCGAATAACGGAGACAAAACGGAAGAAAGGTAGCTGGCATGTTTCGTTAGTTGTTGCTGTATTTGATAACATAGAACTCATCGTTGTGATATAGTGGTAATTCTTTAGCGAAATTGATTCTTGGGTTTGGGGAGGGAAATTTTTTGTTTTTCTTGGAAATGAGTTTACTATGCAAAAGTTTCCTTAAAATAAGTTTGCAAACCCATCAACTAAATGGGTTTTCTGAAAAGTGTTGACAATTTGATATGGAAGATAAAAACAGAAAAGAAGGCCTTAAAAGAGATTTGCAGTAGCGGCTTCTGAAAACAAAGACATCAATGGTTTTGGTATCCTATTTATATCTAAGAAAAATAGTTTCCATAATTCGCCCCTTTTTAGATTGCGACAAAGGGTGTCATAAGAAAGGGGAAGGAAAATATGCCATTTTTTACTTCTCTCTCCGTTCTCACCAAATTGCTCAGTCCAAAAGAGTGGTTCGGCAAGAAACTCTAATCCTTCCTTTCTTCTCTCATCAAATCCCTCAATCCAAAAACGGCCTTAGCAAACAGGCTGACTATGAATGTTCTCCACTCTATTCTTTGCATTTTTCTAGGGACTGGCTCAATATAAATTCCCTCAACTGGAAGTTCGAATGTAGCTACGTGTCCAACTCTTCATACATGTTCTACAGTTGGATTCCAAACAAACCACACATAAAGTATTCCCTTCGTCCCAAAATGATAGTCCCCTGAGGAAGGAAAGACGTGCAATTTTGGATAAGAAAATAATGTATTTATGTATCCCTCCAAATTAGAAATCTCGATTAGTTATTTAACGGGCATTTAATTTGATGCAAAATAGTTCAAAAAATCATGTACGTAAGTAATTTATCTTCTGTTTCGAAAATGACGCCTCTTTCATTGAGGACTATCAAATAGGACGGAGGGAGAAATAAATTGCAAAGAGAAACAGTTAAAGAAAGTCTAGTAACGCAATAGAAAACCGAAAGAACAAAAGCAACAAATCGAAACGCTACATCTTACGCACCTAGCGGAGCCATAGTAATGTCTCAAAAACACACATGCAACACGAATGGAGAAGGGAAAGTAGAAATTTGAATTTCTGAGAATTAGAACGAACGATCTAGAAGCATGCAAACGACGAACGATCTAGAAGCATGCAAACAGCTCAGAGTGGGAAAATTTCCGTAACGGGAAAACAAAATTGCTAATCAAAACCCACACCTATGAAGAACTTACTCAGCGACGACGACGATTCCTGACGACGATGATCTTTGTGGGAGCAACAGTAACTGGGCTTGCCTTTGCCGGAGCCACTGAAGACGACGGCGACACAATAGCTTTGAAGGCGGAGGAAGACCGAGGCTGTTGGAGATGGTCTTGCGATTAAGAGGGCGGCGGAGCTCGCCCAAAACACACACTCTCAGGAGACGTAATGAGATTTGGTTCACGTTTACACCCCATCCCGCCACGTAGCCCACAAAGCCCAATAAGTAAAATGGAAAATGACAATCAAGGACAACCAAATAACCACACAGCTGCAGCAATTAGAGGGCAAATTGGTCCAAATTGACCAAAAAATGGCAAGCGAAAGAATTGGCAAAGTGGCTCTTCTTAAAGAGAGGTAGGAAATTAGTCTTGTTTAGTATAAAAAATTAAGGTGAAAGTACATAAACATCCCCTCAACTATCACGTTTTCTCGTAAACACCCCATCACATTTAAAAGCGCCCATGGAGACCCCCTCACCTATTCCCGTTACCCAAATAACACCCTTCCGTCTCAGAACTGTTTGCTGGGAGGTCACATGTCAGCAAATTAGGCATTTTTTGGACAAAAATGCCCTTTCACAATTCATAGTCCACCATTGTCAGCCGCCACAATCTACAATCCACCAAAACTCACCTTTGAATGGAATTTCTCCAGCTTCAATTAGCTTGGGAAGGCAGAAGATAATCCAGAGGAAGCAAGGACTTATAGTCCTCAAGCAAATAACAGGCATCCCAATCTCCTTCGCAACATCTATCGTAAAACCCAGAATCCCATTTCCTATCACACACGTCACCGGCGGCCGCCGTGTACCGGAGACCAACATCTCTCTGAAAAGCGGCTTCATCACGGCCTCCACAGCGTCGAACATCTCCGTCAGGTGGTCGCCAAGTCGGGGGTGGTCTTCCGGTAGGCCATCGGGTATTTACAGTCAACAGACAACTGTAAATCCTCTTTCTTTCACTACAAATTCGAATTGAAATACAGATCGTGGATTTATCGGCGGCCATTTCTATTTGTTGAGAAACGAGTAGGAAGAAGAAGATGCCATTTCTGTTTCTCCTCTGATCGTGGCTCGATGGGTCATTGGCGTTGAAACTATCTAGAAACAAAGGGTGAAACACAAAAACAAATCAAAACCCATCAGGAAAAAACTTCAAGTTCCGATAAAAATCAAGAATTTCGAAGAACCCACCTCGATCTGGACATTGGCAGCGGCCACGTGAAGAGCAGAATGGTGATCGTACAGCGTGGTCTGTTTCACAAGGCTCGGGTCACTCTCCAGCACGGCCTTCACAGTCTGCACGTCTCCAAACTGTATAGCTATGAATAGGCCATGCTCGTCGCTCGCCGCGCAACTCAACCCCTGACCCATCACCTCCCCCCCCCCTCTCTCTCTCTCCCCCGGAGCGGTGGGTGTTTGATAATTTCAGAATTTCTTTTAAAAATTTACGTTTAAGGGTATAATAGAAAAGGGCATCTTGGATATTTCCCCCATTCCGTTCACAGAGTTAGCATTTTTTTCGTTTTCAATAGTTGAGGGGATCTCCATGGACGCTTTTAAATGTGAGGGGATGTTTACAAAAAAACGTGATAGTTGAGGGGGTGTTTATGTACTTTCACCAAAAATTAACTCAGATAAAAAGTACCTGTAGATGAAGCACTAACTCCTTGGCTAAATAGTACTAACAGATAAGGTATATATAATGCTGCATAACATTTTACACAATGGTTACAGAATGCAATTAGTTCTTTGAATTGATGATAAAATTAAGTAAATTATGCACACACAAAATTTATTACAGTATTAATTTGAAAATTATACATTTTCTCTAGCAGACTAAAATTTTGATAAGAATGAAGCATATGGTTTTCTTTTTCAAGAAAAAACCCCAAGACAAATTAGGTTACGACAAAAACGTTTTTTAGGTCTAAGTTTGTCTATTTTTGTCGATCATTCTCCATAATTGTGCATATTTAATTTGACATTTAATCAGGTTTGGCTATTGGGCATTTCAAAGAGGGATGGAGGGAGATTCGCCGTAGCTATCAGCATGAAGTGATTTTTTTTTTTTTATTATTATTTTTGCTGTGTTGGACTTCAAGGCTCTAGAAGTACCAGACGGTAAGAAGGGGAAAAAAAAAGAAAAAAGAGGAAAGAAAGAAAAAGAGAAATGGAGGGAAGGAGTGGTGTATAGTTTTAATAATATCTAGTGTTGTATAATTACACAATGTGCGTGCCTTAGTGCAAACAAAAGTGATAGTGCGTAAGTTAAAAAAAAAAAATGCCTTCCGAAGATTTCCTTGTTCCCACATAGTCCATCCGTCCTAAATTCTTTGTCCGGTCCGCAAAACGGAGTGTTAAAAATAATAGTACAGTATAATTTTTGCAAGAAAAAATCTAAAATTTTTCAACAACTTACTAGATATCAATGAGTATTTTTAATTTGTGAAAAAAGTTTGAATTTTTTCTTGAAAAAATTGCATTATTTTTAACACTCCGTTTGCGGACCAGACAAAGAATTTGGGACGGAGACTAAAAGTGGCGAGAGCAAGAATTGATAACTAACGAGAATGTATAGAGCAGAGCGAGAGTGGGGAATCTCTGTCGAAGAATTATGTGACGAAGGTAGAGGTGTCAAATGGGGCCATGCCGTGCGACCCGGCTCATTTACTATCGTGCCGTGCCGGCCCATTTAATTATCGTGTCGCGCTGTGCCGTGCAATTTCAGAATATCCTCGGTCTGACCTGGCCCACCGCCCATCACAATATGTGTTGTGTCGTGCCTATTATCGTGCCCGGGCACAATCAGGCCTAGGTGAAGCTAAAAAATGCTGTCATCACTTTAAATTGAAAAAAGAAATGTCAAATAATTACAGTTAAAATTTAACACATTGAAACCAAAAGATACAAAATATTTTACTAATAATTAGACTTTGTAATGCAGCTGTAGTTTTTGTTTAACCGTGTGAGAAGCATGGTATACAATTGACATAAATTTTATTCTTGGGATGTTTCTTGCTATTATTTTTCCAAAAAAAGAAAAGAAAAAAACGTTTGTGTTTTGCCCTTATCGATGTTGTGGTTCATGCATTGCCCATGCGGTGCCTAACCATACTCGCGCCGTGGTCTCCAAATTGATGGCTCAACCAAGCCCAACCTACCTTAGTATCATGCCGTGTTGTGTATGTGCCATGCTCGTGCCTGCCCCACGCATTCTGACACCTCTAGACAGATGAGGGACAATGTCATTTTGAGTAACTTTCCGTCTTTTCAATGGGCCGAAGAGTTTTTGTAAAAGCAATTAATTAATTTGCATGATAATGGAGGCTATATATATATATATATATATATTGGGACGGTGGCGGCTAATTGGCCTAACACAACTTTTGTGTTTAACGATGTGAGAGTGAGTGTCTCGATCTGTGACTCACTCACTATGCATTACAGTATTTAAGTGTGTACTGTTCTCCATGTGCTATGGTAGGTTTTGGCTTTGCTAGTTCATTTTTCCCGACTCTCTTTCCCACAGGATATCTTTGTCCTTTAGTCTAATGTTGCAGATTCCTCTTTTGCATTTCCCGAATTTGCCAAACTTCTTTAATGATCTTCTTTAAGTCTTAACCTTTGCTATCGATAGACAAGGCTAATGAGAGATGAGAAGCATACGCGAATTTATTTTGGGCGCATAAATAGATATATGCAGATACGTTACTCACGCGTAGCTGCGAAAGAGTTTTATACTCCGCTGAGGACCCCGAGTTCCTGCCGTGCCTTTTCTCGCTGCCATTTGTAGCGCCCCCAAAACCACACCGTTTTGGGGCCAAGCTCACAAGCCTTTACCTTTTTGCTCATCTCTCTCGCACGTATGATTATTTGAGGCTCACTTCAAGATCTCACACAAATGATTTGAGCCGTTGAATAATACTAAAATAATTTTCTAAGTAACTTTGTAAAAAATCAACTTAGTTAGATATTTATAAATAATTCATTCAATCTTTGAATTTTTTATTCAGATTTTAGGATCTTGTATACTAAATGAATACTAAAGAAATGTTAGACAATTGTGTTCTCGGTATGCTAGTGATCTGAACCGTTGATGTTGTAGAGATTATTGAGAAAATCATTCAGTAAAAAAATTATATTGATGGGACATCGTGAAGTATCAAAACGCAAAGATTATTTAAAAATTATGAATTGTTTCGATGCATATTGATGTCCGGTCAAGATAAATTTTTTTAGTTAAGGCTCTTCTTAACAATCTCTACAACATCATCGGTTCAGATCAGAAGGATACCGAGCACACAATTGTCTAACATTTCTATAGTATTCATTTAGTATTCAGAATCTATGTAGTGAATGAAATGAGTAGATTGAGTTTAATTATAGCTTTTGGTTTGTGGGAAGATTGAGTGGATTCATTCAACTTTTCTTTTTTCTATTTCTTTTGGCTTTCTCTATATTTCAAGTTTCTCTCTTGAATATATACTAGATTCAAAATACATTTTGAACCATCATTAATATAACAAAAGCAAAATGCATTAAGCCATTCTGTGTGGGTGAGGATGCTCAATGTTCTTATAGGATGCTCAAGGTTCTAGATTTTGCTGATAACAAACGCAATCTAATTAGAATTAGATTAGTCAATTGGGTTTCATTAGTAAAATATAGGGAGATTTGGCCTCTAGTCCACTGTTGCTATTTAATAGCACCTCTAATCCACCCAATAATATGGGAACACCTCCAGTCCACTTCACTCAAAAAGATAAATTTAACTTCCAAAAATAACCTTGTCCCGTATTGCTACCTCTCGCGTCACCTTTGAACGACCAGTCCGGCGATTGACGCTGGCGGTTTTCCATCACCATCTCTGGTGAATATCTCCAGCGATTGTCTCAGGTGATTTTCCGGCGCCAGCTCCGGCGACAAAACGAGACAGTTAACCATTCGGATCCGGCCAAAATCCCAGTCTTTTCCCTTCAACGCCAGTAATTCCAGTTAAATTCGTCCCAGGATAGAAAATCTGCAACCTCTCTTCGATCAATGTTTATTGTCGACCTCTAAATCTCTTCCATGGCAGAAGTAGCTTCCGAGGAGATTGACTTCAGTGCTCCCCGTCATCCATCGGACCATCAGTAGTTGTTTGCCCCTTGGATCCAAATCCAATGGTAAAGGGGAAGGCATCAATCAAAGCTCTGTTTAGAGCTTTGGGAATGTAAACTGAAACATATGCACAGAGTGTACGTACTGTAAAAAGTCTCTCTGTACAAAAATGATACTCACATAATAATCTAAACACAATAACTTATACAATCTCTCACATACATGTGAGCTCTACACACACTACTATGTGTGGGCCCCACATGTATGTGATATGTTATGTAAATTGTTGTGTGAATAGCATTGTTGTTCTCTGTAATCATGTGTTCATCAAAATTCCTAATAGAAGAACCAATATAGTAAAAGAAGACTAATTGATCTAATTGAGCCAAACCTCCATGTATATAGTTGCTTGCTAATGATACTAGTCATTTATTTTTGAGCTTTTATAAAAAAAATCACCAACTATTCAGCTTCCATATTTATATCTTAAAATCTCGTGAATGCTTACTAGAATAATTCTGTTACACTTTTACTAGTTTGATACCATTAGTATGCTATAGTTGATAGCAGAATACAAAGCTTGAAATCTCACGAATATTTAGTTCATAACTGAATATCATTTCTATGTATGCTTTCTATTATATATTGTTATTGAAAGTAGTGATACTTCACTAGTTTGGACACCAAAAATTAGTGAACATTCTCTCTAGATTTAAGCAAAAAACACTTTTCAAAAAAACTAGTGACACTTCACTAGATAATATCTCGTCGGCATTCAGAAGGTATTTTGGAAACTGACACTTGTTATAAAAATAAGTGAGCATATATATCCTCTAGATTTTAGCATAAAATACTTTTTAAAATACTAGTGAAACTTCATTAACTTCTAATTTTGCAGTCTAAAATAAATTTGCATTTTAAAAGTGCTAATTTACAAAAATTATATTTATTTGAAGTCTAAAAATTTAAAATGTATTTATTTGTAGTTTTAAAGTGAAAATTTGCAGTCTAAATTAAATTTGCAGTTTAAAAGCATAAATTTGAAAAAAGTGTATTTATTTGCAGTCTAATTTCAAATTTGCAGTCTAAAAGTTTAAATTTGCAGTCTAAAATAAATTTGAGGTTTAAAAGTACTAATTTGTAAAAATTATATTTATTTGCAATCTAAAAGTTTAAAATGTATTTATCTGCAGTCTAAAAGTGTAAATTTGCAGTCTAAATTAAATTTGCTGTTTAAAAGTGCAAATTTACAAAAAGTGTATTTATTTGCATTCTAAAAATGTAAATTTACAGTTTTAAAGTGCAAATTTGTATTTATTTGCAATCGAAAAGTGCAAATTTATCGTCTAAATTAAATTTGCAATTTAAAAGTACAAACTTGCTACGGATTTGAAGTCTAAAATGCAAATTTGCAATCTAAAACTGTACAATGTATTTATTTGCAGTCTAAAAGTATAAATTTGCAGTTTAAAAGTATAAATTTTAAAAAGTGTATTTATTTGTAGTCTAAAATGTAAATTTGCAGTCTAAAACATGAATTTGCAGTCTAAAAATGAAAATGTATTTATTTGCAGTTTAAAAGTACAAATTTGCAGTCTAAATTAAATTTGCAGTTTAAAAGTACAAATTGGCAAAAAATGTATTTATTTGAAGTCTAAAATGCAAATTTGCAGTCTAAAAGTGCAAGTATCTTTATTTGCAATCTAAAAATACAAATTTTATTATATGCATTCTAAAAGTGCAAATTTACATTTTAAAAGTACAAATTTGCTATTTATTTGCAGTCTAAAATGTAAATTTGCAGTCTAAAAGTGTAAAGTTTATTTATTTGCAGTCTAGAAGTACAAATTTACCGTCTAAATTAAATTTGCAATTTAAAAGTAGAAATTTGCAAAAAGTGTATTTATTTGCAGTCTAAATTTGAGTGTAGACTGCAAATTTGCACTTTTAGACTGTAAAGTTTACAAAAGTGTCTTTATTTGTAGTATAAAACTGCAAATTTGCAGTCTAAATTTTCTCTAAATTTGTTGTCCATTTAACAAATTTGCAGTCTAAAAATACAAATTTGTAATATAAATTCTCATTAGCTTTAATGTTCATTTAATAATTTGCAGTCTAAATTTGTGTGTAGACTGTAAATTTGAACATTTAGACTGCAAAGTTTACAAAAGTGCCTTTATTTGCAGTTTTAAAGTGCAAATTTGCAGTATAAATTTTTACTGGCATTGGTCTTCATTTAACAAATTAAAGTCTAAATTCTCATTGGCGTTAGTGTTCATTTACAAATTTGATGTCTAAATTTATGTGTAGACTACAAATTTGTACTTTTAAACTGCGAAGTTGACAAAAATACCTTTATTTACAGTCTAAAAATGCAAATTTGTAGTCTAAATTTTCTCTAGCGTTGGTGTTCATTTAACAAATTTGCAGTCTAAATTCTCATTGATGTTAGTGTTCATTTAATAATTTGCAATTAAATTTGAGTGTAGACTGCAAATTAGAACTTCAGACAGCAAAGTTTACAAAAGTGTCTTTATTTGCAGTCTTAAAGTGCAAATTTGCAGTCTAAATTTTCTCTAGCGTTGGTGTTCATTTAAAAAATTTACAATCTAAATTCTCACTGGCGTTAATGTTCATTTAATAATTTTTAGTCTAAATTTGTGTATAGACTGCAAATTTATAATTTTACACTGCAAAGTTTACAAAACTGTCTTTATTTGCAATCTAAAAGTGCAAATTTACAGTCTAAATTTTATCTGGCGTTGGTGTTCATTTAACAAATTTGCAGTCTAAATTATCATTGGCGTTAGTATTTATATAATAATTTGCAATCTAAATTTGTGTGTAGACTGCAAATTTTAACTTTTAGACTGCAAAGTTCATAAAAGTGCATTTATTTGCAGTCTAAATTTTCTCTGGTGTTGGTGTTCATTTAACAAATTTACAGTTTAAATTCTCATTGGCGTTAGTGTTTATTTTATAATTTGCAGTCTAAATTTTTGTGTAGACTGCAAATTTGCACTTTTAGACTACAACGTTTACAAAAGTGCCTTTATTATGCTAATTTAAAAGTTTAAATTTGCAGTCAAAATTTTTTCTAGTGTTGGTATTCATTTAACAAATTTGCAATCTAAAAGTGCAAATTTGCAGTTTAAATTCCTATTGGCGTTAGTATTTATATAATAATTTGCAGTCTAAATTTATGTATAGACTGCAAATTTTAACTTTTAGATTGCAAAATTTACAAAAGTGCCTTTATTTGCAGTCTAAATTTATTTTGGTGTTGGTGTTCATTTAACAAATTTACAGTCTAAATTCTCATTGGCGTTAGTTTTTATTTAATAATTTGCAGTCTACATTTGTGTGTAGATTGCAAATTTACATTTTTAGACTGCAAAGTTTACAAAAGTGCCTTTATTTGCAGTCTAAAAGTTCAAATTTGTAGTCTAAATTTTTTCTGGCGTTGGTGTTCATTTAACAAATTTGCAGTCTAAATGTGCAAATTTCCAGTCTAAATTTTCCCTGGCATTGGCGTTCATATTGCAAATTTGCAGTCTAAATTCTTCTTGGCATTGATGTTCGTTCAATAATTCTAAATCTAAACCCTAAATGGGACTAAATAGTAATTACTGAATAAAATTGAAAGGTAACCACCTAACTTGTTATCATTTACTTGGACATGCATCAAACAACTCATAACATGTCACCATCTACATTGCAATTTAAATTAAAATACATTGCAATTTAAATTAAAATAGGACTAAATAGTAATTAATTATTTAAGAACAGGTCACCATCTACATTGCAATTTAAAAATAGGTCCAAACTCCATTAAAACGTAGATTAAGGTTCGGGTTGCTGGGAAACTAGCTCAATACGCAAATTAAGGCTCGGGTAAGAGTATCTGGGGGCCGTAGATCACTGTGGTGCTTCCGGAATCTCAAGGCAGTGTCCGACGGGACTACACGGTGGCGGGTCGGAGCCGCGTGGAGCTCAGCTGTGATGATGGTGAATACGACAGTGGTGATCCAGAGGTGCTCGACAGTGTTGATGAGGTCCGGTGGTGGTGGTGAGTTACGGTGATGGGCTCGGTGATTGGTGGTGCAAAGTGGTGGTGAGAGGTGATGAACTCCATAGCTCCTAGAAGGGAACCTCTCTCTCTCTCTCTCTCTCTCCACGGACTTCGTACCTCCTCCTCCCCTACCGACGACTACAACTTTCTGGCAACAACTCTACAGAGAGAAGGAAAATCACAGTCGTAGATCGTCGGAGTTGGTGCCGGTCACCAGACCTTTGTCTCTACTTCATCGATCGCTGGAGGTAGCGCTGAAAAATCACCAGCGGCCGGAGTAGTCGGAGGAGGAGTCGGTCTTATTGTCAGACGTGGTAGTAGTAAGGAAAAATAGGATTTAAAACATAAAAGGGCATTTTTGTCTTGCCAAAGATAGAAGATGGACCTTAGACCTTACAAACTATCATAAGTGGACACGACACTTTACTGAAAAAACAGGTGGATTGGGCATTGGTCAAACACATGTAACGGACCTTACACTAATTCTTTACAAAATATATTCTTATTAGACTAATTATTTTATTCCTAGTTTTGTAAGGGACTTATGAGCAATTCCCTAGTATAGGATTCTCCAAGGTGTGCTTTACGCAGGGAATTATATTTCAAGTCGAGGTTTCTACGTTTTAAGAGAAAGAAAGAGCCGACGGAAAGGAAAGAGAGGATTTTCAAAATTGAAGAATCGAAGAAGGCAACGGCTGATCCATTCATACAGGCTATGGAAACCAAACTCTAAAGAAAAGGAAAGAAGATTTGATGGGCTAAATTTAAAGATACCAAGTGAAAATTTCAAGGGAAAATGACGAGTGTTTATAATTATACCCGCTAAGGACATGCTGAGAACATTTGTTAATGCTGAAGATGTCTTTGGCGGGTATTAATTATCAAAACACGTCATGGCCGTCATTTTCCCAAATTTCAACACACACACACATACACATATATATACACATACATACATAGAGGATCCAGTAAGGGATCCCTTATGGGCCAAACCAAGCGGACCTCCCTTTTCCCGACCGAATTGCAACGATCTGAGCCGCTTAATGTGTTTAAAATGTGATTTTAAGGGTATCCGTGAGAAATTGCAAAAAAAAATGACCGGAAAGAACTTGATCCGAGCAGTTTTTCAATTATATCCAAGATAAGCATGCATCCAATATCCAAATATCAAGTCCAATAACCTTTTTCCTGTACCATTTACTAATAGTTTTGAAATTCATTCTAACAAAAACATCATCATCAAAATCAAATACCTAACGTCGTCTATTCATTTAGTCTGAATAGACACGTATTTTGTGCTTAAATCCAACGTTACACATCTATTCATTTAACCTAAATAGATACGTTTCTTGGATTAAAATCGTTCATCAGTAATTATATTTAATATTCATTAAATATTTTGAAAATGTTCCAACAATCGGAAATGAGCTACTGGGTTTTTTTTTAGTTGAACACACATCTTGTGGGTCAATTTATCAAGAGTGAATTGGTTTGGTGATAGCACAAGGAGTACGTTTTTTGGTCGATCCCACATGAACTCAATAATAGTATTGAACAATTGTGGTCATTCGTACATGATGTAATATGGTAAAGGGGAGAGGAAGTGTGGCATTATTATTCACAATGTACTTTAAAAAATTACTCAAGCTGCCTGAAAATTGGGAAAAATTGGATTCATTAACAATAGACCACAAAATTACACTGCTCGCCAATCCATTACACCTTTATACTCAAACTAGGAGCGGGCTTACGTGCAAAGCACGTTATTCATGCCTATTGTGTAGATGGGTTTGGTTTTTCCTTGGAATTATGGATTTTCTTGACGATAGCGAAGGTTATGTGGGTAAATTTGGTGATTTTAGTATAGTGATTGTACAAAGAAATTGGTAGTATTAAGTTTTGCATAAGAAAGTGAAGAATGTGAATCAAGTAGACTTATAAGGTCTAAATGATTTGTTGAGGTAGGTATTGTTTGTAGGTGCTTAGGATTAATTGGTAGAGTTGATAGTAATATTTTGGTTTGAAGTTGAGCTATGAAAGTGAGCAAAGGCTTGTATGCAGCAGGTATACTTCTAGAAGAGAACTGCATCAACATTGGATATAGTAATGGAGTTTATAAAGGGCAAGACATAGCGAATAACAAATGGACCAAGTCCCCTAACGAAGGCCCATCAAGACCAGGGAACAATTAAGCGAACAATTTTAAGTGAAGAAGTCCAGGGATCACCTTGCTAATGTAGCATACAAAGGGTAAGACAGCAAGTTTGACAGTGCTTTGTCAGAATCTGTTATCAAGTCAATCCCATCCTTTAGCAACTGAACAGCCTCCTGTTAACACAGTTACTCCTGGTGAGATCCCTTCACATGGTTTTGGGAGATTAAAAACACTAAAGCAAATACATGGAGAAATTAACAGACAAAGTAAAACTCATATCTTATTGCACATGCCCCAATGCATTACTATAGTGGACCCATTCACATTCCAAAGAGAACATTTCGAACATCCGGTATTCTGCAGGTTCCAGTATTCTGTTCCCGCGGAGCACAATATTACATGGAAATAGTACAGGTTAAGCAAATGCATGCCAAACTAATAAAGATCACTGAACTTTCCGTAGCTAACGCTGAACTGAGAAGTTGTTTGTAACATTAAGGTACAGACTATATAACAGGAATGTGGAAAAGAGTTGTTACCTCTACAAACATCCCCTCTGATTCGGCGAGGATGCCAGTGCTCTTCCAATGCTGGCCAATAAGCTTGGTCAACTCTTCCAATGAAAAAGATCTTAAATGCTGGCCATTCATCCACCATAAATTTGTGAATTGCACGAAGATGAAGAATATCAAGAAAGTATTGGCTATCATACAAAACCTTAAGAGTACAATATCTTAAAACTCACTAACACCTAAATTTCTGTGAAATTGAAAAGCCCTAATCACGTTAATTTGGTTGAATGAAAGACGGCTCCACTCTTGTCAACATGTTCAATTGAGAACTTTTCAACTGTAAACTGCACAAAAAAACAAGAACCATCAGACATCCCTAAGTTATATGTTGGTCTCTAAGAATTGTCAAATAAAGGGAAACGACTAACCAAGTTTCTCTAGGGACAAGAACTCATTTTCAGTACCATCACCCCAACCCAGCAGTGCTAGATAGTTAACCATTGCCTGGGGTAGATATCCCATTTCCCTGTACTGTCAATGATAATTGCAAAGAGTTGTTGATACGTGCCTCAAGAAACCACTCAAGGCGTTGAAAACTGATAATATTTTACGTTGACAACTTAAAACTTTACAACAGACTGTAAAAGTTAACAACCTGACCCATTGAAGTTGCACCATGCCGCTTGGAAAGTTTGCTACGATCAGGTGCAAGAATTAAAGATACATGAGCAAAGTAAGGCATTTGGAATCCAAGAGCCTGTGAGAAAGCATTACAGGTTTTGTGACAGCTACTTCCAAAGGGATGAAAATATTAGTCACTTGGGAATAAGAAAGCATAAGTGACAAGTTGGGGCTGCATAAAATTACCTAATAAATCAGCGCTTGCCTTAGAGTATTTGGTAAATGCTCCTCTGCTCTGAAATGAAAGTTTCAAGGGGAAGGAGGGGAAAGAGAGAATAAGAAATGGCACAAAAAATGCAGTCTGTAGGCCTAATAGCAAGAGGTGACCCATTAAAGAAACAATTTCTGTAATACAAAGGCTGGAACATGGCATATCCAATCAAGTATTGGGGTAAACTTTACCTTATAACATGCGAGATAGCCATGGTAGCATCATCAACAGTGACACAAAAGTTGTATACGGGCTGTCCATTGCTTCTCATAATCACAAATGCAGTTGAATATGGTAATTGGTAGGCATTGAATTAATAGCATTACTTCTACTACTTGCATAGCATATTGGTAGTACCTATAAGACCAATAAACTAATTGAAGAACGCACCAGAACTACTTTTTGTAGAGCTAGAAGAAATCATGTACTAAGCTAACCATTTAATCTAAGTAGTAGTATCTTAACTCCAAATTGAGTATAATCTTAAGACGTAGTTTGTGCTTGCATTTGAATTATGTGATAAGAAAGAGTAGATTTAATCTAACTGAGCCAAATACTTGATCAACAATAGGGTAACTTCGAAGAGTTTTTTAGACTATGCAGGACACAAAAGTGGGAAAAAAAGTGTTGGTTCTACTAAGCTAAGCATGTAATCTAAGCAGTAGTATCTGAACTCACAATTGACCATAATCTTAAGATGTATTTTGTGCTTATACAAAATTTCCTTTGCACCAGAAAAGATTGGCTGAGGCGCTAATTTTATTCAGTTCTATTTATTGATACATAAATTAGATATCCTGAAGCAGTTGAATAACAGAATACAGACAGCAATTCAGCTAACAGTCGTCTAATCCCTTTGGAATGAATCCCATGTTCCGACGCTTGAAAGGTTTCCAGACCTGCTCAAGTTTCTGATTGATTTACGATTCCAGACCTGCTCAAGTTTCTGATTGGTTTACTATAACAAGAAAGCTCACACTCACACACACTTTTTACACACACACACACATTCATGTTGGGACCCACAAACACTACACCTCCGGTGTGTGTGGGACCCCACATGAATGTGAGCGTGTGTATTGTGTCTATGTAAGTGTGTATGGTTATAGAAGACTCGTTCGCAAGCCTTGACTATCAGAAAGGTAGTTCACAATGCAGAAAGTTTGAGTTTGGAAACTTGAATTTGCAGATACGGGAGACCAACAAGATTTTTTTTTCCTAGGTCGCATTAGTGAGTTGGATTACTAAAAAGATGCATGTTGGTCCATCAACTCAAACCCAAAACCTTGAGCATTTAAATGCTACACATGACAATTGGGCTGGAAGACCTGCCCAGGTCAAACTACAAGATTATTAAGTTGGAACTTGGAACCCATAGGCAGCTATAAACTAAAGACGACATATATCATGCAAACACAACAATATATACAAGTAAACAGTTAGTATGCGGCAACAACAGATACCAAATGTTATGTCTTGGCCACTATCATTCTTCTAAAATCCAAATTTCTGGACCCAAAAAAACAACGGAATTGAGGCTGACAGGCCTGAAAATAGCAATTTTTTTTTGTCCTCCAACTATATAGTGACAACAAACACAAACATCAGAAAATAAAAGTTGTGCCCCAATCTAAAGTAGAACAAATACATAAATATATGTGCATATCCTTACATACATGTGTGTGTTTGAAAATAGACTAGCACTAACTAATACGAAACCTTTGAAATAACACAATGAATACGGCATAGTACACACAACTGGCAGCTTGTGGCAAATTCGTATGAAGTACACTTCTGTTGAGCACAAATAGCACCAAAATACCACAACAATTTATAGCTACTTTAAACAAGAAATTTCTGAGTGAGTGAGAAGGGAGGATTTTATAATAAGCTCTGTAACTTCAATTATCTCTCTCAGGCTAACTTCGTGTAAACTAAAGTTTCCCCTCTACTATCCCCTATTCATATTAGTAGTTGAAGATTCAACTAACTATGAAGTGAGCATCAGTCTCCAAGATGAGCATCACAACAAAGTAACAATCCTCCAGGGGGAAGTTAAAATAGACCTCGGCATAGCTCCTGAAAGCAAATAAAAGATAGGGTCGGAATTGGTGAATGCTTAGTGCAGTGGTGAGTGGTGGTGATCTGATCACCGAAATGAACTCTGCAAATGTGTAAGACTAATTTTCGTGAATAATATGTGTAGTGCAGTGGTGGTGTTCTGATTACCCAAATGAGCTCTGCAAAAATGTCTGACTAACTTTCGTGAATAATAAATGTACACTTCTAAAAGCTTCTCTATTTGAGAATAAAAAACAACAGTAACAACTAACAAGAGTAGCAAAAGAGCACAACTACAAAGTTATAGAGGATCTATTAACGGCCTCTAAATTTCACGCCTAGTTGAATACCAGCTGGACGTCTCACAATTCAATGAGGACTAATCATCGCATGGATCAAACCCAAATCAAGAAGCCATATCAACAAGCGGATAAAGACTGCAAAGATTACCTTGAAATTGGACACATCAGGAGTTGGCACAGGATAGAACTTGTAAAACTTCATATTTTGGAATGCTGTCTTCGTTTTCTCACTCATTTCTGCTAAAGCTTTCTTCCGTGCTTCCCTTGCCTAGAAGAGAAAGGTTGCAACAATGCCTAACATTCATATAAGGAGACATCACAGTACTTTTAATAGAAAAAGTTGCTTCCAATAAAATACCTCACGGTTAGCTTTTTTTCCTTCACCGACCTTCCTCACAAAATCCTGAGACAAATAACCCAAAAGGTGATCACATTTACAGATTCTAGTTTCGTCACATGGAAGATATAAGTTGTGTCATATTATTTAGTGAAAATTCACCTTGAAAGCATCCTTTTGATCTGCAGATAACTCTTCCTCAATGAGCTTATCAGTAAATTCCTACATACCATTGGAAGCAAGTTTAAACAGCAATTCTATCACAAAACCTTGAAATCAGGTTTGTCATGAACGGTGAGGAAAAACTTTCATATATTATGATTCAGAAACTGTTGGACTGTAATTAGTTACATACAACAGTCGGTACCATACATGGGGCAAGTAATACTGCGCCTGTGGTATACTTTTACATGCATATAGAGGTCATACACACACTCTATACAAAGGGCGACAATTCTTATAGTAAATCTCTAATCGGATATAAACTGATTGCTAATGTCAACCAGCAATTCAACTATCGGGTGTCAGTGATCTATGCTGTAAAAAAGTATCAGAATTATAATCACCAATAGACAGTCTATACTTCCTTACGCCACCATATACGGCTCCTAGCAGAACTCGACAATCTGCATGCTATGGCGTTACGTACAGCCTTGGTTGGTCAGAGGAGAAAATCAAGTGCACACATTTCAGAAATACCCTTGGTGGATTTGGAAGAAAAACTGGCCAGAAAACTGCATTGTTGAGTGCAATAGTAGTTTGGTGATAGAACTTGAGAAATTGGGCTAAGCCTGAAAACAGGCACTTTGGGGAAAAAATTCTGTATGCTGTTGCTGTCTCAGTGAAACAAATTCATTTCACATACACTCTCAACTCTTAACATTCCCAGTGATCTACTTGCTTGTTAACGACTTCAATTTTCAACTCCAATGTCAGCACATTACGACATAGCATTCTATTATTTGTAGCCTAACCTACCTAAAAAGTACAATCTTTGAATCAATGCAACATGCTAGATGGTAATTGGTAAGACAGCTAAAGCTTTGACAACTACAGCAAAGATTGAGGAATAACGCGAGAGAACCTTGCAGGGTGCAAGCAAGACTACTCCAAGATCAGCTTCAATTTCTTACCCATTACGTGATTGATTTGTTTCTCTTTTATTTTCCTATTTTTGCTAAAAAAATACATGTTAAAGGAATACTTGGGGATGAAAAATATGCTTCTTTCCTTCTTCCTTTTGATTCCCGCAGAACCCACAAGAAAAGAAAAATCAGTTAGAGAGGAAGTCCCTTGGCCTTTTTCTAAGGCATATTCTTTCCCTTTGCTCCATTATTTGCTAGAACCAAATGAAGCCAAAAGGGGTACATAAAATTTGGTAAAAGAGCTAGTGTTGCTCCACTGAAAAATCCAAGACTCAACACGCAGCTATCAAACACAGAAACAGACAATCCAAACACTCAACATTACAAAATCACAAATGACAAATTACCCAGTGAAAAACGAACACATGCAAGAACCAAAAAGTTTGAATCTGACCAAATAACTCCACCACAAATAACTCTACAAATCAAACACCCAACATGCAGAGATCAAACACAGAAACTACAAAATCAGAAATGAGACATTACTCGTTACCTTGTACCAACGGGACCAGAAAGAAACGGCGTAAATCCCAAACACCACTCGGCCAAACTTCTGCCTCTACTAGAGCTTTTCTCTCCGGCTCTCCCTAAGCAAGCCTGGTTCTTCGGGCACTACGGTAGGACGTGGATCGATCATAGAGTAGGAGTAGGAGATATATGAAAACCTGCGAAATCGGTGATTGAGATAGTGCAGAGTCGGAACCGAGATCAAGAGATTTCTCCAATTGAAGAAGAAATGGCGTGGATGGGTGTGAAATTCGTGGAGAGAGACAGAGAGAGAGAGGGGAAAGTCAGTCTCCAATTGAAGAAGAAATGGTGTGGCTGGGTGTGAAATTCGTGGAGAAAGAGAGAGAGAGAGAGAGGGGAAAGTCAGTGGAAAGCCACGTAGCCCACTAACCAAAAGCTGAGTAGGAAAGCAAAGTAGGAAAGCCAAGCGAAATGCACCCAAATCTGCTTCTTATTTAAGAGGAGTAGGAAAACAAGAAAATTGTGAAAAAAAAAGTCTTCTCTTTCAATTCATCATTCTTACATTCCTCCTTGATATTATCCTTAGTTTCTCACAACAAGGTTCTGAAACTCCTCCTAATCTTCAACCTAATTCTGATGTAGAGGATTCTATTCTTTGGCTGCCCCATCCTAGTGGTTCTTTCACAGTCAAGTCTGCCTGGAATACCATAAGAAAGAGGTATCCAATTCAACCTTGGTACAAGATAATTTGGCGTGGGAGTTATGTACCAAGATGGTCATTCATTTTATGGCTAGCTGTTCTTCAAAGACTGAGTACTAAGTACAGATTAAAGAACTGGGGTATGCAGATTGATGGTGTGTGTAGTCTCTGTAATTCTGAGGATGAATCACACCAACACCTCTATTTTTATTGCCCCTTTTCAACAGTTGTTTGGCAATCTTAGGTGGCTAAGAACAGGGTTCAAGGACTGTCTAATAACTAGGGGCTAAGAAGCACAGATACGGATATGGGATACGGGATACGGATACGATACGGATACGTGATTTTTCCAAAAAGTAGAATACGATACATTGGGGATACGTTGAATATAAAATTAATTTTTCCAAATATTATTTGTATCCCCTTCATTAGGTTGTGAGGATAAGGAAACAGAACTTCCAATCATACTGTTACAGAAAAAAAATCCCCTAAAATCAGATTATACTGTTAAAAAACCCCCTAAATTAGATAAGATAGAGAGATGAGAGAGAGAGACGAGAGAGATATACATTTTCGTATAGGTATATATATGCCTATATATATGTATATATATAGATAGAGAGAGATGAGATAGATATAGATATATATACACTATTACACAATGAGAGAGATGAGAGACGAGAGATAAGAGGATGAGAGAGAGACAAGAGCGAATAGAGAGACAAGAGAGAAACACTTACAATCGTCATCATTGTCGAGAGACGAGTGAGAGATATTGTCGTCTTTTTTATGGCTTTCGTTCTTCTCTGTTTTTGACTTGTCCAGGTAGGGGAAATAAATATAAAGTCCTAATTGCAGTTTTGACCCATATATTTTAAGTAATAACATTTTTACCCTGCGCGTATCCAAAACGTATCCATAACGTATCCGAGCGTATCCGAAATGTATTGGGGTACCAAAAATTAAATCTAAAAACAGGATACTCTAAAAAAAACATATCGGATACGTATCCGGAACATATCCGAGCGTATCCGTATCCGATACGCGTATGGTATGCGATACGGAGGCTAAAAAAGAGTATCCGTGCTTCATAAACTAGGGGGAGGCGCTTAATTGGTACTGCTCTAATGTGTCTGGGATTGGGCTTACGAGCACTACTCTTAAGTGTACTTTTGCTGCAACTGCTTATGGTCTCTGGCAGGAAAGGAATAATCGCATCTTTGGTAGAATAACCAGGGGGAATGATCGAGTGACTGATGACATTCTGTCTGGTATAGGGGACTTCCTCAGCTCTCAGAGGAATGTGAAGAATTCGTCTCCAAATAAGATTCTTTGTGCAGATTGGAGGGTTTCCAATAGGATCTTTGGAAATGTATAGATAGGGATTTTGCTTCTTGTAGCTGTAGCTGTTTTGCTTTTAGCTATTGTTAGTTCCTTTTGTTTCTGTAAGAGATGTCTTCCCTGAACCTTGTTATGATTGGTTGAGCTTTATAATATCTTGCACTTACCCAAAAACAAGGTTCTGCATCTCTGGCAGTAGCCTAGTTACGCTAGAACCAAGCTGGGATTCCATTTCTCTCAGCGAACCCCTTAAACCCGTGCATGCTTGAAAGAATGCTTCGGAAGAGCCTTCAAGAATATTTACCTCTATCCTGCATTCCATCAATAATGCTGGATATTTTTTCCACGGCTGTCTTCATAGCAAAAAACTCTTGAGGGGGGTAAAGACAAGCTCCAAGATCATCAACCTGTAGGTCCAATTTCTTGGCAAAGCTTTAACAATCTCTCCAACAGATTCACAAAATCATTTCCGTTATCGGGGTTTTCCTGCTTATTGAAACTCGTTATGAAACGGATAAGTTCCTTTATCACTACAAGTGTTTCAGACACAACCCCAATGGCCAATTGAGCTATTTTCATCTCTTCAGGGGAAAAGTCGTTGCCCAGATCACCTCCACATGAATCGTCACTATTGTGGGGCCCACTGTAGTCTTTGACTGAAGCCTCTTCAGAATCTTCATCTTTTGGTTTGGCAGAAGTAGGCTTGAGTTCCTTCATCTCACGAAGGACATCTTTCATAGAAACGGCAACTTGTGTTATTGCCTGCCCTATTGCCATGATATTTGTGGAAGGAGTCTTCTTATGGGCAGAGCATGCGTGTTTCCACCATTGGAGGGATTGAGAGTTTTTGGTCTTTGTTAGAAGATCCTGCGCACTTCTAAGGCCATGGTTCATTTGAGAGAGAAAAGAACACAAGATATTGTTGATTGGTGCATGTTTCATCACAATATGAGAATATATGTACATCTGTAAGTACGACTGATATAGCAAGATGATTAGCTACATGTAAGCACCAAATATTGACATGCACCCAATGACGTCCTTTTCCACCGTGTCCGTGAAAAGACAAACAGGCTACTTCAAAGTACTGATTTATGTGTGCCTCAAACAGGAGAATCCAATATTTGTCCAAATGGGAATTATTCATTGGTCTTGGGGCACCGCCGCTGGCCGACGCCCTACACAACCACTCACATTCATGTGGAGCTCATACATAACAAAAAACTAGTAAAGAACAGGAAAATAACAAAACAAGCCACTAGACACCCCATAAAGTCACTCAAAATGTGAACCCTATCTCACAGGATGAAAATCTCTATAGACAACACAAAGGTACCAGAATTTATGAAAATTGAAGCGCAAAGGTAGACAGATTCAGTTTCAAGCAGTTCCCAGTAAATTTGTTTCACTCTTGACAACCATATTGACAGAACATCCACACACCAAATAATGCTTTTTGCATGATTCAGTTCGAACTTCAATAATCCCAGATACTGAAATGCGTAAGTTTTGAGTGGTAGCATCAGTGCTGCTTAAGGGAACAATCTAGAAATGAGGACCTACTGGCAAAGAGGGAGCCAAAGCCAATGTCCCAGTTACTTCAATCTACATTCACGTCCAGGTCTATCCTAATTTCACTGGACAGTGCACCAGATCAACAGATAAGGACATACTAGGGATCTACCAAACAGCAAGCGTAAAGCAACCATAATCCCAATAAGGAGCCAGCAAGACTCGATCTACAGGAAAAACACAAAAAAGAAACAAATAATGCCCTCTCACGGTCATCCACGATTGCCTAGCTCATCATAAATGTTACTTAAAAATCTACTTTATACAATAGTGGGTACGTATCATGGAAAAAAGTAGTCCTACTTTCACATATGATATAATCCTTTTTCTTTTCCTATTTTTCCTCCAACTACAGTGGCTCAAAAACTAATTACTTCAAAAGTGGTACCTATTAAGTTCTCAATTATGAGCACACCAAGTTTGAGCTCTTGCTCTTAACATGCCGTATTCCTTTTCTTCTTTCTAATTGGCGTGTTGGGCAGTGGTGGAGAACACACCAGGTTATGTGGAACATTGAGGTCTAATGATTTTCCTGTGCCCAACAACATTTCGTTGTGGAGGATTAATTACTAATTTTACGACCATTTTCTTTTTATTTAGTTTTGTTTTAAGCTAGAGGTTAGGCACACACCATGCTTGTCCAACTATCTTCAAACTTTTGTAATGTTTTCTTTCACCTTTAAATGTGTTCGCATGTAAAACTGAAATCTGGATGAACAAATTTGAAGAACAAACTTTCCAGTGAGAGTAAATAAAGAATACTTCAGTCATTCAACACACATTTAACCCTATAAACAGAACTTTTAATTTGCTCTAAATGTGCCTCAGTCTTTCACTGAATACACCTATCTCTATGCAGATTTCTCTCTACCTCCTTCAACGCACCCCATTCGTTTATGCACTCTGTATTTTCCCAAAACTGCAGTACGATTTGTATTTTGAAGGTAACCATCAAATGGTGAGGAATAAAATGGGAACTGCCAGGAGTTGTGAGCAGCTTTCATTTTAGGCATTCTTTCCAATCTTGCCCCTAAAGCAAAGAAGCCAAGAGCATCAATTCTGTTGTTTTGTTAGTTTTTTATTTTTTTTTTGCAAAAGAAAAGTATACACAACCTCAAAACAAGAAGACACCAAAAAGGGGTTCTCCTTTTCTATATTACGCATATATAGAGTTTAACTAGAAACTTTATAAGTTGTTTCCTATTAGTATTAGGATTCTAGATGTTTATCTCATTCAAATCTCCTATAAATACAAAATTGGCTTGATAAGGCCTTTCCATTTATGCTTGTGGTCCTTTAGTTTCCTCTCTCCCCTTTTCTCCCCTCCTTTCTGCATCAACAGGCTAGCAGGTTCCGTACTTTTGGAGTAAAGGCAACCACTGTGCACAATCAGATAGCTAAAAACTAAGATTCTGTGTCATTCTTTATTCCATTTTTTTTATCAGCAATTCTGTGTCATTCTTCTCCACTCAACAAAGAAAACATAACCAATTGTGCTCCCTCTAATTCATCATAAGCTTCTACTACCATTTATGGTGCATCAAAGGCCTAACATCCACACGATTTAGAAATAGAATGATAAACCAATGTTACAATCTCGTGGAACTGAAAAAATTCCGCTTAATCATCTATTCTCATTGTTTAAATAAGAACTTTTGTTTAGTACAATAATTGATTGTTAGATGCCTGGACTGCACAAGGCTACTCTTGTATTAAGTTCTGAAGAGTCCCTTCGTTCTTCCCTCCTCTCTTGAAATTCCTACCTTTTTGGCTTTTGTTTCTGCCACATGTAAGGGGAAAAAATCCTCTTGTATGTAGAACTACACTCTTGAGATCAAACAAGACGTGACAGCTTTGCCGGAACCCTAAAACCTGCAACACAAACATGGGAGAGCGCACCTTTGCCTCTCGTCGGCAAAGGCCCTTCGATGTCTAAGTTAGTATTCGTACAAAAACCCTAATTTCATAAGGAAGACAGATTTCGCATGACTTGCTCTCCAAGTATCCTCATTGCCCAAGGTTTCCTATCCCGTCATAGGAAACCCAGCCTTTCTGGGATTCTCTCCTTCTCCTTTAACTAAGCCAAAGTCCTATTCTCGTTAGGAAACACTTTTACTATGGAATTCGTTTCCTATTATGACTTGATCTCTACCCATTATGCAGAATACGCTACTTCCTTATTCACGAGATCCGTCCTTACTATGTAAGGAACCCAATCCAGAACATTCTTGGCCGCCCTAGCCGCCCATCTCGTTGGTCGACTTAGCTCGGGTTCTTGTGGTTGTACCCTTGCTCAGCAGTCATGTCGTGTATTATTACTTGCTATTCGCGATCAATAACCTTGCTCGGCCCTAAGCACCCTCACGCGGTGTTGCCACGTATACCATTTCGTCTGCATCTTTTGCAGTGCTCCGTCGGCTTCTATCTTCTGTGATGCTCCCTTATGTGGTGCCCCTTTAACAAGTGCTCAAGTATGATTTCCCTAGCTCGGGGAAAACCCCACTACAATTGCTCCCCAGCTTTGCTCATTACTGCTACTCGGCAGCAAGCAATGGGTAAAGCTTTTTCGTTGCTTTGGTCGGATATGTGTTCGAATACCCCTACTGCGCATACTGATTCGAACCTCTGGGCTCAACCACCCGCATTGAGTCAGAAAGATTCCTTTTTCGCCACGTGGCGGTTCACGCCTCATTCGTATTAAATGCGAGGCATTGTTCCCTTTTTCAGATTAGCCCAAACGGTGTCCTTTGGAGGACGTATTCAATACGTCACCCCCCCATTTTGGGGTTTTAATCATTTCAAAAACCACTTTTTCATTTCTCACACACACTCGGATGAAACAATTCCATCCCCCATTTCTACTATTCATCTTCCCTACTCTCTCTTTCTTAGGGTTCAATCGCTTGTCTCCAGTCAAACAACTCCGCCAGACTTTGCCTTTCTCGAGTAAGTCCTCCGTTTTTACCGTAGTTCACCAATTCAAGGTTTAATTCTTTCACTTTTCGAGTTTTATCCCTAATTTGCACCCGAATCTCTATTACGATGGTGATTAGGCCTTGCAGTTGCAGAAGGCTCTGTGACACACCGGAAAGAATGAGAATGTTCAGGGAATGCTATGGCGTCCCTGGCGACATTCACTTAGAACTTGCCCCAATCGAAGCCCTTAGGGACGGTCACGATGACCAAGTCCTCTGCATGTTTATTATGCCATCGTCAAAGGGGCGTTCATCTTCCCCTTCACTCTCTACTCTCCGAAACCCTAAACATGTACCTTCTCGCCCCCCTCCAGTGTACAATCAACTGTTTTTGCCTAGTTATGGGCATCGTTGCCCTAAATGGAGTTTTGGGCACCAACTTAGGGTTTTGGGGCATACAATACATGTACAACATTGTCCCACACGCCTGATTCCGCCCAAGGGGATAACGACGATATCTGAATCGTAACTGGCAACTGGGAGGAGAAGGACGAGGAAGGCAGGCCCTATGGGCTTCATGTAACCCATGCTTTTGGCCACCCTTGTGAGTCCCTCCTTCGTTCAAACAATTTATCTTTTCTTTATTCCTACTGTTTTCATACAGCTAATCACTTTTGCATATTCGCCTTGCAACTTCCTACACCATTGCATGATCAGTTCCCTTATTCACCGGCTAGACATTCGTCGAGCTCTTGATTACAATCGGCACAGGACCTGGCCGGGTTACACATATCTTGCTCGAGTACAACCCTTCTCCCACTGGTGGCATCAGTCTCCGCCCTGAGGCCCATACTCAATACCCTTTTCTTGCTCTCGAGCTTTACACCAACCAAGCTGCTGGTCCACCCGTGAACAACAGGAGACGCAACCGCCGAGCTCCACCCGTGACTGTCGCAGCTCAACAAGGAGAAATTGACCTTCCCTCTGGTGTTCCTCAGGTCCGAAATCAGGGATAATGGCGCTTCTTCTTTGGGGAACACAACTTTCATCTCCCCTTCTGATTATTTTGCTGAACAAGACATGTCACTCACGGCCATGGTCAGCCGTGCTAGTTCAAGGACCCTTGCTGACTCTCCTAGCTCCACTCCTCCTATTCGGACTTCAGCCTCTGGCTCCCCGGCCTAGCGTGCACCGGAACAGACCCGCCAGAACAAACACACTCGTCGCGAGGCTGTTGGCACATAAATTTCAACCAAGGATTGGTGAATATTATTAATGTATCGTATGTTGGGCTTGCGAACTAAAATGCATATAAAGAGCCTAAAAACATGTTGACCTAGCAAGCCTGTGAATCAACAAATACACACTAAAGACACTAAAATGACAACAATACCCCTAAATCCTACTACATCACATGCAGCTTTCCTCCCAAAAACTGGCCAGCGCGTACTCTTCGCTACAATTCTTGATTTCGTTGAATGTTTCCCAAAACTTCTTGGCGTACCCCTTCAACGGCTCGTCGTGTCCCTATTTAATGGAGGACAGCACCTTGAAGGTTTTTGGGGCTACCCGGCTTGCCAAAAACTAGGCAGTGAACTCCTCTGAGAGTTGTTTCCAACTTTTAATCGTGTTTGGTTCCAACTTATGGAACCACATCATAGCTACTTTTCCCAAGCTCAAAGGGAACATCTTGCACATGATGGCATCGTCCCCCATGTGCATGAACATAACTTGTTGGTAATGCTGTATGTGAGCCACAGGGTCCGTATTCGTCTCGTACGGTATGAACGTTCTTCACCTTGCTTGGGAGCGGCGCATCCTACAACCATTTCGAGAGGGGGGAAACTGCAATCTTGCTGAGGGCCTTTGGCGCCGCGTCACGTGCATTTGTTACCCCTTCTTTTCGCAGTCCAGACCTATGTTCCTCCTATTGCTTCCAATCGAAATCAGTCCTCTCGTATCTATCTTGATGATGCTTTCTCAACCTCCCTTCCTCTAGGGTCAAGTTCCTCTCTCTCCTTTTTCGTAGAGAGTTTGTCTTGCGCCTTTCGGGAGTTCGGTCCCTGATTCTTGTTTCCTTAATTTGCGAATCTCATGCTCGCACTTCTTCATATGCTTGGCATACTCCTCCAGTTTGCGTTCCTTTTGTTGGAGACCATCATCGTCGTCCCAAACACTCATGGAACGTTTATTAGACTTCTCACATATCTCTTCTTGATGAGATAGAGTCTTGTCCTTCATCCTCTTGCTGCCACTTGACTTTTGGCTTCCTTCTCCATCTTTGCAGACTTGAAGCTCAAGCGAGGGTTTGCTCTGATCTGCTGTCTCTTTTAACTTTCCCTGCAGCGGCTTCTTTGGAGCCAGCGGCGGTGTCTTGTCCCTACCTCTGCCCAGGTTCAACTGTGGGGTCTTAGTATCTGCACACCCGACCGGATGTTACATATGTCGTAGGTGTTAGCCAATTTATGCATGATCCTCGTACTTCACATCTGGATGCAGTTTACCGTATCTTGAGGTATCTCAAGACTGCTCTAGGGAGAGGAATTCTGTTTCCTAATCATGGTCACCTACAGTTGGAGGCATTTACTGATGCCGACTTGGCTGGTTCTGTGGATGATAGACGTTCTACTTCTGGCTACTATACTTTCTTTGGGGGGAATTTGATCACTTGGCGAAGTGAGAAGCAATCAGTGGTCACTAGGTCTAGTGCAGAAGCTTAGTGTAGAGCTATGGCACATGGAGTTTGTGAGCTTTTATGGCTCCAAACGGTGCTACGTGATTTGGGAATTTCTAATAATGGTCTTATGAAACTCTACTGTGACAACAAAACTGCCATAAATATTGCTCATAATCCTGTTCAACATGACAGAACGAAGCACATAGAGATTGATGGGCACTTCATCAAGGAGAAGCTGAGCGAGGGGTTGATATGCATGCCTTTTGTGAGATCGAAGATCAATTAGCTAATATATTCACAAAAGGACTTGGTCGCAAGAGTTTCCACCCCATTGTGTTCAAGTTGGGCTTGATTGATATCTTCGCGCCAACTTGAGGGGGAGTGTTAGATTATTATGGGTTTATTTGTAATTAGTTTATTAGTTGTTCTATTATGTGACTAGTTCATTCCCTAGGACCATAGTATAATTAGTCAAATGTGTTGTATAAATACTTACGTTGTATTCAGTTTATGGTATGAGAAAAATAACCCTACATTTCTACGTCTCTCAATTTCACAGACATCAAAGATGACACAGGTTCATTACTAGATGGACAACTTATGACTACTAAATGGAACTAACACATGTATAAAAGACAAAAAAATGAGTAGTTTTCTATGAGAAAATTTAAAACAAAAAAATTTACATGCCAATTGTGTACTTGTTCTGGTGGGTCGTTTTCGCTTGGGCTCTTCGGATCCTTGCTCTGTCGTCCCCCTGCTACCTGCAACAAGGCGTAGCATGGTTGGCTACCCAACGCCCCTCCGACGAGCAAGTTAAAAATAGTCGGAGGAGAAGAGAATTTTAGTGTGGAGTGAGAGCGTACCTTTCTAATGACCCCTCCTCTCACATTTATGACTTATACTTGCCCTCCAAGCCAAATGTGGCATGGCACATGTCCATGACGTCATACGCAACCGCCTTAAGCTCCTGACATGGTGACATCCGACCCACGCATGCCCTAGGCTCAGAACTCTTCCAGAAGCCTCTGGAACCCTTGGAGGGGATGGCCCATGGACCCACGGTCCGGGTCAACCCGACCTATAATGCAGACCGACCCACTGCAAGATGAGCAAAGGTTTACCCTAGAACACCGAGCAAGTGAGCTGTTCGGCTCAGCCTGCCACTGCTCGGTCCATCGCGCCACGCCAAGTGGGCTTTCTTCTTGAGAAGGCTTAGGCCAAGCGTATGGGCTCGGCCCATTACTACCAGCCCCTTTATTACTCATTTATCTATTTCAGACTTAGCCCGTGGCCGATGTCGGGTTCGGCACTCCACAATAGCCCCTCAACTCTTTGCTTGGCTTGCACTAGATGCGAGGAGTTTAACTGTTACCGGACCGAACCAATTGTTAAAACCGAAACCTCGTAAAGAACACTGGACCATTCTCATCAGGGCCGTCCACGTACCTCGATTCATGTTACAATTGGACGTGCTGCCTTTAATGATGTAACGGTTCTATAGTCGATGCCACATGTCACCATCTCACTGGTTCGTAATATATATATATATATATGTGTGTGTGTGTGTATGTGCACGCGCGCGCGTGTGTGTGTGAGGAGAAGGTTATCCTTCTTCCCTCCGTTCTCTCTCATACCAAAAGTTTCCCATTCTCTATCACTTCAATTACTAATCCATCTTTTACACTTCATTTAAGCTAATTTTCATCCATTTTGACTTGGTTTAGGACCCCCTTATAGTTTGGTTTTTAGTAGAGGTGGCAATCCTAACCCATATTTTTTAACCCGTCCAAATCTGTTCACTAAGAAGCCAACCCAACCCGTCCATATTGTATGATGGGTTGATATAGGTTCAGTGTTGAACCCATATCAACCCATGTTTACTTGGGTTTAGATGAGTTGAAAGTGGGTTCAATATGGGCAAGAATTAAAGACTCAACCTAGGTGTCGTTCCGTTTTCTTTTTAAACTTTCTTTTTCAAAAAAAAAGGTAATTTCAAGCTTAAATAATGAAAATAAAAAATATTTTTTTAATTTTTTTTGCACCGTTTAAAAGATCTCAATGAGATCTATCAAACAAGATTCATATTGGTAGAAAATTTATTTGCATAAACACATAATTTTTGAGCTTGAAATTACCTTCCTTTTGTAAAAGTTCATTTTTTTAAAAACTGGAACACCCCCTAACCACACACACTCCAGGCCATACATTGCACACAATCGCACACAGATCTCACATTCTACCCGCACATAAATCACACACACACACACACTCACTCTTTCCCTCTAGCTGAACTTATCTCTCCCTCTCTCTCTCATAAATTTGAATGAATCATGAAGATCATCTAATAGGAGATCATGATGGCAAACCCACAAGCTGATAAACGTGATTAATCACTTCTCCAATATTATATGGTTTTGTTCTTATTTGAATTTTTTTTGTGTTTGTTACTTTTGCGCCAAACCTTTGTGACTTATTAATTCGTTTCGACAATCGACTCTTTTTTTGCTAAAAAACATTATTTCCAAAAATATTTAGGTAAAAGTAATTTTTTTTTTTTTACTTTTCCAATTCATCTTGGCGAGACAAATCAGAAAACCAAAAAAGTGGTGTAAAATTAACAAACGCGAAAAAAATTCAAATAAGGACAAAACCAAAAAAACGTGAAAAAAGTTGTTAGTGGAACGGGGTCTCATTAAGCACATGTATTATACAACCCACTCTTTTTTTTTTTAAACAAAGAAAATACCACAAAAATTTCTGTTTTTCATTCGAGAGAGAGAAACCTTCAAACTTCCCTTCACATCGAAACATTGTTTGTTAGTAAAATTAATGTTCACACTTCCGTGGGGAATAAAATACAATTTAGCAAAACAAAATTTGAACATTTATATAATTCTTTTGTCGTGCATGCATCGCAATACTGCTTGTAAAGCTAGAAAGAAAATGAAGGAAAATGGGATGGGTCAAGTTTGGGTATGGGTTGACCCATATTTGATTCGATTTGTTACAACCCGCATACTTTTGACCCGTATTCGACCCGCACATATTTAATCCATGACCCATTTCAACCTACCCATTTGCCACCCCTAGATTTAAGATTGGTGCATGAAATGTCATGTCACATCACCTTGCACATATTTAATCCATGACCCATTTCAACCTGCCCATTTGCCACCCCTAGATTTAAGATTGGTGCATGAAAAGTCATGTCACATCACCTTCTGGGCTGTCTAATCAGCCCTTGAATTGACCTAGCATCCCTTGGTTTCACACCATGCTAAACCGAATACCCATGACTGGTGACCGAGCGTGTTTCCTGTCCAAAATCTCACATGTACACTCTTTTTGATAAATTCCCAATTATGGCCGACAACTTCTCCCCGGCTACGCCCGAGGACGAAAGTATGGTCCGTGATTACGATACGGGTAACCACACCTTGATGAAAAGGTTAGTGAAACCTTTTAGTTTTAGTCAACAGGTTCATAAACAGCAAACGCACACTTGATGACATTAGGCAACCACACCTTTATTTTTTCCGGAAGAAAGGACAGACATCTTTCCCTCAGCTCTCAAGCATAGCCTTTAAAAATAGCTGAACCTGGAAAGGATTGCAGAAGAAAAAGTACGCAAACAAGAAAGGAATTGAAAGGCAAACACCAGAAGTAATAAAAACGACTAGTTCATTGTTGTTATCTGTAACATGAAACAAATAGCAGAAAGTTTTTAGCACGTAAAACAGCGACGCAATATAGTGCCCTCAACTTCCTTATTTCACGTCCTCTATCATGAATTCCTTAAGTATTTTCATCCCTCACGAAAGTACCTACCGTAAATCCAAGAACAGAGAGTTCCAAACAAAACAATTCTATCCACGGTGCAAAGACATGATGGTTGTTTACTACATGACTAGAGCTGGCTCTAAACCTACTTACAAACAATAACAGGATACAATTGCCTCTGAAAGGAAAACAAGAACATACCTAAGCTTATTCCATCAAGCAAAACAAGGAAAGCCCCATGTAATAATACATCTTCAAATGGTAAATTCCCCTCAGTTGCATCAATAAAAACTAACCACGATAAAAGAAGCAGATAAATACAAGAGAAGGCCACTGGAAGGCCAAAAAAAATGCAAGAGAAGCATAGAAATACAATAAAATCAATTGTAGCCCAGGGGTTAGCCAAACACAAACAAGGTCAACAGGTAAAAGAAGCCCAAAGTGGGTTGGGTTCAAATATTTTATTTGCATAAGAGACCAAGTAAGCTCTATGTAAGAATTTGTAAAAGAATAATGACATCCACAAAACAACCACCAAATTATACCACAAGCTAAAATGCTAATGCCAAGTTGAGCTATGGGACTAGCAAGATTAACACGACCAAGGTGTAAGAGACAAGAATTGTAATACTGATTCCAAAGCTTACTGGAGACCCGTAAAAGAAAAACATTTTCCTCGCACCAGTTGGTTTCAAACTGAGAAAAGGTAAGGCAAAACAGAAAGCCTGTTTGAAACCAACGCCGCCAACAGGAACAAACTTCAAAGGACAATCAAGAAATCAAGTCTTGCCACCCTCTAGAGTTAAATCCAGTAACTTTTAGTTAATTTCTATCTTGCAGAAATAATCTCAAAGGCAATGTCGTCCTTTTAAAGATTAAAGCTTGAAAAAATTGATTAGCTTCGGGAGGACGAGGGTGGGGGGAAGGGAACTCCATGAGAAATACAATAAAATATACCTACCAAAAATTTTCCATAGAATCAACAACACAAGATCAGCCCGGTTCCGAAGTTCTGCAAAATTATCAAGAATATTAGAGAAGAACACCATTACAAAAAGAAGACATCTAAGTTTGCTTTTGAAGTTTCATGTACCTCTGCAGACCTATAGTTCTCAGCTCATTTAGGTCATTGGCAGGAGAAACCCATATCTCTGTAAATCGATTCCGAAGGGCAGGAGATAGTTCGTTCTTCCCATAATCACCACCAGGATTCATTGCTGCAAGAATCATAAAGTCAGGATGAGCCATTATTTTCTCAAGACCAAGACCTCCTTTCTCAGCCAAAGACTGCAGGAAAAAAATAAATCAGAAATTTTTGAAAAATCCTCCAAACCATCAACCAAACAGACCGAAAGAGAACACATAGATTGTCAATGCTCAATGGAAGTTACATTAAACAACCTGGACAGCCGTGAAACAAACAGAAATGGACTGGGTGAAAACTTCATACACACCACTTACCTCAAGGAGAACAAACAAGTGGTGAACATGTGCCCAAAAATGGGTAAAGAATATGCAGACAGCATCAGAAAACAATCTGTTGTGCAAATACTAACATTTGGGGGAAACCTAATACATGTGAAGTGTAGAAGACAAATTCAAAAAGAAGCTAATAGGCACACATAGATGTGAAATCTTGAGTCGATTGTCCACACGCCAGAAATCCCAGAAAGGGACGTTCTTAAAAAATTTCAATACACAAATTCTTGTACATTCCCAACCTCGTAAGATGCATACGGAGGAATGAGATGGTAATTCATCTGAAATTAACTGCAATGGCAATATACAATTGAAGGTCCAAAAATGCAAGTGAATTAAAATGCAAAATGTAATGCAAGTACTCCAGAGATATACAATTGTAAATTGTAAATATTTCATGTTGTAAGTCAAGTCAATCATCAAAAGCAAAAAACTAACAACCAACACATTGTCAAGTTACATAGGAAATATCATATATTAGTAACTAGGATCAGAAAAGGAAGGGTGCTAATCAAGCAGATATGAAATTGATAGCAAAGCATATCAAGAAACCAGATCCCCAGGGAAAATTACCAACCAATTTCCTTCCCGGCTCCAAGACACTGTTTAATCTTTCGAGCACACTATCATCTGCCAAAGAAATTTCATCCATAAGGAATAGGTCACCATTTTTCATTGCTTGTACGAGTGGTCCATCTTGCCACATAAAATTGGTCTGCCACTTCTGACCAGCTGAAATAGTTGCAGATTCAATATTTCAATTAATGAATCAAGATGTTCTAGAGTAATGTCAGGATGGGATACCAGACCTCTCCGTAACTATTTATGACTACATTTAGCTTATCGATAGTCGTAGAAGCTTCACCAATATTTGTAGATATTTTCTGCAGGAAAAAACAATCAGCATATGGTTTAAAATATGAAAAATCACAAGTAACAAAATGCTGGATAAAAGAAACATACAACAGTGCCAACAAAGTAGACAAAAAGCCCTTGACATCATTAATTGCTCACATAGACTTTTTAACTCCGAAGCAATTCTAGATCTCCCTCGTACAGGGAAAAAAAACCCTGTTCAATAGTCAATTACAGGCTTTCAAGCAACAAAAAAAGAAACAGACAAATAACAAGAAGTGAGGAAGCCCAAAATTAGATTAAAAGGCCACAAACCCCAATAAAATCAGATGTCTCTGTGTACTAGTGATGGCAGTTCAAAATGTGTAATGTGGAACCTAATGCGAGCTCAGTAATTGGCAGACAGTTGTCTTCCCGCCACCCGTTTCACCCACAAAGAGGACAGGTTCGCGCATCTTGTAACACCGTTCGATAAGAAAGTATAGCCTTCACTATACTTTCAGTCCAGGCGATGCTACAAACAGGAAAAAGGTGGGGAAAAACTCATAAGGTGAAGCACAGAAATCAACACAATAAGCAAAATTGAGACAAATTCATACTTTCCCGAGCCATAGCATATGCTTAAGATATTGTCTCTTCTTGCTGGATCCTGAATTACAGAATGAGCATTATATAACCATACTGAACATGGAGATCTTTAAATGAGGTATATGTACTATATGCAATTTCCGAAGCACCCTGACTAATAAACCACAATCTACCTCGAAAGCAACGCCTACATACTTTAATTAAATCAATCAGCAAACAAAAATTAAGCATTGGTGGTTCATGTTATACTAGACATTTAAGAAAAGTGCTACCAAGAGTGGGATTTATACCCCTTTACCACACACTCTTTCTGAGAAGTGTTAACACAATTACCAATGTAGACCTAGAAAGCAGCATAGAGTTCATCCCCGTGATCGATCAATGAGATCACTTGCACTAGCTTTGAATTCAAGAAGATCGGCCATAGAATTGAAGAAAGGAATGAGTGGGGACAGCAAGATACACTCGGTACTCTACATATTGAGAAAGTGGAATAGAATAAGAAAGGTCATAGTACCGTACACCCAAAACAACAAGAATAAATAGGTCGATTTAAAAACGTTCAGGGAGGCTCACGAGGCTAGAACCATCAATCAATCACAGACCACAAAGAAGACATGGATTAAGATAAAAGTGGATTCAGAAAATAAGGCATCCAAGACCATAGGGATCACAACGAAACTAATTGCACCTATAGATGAAGCTTTTGAATCAAGTAGTATGACATAGAGTCTTGTCCAAAAGCCTCTGATAGACCAGTAGGATACTACATTAAATATACTGGGAGAAAAAGGAGCAGGGAGAACAAGAAGAAGGAAGGAGAGAGGACTACAAGAAGATAATATGTATGGTTCTCTCCCGTGAAATTTTGTATTTTGTGATGTGCGTGTTGTATTCTGCAAGGTTCAGCAAGTCCTCGCGAATAAGTCCAACAGTAATGGCTGTCTTAAACTTCCTCTTTTCATCTGAATAGATCACCTATATAAGGAATTACAAAAGCAATAGTGAAAAACCAAATCAAAATGGAACAAAGCCAGTAATTTGATGAAGAGAACGAAAGGAGATCAAAAGGATATGTTGACAACTTGTCCACTCATTTCAATCATGCCCAAGGCAAAGAGATTAGGGCATCACGTTCATCCTACAATAAACCCACAGTAACAAAAATTCACTCGTTTTCCTCTACAAATGCTCTTCCTACAATCCGAGCCGCTGTATACTTATTTCCCGGTTAGCATTATGCAAAAATATTTAACACAAATGGTGGTTATGTGCTATATTATTCAACTAAAACAAAAAAGGATCTCATCTACAGTTTACACAAATGGTGGTTATGTGCTACTCCGATATTATTCAACTGAAACAAAAAAAAGGATCTCATCTACAGTTTTGTAAGCAAAGGCCAAGACAGATTAATACTCATAGAAGAAGAGTAAAACGGAACAAGCCAATAGGTTGGAAATGTTAGCACTGACTTATAGATGTCAGATACATGGTACAATAATAAACATCATCATTCTCGCAACCAAAAAAATTGTGCTTTCTGATGCTCTGGATTTTGGATGAAAGAAGCAACATAATGAATTGGGTCTCTAGGCATGCATGCCTTCCGACTTTGATTTGGAAGGCATGACTCCATGGCATAACATCCTTTGAGTTTCTTGCTTTTTGGAGGTATAGGGAGGCCATATTTCAGTGGTAAACCTTTCCGAGAGCAGCCACAATATGCATATATTACAAAAGAATAGGTATGTCTCCAGTCATCCCCACCCCATATCCCATGGATTGCAGATTATGTGGGTATTGTTATTCTTATTGTTATTCCAGCAACAATTAGTACCTGAACTTTCAACAAATACACAACAGTTTAAAAAAATGGCCAATAAGTAACTACCATTTTCAATATGAACAATACGCATCTTTTCTCTGTATCATAAAGTCTAAAGCAACATACCCAGCTATTGAGCTCCTTAACAACTAGCTTGCATACGTTTCAAATAGCAGCCAGTATTTTGATATGAGCCTTGACGTGTGAAACTGTTTGAAGCATTCTCAATACAAACTCTTAAAAACCTGTTGCAACAGTATAGTGCAAAATTAGGCAAGAAAACACCCATGTATGAAATATTCAACATGAGGCAACAAACCTTTTGGGCCACAGCCAGTGCAGCTTCATCTCGGCTTATACATCTTAGTATGATTTCAGGAACTTGGGCAATAACACCTTGTATGGAAAATGTGAATCCAAATTAAGTAATATTCTTGATGTTCACCTTCAAAAATGTTTTTAACGGCTTCAAATAGAACATAAAAAAGGCCAAAAAGGCATCAAAGGCCTTCATATTCAGTCTTGGCAAAGCAGCTGCAAGTTCCCATTACGTAATGCTAACTAAGTGGCAGGAAAGAATAATTACTACCTGAATTTTTGTCTCCCCATTGTCTTCAGTTACTAATGTTTCCAACTGCGAAGAGCTATTCTAGGAAAGCAAACATGTTGGAAAGAAAGGAAAAAAAGAAAGAGCAAGGAACAAAAGGAAAAGAAAAATAAAGTTGCAAAAAAACGAAACAACCCAGAATGTCTAAATTATTTTTATCCACAGTCCCCATCGCCAATTGAATAAACTTCAATAGAATAAAATAAGCTACTTATTTCTATAGGTTTTAACTGTGATGTGCATAGTCCATTAGTAGTTTCCTTAATTAAACTGGCAGGCAGGGCCCTAGTTCATTTAATTTTTCTTTTTACATAATTGTATGTGCAAGAGTGCATATGCAAAAGCACAAGTTAGGCGGGAATGGGGAAGGGTTTGGAAATTCGTATATAAGCAATACCCAAGGGCACATTACCTTCTGAGCAATAATTTGATACTTCTCTAAAGCATCTCCAGTGGTTAATAAGAATTCTGAAATTCCACCAGCCATACGCTCCACAATGGAAGTTGCAAGAATGGCGGAAGAGTCCCACCCAATTTTTGCACCAAACCATTGACATGCACATCAATACAACAATGATACTTCAACATGGACAAACACTAATGCACCTGTACATGTGTACGAGCAAAACCCAAAAATAAATAGATAATAATAATAAAAACAAAAGCAATATATATGAGTTCTACTTTCATAGCATTAGAGGTTTCTAAAACAAGCGGTTCAAGGACAGTAGCTGGTGAAGAATTTAATGCAGCATTGCTAACTTCATGACTCTGAATAGTACCATCCGTTGCAACATTGCGAGCAGAGCCACTGCGAGAAGAACAAAAAATGGATAAGCAAAGAAAAAGGGATCTGTACTATACTACAAAAGAAAGGAAACAACTCACCTAAAAAGCCCAGCGGAACTATCCACAGTCTGAGCAACAGAACCTGACCCCAAACACCCCATTCCAGATGAAGAGAGTCCTAGGCTAAGCTTTCCAGCAGATGCAACATATGTACGAGACACCAGCGCCAAAAGAATCAGCAGATGAAACTGGCACAGGAAACTGCAATTGAATTCTGACTAGACAAACTTTGCCAGGGAAATTGAACAAATTCCTATGCAATCAGAGAGAATAAAGCAACAGTGAAATATTACCCAGATTCAATTAGCATGAAATAATCCGTGAAAAAGTTAAGAAAAGCTACCTTATAAACTTGCCGTTGGGAATAAGAGAGGTGAGTCAAATGACCAGGTCTCGAGTGGAGGACTTTTGGTATTATACTCATAGGACCTTGTGTGTAACATGACTCTTTCATTGACTGATTTCACTGTCAATGGTTTTCAATGCCTGAAAAATCATTCATAATGTATCATTAAATTTTATCCAGGACTGGTTGCTTCTGATCCCGCTTCAGAGTCTGTGTCGGTTGATGCGCCTGCTAAGAAAGCGGATTCCTATTATTATGGAATAACTTTTGATTCCTATCCAGGATTTGGAAGGAAAAAGAAGTCCAATAATATTTATGGAAGACTAGGGATTGCTAATCTGCCTACGCAGGAAGCCTTTTCCCTCTCAGGCTAAAGAGTAAAGACAGCCCTTGCCCTCTAATACATGTCACATTGGATTTGCTAGTATTCCTATGAGGCTTAGTAATCCGATGTTCCGGTCTTCAAACAAGAACTCGGGGGCTCATTCGACCTAACGCTGGTTAGACATGAGGTCAAACATGTCTTGCTTCGCCCTCTGGCACTACTTCTACACTCACACGCTTATGAATCCATGAGCAATTGTTGAAGGTTGACAAGTCAAGGGGGAACGTCCAATCAATGATTGACTTGTGCGGTCCATCGGAACATTGTCCGATAGTGAGCTTCTCTTAGCAGCTTCTTACTTCCATTCATTAGGAGTTCACCCAACTTCTCTTGAATCTCGTCTGGCAGCTTGAGGGCGAGGATGCTGGTCTTTATTGGCATATTCTTCAAATGACCGTTTGAGGGCCTTTTATGGCCAGTGATTCCTAGTCCTAAGGTAAGGGAAGGGGGACCCTAACAATATTGATGCGTGAAACTCAAGAGTTGATACAGGAAAATGGCATGTAAATAGAATAAATGAGAGTTGCTAAACCCCTACTCCATTCCTAACTCCCTCTTTCTTATGCTCCACCTGATCGATGAACACTCAAACCGAACTCACCCATCCTTTTTGGCATAGGGACGGGAGAACCAATCCGAGTAATCCACCACTTTTTTTTAGAAAAATCTACCTCCAGAAAGCTCCCTCCATCGAGTACAAGCCATCCAGCGGGAAAGTAGCTAGTCGAGTCGCCAGGAAAGTCGTTGGTTAGAATGCTCGCTGTAGCTAGTAAAGTCGAAAGTCATCGAGCAGTATTATACGATCAGCTGAGCTAGTGGAAGCAAAAGGGCTAGTAGGGGCATAAGTGCTAGTGGGGGTCATAGTGGAAATACAGAGAAGATTAGAATGAACAACCTCGAATTCCGTATTTATTGCTCAAAACCGAAGGACAAGTAGCTAAAGGAATCAGTAGAAAGGACTGTCAACAGAAAGAGAAAGAGTACCAGAGGGATGGACAAGATGGCTACAAAAGAAGCAGGGAAGTACCCCTACTCAATCAACTAAGAGAGTGCAGTAAGCAAGGAAAGCGACTAAAAGCAACAGAAAGAGGAAGGCCAGCTAGGGTGCTTTTTTAATAAAAAAGGCTTAGATCAAGCTAGGAGAAGCGCTTTCTTGTCTTACTTAGCGGGGATGTCTGAGTTACGGGCACTGCACGTACTGACCAGATTGAGTGTTGTACTTACTGAATGACTGACTTAGCAATCGATGAAGTAAAGTAGTTGTCTACTATCTTTATTCTCAGAACAACTAAGAATCGAAATAGAAAAATAATAATATTTCAATTCTATGGACCCCTTGGACTGATGACACATGCATGTGCGCATATCAACTTCTAAAGAGTGGGTTCCAAAACCTGGATGGCACTATATAACTCAATCCATTATAAGGGTATTGGTGGATTATTTCTATATTAGAATAAACTCTGAGATAGAGGAGATTTTATTGAGATAAGGACTTGCAAAAGTCAAGCAGGCAGTTAGCCATCGATGAGCGATGAAACCACATCAGTTTGCGATCGTCACTTTACGAGTTTCTGCTTTCTCTTCTTTTTAAGGCCCCTCTTAAGGCTTTGAACGTGACTTTCCCTATCCTCATTAGGATACTACTTCCTGTAAGAAGTTTAGAAAGTATGCTCTGTTCGTCGACTGACAGCTAACCGGTACATACAACTAGTCCGTACTGCTTTTACAGCCGCTTCAAATTGATGCAAGAGCACTGCCGCTTACTTCCTCTCTGAAAGCTGCTTTTTCTTCCTTATCACGGTTTGCCATGGTCTCATAGATTTTTCTGGCGTGCTAGACGAACTAAGCTCTTGCTCACCATTGCCTATTGTAGACATAGGCTCCTTAGTTGAATCAGGAGATTCTTCTCCTTCTCCCATCTCCCCCAATTTCTCATGCAATCCATCTTCTAATTCTTTAGAGTTCGCCCACCTTTTGCAAGTTTAAGAGGCGAGCTGCGAGTTAGCGAAGGAAGGAAGCTCTGCACAAGGAAAGGAAGCGAAAGCTGGTTTTTTATCCCTTGCTTGACCAGCTAACTTAAAACTATTTAAACACCCTGGAGAGTCTCACTCTGAAAAATAAGGTCCTAATGAATTCGAAGAAAACGACATTATGGCCATGATCGGCTAAAGATCACTACCATCTCACGACTTGGATTTGAACCAATCAAGCTACTTCCCTTTAGTAGATCGTGAGTGGGTCTGTCGTCCTCCTCATTATAGACCTCCTAAAATAAATAGCATTTCGTCAGAATATGCATAGTCAGAGCCCCAAAATAGTCAAGGGCAATTTCTAATTGCCTTCTTGTATGTAGTAGCTGGGATATGGGGATAGGATGAAATTGTGGATTCTGTGTATTCCTTGCATAGGTAATAGCTTTGGCCTTTTGGTGTGTTAGGTGTTCATGTGTTTTTAGTTGGTTTGTAAGGGTTTTTGTGTTTACCCATGTATAGGAGTCGCATCACCTTGATATCCAAACACAAAAGGCCAATTCCAAACTGGCTACACTATGTTAGAAAATAAAAAATCCAACTCAACATATCTCTTCATGTCTAAGACCAACCACAGGTCTTACTTTGAAAAAAAGTAGGCCTAATTGAATATCAACTTCCCACAAAAAGCAAAGTTCCCAGATAATAGCATCTATTATATATTTTTATACACCATATATCGTTGCAGCACATCGCTGCATAAAAAGCCTTATCAAATGCATTGTCCCAATGCCTCTCCCAAGGGTATGCAATTCATTAGCATAGGAAAGATTTGGTATTCGCGGCTTTTGCCAGTTCAACCAAACTTTTGATGGGTAAATAGCCTTGAATTGGATTGGAGCATAGGGGATGGACTTCAAAAGAGGCAGGGATCCACTCGTGGTGGGTGTTTGGAAAGCTATTAGGCAAAGTGGTCGAAGTTTAGCAACCATATCAGATATGTTTCAACATGATATACAGTGTAGGGATGTTTCTATTTGAGAAGGTTTTCCAGTGTTGTTTCCCGTTGCTTTTGACAAGAATGTTTTGGTAGCGGATAATATCGCGATCATGGTCATAGTCTGGTTTGCAAGCCTTTACTTGTTAGATTGCTACAAGATTAGGAGCTGGATGATGTGCTTCAATTCTTTGGACTTCTTCAAGGGATGGAGTCAAGGACCTGGTATTCCAGAGCTGATAAATTGAGGTGGAGTAAGGAAGTGGAGTATTCTGAGTCAGATCCTTCCATTCTATTCTAAGCGGAAGGACATGCAAATCCTTTCCTTGGAATAACATTCAGAAGTCGGCGCTCCTTCTAAGGTGATGCTCTTTGCATGCACAAACACTATAGATTTGTTACCCATAACTAATTATTTAGGGAAGAAAGGCTACAGATCATCCAGCAAAAAGGTTGTGTGGGCTGCAAAGTATTGGAGAGGGTGAATCATCTACTTCTTCAATTGTGCATTGGCTCGAGATTTTTACATTTTTCGGAGTTGTTGGGTCATTCTTACCTCCATTTGATGTTATTTGAATGTTGGGGGAATGGTTTGCAAATTAAAGAGGAGGAAACGTGCCTGGATGATGGTTCCATTGTGCATCATGCAGTACTTGTAGAGAAAAAGGAATCGGCAGATTTTTTACTATGTAAGCTGAGCTGAATCTAATGTAGAGTCTAATACGTTCAGTGTTTATCCTTTATTCTTGTTGATTCCATTGGTGAGCTCAAATATAGTGTTTAGTCAGGCAGTTTTCAACCCTATCATTCCTTTGATGGGAAAACGGAATCGGCAGATTTTTTACTATGTAAGTTGAGCTAAATCTAATATAGAGTCTAATACGTTCAGTGTTTATTATTGACGTACATCATTTGTATGAATTATCCTTTATTCTTGTTGATTTAATTGGTGAGCTCAAATATAGTGTTTAGTCAGGCAGTTTTCAACCCTATCATTCCTTTGATGGGAATAAGATTCAAAATTTTACAAAACTTATTTTTTAAGAGGTGACGCCGATTTTGGGCCTTTTTGCTTAATACATATCTACTTATCCTGATTTAAAATATAAATAACTAGTCTAATTACTATAATCATGTCCATTTAACTGAGAGCTTCTTCCAGGATCATTATTTTGTTCCCCTCTGTGCTTAGTTTTTTACGTACACCATACTTGTGAATAGTTTCCATTGTGTAAACATCTTATTTGTTTATCGGATATGCTACGTACACAACAACCCACCACAACCTCAACCTCAACAGCCAATGTGGCGTGCCACGTCACTGCGGGTCCCACCAACTTGTTACAGCAAAAAAGAACTCAAAATCAAAAACATTCTCTCTCTCTTTACTCTAACCTTCTACCCCCTCTCTCTCACCACCACCAAACACCCACCATGCCACCACTGGCACGATGCCACTTCAGTTTCACTTAGCTATCTAGTCTCTCCTCATGTTTTGCACGATTCTCTCTTTCCCCCGATTGAACCTGCATCGTCACTAGGTTACCAAGGAACTCTACTACCCTAGCGAATTACATTTTGGCACGAACGTTCCAATACATGGTACACTATCGTTCCAAAACGGTATCCAAAATTCCCTTACTTTTCCCCAAAATGTGAACATAAAATGGTAAAAATAGAGAGAAAATGGATTTTCAGGGGGAGAAAGTGTAAAAAGTTCAGTCTTTATACTCCTAGAAATGTGTTTTGTATGAATAATTTGACAAAAAATGTTTAGTTGCATTGGATGCTTATCGCTTGGAAGAGTAAGTTCTAGTTTCGTTATCTATAGAAGTACCCCTAGCGTACCACAGTTTAAGCATGTGGCATTCCGCGTTCCCGTTCCCGTTCCCATTCCTCGTACCTGGAACGATCCGCGTTCCAGGTAACATATCCCACCACCACCGGAGAGAGATGTCGAGGTACGTGTAGAGGACCGCGATGGAAGTAGAAAGAAATGTATCAACCCAAGGTTTTTGATTCACACTAGTAAAGAACATAAAAGCAACACCATAAAGTATTTCATACATGGAAGTACAAAGAAATAACACATCACACAGAGTAAATTAATCCTTCCCCTCTGTACTTGTTACAAAGTAGAGAGTACTTAACCCATTTTTCCCGATGAACTTCATCACTGTGTTTCCTCAAATGGGGATTGCCTCCAAACAGAGCAAACAAAAATCGAAAGAAAATAAAGAAGAGGTTTCTGTTTGACATTTTCAACTCTTGTGCGGAGTAGATTGGCATGAGTTGGTTATCTCGTCCATGGTGCGGTGTACGACGGAGGTGTAGATTACCACGATGGTGGCGGTGGATTTGGATCTGAGGGAGTGATGGTGTTTGGGCAGAGGGTTGGCAACGAATGCGACAATGAGAGACTAGTAGTGACGAATGACCGTAGGACAGTTGCATTGGACTGGCGGTGGCGTGGTGGGTGTCGGCGTCGGTGTGGTGGTGGCGGTGAGAGAGAGAGGGGGTGGAAGGTCAAAGTAAGGAGAGAGAAAATGTTTTTGAGTTCTTTTATTTTTTTGTTGTAACAAGTTGGTGGGACCGAGCAGTGACGTGGCACGCCACGTAGGCTGATTTGGTTGGAGTTGTGGTGGGTTGTTGTGTATGTAGCATTCCGTTTGTTTATTACAAGCGGTACGAGAATACACGTATCTAAATTATATCAAAAGGGACATTAGTAAGCCCAATTGATTGCCCCTTAAGGGAACAAATAACTAACCAAATACCCCCCGTTCAGGGGAAGAAATAATCAATCTTTGCTTTTGGCAAGGATTGACCTCTTGACCTCCCCTACGAAAGTATACAAGGGTGAACTGAGCTAACCCAATTGGTTAAACATACTTTGGCAGTTTCAAGAATTCGGTGGGAATGGGTTGCAGCATTAGCTGTTACATAGGGATATTTATAGTTGTTCCATTTCGATATGTCTAATATGGTGCTACAAAAAAACCGTGTATTAGCCGATACAGTTCAATATCAGTGTCGTATCAAACTTTATTTACCGTTACTTTGACCATAGGCCGCAATTTAAACTGAAAGGAACATTGCCATACACCCCCTTGTTTACATATGAACACAAGGTGAGGGAATACGGAATGTTATTGAAGCATGGAAACATACGTTGTCTGTTGTAGCATGCTGGTCACTGCACAACAAAGGTCAAGGTTATCATTCATAATAATAGCAACAGCTTGCTCTTGAAGTTCACTGGAGATGTTGGAGGCCTGCAAGGAGTTCCTAAGGTGATGGTCCAATCTAGAGGAAAACAACAATAATACTCCAAAACAGTAAGACAATAAGAATAATACTCCAAACAGTTAAACAATAAGGTCTTGAGAAAGAGGCAAGAAAACAATAGTTACGAACAAAATGACAAAAAACTAGGATGGCCTAAAAAAACCTTGCATGTGACATGTGCCAAACTTCCTGCTAGACTTGCTATCATCAAGTGTGCAGCATTATATATAGGGGTCTCATCAGACTCCATAGCATAGTCCTAAGATGTCGAACGAAATAAAAAAAGTTACAGCTCAATGGTGAAGAATATTGGCCATTAAAAAAGAAGAAGATACAAACCTTTAAGACAAGGTCCTTCGTCGTCTGAGTAGCTATGGTTACATTGTGCTGAACAACATGACCCATAACCTCCTCTATAGCCCTCTTAATGGCAAGGGGAACACTTCTGACATAACAAGTACCAACGGGGTTACAAATACAAAGCAGGACTGATGGTTATGTAACATAGACAGGGAAAGGGAACTCCAAACCTTTCAAAATATTGCAAGCCCAAAGCACTGAGTTTTTGGTTGAAGATAATATGACTTCCAATTTCATGGATAGGTGAAGAAAGTTGCCACCACAGAAGGTAGCTAAATACTAGATCAGAGTAATCAATAAAATATTTAAGAAACTCAAGAGTAAATAGGAGGGGGGCACACCTGACCAACAGAATACTGAGACTGAGATGGAGGTACTTGAGGAAGCCCTTGTCCAGAAGCAAGCTGGTCAGAGAGGCTTAAGGTTGCCATCTTTTCATCCTACATTGACGGACGAGATGCAAAATAGAGATTCCCATAATACCAACGAGTAAAAGGTTAATTCAAAACAACATATGGGAACCGTCTGATGATAAACAAGTACAGAAGCACAAACCTGTGACGAGATTTAAATGGGCTCCAGGCTGAGTTGAACTGATTATATCAGGCTTTAAGTCAACCGCATTAGATGTAGACATAATTCCAGTGTTGGTTCCAGTGATCAATTGCGGCTGGGATGCCCCCTTGTCTTTCATAGAAAAATCCGGGTTGCCTTCCGATTCCCGAGCTCGATCCTTGAGTAGAGACGTTGGTTTTACTACTTTCATATCCACACCAAGGTTCTTAAAGAGGACCTAAGACACCAAAACAGTTGGGATGGAAAGCAAAACAGGAGAATGTCAGATGTCACTATTCAGCTACCACGCTGAAAAGCTAAATCAAGGAGCAAGTAAACCAAGAATTGCCATAGTCCAAGGATTTGGAGGCCGATAGGCGAGGCTATTTTGGCATGGTTCCAAAATCTGTAGCAAGTACGACATGGTAATATATCATAATTCATAAGTGGACCCTTCAAACTCCAGAACAAATGACTTAGAAAATTGTACCTTTGAGGTAAATGGAATTACTATGATCATAAGACCCTTTCTCATATGCCTGCATGAAAAACCATTCAAAAACCATAAAATCATCAAAAACTGGTGGGACTCCCACCTAGGAAGGCATCCATAATGTGCATTCAGAAGCTGAATTATCCTCAGTCAGTTTACGCAAAGATCAGTACATAATTACCTCTATTATCAAAGATTTGGGATCTATATCTTGGGCCCTGAGTGCTTGATTTCTTCCAATAGTGAACTTCCCTAGCCAACTACCCAGATTTTTCTGCAAGGAATGCTCTTCTGAACTTGATTTTATTAATTCTGATCTCAAAAGAACTTGTAAATTTGGTGCCATTAGCAATTATTCTCAATCATAACAACGGGAATAGGAGAGACGGCAAAGCATCGCTACCTTGCAATTCTCATAGGCAGCTTTAGTAATCTCATGATTCAATGTTTTTGAATTAACTTTGTCCAGAAACTTCATGTACAAGTCATGGAAATTGGGCTCAATGCTTGCTCTGATAAGTAGTTCAGTTTGACATCACATCAAGCAAAAAATTGTACTTAAAACGAAATAACAAGTTGATGAATGTGATTTGGAAGCCAATGGATTTCTGATTTAACCTTTTCATCACCATGTACTGTGCAAACAAAGGATAATGTTGTTCACTAAGAAGCTCAGAAAATTCCTTTGCTTTAGCTTCAATATTTGAGGATGACATATTATTGATCATAAATAGTATCTTGTCCTGAGTACTTGATGCAGGATACTACACATAGAAGGTACATACATGTTATGTTAGATGACGTCATAAACAACACACATAAAGCTAGGTATTTTAAAATGCACCCAACAAATTATTAGTGGACGAAAACAATTTGTCCTGACAAAGAATATGCGAGATAGAGAAGAAAATACCTCCATCGAAGTATTCCTTCTCTCAGCTGCTGCAACAAGCGTTTCAATGTTCAATGCGGAACCAAACCCCATAGTATGTGAATTTTGTCTAAGCGTGCCTACAGAGTAAGGACATTGAAAATAATCATGTGCTAGAAAGGAAAAATAACTAATGTCGTCATGAAACTGTAAGGATTTAACAAAAGTAAAGTAACTAACTGGTTGAAGTTATTTTCTTGGAAGAATGGACAAAAGCAGGGGATGTTACAGCTCTTGAAACACTATTTTCTTTCTGCAAGGACACCATTAGTAAAGACTGAGAACCAATCATGTAATATTCATCAGAAGAATCATCTTGCATGTCCTCTACACAAGTGTTTCAGAAGATGGTGTTAAATTCTCTTGCACCCCTGCTTGACTAAGCAAGATCATTGTGAAACATACATTCTTGCAATGCCATAAAGATTTTGAGCTGAACGTTGTGAACTATTGTATGTTTTATTTTCGACTATCAACAAGAAAGTAAGATTTTATTACAAAACAAGGAAAAAGAACAGGAAGACGAGAAATTCACTTGAAAGATACAAAGATCCCAACAACCTACAAATCGCTTCCCAATAACTAAAGATAAAAACTAAAGGTATCATCCAAAAGGAGTCACTGAAAACCAAAAGGAAGCTAAAAGACAAATGTTATTTAGGATGAATGTGGGATTAGGATCTTAGGGGACAAACTTGTTATTTAGAAAACAATTTTTAAAAAAATAAACCAACACCACAGCAGTAATTAGTATAATATAGCTGGTGAGGCCACATTCTGAAGCTAGCGACAGCTTCCAGTTCCAGCATTAGTTAGAAAAAGGAAGAAATCCAAGTACAACGAGAACACTAAGTAGAAGTAGCTTGAAGCCGGTTACTGCTTCAGTTCCCTGGTACTCCTTTTTCTCCTCTCATTGCGCCAAGTCTCCTTCTTTCACTTCTTTATGTATTTGAATGATTTGGGGTCAATACGTAAGTACTGGAAAGCGATTTGGCCCAGATACGACCTTTGAAAAGATTTTGGGGTCAATGTGTTAGGTCTCAAAACCAGAAGTGATTTACTTCTTTCACAATTTACTCCTTTCATAATTTCATTATGAATAGAGGCTGGTGTGGGAAGATGTATCTTTCCAACAGGAATAACTAATGAAGCACATAAACCCCAAAGGGTTTGACCAAGTGATTCAATGATTGTGAGAAAACAATAAGTGTCCCACCATGAGGTCGTAGGTTCCATCCCCACGGAGGCCAAACATTCCAAACCTTGGGACCGCTGGAGATTATGCCCGTCGTTACCTTTAGGGCGCAAGCTGGCACGAACATCTGGTTATAAAAAAACCAAAAAACTAATGAAGCTCATAAACTTCTGCTAACCCCACGTATTGGTCTGAGATCCAATGGTGGCTCTAAGAATTTTTGTTACGTTACTCATATAGAAATGTAAATTTCTATTGATCACACTAAAAAAACCTAGTGGCCAGTTGAAGATACACATAACTTCCAGCTTGAATACATTGTTCACACTTCTCAATGCATCTTTACATATTTGTATGCACTTTTTCACACAACCAACTCTATTTTTGAACCTTAACCAATACTCTTTGGGCTATGGTTAGCATTTTTTAATGAAAATATCACAAGGAAAAGTGTAAGCCATTGTATTAAAATCAACTTTGTGACGAAACATATGCACATATATGAGTTTACACTTCAATTCATGAGTTGTTACATTTTGGTTCCATACACCACATTAATGAGTTAATTAGAAGTACAAAACAGAGCAGTAGGTTTTTTTTTCCCAATATTGTATACATCAGTGGGGGGTTAGCGGGGAATTAGAGTGTTGAAAACCAAAGGGGGTTCGATTCTCTCCAAAGACTCAAACCCCCCGACCTCCCCCTCGTAAGGCAAGGGGTACATTAGTAGGCGTGCAAAGTATGGGGTGGGTCAAGCTAGGAGTTCAAAAGCTGTGGGCTAAGGTGTTCAAACATTTGGTGGACGGAATACTTTACCTCCACTACAACAAATTCGGTCTTTGATTATGAATAAAATTTGTCTCCAAAAATGCAAAATTCGTCGCTAAGGTGTTCAAAAGCTGTGGTCTAAGGTATTCAAATATATGGATCCATGTATACATCTCAACTCAGGGTATTCATCTGCTACTCCATTCGAAACATGGAGCCACCCCCTGCCGACACCGTTGGACATGGACAGGTGTCTAATATGCCCAAAAGGATGTTCTATTTTTTTATTTACATTTTTTCCCAACACGATGAGTACATGTTGAAGACATGCTAGGGACATGATGTAGACCCACTAGGACACAATTGGGGTTGTATTGATTGATGGTGGTTGAAAAATCATAAAGTAAGGAACTTGGCAAAAAGTAACAATAAAGCAAAGGTTTCTTTTTTCAGTTCATTCGTCAAGCCCTAACCAAGAGGGAAGAGTACGAAAAAAGGAAGGTCAGTTGGACGTGTTAAGGAAATAGAGTCCCACATTGCTTGGAAGTGGAATGGGTGATCACTTAATAACATTTAGGATCTCTCCACTCATTGCCAATTGGTTATGAGACGGACATAAAGTTTCTACATGATATCAAAGCGGTGCCCATTCCACCCCACATTTAAAAAAAATTCACAATCCACACCCCGCGATGACAGACTACCAAAAAGGCTACACGATGATAGACCTCAAACGCGACTGCATGTGAGGAGGGATGTTAAGGATTTAAAGTCTCACATTGCTTGGGAGTAGAATAGGTGATCACTTAATAACATTTGGGACCTCTCCACTCATTGCCAATTGGTTATGAGATGGACAAAAAGTTTAACCAGGATGGTTACCAATGCTATTCACAAGTCATTGTGTTCACTGTGTCTGACTCTCTTATTCTTCTTCGTCGAACAAGCAGACTAGTATGATAGTATGACATACATAAAATCTCAATTTGGCAAAAACTAGTTTGTCTTTCCTTCAAGGTACACTAATTAAGTTCTTGAATTTGTCCACTTTGTGGTTTTGATATCTTCGTAATGTTACCGAGTTTTTATCTATTTTGATTGCAATATGTTGATATCTTCTATATGAATTAGGAATATATAGATACACAACTTCGACATATATTTTATTCAACATGCCCTGATGTGTCCATATCCTAATATTAGGATTTAGGTGAATGAAGTGCCTACATGTCTTCGTGTTGTGGCATGTCATTATCCGTGCTTCCTAGGTAATGACTATGACCCAGAGCTTTTGAGTTAGACTACCATATTTAGAGCCAAGAAGAACATCTTATTGGAAGCCAGGGAACTCAAGTTGACGAGTGGATCCGTGTGCAATACATGCCTACATTAGTCAACGAGTGAATAAATTTTACCATGCCACATTACCAGTAATAGTTGTGAAACTAATATCTTGGAACAGTAACAAATCCATTCATATCCAGGTCTAAATTTCTGGCTACTCATCCTTCAAAGAATCCTAACATGAGACCCCCATAACATACTTAAAATTGTTAATGAAGCAATATCAACATTACGAAGCAGTATGGACATAGAATTACAATTTAGATATAAATGCGCAATAGTTTGACTAAAGTGAATCAATCACAATGGAAATTAGCCACTTGGGTGTTTTAGGGGGCCTAAATAAGTTCCATGTTAAAGCATCCAACTCCAAACCAATTGGCAAAGCGTGGAGAGGCCACCCAGGCTCATATACTAGTTTAGAGGAGATAATTAACCGATGTGGGACAAACTCCAACACATATATATACAAAAATACAATTTATTAAGGTGGAGTAAGGAAGGAAAAACCAAAAACTGTGAGGAATTGGAATCCACCACGTATAGACGACCTCTTTTGTTTCACTCAATTTGTGTCGTCAGGACTACTCACGAACCAAATTGCTTTCCCTGTAATGTGGAAAAAAAAACATTAGATTGAGAGAGATGGACGTGGACGAAGAACTCACCAGATGACACTTACCAAAAAAAAAAAAAAAAAACCTCACCAGATGAGGAATGCACCGTGGGGTTTCGCGGCGCAGCGAGACGGTCTATATTTATGAGTTTAGCATAGCTGAACGACCTCTTTTGTTTCACTCAATTTGTGTCGTCAGGACTACTCACGAACCAAATTGCTTTCCCTGTAATGTGGACAAAAAAAACATTAGATTGAGAGAGATGGACGTGGATGAAGAACTCACCAGATGACACTTACCAAAAAAAACCGCACCAGATGAGGAATGCACCGTGGGGTTTCGCAGCGCAGCGAGACGGTCTAAGTTTATGAGTTTCGTTGATAGAGACATGGAGGACTATATGAAGCTCGGGATCAGATATTCACGAGAGCCGTTCGAGAACGCCATTGCGAGAGGGTAAAAAATCTTTGCGTGCTCTATGTGTGTGAGATTTGTAGGAGATGAGAGAGAGTCGAAGGTATAATGGAGAGAGAGAGAGAGAGCGCGTAAATCATGGAATTAATTAGATCGTCCCAAAACTACTTCTGAGATCATGTGAACAGTTGTGCCGTGAGAACAGTTGTGCCAAATACAGCATGATCTCAAATAGACCTTCACACAATAACTTCCCCTTTGGATGGAGGGGTTTTGGGAGAAAAGAAAAGAAATGGAGGGGCAGAGCTTTCTCTCCCTTGTTTGGATGGTTAAGGAGGCGAGAGAGGGTGAGAATCAAGAACCCCTTACAAAGCCTTTTTTGTTTCTCACCAAGAGTGGTGAGAAAGAAAGAGGAAGGTCTATCCAAATAAGACGATGAGAAACCACACCCCTTTCTTTTCTTTTCTCATCATTAAGAGAAATCACACCCCTTTCTTTTCTTACCCAAGTTGCCAAAGGGCTGTAATTGTCCTTTTAACTCCAATTAAAAAAGAACTGCACGGTACTGATATGTGTATTCTTAAAATGCGTAAAATAACCCCAAACTTAAATCCAACCTTGACAAACTATGAGGGCAATAATTTAATTTCAACACATGCATTGGCTTACCATACTATGTTCTTTTATTACAAGTGCATTGATAGTCATCCTCAATGCTTAGTTCGATACAACACAGTATTTAGTACTCCCTCTGTCCCATAAAGTTGGCCCCTATGAAACTACGTGCAATTTTCAATCTTAACAATAACATATCTACTAAATGAATTTTTCAACATTTTTTGCACCATTTAAAAGATCTTATCAAGATCTATCAAACAAGATCCATATTGCACAAAAAATTACTTCGATAAGTACCTTATTTTTCAGTTCAAAAATTGCACGTAGATTCGTAGGGGCCTAACTTTATGGGACGGAGGGAGTACCTTCTAATCCTTTATAACTGAATATACTACTGAATATGTTTAATCCTGTTGTTCAACATCATAAACTATCCACATTTACCACCCCACAAAGTTGTTAGCTGATGAGTCATTTTGGTCAGTGTTACTCTCGAACTTACGAAAATGTGCCCTCATTTCTTTCGGCCAATAACAGGTTGGACAACAATAAAACCCAAAAGAACATAGCCATACACAAACAAATGACACAAAGGCTTAATGGATACTAAAGATGAAGAGCATAAATAAAGATAATCAAATTTAGTGAAACTCTCCTTCATAAGCACAGAAGGCAAACCTCAAAATTGTGACAACAAATCATCTGATAGCTACAGAGTAAAATTTACAAGTCCCACTCCCTTCATTCCAGTAGATAACTAGCACACATGGTTGCATCCTCAATATTAATTCTGGGTGGAATGAGGCAATTTAAATCCTTGGCTGGGAAATTTCTGTCAACACTAAAACACAGATTACCGAGAAGTCCCATTCTAACTCTCTAGGTAAACCTAAATCCTGACTGCCAGATGTCAAAAAATATTATACAAATTAATGTTGGGTGAACCTATTGCCAGACAAATTTGGCCATGAACGCAACAGTATAAACTCTGTCAACGCAACAGAATAAACAGCCAAAATTGCTTAGTAGTAGAGTCATCCTTAATACTTATTTTGATACAAAATAAAGTATTTTGTACCTTTTAATCGTTCATAACTGAATAAGCTACTGAATAGGTTTCATTCATGTGTTCAACACTATAAACGATTCACATTTACCACCCTATAAAATTGTATGCTGACGAATCATTTTGGTCAGTTTTTATTCTCTAACTTAAGAAAATGTCCTCACTTTTTTAAGCCAATAAGGGTGTCTGCCAGACATTTAAATAGATCATAAGTATGGTAAAATAGTTTTCATTTAGGGAAAGGGCGCCAACAAAATAGTTTTTAGTGGAGATCCTTCAACTTTTTGAGTTGTTGAGCCATAAGGCCAAAACATGTTTTCATGGACAAATCTACCCTATGGAGGTAGGGTACCCTAGGGTTTAGGCATTTTCATAGGGTTTTAGGGCGCACTTTTCTATTATAGGGTTCTAGTGGTTTAAACACTTTCATAGGGTACCCTCCGGGTTTAGGCACTTTCATTAACTTTCAAATATTAGTGAACTTTCACTAGTTTTGCATAAAGGGTATTTTAGTAATCATGCAGCACACTTGTCCTTATGTTTGATTGCAAAAGGTGCACGTCCTTGAGCTCAAAAAATATAAATATGAGGGATTTTTGGCTAAGTCTCCCATAAATCTTTTGTATTAGGAGATATAACAGGTTGAACTATAATCAAACCCAAAAGAACAGAAGCATACACGATCAAATGAACAGAGGCATTCTAAAGATGAAGAGCGTCAACGAAGATTATCGAATTTCATGAAATCCTCCTTCATAAGCAAAAAAGGCAAACCTCAAAATTGTGACAAAATTCATTTGATAGCTACAGAGTCAAACATACAATTTCCGGTCACTTCATTCCAACGGATAACTAACTCACATGTTTGTGAGCACTACCTCTATGAATCTGATACCAATAACAGGTCTCATACGTCCTCAATATTAATTCTGGCTGGAATGAGGCAATTTAAATCCTTGGCTGAAAAATAATCACTCCACGAGATTAATTTCAGTTAACTCTATAATACCAATAAAATTATGGGTACAACTACACCATTTGATGTACACCGCATTGTGTGGGACTAACCTCGGGACACAAATGATCGGATTCACTCAATTTGTTTAAAATATTTTTGTAAGGATCCCCATAAAAATCAACCCAGTCTAATATCGGTCAGGGCTTGATCAAAACTTCACTCCATTTCCTGATAGAAAATTGAGCAAAAAACTGATCAAGCCCTTACCAATATCCGACTAAATTGATTTTTTAGAGAAATCCTTATACAAATGTTTTAAACAAATTGATCAGCTCCGATCATTTGTGTGGGTCCCACACAACACGGTGTATACCAAATGGTGTACCCATACAGATTACCCAGAAGTCCCATTCTGACTCTCCGAGTAAACCTAAATCCAGGCTGCCAGAGGTTGGGCATTAGAGGCTGGGACATAAAAGAGCAGTCCCGAGGGGTTAAGTCATTCTGTAGCAACTAGAAGCAAATCATCATTAGCACCTAGAAGCAATACCTAGAAAAGGACCGTAGTTACTCGATCGCAGCACATAACAGTGAACAATTTTTGAATTATGCCTTGTTACCCTTGGCTCTACCATGGTCAATTCTCCCCTTCCCCTTGCATCCTACGGTTCGTACCTTGGCAAAAGGGTGAAAAAACTCAGAAAGTGATAAGGAATCAAACCTACTAGAACAGCTGTAGTATTAAGCTTTCTTTCTGGATACCGAGGGAATAAACAGCACTCCTCAGATAGCTTTTGTATCACTCGCTCAAAATCAATTGCTCCCTGCCAATTACAAAACAGCTTGTCAGGAGTTGAAGTTTAAATGATGACAATAGATATCACACTTAGCCTGCCCAGTAACACGAGTGCATGACGTCGAAATTACTTTACTAGATAAAACACTTCGCTATGATAAATTCTGATGTTGGTATATTGCACAAACAACTTAAACAAGCTTCGTTGAGGTGGAACAGATAAGAATTGTTCTATGCCAGGATAGCACTAACAAACTATGACAAAAATTAAACAAAATATCAATCTCACAAAACGCATGTATGGTAAAAGCTGTAATGTGAGGTAAGAATAAAACCATCCAGATAGAATGGGAAGCAGTCACTCTCAAGAGTTCTGCATGGCGTTGCATAATGCAATCCACAAATCAAACTATGGAGAAGAAGATGCGATGAATGTATACAATTTCTAGATGAAAGAGATATATGGAGGAAAAAAGCCCTTTTTCATATAGTCACAGAGTGGACTAACAAAGCCATCGATAGCTGATAAATCAAAACAGGAGGCACCAGAGATAACCAAAAGTCATGGACAAAACATTTGTTATGCAATTATTCCGATTACTTTTAGCAGATACCAAATAATCAAGCTGATAAGTAACCTTCTCTCAGATGATTCCCAGAAACGAGCAAGCATTTCCACCATAGCATCAGAAGTCATCTGAACAGAAAATATTTCACGAAAGTAGGTGTTTGCTTCTGCCTCTATATCATCTGAACATTCATCAGGTGTTGTTGAATCTGAATTCCTAAGACCTACATCTGTGGATGCCTTACAAAACCTTTTCATTTCCTCAGAGAGCTTCTCAGAGGTAATATGTACAGCATTAGTATCAAGGGCCTAAAAATCATCATATTGTTACAAGCCACCAAATAAACTAAGAAATCATGGAAGATAAATAGCATAAACACAACACAAGTAAAGAAATTGAACCTTCAAAATGGTTGAACTAATGTTGAGATTTAAGTTTGCAAGACCGCAAGAATGTTGAAAAGAATCTTCAGAAAGAGCTTCTGGTGTAAAAAGCATCTCCTTTGAAAACTCGAGGCACTCCTGAAGTTAGCACTAGGGATAGTACATAATTTTAGCGTAGAATCAAAGGATTTTGTTGACTTACTGAACTTAAAGCCTTGACTACCAATTGAGGGAAAAAAAAAAAAAAAACCTTAAAGCCTAAGCATGAACTAAGAAACCAACCTTAACGAATACATCTTTATGACTTCTTATATTATCATCCAACCATCTCACAAAATTTATGCATTCTTTCCGTGTGGCAACAACAGCAAGTCAGACACTGAAGTTAATTGGCACCTGCTCCAGTATGGATGACAGAATCTGCCAAATGACATGAACTAAGAAACTATATAAACAAACAATAGCAGATAACATCATACTATAAGGCAGTTTTACTTGACATAAAAAAGCATAAAGAGTAAGGAGCAAAAACATTATAAAAAAAATCAGCAGAGGACATGTAAAGAAACAATTAATCATATTCAGCTGTGTTTTTTTACTAAATAGTTGTGCCTCACAAGAATCAATTTTCCATTCGGTGATGTATCCAAGACCACAAGTTTGGTAAGTGATTCCTTATCTCCTCTATGGACTACCTTTTCCTGCAACACCGACAAACTGAACAGTCGCCGTTTTCCAACTGGTACACTTGACAGCATTTGGTGACACATGCCCAGCCATACATGTATGAATTGCCATAACCCATAGCATAAACGATATGCTACCATACTGTCAATGATTGTGTTGGGGCATTTCTTCTTATGGAGGCAAGTGTCTTCCCAGTTACCATTACACAGGTGTTCATTATTGAACCGTTGAATTTCTTGCTTTAGTTTTCTGACTGGATGCAATTCACAATTAGGATAAGGTCTTTCGACTCACGAATCAGGATAAGTTATATAGTACATCTCAAGTAAATAGTCTTTTCGATTACTCCCAATTTTTTCAAACAGCTACTAAACAAACAGCAAATAATTGATCAGTTTTACCTTCAACTCCTGACAAATGTCCAAAACTTTAACCATGTTGCCTTGGTCTGTTTTCATTATATCCAGAAATCCTTGCAAGACAAGCTTGGGATTAGATTGCCAAAGCTGCAGAACGATACTACTTCCAGTGGCATAGCCAACTATTATGGGGAAGACAGCAGAAAGCACTTCATATTGAAGTAGATTATAGGGAGTCTGCAAAAGCAACACTTGATTTCACTACTTGCACATAGAGAGTGACAAATCACCATAAGAAATGGAAAAAAACAAAACCCATAAGATAAATACATTAATCTGAGCAATCCCAAGCAACAAAAGTTCAGGGCATTGTTTAAGAGGCGACTCCAAAATTTGTCGGACAGATTTAGCATGGCCCCTTTCAGCTAGCCCGCACAACACCTCCAGAAGGTCAAGAGATATCCACGCATGATTTGTTAGTCCTCATGGAACCACCTTATCACTCAATGCATTAGCACACACGCCTACAGGAAATAAACGGTAAAGCCATTAGCAGGAAAAAGAACGATACAAAAAAGTTAATGCAAATGTAATATAAGAGGACATGCGGCAAACCATACCAGCTTCCTAGTAGAATGGGCAAACGTACATGCTTCTGGTGGTGCTGAAACAGCATACCTCAAAAAAGAAAACTGGCCCTCAACGTTCGTCCAGACAGACTTGCATAAGGCGTTCCTACATATTTCATTTTGTATTGATTACGTATTAGCTCCACAAGAAGTAAAGTTGCAGCGTCCAATAGAGAAGCGAACATAATACCTGAGATGCACGATGATAAATGGACATGAAAAGGGAAAATGCCTGGCCACTAGGAAGGTAAAAACCCTCATGGTCTAGATTCTCCATAACATGTATCCAGTTGGTATCAGGAGCCTAAGGTCAGAAACATCAATGTCTTGATGAGAAACCAATATTGCCTAGTCACGTTGTTGAGGGATGAAGATGGTATTAACTGAAAGCTAAATAATCAATTGAACTTACAAGTTGCTTAATTGAATCCATGAGGACATCAATATTCCAAGAGCTTAGACATGATAAGTCATAAGCGGCACTGCCACCAATAGAAGCGTAGAACGTTGAACAATAATTTTGGTTGACCACAAGACCAGTATGCATGCGGGCAATTGTACCAAGTATTCTTGATAGTGTGGCTTCAGTGAGCGGCAAGAAAAGAGACAACACCTCATTGCAATGTGAAGCATCAACTGTGCATCCATAACCCAGCTCCGACATAATAGATGACATGTTGGTTTCACTCACCATCTCCACCAAAATTGCATCAAACTCATTTTCTCTACAACCGTAGAACAAATCCATATTCCTACAACAACCACAAATGGCACTGCCATTATTAATATGGTTACTACCAAATTTAACGGTAGAATACATGAAGAAATCAATTTTATCATTTTATAGTTCATCATTATCATCATCAGAAGAAGAAAGAGATAAGTAACTCAAGAACCTGGCATCGACTGTATCATGGGTCTGCAATGGAGAGAATATCAATGGAGTCCTCCCTTTTGGCTCCATCAAATATAGAATTTGCATAAAGGGATCCACATGCTTAGAAAGGCCCTCCGAGCGATCCAAAAACATAAGAACATTTTGAATTTGCTCGGCAGACTCTAGTACAGCAGAACTTCTCAGCAACTGATCAATTTGGCCCATGCAGAAGTTTTGTCCTGATAACCAATAAACAGTTGGTCAAAATAAGGTATCAAGGGACTGACACACATAGGAAGGATGCAGCAACACAATATGGATCAAGAAACTTACCATTTGTCCTGATGGCTACATTCTCAGAGTCCGCCAAAGAAAGGCCAACCCTAACTTTTTCATAAAGTGATAACTGTAATTCATCACAAAAATCTGAAATAAATTGTTCGCCCATGACCATGTTCTTCACTGCTTCACAAAATATGGAGCTAAAATTCGGACATTGCAATAAATATCTGAAGATTCCAGCTAGCAAATCAGACTTCAGTTACATTTTGTGCACATCTCCCTGTTGAATGATCCAAGCAGGTTTGGAGCAGCCCTCACATCCATAGTCAACAAACTACTATAGTATTGACATTAAAACTGACACAACACATCCACTGTTGTCAAATGCACACCTAGGACCAAAGAAGGCCCAGGTTCATCAAAAGAAAGTGCCTCAATATGTGACAGGCCAAACCCTTCTAGTAGGTTCCATTCATAGAAAGATGTTCCTTCTATCTTAATAATTCAAGCTTGTGCTAGGCTATGGGGGACCTTAGCGCCTTAAGCCTTTTACAACTAAGATCGCATTCATCAATATAATGACAAATCACATCACGCCCGTATGAAAATAGCAAACTAACGAGTTTCACCAACATCATACAATCTTACATGTGAAACACCAAATACATTACATGCAAAGAGCATCTTCAAGACATAATAACAAGAAATTGTCAGTTTTAAACATTCCAGTTTGTGCCAACCGGTCACTAAACAAGCCTGAAAGTTGGGTTCGCCGGTTCGGGGTTTAAATATTTAGGAATCAAGTTATCTATACCAACATGTCATGACCCTCGGACCCAAACCAATCCAATTCTACACTTCAATGCATTCCAGATTATTTATTTTAAAAACAAATTATTTTGAAATTTTCTGAATTGTTCAATAAATTTCCAGTTATTAGTAATTTATCAAGTTACGCAATGCTGATCGACACTCCTTCCATGGTTTCGATAAAATAATCTAATTGTTCATGTCTGACTCCCCGTGGTGTAGTCTATAGGGTAGTCTGAGAAAGTATGTTTCAATCTCAACCGTCAAAGCCCCTGAAATATATGTCAGAGAATTATTTTAGTTTGATTAGACTGTTTTTTTGTGCCAGGAGAACACTGCAACGAAAGCAAGTCCTTCGACCAATTTAGATATTACAAAAAGAAGTCATATGAACCATGTTAGTCAAATTCAACTCATGCTTGGCTTAGTAAGATTTCGTTCAATATCGGCTCCTTTTATAAACAGACCAAACTTTAATATATTTTCAAGCCCATTATTTTGTTTAGCTTGGCTCGATAAGCTCACGAGTACACTTAAAAACCAATCTACTAAATCTCGGGAGATCGACATGAACCGGGGAAGCTTCAAATAGAATTCTTTACACATTGACTCGAGTTATGGAGTTTGCGACCCCAATTTTCTCAAAGAAATGCAATACCAAATTTAATCTCAAAAGCATAATCCGCCACTCCATATACATTGGCCTCCTCCATGGTTACAATCTTGTGACCGTCCAACTATCCACCAATGAACACAATTTTTGGTAGGGCACAACCTTAGTCACATTATTCGTTGGATACCCCCTTGAACTGCGCATTAGCTTAGGAATCCACAAACGGAAAACCAGCTGGAATCTAGATGCAGTTTGGTAAATAGGGACCTAAGTTCGCGATCTGTCAGCTGGATCCTTGTTTAAGCCAATGGTAGGCCACCATGTGTTGAGTTCAAATGACATCTGCAATGCCTTGCACGCGTGGACAACCTGCCTGGCACTATATCATTGCAGCGGCAATGAATTGGACAACAGACCTTGTCATGTTGTTTCAAAACTCTTATCTGTTGTGCTATTGTACCAAAAGAGGAGGTTTTTGCATATACACAACTAGAACAATTACTTTATCCCCAAAAAGAAATAATATCTAAATTGAAATAAATTACATCTTCTATAAACAGAAACTATATTCTTTATTATCTCTACAGGTTGTAAATTTTAAGTTTCGACAGGTTTGATTGACTGAATGACCATATTCCTTTATGAATGGGTACTTTAAAATTACAAATATCTTTCTTTTCTAGGGCATGAAATTTTACTTTACGTACTATGTGATTATTCAAAATATTATGCATGACTCATAAAAATGTAAGTAAATAAAGAAAATACACTGAGACGCTCTGCCTTGCAGTTCTTCTAAAGATCAAGGCTCTCGCGCTCCTGCTCTCACACCCCACCCGCTCGTGAACACGAATTATGTGACTTAGGGCACAAGTCTACCCTAAACCATTGGAGAACCAAATAAAGTACGTAAAGAATATATATATAGTAAAAGAAAGTTATCAAGATCCTTAAAAACGAGATATTCAATATGTTCAATTAAACGGAATAGTAATCAGTTATGATCAAAACTCGACTTCAACCGAATAAAATCCGATCATAACCAACCCAAAGCGACTACTCATATAATATGCACGTATACGCTTGCTTGTGTGTCCATATCATATCATATTTATGCACGAACGTAAAGAGAACGAAAGCGAGAGAGTGCGTGAGAAAGACCTGACAGAGCTCGCGGAAGACGACGGAGTCGGAATTGGACTCGTCGAGGCTCTGGAGCAAGAACTGAATCTGAGCGGCGATGAATGTGGAGAAAAGTACCATTGCGAGTGACGCGAAGGAAGTTGAATATTGATCGAGCGATCAAGATTGGTGAAATATTATTCCGTGAAGTGTTCGAGAGATGGAGAAGGTTTAGGGTTTGTTCGAAGTTGTGTAGACGAGAGAGAGAGAGAGAGCGCGTCGTGATAGTGGAACTTGTGGGAGTTGTGGAGAGAGAGAGAGAGAGAGAGAGAGAGTTAGGAATTTGTAGGTTTGGGTTACAGCTTTTTGATTACAGCTTTTCAAGACCGTTGTGATAGTGGAACTGTGGAACTTGTGCGAGTTGGAGAGATTTGGTGCCGTTGTGATAGAGATTTGGTCCCACCGTTTTGAAAGTCTTGATATTTCTACCTTCAAATACATAAAAATGACATTTAATTCCTATTAAAAAGTGATGAAATATTTAATTATCATTAAGATTATTTTTACAAAAATACATTTACCCTTAATAAAAGTGTCACCCTAAGATTTTAGGGTATGCTAGGGTTTTATGGTACCCTAATGGGTATCCTAAAATTTTAGGGTTTTAGGGTATCTTAAGATTTTAGATTTTAGAATACCCTAGTGCTTAGGTTTAGGCATTTACATAGGGATTTTAGGGTGCACTTTCTTGTTATAGGGTTTTAGCGGTTTAGACACTTTCATAGGGTACCCCAGGGGTTTAGGCATTTTTATAAGGGTATTGGTTTAGGCACTTTCATAAGGTGCTCTAGGGATTAGGCACTTTCAGTGTTTTGCACACATCCTTCTATTTTGTTAAACAAGTCCCAATAGCAATTTGCGTACTGCCGAAGGGTCTCCTCTTCGGTTTTCTTCAGACTCAAAAGCGAGTTGATATCCTTCTCCATCTTCTGCGAGGTGACAAAACGTTGTAAAAATAGAGCCCACAAGGCCTTATAATCGGGGACCGACTTGCTTAGCAGTTTGTTAAACCAAAGCAAGCCGAGGGTCCCAAGGCTCTACGGAAACATTTTACACTAAAGCTGATCATCACCGTGGTGGAGCGACATCAACTGTTGATAGTGCATTAAGTGGGCGACGGCGTCCCCATCTTCGGGTCATATTAGTTGAATTTTGGGGCCGTGCAGTTTTTCTGGGGCCGAGCACTCTTAATTGTATCGGTAAACGGAGACGAGACTAGCTGCTCCAACACCATCTCAACCTTCGTCTGAGGGGCCTTCGGGGTAGTCACCACTGAAGGATCTGTGGCCCGAGCCGGGTGTCTATTGTAATCGTCCTCTCGGTGGTGACGGTCCCTATGGTTACAGGAAGTCGATCGCTCACGACGACAGTAACGATCTCGGTCTCGGTCTCGGCACCGAGCACGCTCATCATGTTTACGATACCGACGCTCCCTCTGATGGTCGACGACTATCTCGTGGCTCATTGTGTACGCCAGGTTGTAGAAGGAACCAGAGCTCTCCTTCGGGACCTCGTGCCTAGGATTATCCCTAGAAGGCCAGGGCGATCTCTAACATCACCTAGAACCTGAGATCGGTCTGGAGATTGGCTCAGAGCCCTTTCATCATAAGGGGCCACCCACTTGCCGAGTCGCTCCATCACGTGAACGCCTTTTCCTTTTGCCCGTCTTGACGAAGATGACCGATATCGATCTCAGCTTGTAGATGGGGTTCGAAGGCGGATGGCTGTAGCCACCATATGAACGTCTTTCCGAAGCGTGTTGAACATTCGATCTTTCTTCGCCATTCAGTCATTGAGCTAGCGAAGATGCTCCCGGACTTGAGGATCGCTCCTTAAGACCGCCGAGATTTCATCCGAAAGCGTAGCACCAAAGCTATATTCGCGTTTGAATGAATGTCGAGATCTGGGTTTTAAAGGGGTTGGTTCGTCGTGTCCGACGACTCCTTCGCCGCCAACGGTCTGGGGTGGCAGTTCACCATCATGAATCTCCACCATTTTGTTGCAACGTAAACCGAACGTCTCAGAAATAACACCGAAAGTGTCAAGAAGCCAACGTATAAGGCAACGTATAAGGAAGTCTGTTCTCCAGCAACGACGCCAATTGTGGGGTGGTGGCTTCTCGTCACGACTTCTCAAGGTGGACTCTCCTCTACTCCGCCGGGTACCTGCACCAAGATGCGAAGCGGTTGGCCGCCTCTCACCCCTCCAATAAGCAAGTCAGTAAAACAGGAGAGAGGAGTGTATTGTGAGTGCGTAATCTTTTGTACCTTCCTTAGGGTTTATCCCTCTCCTTATATAGGCGTTGTACTTGCTCCCCAAGCCAAGAGATACCGTGACACATGGCACATGCCCATGATGTCATAGGTAACTGCATTCCTTCCACGACGTTCCATTCCTCTTCTGGAAATAGTAGGAAGATCCTCCACGTGGCCTCTTCATGGTGCAAACCGACCCGAACTGATGAAACTGACCCGAAGGCTAAGGCGCTGGGCCAGCACATTGGCTGCAAACCGTTGGATAGACCCTTCGGTTCGACCCAACTCCTCTCGGCCTTCGTACTTGTTAAGCTGGACTCGTGCCCAATGTATGCAAACGAGGCCAGTCGAGGGAGCCCAAACACTGGCTCCGCCCACTTTCCTTTCCTGGGCCTACGTTGGGCCCATGACTCATTCGGCCGACCACATAAGCAGATAGAATTATATATCCCGGCGCCTAATAAGACTTTTTTTGGCATTTTTAAGACTAATGCCGGTTTATTATGTATTCCCGCACCTAATAAGTCTTTTTCCGGCATTTTTATAACTAATGCCGGTTTTAAGTAGTTTTTTTGCGGCAATTCAAAACAAATGCCGTTTATAGGTAATTTTTTTCGGCATTAGTGTTAATGCCGGGAATAACTAGTTTTACCAGCACGTTTTGAAATGTGGGTAAAAAAAATACCGGTAAAGTTACATTTTCTTGTAGTGAATTGGAGCACGAGGGAAACAGAGCTGTAGTGAATTTAGCGATAAGAGATGTCTGGACCTTAGTTTTTTTTTTTTTTTTGTTCTTATACTTTTTGTAAGTCAATATTCGGTGAAATAGACTGCCTAACCTTGAATTAGTCTTGCAATATTGACACAGATTCCTCTCATCTTGGGTATTTGGGGAGGCAAAGGTCAAGGGAAATCATTCCAATGTGAGCTTGTCTTTGCCAAGATGGGAATCAAGTTAGTTAATTGTACTCTAATTCACTAAAGTCGTTCTGTTTCTACTGTTCCTTAAAAGAAATACAGTAAGAAAACAATTTTCAAAAGCAAGACTACATTAATTGTGATGCCTATTTTATTTTTATTTTTTCTTCTTCAGCCCCATAATGACAAGTGCCGGAGAATTGGAAAGCGGGAATGCCGGAGAACCGGCCAAACTAATCCGGCGAAGGTACCGTGAAGCCGTGGACATAATCAGGAAAGGAAAGATGTGCTGCCTCTTCATCAACGATCTCGATGCTGGTGCAGGGCGACTAGGTGGGACCACCCAATACATGGTCAACGCCACGTCGATGAACATAGCCGATAACCCGACTAACGTTCAGCTTCCGGGGATGTACAACAAGGAGGAGAATCCACGTGTCCCAATCATAATCACCGGAAATGACTTCTCGACGTTGTATTATGTATGCTCCTCTTATACGCGATGCGACGGTCGTAAGGAGAAGTTTTATTGGGCACCCACACGAGAAGACCGGATTGGTGTTTGTACTGAAATTTTTAAGAGTGACAATGTCATAGAGGAAGATATTGTGAGGCATGTTGATACCTTCCCAGGGCAATCCATCGGTATGTTTTCACATCCAAATGCACTTTATATATAATAAAAAAAAAATGATAGACAAAAGGATGAGATTTATACTACTTGTTTCAAAGATCAAAATTTTATAACTTGAACCTAAGTGGGGTTCATATTGCTACATATATACTCGGCTTTGAATGTGACAACATCAACTGAAAGCTGATAATCTTTACACTAGAAATACTAAGCAAATCTCTTCTCGGATCGGGCTTTAGGAATGATATTTAATGCTTCTACAAGATAGTTGAGCTATTTGTTACCACGTAAGCTGCAAGCATTTCACTCTGCATTTGATGACTCTAAATTTGTTCTTCTCATTTGCAGATTTTTTTGGTGCATTGAGGGCAAGAGTCTACGATGATGAGGCACGGAAGTGGATCTCGGGTGTTGGGGTTGAGAGCATTGGGAAGAGGCTTGTCAACTCCAAGGAGGGACCCCCAACTTTTGAACAGCCTAAAATGACTCTCGAAAAGCTCCTCGAGTACGGAGACATGCTTGTCCAAGAGCAAGAGAATGTGAAGAGAGTCCAACTGGCATATAAGTATTTAAGCAAAGCAGCTCTTGGCGATGCCAATGCTGATTCGATCGACAGAGGAACATTCTACGGTTAGCTCCCTAATTGCAATTTGCAAAAGCACTTTTGGATAGATTACGGTTGAAAAAGGAACTTTATACTAATTGTGTGTGTGTGTTTTTCTTGCGCTGCAGGTTAAGCTGCCCAGAAAGTGCTTGTGCCAGTTCTCGAAGGTTGCACAAATCCAAACGCGGAATATTTCGATCCAATAGCTAGGAGTGATATTTTGGGACAAGACGAAGTGGGGCTTTTTTTTAGAGTGGAAATGCAGCTCAAGAGAGAAGAAACCATTGGCTTTTGGCGATGAGCCCATTATGTGGTCACGGGTACATATAGTCACCAGGCCGGCTAATGGTATAGGCGGGGGAAGCACGGGCTTTGGGCCTTTAAAAAATGTAAAAATGAGGGTCCCAAAATTTTAGGATCCCTATATATGTGTGTATGTATGTATAGCTCAATTTTATTTTATTTTTTGGCGTTAAACCTCCTTTACACAAAATAGGCCTAATTAAAATTTAGGAGCAACAAAATAGGCCATTACAAACACTGGGGCAATCAAAAAATAAGAAAAAAGAAACGCCAGTTCAAGAGACAGAAGAATACATGAGCCGATCTAAAAAAGAAAGAAAGAAACATTGCTTCTCTTGAATTTTATTTAAACTTAACTTAAATTTGAGAGTTTTGTTTTTATTTGAATTTTATTTGCATTTGTTAGTTTTGTACTAAACTTTTATGAGTTATTGATTCGTTTAGACGAGAGGAATAGAAAAACTATTTTTTATTTTTACTTTTAACCAAGTATTTTGAGAATAACCATTTTTTAGAGCAAAAAGGTCATTTTTTGACTAAAAAATGGGTATTTCTCAAAATACTTGGGTAAAGGTAAAAAAAAAAAATTTACTTTTTCAATACCTCTCGTCGAGACAAATCAATAACCTACAAAAATTTGGTGCAAAACTAACAAATATGAAAAAAAAATTCGAATAAGGACAAAACTCCTAGATTTAAGTTAAGTTCAAGAGAACGGGGCAACGTTTGCAGAAAAAAGTGCGAGAAGACTTTTTCAATGATGGATTTTGAGGTATTGTAATGGTTGCATTTTTTTTGGATAATTATAGGAGAATGTTTCTATTTTGTAATAGTAAATCTTTTGTATAATTGTTTTTTTTATAAGACTCATTGTAGACCACTTTTGTATGGAAAATTCCGAAAATATAGGGAGGTCTCATTCAAGAGTTTCACTTCCGGCCTTCAAAACTTATGAGCCGGCTTTTGGATAATTATAGGAGAATGTTTCTATTTTGTAATAGTAAATCTTTTGTAATTGTTTTTTTTATAAGACTCATTGTAGACCACTTTTGTATGAAAAATTCCGAAAATATAGGGAGGTCTCATTCAAGAATTTCACTTCCGGCCTTCAAAACTTATGAGCCGGCTCTACATATAGATGAAGCTGCAGAATAGTCACAATGCCAGGACAAGAACCACTAGAAAAGATAGAACTTGTTTCAAAACTAATGAGACAATTCAGCACATAATCGCAAAGATTAGCAAAAAATGCTTCTTCAATGTCCTGAGAAGGTTCCCGGTATCGATTTTGCATTGATAGAGATTATAGACCAAATTAGAGTGTGTTTTGTGTTAGAAGTTGTTTAGAATCGAATTAGTCCTCCATGTTCTACAGAGTACTTACACACATGAAACTTCACGGAATTAGGACCTTAAACTGCCACAGTTTTCCTAAGACCAATGTAGCTTGCGCTGAATTGCCCGACTTAACTAGATAAGCTCTCAAACCAATTAACCAGTTAGGCAAAGAATGAGGCTAAAATGACCGGAAATGGGCTAAAGTGAACTGCAAAGCTCATATCCATTTCTGCAAATGATGGAGCGTCTGTGGATAAAGCGTTCAAGGAGAAAGAGGACTCAACAGTTATTTCGCTGACTTTCCAGCAGCCAAAATTTGGAAATTGCTACCCCCCCCCCCCCAGTCTTTCTTCCCCCTTTTGCCCTCTCTCTCTCTCCCTCCTAGCACTCTCTCTCTCTCTTTTGATTTTTTTTTTTTATAAATTTCTAAATGCTAATAACTTTTTTTTCACATATTTTTTTTAAATAAATTTTATATTTTTAAAATCTACTCAACGAAACCTATCAAACGAGCCTAATATCGATGGTTAAATGATGTAAAACGAAAAAATTATATTTTTGTGGTAGTTTAAACAGTCTAAATATGTTGAAAAAATTTGTGTTCCAAATTTCAATCCGCTTGAACCGATAAAAAGATTTTAATTTTCTGATCATTTTATTCTAAATGGTCATAATTAAATTTTGACTATAGGGTTCTGGTTGATTAATCCTAAGAAAGTCGTATAATCAAATATCTCTTAGGATTAATCAACGAGAGTCCTAGAGTCAAAATTTAATTATGACCATTTATGATAAAATGATCAGAAAACTAAAATCTTTCTACCGGTTCAAAATGATTGAAATTTGGAACACTTAATTTTTTAAACCTTTTTAGACAGTTTATATATTAAAAATATAGTTAAAAAATTAGCGTTTATATATCAACGTACAACGTTGTACTGCATACATTCGATATGAATGCTTCAAGTTGTTTCACTCACTTGCCGTTGAGCTCCCATCCAGTTCCAATCGCAGCGCGCACACATATAGCTATTGGACGTGTTAATGACAATCACTTCGTGCAAGTTTTTCTATACCGTCATTATCCTGTACCACCCATCATCATATGATGGAGGCCAAATGCATCACATGAAGCACAAGGATGGGCTCATCCTTATGAAACACGCCTCCAATTGTGGTATGAAGTAATGCAGATAGATCCGCCGGGACGACGACCACAATTTGGTGAAAATGTTGGCTAAATTTGTGTATTTATTTATGTTCAATTATAATTAAATAAAGTTTGATTTCAGTTTGCATTGTTGACTGTTCAGTTTGCATTTTCCGTTTTACATTATTTCATAATTAATATTAGACTTGTTTGATAGGTTTCGTTGAGTAGATTTCAAATATATAAAATTTATTTTAAAAAAATATGTGAAAAAAAAGTTACTAACATTTAAAATT